>HG995322.1:1300220-1949080 GCA_905333045.1 Lysandra bellargus | reverse complement strand
TTAATACTAATTTTCGTCATTTCAGGCCAGAAACCGACGTCCGCGCGATAGTGGTGACGGACGGCGAGCGCATCTTGGGTTTGGGCGACCTGGGTGCGTGCGGCATGGGTATCCCCGTCGGCAAGCTGGCGCTTTACACCGCGCTCGCCGGCATCAAGCCGCACCAATGCTTGCCCATTACGCTGGGTGAGTGACGTGGTGGTGGTGAAGTCACTATCGTCGCTAGGTGATATTTAAGGTGGTTCTGGAGTACAACTCACTTCTCCAGACATGGCAAAATGACAATACGTTCGCACCTTTTTGACGATGAATAGGGTTGTATAGGTAGTGGACTTCCTTCCATGATAATTTAGAATCCACCAAATACTGGTTACGCTGAAAGTGTTCTAGAGGAATGTGACGATGTAACAGCTTAAGGTAAATGCGATTTCGATACCGTGATACAGTAGACGCTGTCTCTACCTACTACATAGGTATACCGAATATTTTCAAGTAACGATGTTCCACACAATATATTTCTTTAGAGTTTAGACTGTAAACTGGTCAATTAACTTAAAATCGTATATTCCAGACGTGGGCACCAACAGCCAAACCATGTTGGACGACCCGCTGTACATCGGCCTGCGTCAGCGACGCGTACGCGGCTCGCAGTACGACGAGTTCATTGATGAGTTCATGAACGCGGTGGTCCGCCGCTTCGGACAGAACTGCCTCATACAGTTCGAGGACTTTGGCAACGCCAACGCCTTCAGGCTGCTGGAGAAGTACCGCGGAAAGTGAGTATAATAGGATAACGACTATACGGGACCTAAGAAGCAGTTGACCTAGAGTCTAGACGAATATAAGGGAAATTATTGTATCTCCTTAAGTTGACTGTATCCTTTGTTCGCAAATAGCGGCTTGGTGCCAACACAGCTGAAAATCGGAGATACAAGAAACAAGCTCCTAATGATTAGTTGATCCAATACAAGAGTAGGTATCTCTCATAAAATCTGGTAAATCCTTGCAGATATAAACTGGACCTATTCCTACTTGTCTATCCTCAGATACTGCACGTTCAACGACGACATCCAGGGCACAGCGGCGGTAGCGGTGGCAGGTCTGCTGGCCAGCTTGCGCATCACCAAGAAGCGGCTCTCTGACAACGTCATCGTGTTCCAGGGCGCCGGAGAGGTAGGGAATCACTACTGATATAATAGTATTCTAGTTTAGCCTGTTTGCGCTTGTCTGATGAATTGTTCATCAGTTAAATTATATCATCTTTTTCTCGTTCTTAAAATATAAAAAGGAGAAGGCATCATACAAGACTAACACCAAGATAATGACGCAGACGAGCGTAAGTAGGTCGTGTAGGTATCTATTGAACGAATACTGAAACGCAAACTAAAATAATTAGGAACCCATTAATTCCCTTTTAGTCCATTGCTTAACTTGAAATATTTGTATCAGTCAAATCTTTTACTATGGTCAAATACTAAAACTAGTTCTATTATAGTATTTGGCTGATACAGGCAGAACATATTATTTCGTCGATCGTTTTTTGCTAAAAAATAAACTAAGTACTTAATATTTGCCAGGCATCTCTGGGTATCGCGGAATTATGCGTGATGGCGATGAAGGCGGAGGGCACGTCGGACGCGGAGGCTCGCGACAGGATCTGGATGGTGGACTCCAAGGGGCTGATAGTGAAGGACAGGCCGGAGGGCGGACTCAACGAGCATAAGCTCAAGCTGGCCAAGGACCGCGCGCCCATACGCACCCTCGCCGAAGTCGTCGACGTCGCTAAGCCGTCCGTGCTCATCGGTGAGTGAGATTATTCAATTTTAACGGTTTTTTTATAGGTAAGATTAAATTGTAATTTTAGTTAACTAAATTATATTTATCTACTTCTGTAGATAAATGTAATTTAGTTAACTAAATATTATGTAATATAGTTAACTTAACTAAATATACTGTATCTACTTTACATTACTGATAGTATAATATCCAATTAAACTACATACCTAATATCGCTTGAAATCTTAAGGATTACAATCTAAGGCCGTCATGTTTTCTTTTCCTTTGCACTAATAAAAAATGCATTTTTTGTAATATTTAAAAATGAGCAAACCTGTCACCTGATGGAAAGCAACTACCGTCGCCCATGGACACTCGCAACATTTGTAGAGCTGCAGGGGCGTTGCCGGCCTATGTAAGGCATAATGTTTTATCAGGCTTTAAGTAACAACTCAAACTGATACAAGCTGTTGACACAATTCACGTTGGTTTGTTACCTGTTGCTTGCTGCCTGTGCCATATTTGAATGGATCATTTAAAAAAGCATCGCGACGCCTGACGACGTTGCAATGTGAATTTATCCATATTTCATAGCATCAAAATTGTTGTATAGGTGCTGCGGCGGTGGCGGGCGCGTTCACGCCGGCCATCTTGCAGTCAGTGGCGGCGGCGCACGAGCGGCCCGTCGTGTTCGCGCTCTCCAACCCCACCAGCAAGGCCGAGTGCACGGCCGAGGATGCCTACTCCAACACTGAGGTTAGCTTTTGATGATAATTGATAAATCAAAGATTTCAAGAAGACTTTAAAGTTCAGACTGATGCAAGTGGGCCTAAGAAATATCGGCTTTTGTGCTATCGTTTGAACAGGCTTCCAGAAAGGAGGTTATATCATATTTTGTTTGAAATAAAAATAATATAAAATAAAAAATATTCCGATCAATGATATTATATTCACATTATATTATAAAAAACATCATTGTTTACGGTTGTAATATTTGCACCAGGATAAAGTATGTATTACAATATTGAGTGGTGATGACGAATTATTTTTTTGTTTTTGTCTTTCGCTTTTAAAATTTCGTTTCGTAAGTGTAATTATTATTTTAATTGCATAGGTATAGCTGCTGGATATTTTTAATGAGAATAAAATGTTGGCTTACTTATTCTCGTTACATAATTATAAAATTGTGATAAAGTTAATCCCACAAAAAATTCTACTGGTCAAATCTAGTCGTGTGCTTGTCGTGCGAGAGACTCATTGTCATACTCATTGGTCCCCAAGCGTACACGCGCGCCAATAACCATAATATTATTGTTAGATAATCATCAACCTGACATGCTATGATACAACCGCCAATAGACAAACTCAAGCGCCATGTCCAAAATTACTGGACCACTGAGGCATATACAATAGCAATATTCAGGGCCTGTTTCACCACTTCCTGATAAGAGCCAAATAGGCTATCCACCACTTAACTTGACAGTTAAAGTATGGAGAATCTGACAAAAAGTTGTAAATAGCTTATTCACCACTTTATCAGAAAGTGGTGAAACAGGCCTTCAAACTATTAACTTATCAAATGCCACGCGAGATCTAAACACCCGACTATTTCCCCCAGGAGCGCGCCATCTTCGCGTCGGGGTCGCCGTTCCCGGATTACCGCACGAAGGACGGGCGCGTGCTGCGGCCGGGGCAGGGCAACAACTCCTACATCTTCCCCGGACTCGCGCTCGGCATCATCTGCGCCGGCATCGTCGACATCACCGAGGACTTCATGCTGCTCGCCGCTGAGGTACGTCACGTCTGGTCACGTGGTACAAGATACTACTATGCCCGCGTTTCACTTGACGTTAAAACGATAAAAACGCTCAGTGCCTCCTATTTTGAGCGTTTTTATCGTTTTTAATGTCAAGTGGAACGCAGGGAATGTGTATGTGAGCCGGCCCCTAGACGAGCAATTTTATTGCGACAATATTAATGACCGCCTAGCCTAGGGTTGGTATTGAACATGTAATTATTCATAGAGGGTGACAAAATTATAATATTAAGTATGTCATTACTAAAATATTGTCCCCATAAAATATTATCACTTTTAGCCTGTACAAACCTCGTCTTATAGGTTTATGCTTGTTGCTTTACAATAGATACATTTTCAAACCATTATACCTGTTTCAAGTTGCTGGATTTGTATCATCTTTTATCTTTTTTTCAGGCTCTAGCTGAGATCGTGTGCCAGAAGGACCTGGATCAGGGCAGCGTGTACCCGCCGCTGGAGGACATACAGAACTGCTCCGTCAAGATCGCCAAGAAGATCGTCGAACACGCATACAAGACCGGTGAGTGACTCATAATAATATTATTATGTTCGTTTTGTTAACCAGTTTAGGTACTTCCATCCACTTAGTTTTATAGTGGAAAAATTCTGCGCGATAATAAAAGAATTAGTACACGACGGAGTTTTTAAGCATAATATTTACACGAGGTGATTCATAACTCTTAACCTCTTTCGACTCGTTTGTGGAAACTTACCGCCTTGTTATTGATCATTGCAAGGCGTGACCAACGTTTGTTGTCCATCGCAAAGTCGACAAATAAATATTAGTAGAATTTTCCGAGTAGAATTTTCCATCAACAAGTTCTGTTTTATAATAAAACCTTTATTGTACAGGTAAAGCGTCAGTCCAGCCGCAGCCGCTGGACACTGAAGCGTTTATCCGCGCGCAGATGTACGACGTGCACTACGGCTCGGCCGTCCCGCCCGTCTACTCCTGGCCAAAGGACGCGCCGCACGTACAACAGATGTAAACCGACAAACAAACGTTCACAGTTGTGTCACCTCCTATTAGTTACCGTAAATTACCAAAGCGACCGGATATTTTTATGTATAGATAAATTCCCTATGCCAGGGCGCTTACCTGTAGCTCCGACGCAACATTTATGCAAACGGGACAAGGAATACTTTCAATAATCTTCGAGGTGAAATAGCTTTGAACGGAAAGTACCGAAATACTAGACAGATTCTGCTAAATATGTTCAAATGATTTTCAACCTTGTTCACTATTTAAAGTCATTTATCAACTGCCGTAGTTTAAAATTTTGAACATTTTTAGTAAATTCGTCTAGTGAGAGGCTTTGTAAAATGTAAACGGGATTATGAGTTTTAAAGAATTTGAGCTATTTCTGGTGTAAATCTTGATGTCTAATAATAATTCAAATGTAAATTTAAAGTTACATGTTGCAGTGTTCTGTGTTACATAATTATACAGTTTTATATACTTGAATAATTCGATATTAAAACTAAAAAGCATATTATAATAAATCTATAATTGAATTTTAAGTAATAACAAATACATTATGATTGGCACTCGGTGCGATGCGTAGTCTATATAAATTGCATTTAAAGTGCTCTATTTACGATAAGACTGCGAGAAATAAATGTTAAAAACAAACATTAATACGTTCGCTTTAGATATAAAATATCAAAGATCACTTAACTCGTCTGTAATTTATTTAATTTATTTTTCATTTTTTATGTGTTAAAGCTGATATCAGACGGGTAATTTTTTGTTCATTTTCGTCTTTCATTTTGCATCTTTCACTCCAAGTGACACATCTAAACACAAAATGAAACATTAGTGCCGAATGAATTCATTAGTGAACCGATCCAACTGTGTTGGATATTGTCATCCGGCATCTTTCACTTCCACTCCGAATGAACGAGAAATGAACGGTCTGAATACTGAGAGAACGATCATTCGGGTTCAGTCATTTTGTCTCGAGTCCTGTAGTCGACGGACGTCACGTGTTGACGACTCTGAAATCTAAACTTCCAAAACTATTATCTGTAGCAGGTATCTTAGTACCTACAATTTGAAGTTTTATTCGGTTAGGTATTCTGTCTCTCATCAAAGTACTTTATTTCGTTAAAAACGGAGCAACAAGAAGCAAAAGTTCTTCAAATTTATTTTCCTCCATTCGAAGGTAATAATATGAATCAGGATCTTCAACTAGTTCTCTCAACAATGTATTTGAAGCTTCTAAAAAAATTCTTCTTTCAATCCATGGTCACGCCCACCACCGTCGACGTTTTCTTTGCTTCTTTTTTTTTAACTCTCTGATTAAAATATGATCACAAATTAAAATAAATCCAAGACGCACGACTTCATTCAAGGACATATTAAAAGATTATTTTTAACAAAAAATTAAAACCGACTTCCAAGGTAAAACAATAATAACATCCTTATAATATGAACTAAAAAGTATTAAATAATTATTCCTATCTAATAGTGCCTTTTTCCGAATTCGGCTAAAACTCAACTATTTCTGTACTCAATCTTCATCATTTTGAAGTCGGTACCAGATGAATCTTCTGTTCTCTGACAGAATATTTGAAACTTTTGGAACTGGCACCGACTTCAAAATGATGAAGATTGAGTACAGAAATAGTTGAGTTTTAGCCGAATTCGGAAAAAGGCACTATTAGATAGGAATAATTATTTAATACTTTTTAGTTCATATTATAAGGATGTTATTATTGTTTTACCTTGGAAGTCGGTTTTAATTTTTTGTTAAAAATAATAATTTCACTCTTTTTAGTTACCTAGTAAGCAAACGCGTACTATACGTAGAATAATACACCTGTATATTATTCTACGTATCTTATTACAGTCACACTTACAAAATATTATAATATCAGCTGCAGCCTGCAGATAATTTTAAACAATCATTAAAAAAAATCGAAGTGAACACGTGTGACGTGCTAAGTAGCCGGTCACCGGACTAGTTTCAATAGGCTGGCACTCGTTCCACTTGTCGCACACGCAGCGCACATAGTACCTCCGTGAGTAATTTGTATTCTGTGCATAGTACCCGGCCCGCGCCCGCGCCGCCGCGCGCTTGCTTGACAGCCCTAGCAGATATGCGATGCGATGCGTTATTATACTATACTATGAAACGCAATGCAAAAGGTTGAAATTATGTTGTTTTCCAGAATATCTCGGCGAAGTGGAACAGAATGTTACATTATCGAAGCAACTTTAACTTCTCAGGAGTAATGTCAAATGTGTGCCTTATGCTCTAGAGATAAGGTTGAATTTGGTGACATTGGTGACCCTGACGTGGTAATGATGATGATGATGATGAATGTAATTTGCATAGTAGCATATGCTTTCAGTTCTTAAAACAGCGCCTAAACTCCCAAACTTGTATCTATAAGGAATCCAGAGTTCTCTTAGTAGCTTCGGAACCATAGTATACCTCGGTGCAAAATCTTGCGTTTTGGTAGCATATGCTTAGGATACTTCTCATAAAACCAAAATCACCATATGTTTCCATATAAATTTCGAGGAGTTCCCTCGATTACTCATGGATCCCATCATCAGGTCACCACTTTTGTGAACATGGTACCAAATTGGAGTGAAACCTAATACAACACAACAAAAATTTCGAAAATCGGTTCACAAACGGCGGAGTAATCGTTGAACATACAAAAAAAAAAAAAAATATCCACAGCCGAACATATAACCTCCTCGTTTTTTGGAAGTCGGTTAAAAAGAAAAGTGAATGTTCTTTTCTATATCATTCCCTATATGCCGTGTGAACATAGAATGAAAGGAAAATGAAGTATTCACTCGAGTGAATAATCATCCGAGTGAACCGTCTGATATCACCTTTACGACTAATCCACTTTGTTTTATTGTGTTTAGTATCTGGCGAGAGATTCGTCTCTTTGTGAATCGAAACTTTTGTAACGATTATAATTTGGCAGACGACGGGCCCAGGTGGCGGTGTGAGAGCTCGATGACGCAAAATTTATTTTTACACCCCATATGTTTTCTTATGTATTTTTATACTTTGGCTCTTTGTGCGTCACCGCGAGGCGATGATCTGATTAATAACATTCCAATTGCGGCGCCGTGAAAGTCAAACTTATGAAAGTAGGACTATATTTTGTATTATTAGCGAGTAGGAATTGAAAATCATTATTGGAAACGAGAGTCCACAAATATCTGCTGTAAAAAAAATTATCAACTATAATATTTATTTGTAAAAATTCAAATAAAGCTATAAATGGTAAAAATGATTTTGTTTTATTTTAGTTGTAAGTTTGAATGTCAAAACTAGCAAAAATTCATAGCAAAACATAATAAATGTTTTGGTAAAAGTATAACTTTTTTAGGGTTCCGTACCCGAAGGGTAAAAACGGGACCCTATTACTGAGACTTCGATGTCTGTCCGTCTGTCTGTCTGTCTGTCTCCAGGCTGTAACTCAAAAACGATAATAGCTAGAGAGTTGAAGTTTTCACAGATTATGTATTTCTGTTGCCGCTATAACAACAAATACTAAAAACAAAATAAATTAAATATTTAAGGGGGGCTCCCACACAACAAACGTAATTTTTCAAACATTTTTTGCTCGGTATCAACGATGACAACAAGTAGGCACTTGAAATTTTCACAAAAGCCTTAATTATATGTGTATAGCTCAGTTAACTAAAGCTGGCACGTTCACAGTGCTCACACTTATGCAGTTTCACTATACAGTATGTTTAAAAATATAATATGTTTGCATCATGATAAAAATTATGGTATAATCTGCGTACGATATTAATATGCTATCGTACATCGGTACGTACGCACAAAATTATCGTATGTGTACGATAATTATCGTACGGTTCCGAACGCTGGCCGCGCGCCGATCACACGTTACCGATTTGGCGCAGATTACACGCATCAATATTATCATGATTCCGTGATAATATTGATGGTGTAAGCGGCCGAATCGCAGTATCGCAGTACTATTTGTGAATCCCGTGATACTAGAATCGTGATAATATTGACCGTGTAATCTAGGCCTTTGTAATGCTACGTTTTGATGCTTGCCGAGCCACGGCAAGTCTCCACAAGCCCGAGCGTGAAAACAGGTGAAATGACTTGGCTTGCGTGAGCTTGCGGACGCTTGTAAACGATCGGGAGTAGTGTCGGTTTTTGGACAGAGATCAAAGGGCATGTACGTAATACACTGACGCGTTCACGAGCGCGAAAACGACTTACAAATGCAAAGCGAGATTTGTGGAGGCTTGTGGCTTGTGGTGGCTTGTGGAGGCTTGCCGTGGCTCGGCAAGCATCAAAACGTATCATAACATCACGCTGTATTTATAAACAGTAGCATAAGAAAAACAATAACTGTCCCCTTCTCGTTCATAAGATAGACCGCGCGCGAGAGAGACGGGCAGACTTTTTATGATGCGTATGCAGTACGACGTCACGCCACGCGCTTATTCACAGACACTACACAAGCGCAATGTTTAAATGTCAATATCGTGCCAGCTCTTGTTAACTGACCTGTACTTTAATAATTAAAAATAATATTTAAATAAAATGATAAATTAAGGGGGGCTCCCATACAAAAAACGCAATTTTTTGTATGGCTCTACAACGGTACGGAACCCTTCGTGCGCGAGTCCGACTCGCACTTGGCCGATTTTTTTTTAAATATTTCCTTTACTTGGAAAAACAGGGTCACAAATGAAACATAGAAATCAGACTGACAGTCTTTATTTCGAATAGTTATTATAAATACAAATTGAGAGGGACCGATTTCACGACAAAATATTATCTAGGATACAACAACGTCCGACAAAATAATTATATCACTTATCACTATCATAACAAATGTACAAGTCCATCGCCGACTCGCGGTCGCGGCCGGCCGACCGTAGCACAGCCCATCGATATATTTACAGTGCGAACATGCTAATTTTCGTCAGCTTACTAAAAATATAGTCGATCATCCCTCGCGAATCCATTGAACACATACGAGAGAATATGACGCGGTGCATCTCTGTGCGGGCGCGGGGGGCGGTGTGGGCGGGGCGCGGGGGGCGGGCTCACCTGCTCAGCGAGTGCGAGCGCGACCGCGACGCCGACACGCCTGACGCGCCCGACACGCTGCCCCGCGACCGGTCACTGCCTGCAACGTACAGACAAACACTTGTTAGTTGACAAGTATTAGTTTACTACGATGGTGACATACAATGCTTCTAATAACACGAAACCAGGAAAATATGTTGTAATTTATACGTAATCTTTACTTATATTAACTGAGTCGAGTTGTGAAATACGACGTTTTATTGAAAGGTGTAATTTTGATTATAATATAATGTTCGCGAAATAGATTTTCGACTCAGTGTAAACAAAAGCTTTATATTCAAACTTCATGGATATTAGTACACTTAACAAACAATAATTATTCGAATTGCCATGTAGTCTGTATATAGTTACTTGCGCTAGTTGTCGCTTGACATACTTCAAGTTTGCGCAAGTACGTATCGTGCCACAGTAAACTAAGGCCGGTATAAATAGTCAGTACTTAAGATTTAACTTGCATCTTGAGCACTATTTATACGGGCCTAAATCTCAAGTACGTCTCAAGTAAGGTACGTCGACAGAGAAGATTACTCGTAGTACATTTAACAGTACACAGAAAGGTAAGTATGTATAAAGGAAACATTAACTAAATCTTTGAGCTGCAGCATCAGAAAAACAAGGAAAACGTATCCATCATATTGTATACAGAGAAGCAGCAGAAACGATCCAATCTAACATGCAAAATGCACAGCTCTCGAAGGAAAGTTCAAACCAAAAAAAAAAAACATTAGGTACATTTTACAAAGTACAAGCAAATAATATGAAATTGAGATTGTTTTATGAACTGTTAAAATGTTCGAAATAAATCTGCTATGAAAACAAAACAAAACTAAGCTCCGTTAAGCGTCTAACAAGAGGAAACAGGCCTGACCTAAGATACGACGGCCTTGAATTCTGGTGTCCTATAACAAACAATTATCACATCACACAACTGCGACCGCCAACGTCCTTTTACAGTTAAGTATTAGATTGGCAGGAACATGAACTCGTAGTTTAAATGGTGAACTAGAAATATCACCTACACGTTTGAGCAAATTTTAAATTATATTTTATATGTAATTTGAAAATGTCAACTGGACCATTTGTGCAATGATGTTTACTCGACAGCTGGTGTAAACTCCGCGCGCGAGCTCCAAGACAAAAATGTAAGATCATTATTGGGAAAGTTTGAGGTATTTTACGTAGTCAAACGCGCCACACCTCAGCCCTCAATCGGAGCTCGCGCACGGAGTAGGCACTTCGCATGACAGTGTATATCCGACGCGAATGAAGACCAATGTTCAGGGGCCGTACCACGAAACCGTATTGAGACTCAAACAACCGTACGAGAATGCCGCGTCCTACTCTAAAGAACGAGAAATGACGTAGTTAGTGCAGGATGCGGCATTCTCATTCGATTGTTAGAGTCTCAAAACGGTTTGATAGTAGGCCTACAGGTTTTAACCTAACTTCTGTATCTCCGAGGCTCGTGGCGACGTACCTAGCCTCTGGTGCGGCGGCAGTTTGCTGAAGAAAGGGTGTTTGAGCGCGTCCCGCAGCGTGATGCGTTGGCTGGGCTCGTAGTCCAGCATGCGCACGATCAGGTCGAACAGCTGCCGGTGCTCTTCGCTGTTGCTCTGCAGGTACCTCTGTAACGCGTTAACAATCACACATTATACAGGGTGTAACAAATCTAAGTGATAATAATTTAGGATGCGTATGAGTCCCGTGTATAGAGTTTACCCTTAAAGTATCAGCTCTGAAAGACCAATTTATTTTTTTCACTTTTGTATGGGGAAACTCGCGTGACGCTGGGGCGCTTGCCCATACAAATCACAAAAAAAATTGGTCTTTCGGCGCTGCTACTTTCACAGTGAACTTTATTCAAGGAACACATACTTACACACCCTAAAGTTTTATCACTTAGTTTTGTTACACCCTGTATATTTTGTTGCAGAAAGTCCGAAAGCCACACTTTCTACTTTCTTTACTTTTCTAATTTATTGTTGCTTATTTCTATAAAAACGTTTTGTTATTAATTTATTATGATTAAGATAAACATAACAAACATTTCGCTTTTAACTTTATCATTAAATATAAACCCATAATTTACTCGTATAACTAAATTCTGCTTTAGACAACTTCAATTGTATAAAATGAAGTACAGTTTTACCACTCGTAACGAAACGTTGACCTAAAATTGGCATTCAAAAGCATTTGAATTAGAATTTCCGCACATTTGGCGTAGCTTAGAGTTTATTGACACTCGTCAATTGTCGGGCCATTAGGTCGCTTGTTAGTCTATTCAATTTAGGACATAATAGTGATGTAAATATAGAACGTAATGTCGTTGTACTCGTTTCTATAGCCTGTCCTAATTTCTCGTCCAAAAATTTTTTTTAAATGCGTATAATATTATAATTTGTAATTTCGTTATTTACACATTTAGCATTAACACACTTAAGTAACTATTATTTTGTATTTTACATTAAAGTTTTTTTATACTCACCAAAAGTGGTTTACAATTTTCTCTAACATATCTGCCCGCCGATGTTCTTTCGTCCCAGTCTAATCTACCGTGGTAGAAATATTTTGTCCTAGTTTTGCGAGCCATTCTGTAACAAAATGTCGAGCGAAAGTTAGTTTAGGCAGTATGTGAAATTACCAAACGATAATCAAGCATAATATGTAAGGCCGCCAGAATTGTCAAATAGTAACACAAAAGATTTTGTGTTACCGTTACACAAAAGTGACACAATTTTTGGATAAAGGTGGTTTCATAATGTTGAAATAAATAACCTACAATTTTATTTTTTTATTTCTATACGACGCTTTAATACAAGATAAAATGCGTGTCTGGGTTGGTTGGTTGACACAGGTGTACAACATGTAAGTAACTCACAACTTGAAAACCATTACTAGGGCTCATCATTAGGAATAACTTTTTGTATAGAAGTAACAGTGAAATAGCGAAAAAATAAATCAGCTGTTCCATACTTTTCAAGTGAAGTCAATTGAAATAAAATACCTACTTATTGAAGTGAAAACTTCTTTAGCGGCGTTGAGCACTTTCGTGGGATGGGTAAAAACTGTGAAACTCGCGTCAGATTCTCATGCTGATCGAAAAACCAAGAAAAAAACGTAAGACGGTTGGAGAGTAGTGTTGTAACATCGAAATCGATTGATCGAACAATCAATTGTTTTTTTTCGATTGTCGATATTTTTTATTTTTATTATTTATTATTTTTTTATTATTATTTTTTATTTTTTTATTATTTATTATTTATATTTTTTATTTTTTTTATTATTATGATTTATTTTAATTATTATATTATTTTTTTTAAATTGATTTTCATAAAAAATGGGTTAAAAAAATAATGCACAACGTTAATAATCAAGTTTTCACTTCTGCCGGCACTCCCGGAGTGCAACCCGTCTTTTTTTCACATTTTCAGTGTTGCTTCCATACAAAAGTAATTTGTGATGATGAGCCCGAGTAGTAGTTTTCAAGCTATGCGTTAATTTAGTTACACGTTGTATGGCCGTCCAAATACCACTATGCATTCGGCTTTATAGATTGATTGTGTTACGATAACACAAATGTAACACTAATGTAATATAATCGTAACACAAATGCAACATAAAAGATTTAGAATTAACAACAATTTTAGATTATATTTCGGTTATTACTTATTTATTGTAACGACCAGTTTAGACTCATTTACTCCTGAAACAATAAACCTAGCATTTTTTTTTCTTAATTTTGTTGATGACAGTGCTGCCGGATTAACACTGCATTTGCACGTTGACTCTTTAAATAGTAGCTTTGGGATAAAAATTCGTCACACAAATAATACGTAACACAAAATAAAAAGACATATTTTATTTTTAACTATCGATAAAACAAGTCAGTTGTAGGGTTTTCGCAACAATATTAATATTAGAGCAAGGGTCTATCATCTAATTCTTCGACGGTATACTTATTATTCAGATATTCTCAACAATTTAATGGATATTCCAACCACAAGATACTGCAGAAAAAAACGACAAAAACGTCACACAAATAATTGACAATTTTGGCGGCCTTACCCGTATGTATTGTACTAGTACGCTTGGTGCGGAAACATTGTAAGTTATTCATAAAAACTGTAGTCCCTATATAAAGTGTCTAAACACACTAGACCGAAGTTACGCGGCGTAAATTCGGCCTAGTGTGACACAAAGACTCGAAGAAACGAAGATATGTAGATCTTTCTAGTAAATGAAACTTATAGTATGGATTCCTTTGAGTCATGATTCAATTAACAATTAATTATTATCGCTAATGCTATTTTTACCAACACTATTGTACGCTATCATCAGCTAGTAGTACTCGGTTACCTGTAGGGTATGGGTCCGAGGATGCGTTCCATCATGGCGAGGTGCTCTCTGTTGTCGTGCGTCTGGAACAGCGTGATGCCCAGGTGCAGCTCGAACATGATGCACCCGATGGACCACACGTCGCACGGCTGCGCCCAACCAAGCTCTGCGAACACACAATATACACCGTTAATCATTTATATTTCATATACACGTTATTAGCAAACCCATAAGATATACTAGTGTTTACATGTCTTTTTATGCCTTTAGTAAAGGTATAAAAGGACTAAGGTAGGTATTATACTTAATATATACTATTAAGACGCTGACAACTACCAATGACCTTGATCTCGCATCACTCTCGCACCTGTGTCGATTTTCATGCCAGAGAGACAGAGATGTGAAGTATTCACTCGATAGCGTGGATACATTTTTCGTTTGTTAAGAGGAAAAAATAAATATTACGGGAAATCTAGATGTCAAAACCGAAAATTAAATCCGGCAATCTTTGGATTTTTGTAAAAGGTATCAAATAAACAAATTTTTAAAGCATAGATTGTATTATTATTTTAGTTAGAACTGTTTAAAGTTCCTGAAAGATGTGACTTTAGTATTTTTTTTCATCCAGTAGGAGAACATTATTTTATTATTTAAATTCGACAAGCTTTTCAAAATATAATCAAAAATCACATATTTTTTTGTGCCAATCAAATAATAAATAAAATACATACGTCTAGAAAACTGCACAAAGATGTCGAATTGGCAGCTGTCTTCCCCTTAACACGGTCGCGGTGTAATATGCTCGCCATGCCTTTTTAACGTAGTTTATAATCACTTAAGATGACTCCCTTGCGCTGGTTGGTTTATCGCGCGGGAATCTTTTACCGGGACTCAAAGTATCTCTATACCAAATTACAGTAAAATCGGTTCAGTGGTTTGGGCTCAAGAGGTAACCGACAGGCAGACAGATAGACACACTTTCGCTTTTATAATATTAGTATGGATGTTCTATGATAAGTAATTTCACGTAGCAGAAACGCTAACTTTAAAGAAATGCGAATGAAATAAAAAGTTTGAAAGGGTTGGAACTGCTCAACAAGACTCTAAGGGTCAATTCAGACCGCAACGCAATGCGTAGATGCATTTCTGAATTTGTATGGATTTGACAGACTTTAATGCGTGAGACGTCATGCAAGTCCGTCAAATTCAGTACAAATTTAGAAATGCATGTACGCGTTGCGTTGTCGTCCTAATAGACCCTTATGCAAGCTATACACGCCATGTTCTACCGAAGAGGTCACCTATGCGTGTGCAGGTATACCTGCACAAGTGTCACTCGAAAGAATAATAATTGATTTTCGATTTTGCTCCGGTCGCCTGCGCAGGCTCAAAAAACTGCACAGGTCTATTCCCACACATATTCCGGTCTACCTGCGCAGGTAACCTGCACAGGTGGACCTCTCCGGTAGACTGTCCGTATGGCAGCCATTAGGCTACTTACCTAATATGACCTCCGGCGCGCGGTAGTGCCTGGTGGAGACGATGGTGCTGTGGTGCTCGTGGTCAAACGTGGCGCTGCCGAAGTCGATCAGCCGCACGTCGCTGCGCTTGACGCGCCGTAGGTCGTGCTTCTGGAAACGCACATCACGGACATTAGTTGCATTTCATGTCGAGGGCTCGACAGGGCTTTAAAATATGAACGTTGCAAAAAAAACTTAACGATGCCATCATGCAAAAACACCATTTTTGACAGTTCTCCTTTGCCAGCAGCGCCCCCCCCCCCCCCAGATCCAGACAATACCAGAAACCAATAACCTTCACTTCGGAGTGGTAAAAAGTAAACGCAAATATTTTCAATCTAAACGCAAGAAAATTTTGCATAAACAAAAATTACCACACTTTTACTTATTTCTAAATCTCCTCGCTCTGTTATATTTAATCTGCTATTAATATAATATTGTCTGCCTATATTCATAGAAGTCAAATCGGGTCACCTAATTTTTATACACGGGGGGTGTACTTAACGACTCGTGGACCCCATTTTTTTTCCACGCAAGCGTAGACCCCTATCGGGCTCCCGTGGACCCCATGGGGTCCACCTGGACCACTTTAGGAATCAATGATTTAAAGCCTTGTCGCAATTGAAAATAAAATATAGAGTTACAGTCCAACATAAAATCTCCTCTTTTTTAAAAGTCGGTTAAAAATTTCATACCCTCTTACTAATAAAAATATTTATAGTGCAGTTAACTATACAAGATCTGCTAATTTTGTTTGATACATTGATCGTAAACTGATAACATGTCACATGACATACGGAGATAACATACTTAAATAATTTCAACAGTATCTCACCTTCTTAGAACTATTATATACACTGACGACTTCGTAGTCGCTGTCTACGAACAGTATGTTCTCTGGTTTGAGGTCGGTGTGCGTGAGTTTGTTCTCGTGCAGGAACAGCACGCTGTATATGAGCTGGTACGAGATGTGCCGGACTTGCTCCAGCGGGTACGGTTGGTAGTTGTTGTCTTTCTGAAATTTATACATTATAATATTTATTATTTAGCATAAAAATATAATAAATACTTAGGGCCTATTTCACCACTTTCTGATAAAGTGCCGAATAGGCTATTCACAACTTTTCGGATAGATTCTCCATACTTGATCTATCAAGGTTATTGGTGGATAGCCTATTCGTCACTTATCAGGAAGCCCTTACTATCCAAGCATCAAAGCTCAATTTTATAACCGCGCTTAGCAAAGCCAGTATGGAAATGGTTTCTTTCTAGGACATATTGAAAAAAAATATATTGTATCTTTGTCCTTAATTAAGCATTTCTATAAGTGTAGCTATACCTTGCCGTAATTATTAAAAATACTAATAAAGCATATCAAAGGGTTTCTTTAAGTTTTGTCACGCTTGAGAACAGGAAAATTAATTTCTATAAATAGTAACAACTGACACTCCATACAAGTATAATACACAAGTATAATAATTAATAATAATATAATGATGGCTATACTTACAAGAAAATCGAACACGCTCTGTCCCAGCATCTCGAAGGCGATACACATGTGGCCGTGGTACTCGAACCAGTCCAACATCTTCACACATAAACTGTAACAATATTCACACATACTATGTATTAATACAAGGATAAAGTTTGGATGTATGGGGCATAGGCTATATGCATATGAAGCCATGATGGATAACGCTGTCTGCAGTATGCACAACCGATGTCGATAATGGAATATAGAATCACCAGATAATACGTAGTAATAAGATAAAGGACCAAAAAATTGTGAGTGGAAAAATTACAATTTCTATACAGGTTTGCCAATCCATATTTTACCTACAGAATATTTTTTAAAAGATACTAAGGGCCTGTTTCACCGCTTCCTGATAAGGTGCCCGATAGGCTTATTTGACAGATTCTCCATACTCTGTGTCAAGTTAAGTGGTGGATAGCCTTATCAGGAAGCGGTGAAACAGGCCCTAAATCTATAAAAACGTGACGACCGGATGAGGCATTAGTCAGCACTCAACATTCATGAGTAGTGTGGCAGGAATAGTATCAAATCTGTTTTAATATTTGACAGGGGGGCAATTCACGATGCGCAATTCTTATCGTTATCATAACCTCTGTTTTGCCAATGTAAGTAGACATTTGAAACAACACTGTTGCTACTTGCTAAGTGAATTAGGAGATAAACTTGCTATCAGCATTACGTATTCTTATGTATAGTTTGCTGCTTCATATTTGGCATTATCGCGTTAGAATCCAGTTCTATAATAAATAATAATACATATAATATCTACATCGACGGACAGTTTAGAAAAGCAATAAATAAACAGTCGATGCAGATATTTTCGGACCAAACACACTGAAAATAATTTTGGCGTCCTCAATCAATAAATAAATAAACACTACATACAATAATTACAATGTATAGTCCACAGTTGCCATTTACTTTTAGCCTAAAACTTTGCATTTAAAATCTCATTTGACAGGTGTGAAAAGTAAAGCGTAGATTGGCGAAAACGAGGTGAAATAATCTCTTCGAGAATTGCCATTTGTATATCGGGCGGTATTTTTATGTTTTGGTTGACACCAAGTCGGGTTGGCGCGGCGCCAGGGGCGGCTATAACGTCGCGTATAAACGGGCAAGGTCAGATATCCCGTCCTGATGAGCGCGAAATACCCCACAGATACCTCGAGAGTCGAGCCCAAACAACAAGCGTCCTCCGCTGAATCATCAAAAACGTTTTCATACGCGCAATTTTATGATTTATGTACACTGTAACATTCGAAGCAATGTTGCTTTGTATGTGACGTAAAGATTTAATTTCCATCGTCTAGGCGCCATCAGAAGCTTTATTATTTCTATTTATTCGACGCTTTAAAAGTAGTTACAAGCTAAAACATACTCACTTATTACAGTCAGGGTCGATGTCAGCTAATTTCTCTAGTACGTTTATTTCTAATTTTGCAGCCTCTCTGTACTTCTCAACATTCTTTATTATTTTCAGAGCCATCCTGTGCTCCCTGAAATTGAAACGAAAATAATATTAGAGACATTTGTTAGAATTGTTATGAGTGTTGAAAGAATTCCACAAATTCTAAAGCTACTAAAATAAAAAATGTATTATACCTACAATGTGTGAAATACAAAATTTCTAGAAATCGATGCAGCGAGTGAAAGTCATATTAATAAAATCTAAAATTTCCTGCATTTCTAACATAATATAATTACGTCCGCTGATGAAATAAAGATTAAATCGACAAGCGATCAGGTTTATTACCAATATTCTCCGCACCAGGATTCAAATTCAAAATTGAAGAGGTTATTGACACCCATTTTTATTTGCAATTCTCCTTTTATTTGTTGATAGCTTTCTCTTATCACGTGATAAAATATAGTTACAATAAGTATGTATATAAATAATATCAGAACTATAATGTTGGATGATGTTGGTACTTAAAAAATATACTTACATTTGTAAATCTTTCACCTCGACGACCTTGCCAAAAGTGCCCTCACCGAGCGTCTCGATGATTTTGTCTGCAATAAACCAAGCGAACACACGTTAGACGACTGGACACACGACTAAGCCATAGAGGATTTCAGCATTGGTACCACATTTATTCAATTAACCGATCGAGTAACCATCGGTCTACTCGATCGCAAACGTGACCAATGGTTGCAAGTCCCGTATGACTTCGGATGATTTTTATAGCATTTCCTGCTACCATTGTTTGAAAAACTAACTTTGAAATAAAAATTTAAATAAAAAAATACTAAGTCTTCAGAACTCGAATCTGCAGTAGCTTGAAGTATGCAAAATCTGTTTGTAAATAATTCGGTAGGAGTAGAAAATTATTGTTAACTGTAGTGGAATGTCTGTGTGTGCAGTGTGATGCTGATGTACGTTAATGTATAGGTGTGTAATTATACAAGTCTAAAGTTATGTTTGTGGACACGAACATCTCGCTCCCATGACATAGCCGGGCCAGTACACCAGGTGTCCATCCTTGTCGTCCTTGACGGAGGAGCGGGCCCGGGAACTCTGCACGCGCCGCACCGTAGCCGCCCGCGCCGCGCCGCACGCCCCGCCACGCCACCGCGCCACCACAGCCACCGCGACGACACACGCCACATCAGCACATGCCACGGAGAGCGCCACGCGTTCGCCACACGAGTAGTGTTGTACCCAACAATCAGACAATGGAACGGTTGCCCGTCAGACAAGCGACATTTGTATGGTGTGTCGAACATGCTGTTAGAGGGCGGACGGGTGGGCGCTGCGCTCCGAGGGGCGCGTCGGGGCGGACGCCCGGACCGCGGTCGCGGGCGTCCGGCCGCCGCGCCGCGCCGCGAGCGGGACAGGGAACCGACCGGGACCGGGGAGGAGGGTCACCTTACCCGCTCTCGCTCGCATCACAGCCGCGACATCGTCTCGCATAAGGATAACAGTGTCCACCCGATCCTAGCACTCATCTTCTCGGTTACGTATATCATTATACTAACACTTTGATTTACAGAAATGGAATGTCGTCTCGAGAAGTAACTTATAATAGTTTTAACGCGGAACACCGACATTTTGGAGAAAAAACGCATAACAAAGCTTAGAGCATGCAATATCATGACCAAAAAACTTAATTTTTTCGTCAACATCTATAATTTATCACTTCATATTTAACTTTGATGAGTTTGACATGTTCGGGCATAATAATTTTTCAAACTACCCGTTTTCATATTACTATTTTAATCAATAGTTGTTTTTTTTTTGTTTCCGTTAGGATACGAAGCAAAATACATGCATCTAATACAGAGTGCGTATTCAAACGCTTTTGTGTATGTTACGACAACAGAATATTTACCCGTATGTTATTATTTTAGGCATTTTTTATGTCACATGAAGTATACGAATAAAGTTACTGTGATATTTGGACATTTATCGATATTACGTTTTCGATAGTAGAAAAATCACGGACCAGGTGTTAGCGGCACACAGATGCGGAAGCAGGCGATTAGCTTGTGCTTACAGGCGGCGTGACCGCGCGCCTCGTGTGGTGCCGCGCCCTCTGCGGCCGCTGCCGGCTGCGCAGCTCCGGCGGCAGGGCCACGATATCCCCGACGTTTATCGGCTGGATGGGTTCCGGCACCTTCGGAGCTAGCGCATCGCTCGTCACCCCGTTCAGCTCCTTGTCCATGCGACCGTAAACCTCATCCAGGTGAGCGTACTTCATTATGAGGCTCTGAATCTCCTTCCGTCTCGTTTCCCGTTCGGTGAGAACGCGATCGCCCACGGGAGTTTTATCGTCGTCCTCGTCGCTAGATGGAAAGTATATTTGTTTCTGTCTGCCAATTTCGTTTACCGGAGATGACGGAGGTGTTTTAGTCAAAGGTTTAGTTTCCGTCGTGTTGTTCTGTTGCAAGGGTGACACCAGGTCCCTGGTGCTCGGCTGTATATCGATGTCGACGGGTCTCAAGGACAGCTTTCCCTCGGTTCTATCGGTTACACTTTTTGCGGCCCGAAGTGACCTCCTTTGATGTCGGCGATAAATGCTATCTCTGTCCTTACCGAAGTGGGGACGTTCCCTGAGGGTCACGTCGAACCCATTTTTGTACTCGTTTTTATCGAACTGCTTGTGACTCGACGATAAGCGGCGATCGGGGCCATTTCTAAAAGGCGTTTTGTCCCTGGTTTTCTCACGCGAGTAATTATTTCTTCTGAAGGAGTTTTCGCCGAAAACTGCCGTAGTTAAACTTCTCATGAGGCCTCGCGAAAAATTTACTTCCGGTTCGAGAGTTTTGTCACGATCCTCCTTCTCCTTCCGCGCTCTCTCCTTTTTCTGGACGGCTATTTTATCTAAAACGGACGAATATTTGTCCTCCAGGCGACTTCGCGTCGTACCTAATGTAACGGTGCTACTGGCGATATTGTTATTGGTCTCCTTGAGAGGAATCCGTTTCGTACATGGCGATAGTTCGGCATCTTTCAGGTGTGCCCTCCTAAACGAGTCGGTGCGGTTAAGAGCGCTGACACCCGAGTTGGGCAGCACAGGTGAGGCGTCCACGCGCGGCTTGGACGAGCTCAGGTAACTCGAGTAGGCTCTGTCGTCGTTGAGCTTCTTAGCCGATACACTCGACGTGAACGTGTACGGAGATATCCGTCTATTATTCTCGTAACGACGCACATTCGCTAAAACAGAATTTTTATTCGTAAACTTGTCATCGAATCGAGGACGCGAAATGCTGAGCTTCGAATCGACGATGTGATCACTCTTCTCCGAGGGTCCTCTTCGCGTGAGTCGATTCATAATACTCGAATATCCGTCGGACAAAAGTTGAGACACACTAGTGGTGGACGCCCGCGTATACCTCTGCCGCCGAGGGCTCGGAGCACTCCCACCGGCGGTCACGTTGGCCATACTCGTAATCGAACAATACACTTTAGCCGGGATAAATTACATGATAGTTGAATATCATAATATTATAAATTAACTTATCACAAACTAGGCTTCCGTTCCGGCGGTACTCGAGTAGGTGTAGTCGTGTATCACATAACTCCCGTTGGCCCAGTACCGGGAGTGGGCTCTAGCGCGACATGATTTGAGAAAGATCACTAGCGCAGGCGAGTGCGGCCGTCGTTGCCAAGTAATGGTCGCGAACTAAAAATATCGGCAACCCGTGGGAGCGCCCTCCCGCGCTCTCCCGAGGTGCTGCCGCACGCGCATTTTCGTCGCATCATACCTACCCGGTAAATGTATTCATTTAAAGCATTTTGCGCATGAACCGCTCAATAAATTCGACGACAGCTTGTAAACGGCTACTAATAGAAGCTAAGAAACATGTCGGCTACCAGATTTAAGTAATTAAAGATTTAACTCGTATCACGCGATAACAAAACACTATCAGCTGCAGTATCGGGAGCCAGACAATATTATCAGTCATTGTTTCTTTCGTCCGACAAAACAAACATACGATACTGAAACATACAAATATTCGCCAAGTTCCTCGGCTCGTAACCGCCGATACGAGAACATCTCCTTAATTGTGTTTTGCTCGTGCTTTCACTCGAGCTCCGGAGACGAGACGGCTCTGTCAATAAACGGTAACTAATTGGGTCATTGGAGCGCGTACCGTGGACGCGGTACACGGCCCGCCGGCGTCCGCGCATCGATATAAAAAATTCAATTAGCACGTAATGAAACGTAAACCTGCGCTCACAACGCGTACTATCTGAGGTCAACGTTATCATCATCTTCTACCCATTACAGTGAGCGTGATCTCCGGCTGATTGGCTAGGCAGATTAAGACACTATCTATTATGCTCATAGCTAGATGCGTGCTTTATTTACCTAAAAACGTGCTACAACTTTTACCTTCACGAGCAGAACGAAATATATTAGAGACAGCTACTGTTTGAGAGTCCGTGATTTACTTTCTCGGTGGTTATTTCTGCCGTATAAATTTAGTAAACGGAAAGTCTGATCTGAACATTCTTGGACCATTGTTATCGCAAGTCGACATCGAGGCAGCGTTACTTTCACCTAGCTAACATTTTTCAGAGGCACGTAACGTTCATTTTCAGCGAATACTGGAGTAAAAACCGTAGCAACTCTAAATAATAAATAGCTCAAAGTTTTCTAGTAGGCAACTGTTTTATGAATAACATTATATCATATGGATAACATATTGGAGCAAAAAATGTTAACATAGACAACATTAACAATATATTTTTGAATTTATGTTTCTATACTTATTTAAAATAAGTCTTTGTGAAATTAAAATATATGATAATTATTGTAAACTAAAAACTTTGTTAGACGAATGTGAGCTTCCATGACACAAAATGATACGATGCGGGTCCCACTTCCTGCTGTTGGTTAAACTAATCTATTATATACCTACTATGCTTACTGTCTACCAAGCTGAGTGTATTATGTAATACCGAACGTATAAAACAAGAAGAAATAAACTGTTGACAACGAACAAAATTCGATTCTGTAGAATTATTATCAGATGGCATGTATTTTACTTCGTTCTTAAAGTTTTTTTAGTTGCATTCTACTGCAAACGAAATTCAGAAATATAAATACATAAGTATAATATAACCTATTATTTAATATATATATATACCATAACGATTGAATAGGTTATATTATCTAATATAACCTATTCAATCGTTATGGCACTGGCAGACAAAAGTTATTATATTATGCAGGTTGTACGTTATCTGAATGATAAACTGCGGATACGCCTACAATAAGTATTTATAGTAGCAGAAGATATTTTATAAAATCCGTCGGACGGAAACAACCTCACCGAGATAAAATCTTCTTCGCGAGCGATAAGATACAAAACACATGTACTAAAGACACTTATTATCAGTTTTACAGCGTCTTCAACTTTACGATACACGACTCTCTGTATAACGACACATAAATCGCGAAATCCCGAAAAAATTAGAGTCCTGGACTTGGGCGAAATGTTTCTTAAAATCATTTGCGCCATGTATGCAGTAGATTCTCACTGTTCACATAGCATACACCGAGCCAGCCGTTAAACGTATTTTGTACTGATTCAAAACGGAATATCCAGGTAGGAATCATCCCTACTATGCTCGCGAGACCCCTGTTTCTAGGGGCGAGCCGAACAAAAGAAATTCAACTTTGAATGAACTCGAGAGAACTTGTTTTTCTCGTATTTTTAACTTTTTACAATTGCAATATAACTCACGAGTAAATATGAAGTGGCAATCGATAGGAAACTTTATTAAACGTCGACAGATTAATATTTGAAAAAAAAACTGACCTTGCCCGCAATTTTAGTGCACGCATCATCGACGTCGAAGAGTATTTCGGCGGCGACGGTGAGGAGTTTGGCAATATCGTGCCACTTGCAGCCGTGGTCCTTGAGGAACCGCCTGTACAGCTCGTAGAACGACGTGAGCCGAAACGGTATCCTCACTCGGTCGCTTTTTAAGATTATTTCAGCCATATTCACTTCACCGTATAACACATAACACTAGTACATGGGGCGGGCGGGTGCTCGAACGGCTGATTTACTACTGGAGCGATGGCGTCCGAGAGCCGAAGGCGCCGCTTCGAGTACAGAAAACGTGTAGATAATAAATAGTAGTGTTCAATCGAAACTCGGATATCTTTAGAAGTGAAAAGTATCGGGAACCGACCACGTGGGAGTGCGTCTAGCGTCCGTGAGCCGCCGGCCGACTGCGGGGAGGACCAACGCCGCGACTCGCGCACTAATTAAAAGTCACTAAACACTAATAAACAAAGCGATCCGCGGTGGTAGATTGCGGTTCAAACAGGATTTCATTTATCCTCGTTGATTGGTATATTCTGCTAACACTACGCCAGATATTTTTCCATGAATATCGTTGTGATTCACACACTAGTCGCTCCTATGAGTACTGAACATTTATTGATATACACAATGACACGTTTTATTCTTCAAATTATTTAAAAATTTTAACAATATTGTTCTGATTTTATTATATTACTAGCCGTTGCCCGCGACTTCGTCCGCGTGGACTTTAGTTTATAGCGCGCGGTGTCAACAAAATTGGTTTCAAATTTAAAAGCTTTTTAAAACCCTGGTACCTCTTAAATCAAAATACACAAAAACAGCTGTGCAGTGTGCACATAATATTTCATTTTTTAAATTAAGTAAACTTTATACCAAATTTAAAGCTTATTTAGCCCCCCATTACACAACTTTAGCTTTATCCATAAACTATAATTATTTTATCATTGGTAGGTTTAAGGTTCCGTCACTGCATAGATAAAGTATGAGTAGTGAGTTATTTAAATAATAACGTGTAAAACAATTGATAGAATCAAAAAACTGATCCGGGACGGCGCGGGTCGCGGGCACGCGGCAGCCGAGTGAACATCTTGTGTGAGGAGTGACTAGTGAGCGATAACAGCAAAACATTAAAAAAGTTTACAACATTATCTATATTATTTATGTAAACAAGGTTACACATCAACAATGGGATGACACTATTCATTTAACAAAAACAGTTTATATTATTTCGTGTGAACGAGTTACGAGTGAATGCATACGAGAACGCAACAATGGACTTGCTAACATTGTAAACGTCGCTAAGCTTTAGATATCTGAATGATAACGAGGCTTTAGATACACGATGTTTAAATACCCCTGGTTTACATGTTATAGTTTGTGCGTTTTAAGATGATATGGGTGACACATTATAATTGACAATAGTAGGGAAGTTACCCAAAAATTTTAATCGATAATTTAAAAATATATCGAATCACTTCGTAAAGGAATTGCAATCGAAACTATCGATTTCGTACTGACGTTTCAGAGTGGCGACTTCGATTTAAGATGGCCGCCCTTTTTATTACTCGACTGCCGGGAGGGTTATGTGTTTAGCGCGTATCTTGTATGTTTGTAATATTCTTCCTTACCTTGTATCTTCAGAACCGCTGAACGGATTTTCACATATGAGGTATCGTTAGATTTGTCTTATTGACCCAAGTGTTCTTAGATAGGTGACATTAAAAAAAAACCAAAATGGCAGATGTTTGACGCCATATTGTGAGGTAAAAAAAAATAAAAATTCTACCAAGCATATCGAGTGGGGTATCAAAATAAGGGATTTTAAACACTGATTCTAAATCTGTATATAACTTGCAGTTTTAATATTAAATAGAACAATAAATCTACACTAATATTATAAAGAGGAAAGATTTGATTTTTTGTTTGTTTGGCTCCGAAACTACTGGACCGATTTGAAAAATTTATTTTACCATTGGAATTCTACATTATTTTTGCTGAACATAGGGTGAATTTTATTTTGGAAAAAAATAGGGTACCGTAAGATATTTGGGTTCTTCGGACGCAAGGTGTAAAAAATCAACCAGAAAAGTTAATTATTTTACGTACGCTACCTAAACTATAAAAAAATAGAACCATAAAATTCTAAGTAATTGTAGAACTTACAAATATCTACAAAAAAGTCCGCGACACACTATACCTATCTATGTCGAGTGAGGCACAATAACCATTTTTTTATTTAAAAATCTTGAAATTTTTTTGGACTACATTTAAACGCGTTTATTTTACTTATTGTTTTAATCCTTATCAAAATAAATTATTCCATTACTAAATACAGTTTATGTAGATAATATTTGGTCTTTGAATGAATGAAATTGGATATTTGGTTTTGAAATTATGGCGAAATTAAAATATAACGATAGTTGATCTCACCAAGGCGGATGCGCGTGCGGGAGGAAGACAATGATCTGTGCAGGGTGCAGCCTGCGTATAATGACTGCGTCGTCGATGTTAGTGTTGGAGTCTGTGAATTGACCTGGGAATCATTTTGCTGACCGAGTCTTTCCTAGGTATGCTTTTTGCAGAGCTCACCGACATCCACGCGGGCGGAGCCGCGGCCGACCGCTAGTAATAGCACCTACGATATAATATGGTTATATCAGCACGGTAGTTTTTCAATTTTTTATTAGATTGATTGTCGAAATGGTTAGATGACTGTTAGATGACTACAACGAAAAAGTTGCAAATAAAATAAATCAATTAAAAATAAAAAAAACCCGATTGCAAAAAATGTTAACTAAAAAGAACAAAACAAGACCTAATTCTGCCGGAGGCATCGAATCCATGTTTTAATTGATACGACTCTTGCTTACGAGTTTCATGCCAGGATAAATAGAAGGTTACATAGAAATATGTAGAAGAAGAAAATGGATAGTAAAATGCAGTCGGAGGCATAATATTTTATGATTTTTGAATTAATGTTAAACTTGGTGCGACATGCCTCCGACTGCATTTTATTATCACTTTCTTCTTCTACATTCTACATATCTCGATGCCTCCGGCAGAATTAGGTCTTGTTTTGTTCTTTTTAGTTAACATTTTTTGCAGTCGGGTTTTTTTATTTTTAATTAATTTATTTTATTATCGATTTGATTTCGATTCAACAGTGTCAATCTCTATCGGCATAAGTTCCGTTTCATGCATCTGACATTTTTCAAATATTTTCGTATCAATAATTTCATACTCCTATTACAATGTTAATATTTATAATTTTATATTAATAAATTAGCATTTAGCAACTTTTCATTTTTATTCATTTACAGTTATAGGAAACATTTGTTTTTGTAGATGGAATATAATTTATTACATTTTTTTGATTTTTTGTTTTCTTGTAAAAAATTCCGTAGCAAGGAATATGAGAAGTGTCACCCATATCATCTTATAACGCACAAACTATAAATGTTATGCCTCACAAAGAAAATTTATGAAGAAAAAAATCAATGCAGCGAAAACTAGCGCAATGTGTCTAAACGGTAGTAACAAGGTCAAGCGGAAGAAACGAGCCTATAGCTAAATACACCGCAGGGGCCAGTGCCGATTTACAATCGGACGTAGGTAAGTTAACCGCATACCGCATACAAAATTATTACAAAACCATAGCTTTTAAAGGCCAAAAAATACAAAAAATTCAATAAAACGAGATGATAACGAAATTATACGTGAAAGTCCCTTCTGATCTACTCTTGTCCTTTTGATTTTATCTACGGGTTGATTACGGGTTGCAGTCGAAATGAGATTAAAATAATATAACTTGCAGGCAGAGATCATTTAGAATTTAGATAATATAATATGGCCAAAGTTAAAAACGAGAGCCGCGTCAGGGAAATGTTTGCAAACGTCACGATAGCATCGCTCCAGACAAAAATTTGCAATAAAACCAAAAATATCTACAAACATTACGTCAAATCTAATATTAGAAAAGAACATCGGTACAGTAGTCTGTTATTTCAACGTGAAACGTTTATACAAAAATATCACGAAGTATTAAGGTACTATGTTCTTACTAGCTTCCGTGCCAAGCTACGAAAAACTACAGGCAACGTTTCAGAGACGCTTGAGCAACTGATGCGAACTGGATGGAACGAGTTTCAATTTAAGAAATTTATGTAACGATTCAAAACAATTGAAACGTTAGCGTGCTTTGTGTAATGAATTTGCACTAATTTCGAAACAGCATTTGAGAGCTGAGTATCTTAGAAAATATGTATCTTTTCTAGTCAATATATTTTCTAAAGGGAAATTCGTTTTATTTTCCCTAGGTGAAGGTAACGAGAGCTATTTTAGTGCGCATGCGTTCTTAATTGTCGCTAGCACGTGGTGCCATCTACCGGTCGCATTTGGAACTACATAGTCAGTGCCAGGCGCTCTATTTTGGTCAATTATACGTACATATTTACTGCATAATATAATAAGTTCTTCCTAGTTACTAGTACCTAAGTTCTATACATTGTACCTCCGTATTAATAGGTACATGATACAATTGTCGATTGAATAATTAACATTTAATTAATTTATATTTTTCATTAACTTCAATGATTTCAAATGAAATATTATACTATTAATTTGAAATTCGTTTTAAACAGTGCATATACTACAACAAAGCGTAATAATTTAATACGTTGGCAATATTCAGACACCAGAACTCAGATGATGCATTAAATCCTTGACCTGATAATTTAATTTTACACGCCTTGCCCTCAAAACATAGCATTCAGTACCTTGTTATATATTATTTCAAGCATTTAGGAAAAACAAAAAGTCAAATGGCACATCTATAATAGGTGAACGCATAATTGACTTTTTGAATTTCACAAAAAATAAAATATTTTGCTGACCTCAACTTCTTTTTCAGGTTTCAGTTGTGATGTTTGTGGTGGTACTTGGGTTTGCACATACGAGCACGACGGTTGCTGTTCTGATGTAGACTGACTATCCTTGGCGGTCGTGTTAGGTTGCGATGGTGGTTTAGGGCTTTTGTCGAAGGTTCTGCACTCCCCTTGGGTGTTCTGAACTGTTATCTGTGGGGCCTGTGCAGCGCTCGGAATGCGCTCATCGGTGACGTTCGATTTCGTTAGCCATGCAGATGGCACTTCCGGTGGGTGTGGATGCTGATTTTTATGTAACGGCAATTTCGCACCAATTTCACCATTGTGAGGTAGTTGGTCTTGAGATTTAAAAATAAACACGTCACTGTTATCGTTCGAATCAAGCACATTAGCTGGTTTGTTTGGAAATTTCGAATTTTGGTTATTTTGTAGCTGTACAGAATTTAATTTTGGAATATTTTGGCCACACGGCAATGGTGGTAACGTCGTCGGCAAGGATTCTACTAATGGAATTGATGGAAGTTGACTAAGAGGAAAGTTCGCTAAAGACGATCCTGAATTCACTTTTTCCAATTTACTATTATCACTATGACTAGATGTTACAGGCGCAGCAGGAATAGAATTGACTTTTTGATCTACGACTAATGGAGATAGTTCTTCGCGACTCTGCGAGAAATCTGAGCTGTCAGATGAAAGTTCATCTAAACTTTGACCTATGTCCAGGGCCGATGCTTCCTGGTAATCCGTTGAGCACGGAGAAGTATCGCCTGAAGTAGTATCATCTGAACACTGGGGAACTTGTGAACTTTTACTACTAGGCATGAACGCTAAACTAGAAGTGACGTCAAAAGAATTATCAGCAGTTTGTGATTCGTCACTGCAAGCTGTAGATTCTCTATTGCTTGTTTTATTCTCTATTGAATGCAGAGTGTTGTTGTCAGTCAAATTTATACTAGAGCTTTCTGTCATTTGAGTGTTTTCGATTTCTTTAACTGTTGCAGACGTACCTCGGGAAGCCTGAGACTTCATACAATTATTGTTATTGTTGTTATCAATACCATAAGAATCGTCAGTAACTTCTTGTACTTTGACAGCGGCATCTTCGGAGTTAATTTCTGGGTCTGTATTTGGTAAGCTTTTATACTGAGGTATAGAATAATCCATATCACTGAGTCGCAAATACTGTAATCCTTCTTGTATCGGTAAATCAAATTGTGGAGTAAAATACCCATAAGCATTGTCGGCACCATACACAGACCATGGGTCATTTGGTGGTATAAGAGGTAGTTCATCGTAATAAAGCCCTGGGTTCAATTCCCTGTTAACAATCATTTCTGGTTTACATTCCCATGTCGGTATAAAAGAATCTTCAAAGGCCAAATAATTTTCAGGTAGCATCATAGCGGTTGGATCCATTTGCGACGGATTTAAAGCGTACGTACCATCATAGAAAGGGTTATTTAACACTATCGGTTGAGCACTTACGGGTTCACATACTATGTCAGCTTCAAGGTAAAGTCCATACTTAGATAGATCGGGTTCAGACCGCCGATTTTGGTACACGTTATCGTCTGGTAAGATATCAGTATTTTTTGTATAGATATATGATATATCGAAACTTTGTGCTCGTTTTAACGCATTACATTCTGGAAATTGATCTTGCATAGAATCTTCATGAGTATTCTCATCGATGATAAGATTCTCACAATGTTCACTGAATGGACTTTCAAAAACTGGCACTCCTACGTTATTAATTTTATTCAAGTAATCTGTCACATCATTTGTTTGGTCAAGGGCAGCGTTAGACGTACGGGGTGTACTACTGCGTCTAATGTCACTCGGTAATAGTACTATATGCGGTAGAGACGGTGGCGGACCGGAAAACAACAGATTGTTGGGGAGACGCGGAGGCTGGGCAGCCATGGCTCGTGCGCTGGCCGCCCGCGACCGTTCGTAATGGATTCGAATATCAGATCAACGGCAAAAACGCGTCGGGCGGCCGGCAGAACTTTGCAACTGACTAAAGGCGTACCAAGTGACGAAGGCGAACGCAAATAGAACGGGCGCTAACGTGAGGAGGTCGCCGTCTCTCGCGCTTCTTCACGGGCGAAAGCGCATGCGCACGCGTATATTATGCCAAATCAGATACAAACGGTTTATACTTAATGAAAATGCAATATAATTTTAAACCATTCCTAAGACAATTCCATTCATCTAATCAAGTGTTAGTTACTCCTATTGTTACAACAATTTCAATCGTTGTCGGTAGGACACTGTAGGAGGAAGTGGATTCGAGTGTGAGGTGTTTGAAAGGCATATCACATTCATTCATCTCCATGTCAGAGAAATAAAATGCAACGGTAAGACTCACCTGTTCAGGGGGTGAACGCGGCGAGGACTCGTCGCGGTGATGCCTCCTTCGGCGGTGCGACGTGGGTGATCTTCGGTGGTGTGATCTTTTAGATCGCTCATTTCGCCGCCTCCACGAATGCTCCGAGCTGTGAAATCAGCGATCGGAGGGCTATAGGGTTAGTGAATAGGAACAACACCACTAGATCACAAATGATTTCAAGTCGAGGTGAGGTCAGAATGTGCATGAGGAGTACTAACGTCAGTGATCGGTCGTTGTAGGCCGAGTGCGGATCTACGAGTTGATCTAAGCTGTGCGGTTGTGTCGTACAGCAAGCTCGCACCAGTACTCTTAAAAGAGACCATCGAAAAATCCGCGTACCAATTTTTTGTTATTAAACGTTTTAATTACAAAGACCCTAAACACGATTTAAATGTTGGATAAAGTGTAATGTTGTACTACCGATGTTTACGGTCGCAACAACACTATATCAAAAGCGCGATAATTACGTCACAGTAACGAAGTGTCGCGGACTGCGCACGCGGATAGACTGACAATCGCGACGAGTCGCCTGCGCACTGAAAACGAGCAATAAAACGTTGTTGTGTCTAACGAATATTGATTGAAGTATAAAAGTGTTCATTTAATAACGTGGACACACTTTTATATCTTTATACTTAAAAAGTCAATTCAATATAAATCAATTTAACTACTATAAAGTACATACTAATAATAGCTCGTACTAGAAAACACAAATTATTTTGTAAGTTACTAAAAAGTTAACATATTATATTTTTAGCATTCGTAACCAGAAGTCCCAACGCTACAATATTTACAGAATAAAAACTGAATATAAATTGAGCATAACACGAACGAGCAGCATAGATGGCGCATATTTTACTCGTTTAATGTGGTACCAATATAGGCAATTCACGTGGGCAACAACCAGATAAAATGCAAATACCGAGCGAGACATATCCGAAGTTCCTTGTCGTGTATGAATACTTCAAATATCAGCATTTGAACTAACAAAAAGAAGTAAGTTAAATTTGGAAGTTTTGTGAATTCGATGAACGTTAATTTATATGTACCTATAACAGTAATTTAAACTAAGCTAAGCAAAAAAGAATTTAGAAAACATTGTTATGAGTAAAATATAACCGAAGAAAAGTTCGCGTTTCCTTGGATTCGATCGTGGAAAAACGAGACACAATAGCTTATCTATTGTTATCGCGGCCGGATGTGGCCGCTTGGGGCTTGATGAATTAAACAAGGAGAGAAAGAGTAAAAGAAGAATCTTATTTTGCGGGGAGAAAGATTATAAAATAAAATATAAAAGTAATTGTTGTTTAACGCATTCTCTTTACTACTTTTCAATGACTGATCTCATTTCTCATTTAATTGGAAGGCTCAAGAATAAAATTGTAATAAATCTATTAAAATGGGGTCGGGCGTTGCGCGGGTGTCGGTGTACGCGAGGCGTAATGTCATATTGTTCTCGACGGCAGGCGACAGGTTGAACTTGAGCACGCGAGCCTGCGCCGGGACCTTGTGTGATCATATGTGTCGCTGGTGACTAGTTTCCGACCGCATATAAACATCTAAGCTCGACATAACGTAGGTTACTGCTAAAAGAAACAATACAACTAAAATTGTAGCATTAACTCCTATACTGGCTGGTATTAACGTTAACTTGCAATCTTTTACCAAATTATTTGAAATACTGCTGTTATTGACATGGACAAGTTTTAGAAATCAGATATAATCCAAGGTAATGTGCAGAAGTAACTTAATGCAAGGTATTATTTAACCTATTAAACGGCGATGTCTATTTCGTTTAATTTGACTATTTTAATGGTTAACATCTCGTTGTTACGGTGATTAGTGATTAGTTAGTTGCAGCCTTTGCAGCTATAAGATTCGAAAACGAACTGTTTCTATTTAGCTTCCCAAACGAGCGACTACGACCCATAGCGAATAACAAACACCGGAACCTTCGCTTTCGATGGACGATCACATTAATATTTTAATTCGACGTCTCACGTATACATTTGAAAACGAAACAGTATTACGTGAATTTGAAACGTTATCTGAATTTGTTTTGGAAAATGACACAGAGATAGGTATCTATCATCTACTTACTGACGTGCTTAATGTTGAAGAAAATATTAACAATTTAGTACCTACACGAATCAAATTTCATACCGAAATAACAATAGGTTAAATATAATTTGACATATAAATTAAAACAATAGGGTACTAAAACTGTTTATCGTCGTCGAGTACACGTTAGAAAAAATGACTAATATTGTTATCATTTTAAATTAAATTCGCGTTATTCTTATTACTAACAAATTCACGATATTACCAAAAAATATCTATCCCAAAACCCAACATAGTCCTTATGGCATCCATTAGACGGTAGGTTTTGCTGTCAGTTTTACCACAGTCATGACTGTGACTGATGGGTAACCTACCGTGTAAGAGCGTGACTGACGGTGGTTGACGAAAATCTGGATACATTCGTCAGTCCATCAGTCACCATCAGCCAAACATAATTCATGATTGATGGAATTGACTGACGAGGAACCTACCGTGTAATGTACGCCTATAAATTGATATTCTTTGGAACCAACAACATTGAAATTGGTTTAAGAGCCCGTACTCTCTTTTCTACTGCTCTCTTCATTTTCTCTTCATCTCTCAATTTCGTATACGGACTCTTAACTTCAAGAAAGCTCGGAACAAAAAATGAAAAGAAACAAGTTATTATTCTAATTAAGTTATATAACGAGCGTCATCCGTATAACCGATAATTTATTAAATAGCGGAAAGGTTGGTTGGAATACATCATCGTGAAGGCATTATATTTGCATACAGAGTGAAAGCGATCGATGTCGAAATTCGACGAGTGTAAACACTTTGTGAAACTCGTCATTCGAAGGACGCGGATATATTTTTAACAAATTCTTATAGAAATGCTTTCCATAAATTAAAACCTTCACCTCAAAGAAAGATTGGAGAATAAAATTTGAGGTCTATTGATTTGTGAATTCACACTACCAAAATGGCATAATCTAATCATTTATTATCATAATAAAATTGAATATAATAAACATAAAGCTATTAAGGATATTAAGAGCCCGTACTCTCTTTTCTACTGCTCTCTTCACACTCACGCCCGTCTTTCATATGCCAGGTGAAAAAGGACGATCGCGAAGTTAGCGGGCAGATAGAGGTTTTCTGTTTTTTAACGGGTTTTTTATATTAAGGTGGTAAAAATTAATTCCAACATTGTATAGACGACTTTCTCAACAGTACATTGTATTTTTTTCATACTGTTAAGACGTCAATACAATCCATAAAAAGGTGATATTCTAAACCTTTTACAGCAAAAATCACAAAACTCTCGCGGGTTTGAGTTGGATTATTTAAAGATACTTTAAAAAAATAAAAAATCTAGCTCCAACATTAGATTATAATTGAAATGATCTTACATGTTGTGCATTAAAACTTATAGAAATACTGTATTTTAACTGTTAAATCACGTCTGTTAAATGAGCGAAATCGGCAAAATTTCGTATACGGACTCTTAAGTAAATAGGTTAAAATAACGCAACGGAGGAAAACATTAATCTACGGCGCGGTCAACGTTCAAACAAATACGGTATTCACACAACGGTTCTTTATATTTAGAAACATCGAACATGTGTATCGAATTGAATCATCTCGATTCTATTAGCGTAGGGATATTTCCTCATGCCATGTTATCGTTTTGCTAAATATGTTCCTAGCGTGGCTGGCCTATTTTACCAAGTTACAACGCAGTGGATGACAAACTGAAAACATTATTAATTTTGTTAATAATGTGAATATGTGTTACATTCGTGCATTACTTTATCAGCTATCAATTGAAGTGATTAATACTCTATTTCAGATAAAATCATTACAAGAAAGTTCGTCGTAAACAAAATATACTTAAAAATGTTCGTGGGATCTCTCGAAGGAGTCCCACGGAAGCGATGGTAGAACACAATAGTTTCAAGTTTCCAATTATCTACAGCGTTTTATAAGGGGCTCCTTCCTTTTTTGACGGCGGCTTTTTGTGGAGCATTCAATGTTCGGAGTACACCGCGTATGGGCTACCGGTCGGCGTGGCCGGCTCGTCGGCAGGCAAGGCCGCACCGGATGAACGATTTCTGTGAACCATGTCAACAGTGCAGCCGTGACTAATCGCCGCCCGCTCTCTCGGGTCAATGACAACCGAGGTACCCAATATTAAAGAAACGAACGACATTAACCACTTGACTATTTCTAATGTCTTTAAACCGTCTTAAATGCGTTTGACCCCAATAAGAGCTTTTTTCATAATTGACGACGGCCAAGTTATGCTTAGTCCGTCCATGTATGGGCGGATGCGTTGGGCTTGTTAATAACTTAATTACTAATTAAGCTTTTGAATCTTGGCTATAAGCACAAATAATAGTAGAAACTAGAAACGGTCGGGAGTATGTACCAGATTCTACAAAACGCACAAATGACTGTTATGTAGAACAATGCATTATATTAGGAGCATAACAAATCTATGACAATAATTCTCGTTTGTTTGAGCAGATAAACGCTGATAGCAACATTTATTAGCGACGTGAAACGCGAACAATATGGCGCACGAGAGCGACGCAGCAAGGGGACAAGTCTGCAGTGAAAGTTGATCGTACAGCATACTACGTAACTACACCCGACGAATGTCAAAACTTGTGCTTGATGTACGCGGTGCGACCGTCGACGGCTTTGTTAGCACGTCAATTAAATAGCGGTATCTCCACTTTGTAAACATAAATATTGCATATTATACATTTTCAAAAAACTTTTTCCTGACGTCGCTCTCCCGATAAGACTATCGCATAATTGACTGAATTTGACGACCTCCGTGGCGCAGTGGTGAGCGCGTTGGTAGCTCAAGCCGGAGGTCGCGGGTTCGAGTCCCGCCGACGGAACAAAAAGTTTATAAAGTTCCTGGGTCATGGATGTGTATTAAATATGTGTATCATATAATAAAAACCTTAAATATATGTATAGTATAAAAGTATTAAATATATTTCCGTTGTCTGGTACCTGTAACACAAGTCCTTTAGGTACTTAGCACGGGGCCAGACTGACGTGGTGCGAAGCGTCCATATTATTATTATCATTATTATAATTCACAACAAAAAAGTTATTTTTGTCATGATTTAAACTTTGCAAGCTAATTTCGCGGAGAAAATAATCAACCAAGTACGAGTCGGACTCGCGCGCGAAGGTTTCCGTACCATTATAGACCAAAATCAGGCCAAAAATTGTGTTTTTTGTATGGGAGCCGCCCTTAATTTTTTATTTTATTTTAATATTATTATTAAATATTAAAGAAGACATATAACTAAGGACTTCGAGAAAAAATCAAGTATCTACCTGTTGCCATTATTGATATAGAGCAAAAAAGCCAAAAAAAAACACGTTTCTTGTATGGGAGCCCCCCTTAAATATTAATTTTCTTTTGTTTTTAGTATTTGTTGTTATAACGGCAAAGGATATACATAATCTCTGAAAATTTCAACTCTCTAGCTATTACCGTTATTGAGTTATAGCCTGGAGACAGACGGACATACAGACAGACAGACAGACAGACAGACAGACGGACAGACGGACAGACGGACAGACAACGAAGTCTTAGTAATAGGGTCCCGTTTTTACCCTTTGGATACGGAACCCTAAAAATGCTATTAACTTTTTAATAATAAATAGATAAGTAGTGATTTATTACGTCAGAATTCTAACCAGGTTGACAAATCCTTTTGCGAGTGTACAAACCGGGACGAGACCTTGAAACATTCACTAAAATGCTATCGAGACGAATCTCGTTAGTTATAGCAGCGGGTGCTGCCCACGGATTTTAAAATCTGATCATTATAATAGACAAATATACAACCTTCGTACGTAGCTTTAATCGATTCTGGCTGCGACAAATAAACGATACATAAGATGGTTCTGGCATTAAAACAATATTGGGTTCATGAATAGAGCGATTGAACGAGATAAAATAGAGAACTGCAGTGGTGAGTCACAACTGCTTGTGTAACAAATGGCTTTGCACAACCGGTCGCCAGACCCTCGCTGCTGTCATACTGCATAATGTTAAGACAAGCTAATTCGGACATCGTATCCACTTCGTGTTGCGAACTATGTATGTGATTAACGACAGATGATATACGCCAGCTTATGACCTTTATCACATGAAATAGCCTAACTTTTAAAACATACGTGTTTGTGAAAGTTTAGTTTACTTAACAATAATTAAGTTTTACGATTTGAAATATCTTAATATTGAATTAAAATAACAAGTACACTGTGTACTATTTAAAATTACGTTTTGGGAAGTTAATTTATATTGGGCTCCAAGTTATATAGTCATTTTACTTTTTATCGCTCTCCTAGCACATTCAGACCAAATTATTGTCGTTGTGATTAGGGGACAGGGGTAGTGAAAGGTTAGTAAGTTAAGCGACTTATGTCAGTTGTCATCGTGTCGGCATTAGTACGTACGATACGCTCCACTCGTGTTCCCGCATGTTTTTCTGGAAGGCGGCTGATTTCGGCGTCCAAGAGTCCACACCCAAGTACAAGGCGGGCAGCTCGGCAACTTTTGCTTCGAGGCTCTCGGCGAGTCTTTGTTCCACGACGGTTTTCGATACGTTTGTGAGAGGGCGCTGCTCCTTACTTATTCTTCTCTCCGCACCGTTGTAGCCGTTGAGTTTTTCGCCATTGCATACTGGCACACTTTTCGGGCTATCCGTCCGAAGTAATTTGCTAGTGACTGTTTCCCCTTTGGAGTAATTTTTATACTGCATCGATTCAGTTCCGTTGGCGATACGTGAATATTTCGTGGTATCGAACGTATCACCATTCAGGCTACTGTATTCGACGTTGTTTAGGTTCACGTCTCTATCGACACGTTTCGATGATAATATATCGTATCCGTTTCGTTTTCCGTATCTCTCCTCGAGATTTTGCTTTAAAAAGCTATTTTCGAAGCTAGCCTTACATTTAGGAACATTGTTTATATAATCGCTATAATTTATATCTTTAGTGTGTAATCCTTTATCACAGTTCTTTTTCAAAGTTTCCTGTATATCTACACCGCTACCGCTAAACCTGCTGCAAGTGTAGCTCGCAGGTTGGCCGCCGTTATCGGATTTCATGAGACCCGCATCCTTTCTTTCGAACTCGTTCTTGACGAGGGCTACACGCGAAATTTCTTCACCATACGAGCCTTTATTTTGCGTTTTATAATCAAAATCAGCGGCCGTTATGGGGGCTCGCGTCTGCTCCGTCGGGGCGGTCCAAGTATCGTGCTTCTTCTTGTCGCTACTTTTGGACGACCAGGCCTTGGCGAGGGCGGCCTTCAGAGCTTCTCGCCTCTCGTGGACGCTGACCCTCGGGTACTCGTGTATGGGCACAATGGCGGGCGCGTACAACGCCGAGCGCGGGGTGGCTCGCGTGATACGAAAACTTCTGAACTCCCTGTTGAACTCCGAATTGAGAGAATAAGCCGGTATTCTCGAAGTCACCATTTTGAGATCAAAATTTTCACTTATCAGTTACAAATAACTTAAAAATATGTTCACAGTTACACCAGTCAAAAGGTTAAGAACACGATGATGAACACATATCGATTTTACCTGGAACGAGGAATTTACAATTTATTGAAAAATTTACAACAGATTAAGGATTCCTGAGGATCGCGATTCGCGGCAGGGAATTTCGCGTAGAAAGGCAAAATACATGTTATGTGGGGTGTGGGCCGCGACCTTCGCGGTGGGCGGCGGCGTGGCGGGACAACGCACTGGTCAACGAACCGCCCCGTCAGCCGTGCACTCCGACTTGCATAACGCATTCGCAAACTGGTGTCGCTCCTATCTCTCGTGCACTCGCAGATAGACGAGTCGATAGAATAAATTAATATATCAGAGCGATATTCGCTAAATAACTCTCTACGAGTTCTCTACAAATAACGATAGATAAGAGTGTAAATAATGAAATGATTACTGGTGCGAGTTAGTTTTTATGTGGAGCATTTATGCCGTATAAGTGCAACAAGTGTCGCCTTGGGGTCGACCCGATATGGGTACTCGAGAGCAGCCATATGGCCCGCTAGCGACACATCCTCGCTGCTCGCCTCGGCTGAACGGGTGCGGCTACTGGTGCAACACGAATCTATTCTGGATCACAGTGTGCAGCCTGTTGCGCTCGAAATTTACACAAAGGAATCCGCCCGAGTCGAGTGCACAGAGTAAATATTTTGAACGCCGACTTCCAGTTTGTTGTTTGTAGAGACACTGTTTATAATTAGTTATTTTCATGCGAGACGCATAGCTCATGAAAGCATAAATTATGTATGAATCCATGTATTATGCCCGTCTACTACTGTCGAGACGATTTATTCAGAGGGTAAACAATGTTGTAAACTTTTCAATATAATAAAAATATTCAAGTTCGTCGAAAAATCACTATCACTCAATATCACATTTTCAATAATAAGTTACACGATTGGCAAAACGAAATATTGAATTAAACCGATCGATTCGTAGTTCAAGGCACCGGAAACGTGAGCTAGTATCTCGATGCGACGGACACAGCCGTGGTCTCGGTACGTGCATACCTTCTCGTAGCGCGCGCGAGAACTGCGTGCGGTGTGCGTGCACCGCTGCGACTGAACTGAAGGGAGGCAAACGCACGCTCGCGTGCCGCGCCGCGGAGGACCCCACCTCCGCCTCTCTCCTGCGACCCGCCGCGCCGCTCGGGACTCTAACGCCGGGCACTACGGCCCCTGGCGCGGAGGGCTGACCTTCGTGCCGAGTGCCGGGCTGCCGGGCTGCCTGCCGAGCCAGTTCCAGCGACCGTCTCACAATACACTGTGCTCTACTTAACACAAATAAACAACCCTAGCGGAGTTTTATCCCAGAACATACACTGCGTACACCAGATTAGTAGCTAGAGGAACACGAACGTGGACTTTCAACGAATGTGTATTTTCTTTGTTTAATTTATTATTATCAGACACTTGTTGATTCACCTATATTAAGTAAACTGTAAATGGAATTGTTATTTCCCTAATTGGAGCCCAACATATCAAATATTCGTATAACTAAACATTAGACCTATTTTTAACCAACTTCAAAAAAAGGAGGTTATCAATTCGACGCATATTTATGTAATATTTCCAGAACTGCCCAGTTTTTGTACATGTTAATCTATGACAGCTTCTGAACAAATGTGCCCAATTTCAAAAGTGTATGTATGTAGTTATGTATGTATATTGTATATATGTACATGTCTTTATGTTTGTGCACGCATATCTCCGGAACCACAAGTCCGATTTTATTGATTCTTTTTTAATTGTACTAGGTATTGTTCAACTTAGGGAACACTGCAAGTTTCATCAAAATCGGCTCAGTAGTTTTTGAGACAGGGAATTTTAATTCTTAATTACGTATAAAAATGTGAAGTCGATTTTATCTATTTAAAATAATATTATTTTGTTTTAAAATAACGATAACTTTAATTTTATGAATTTGCCCAATTGACCTCACCTCAATTACAAGCTCTATCGACATATTGATGTGTGAAAACAATTACCTGAAACAAGAAAAAACATTTTATCAGTTATAAAATTCGTTCAACATTATGTAATTCCTTACATGTAAATATATAAATATGTTTACATGTAAGGAATTATTTATGCGTTAACAAGTTTTAATTGAGCTCTATGTAGAGCTATACTTCATCACCGTAACCTACAATTTGTATGCGTTTTCTAAGTGTAAGATGAAAATATCTATAATTCTAAACGTAGACATTGCCCGTTCGTCTGTGATGTGTGTCACTGCCAACAATTTTTCGCTTGTATAATTTTTATACCATAAAGGGCTTTCATGTATAACTCGTTCGACCCACTTAAGTACAGACCGTAAATACTTTTGCAACTATCATAAGATCTGTTCTACGACAACGATTTGACTATTTCTATTTCATTTCTATGTTCATTATCATCAGCTCCAAATCCTGGCATCTCTTATGCAGCTCATAATGAGGCCGAATGTATTTAATTACTGTTTAGTGTTTAGGCATCGCGGCATAGTGACGAGGGAACGACCACAACGATTGCACGAGTGTTGCGTTACGGATCGTCTCATGTTATGATCTTTTACCGTTAGGCGTTGCGTCCGTTAGCTTTCCTCGCGAATTACAAACAGTGGTAAAATATGTTTTCCGATGAGGCAAGTCGAGGTGTAATGTCGCAATATGTCAGATGACCTATGGCAAACGGTTAGTGACGTACGGACGGCGACAAAAAACAGCCCCGGAGGCTATGACTATGAGTAACGACGAACGGTAAGGTACATTGACCCAAATGGCTCATTGCTGTCGGTTAGACAAACGAAACGAAAATCGGTCACCTCCATACAATTAATTGTTTCAAATTTTTTGTCTGCTGCTCTAAAGAACCTAAGTAGTTCATACTAATTACCCACTCTATTAGGCACAATATAACGTGTTATTGTCCAAAGAGAGAGTTCTATGTTTTATCATTTATGATTACGGCGTATGATCTAAATTTCTTCAGACTCTTCGGTCTCTCTTTAGTAATTATTTGAAATCCGTAGTTAAATTTTAAATGCACAATTAAATACAATAACAAAAATCCTAATCCAGATAAATACAATATTATGTACCGGTTATTAAATCTCGATGAAGTCACAGACACAAAAGATGCTTTGGCCTTTATGGTAAGTCACGCTTTATTGGCTATAATTCTTTTCCTAGTAGGTTCTGTCCGAATTGAAATAATGGTAGCACATAGTTATAACAACTTACGCTTTAAGTATATCCGCAACTCTAATAATAGAGTCGAATTTATACTTAGCCGTAAATGGAGTCTGTACAAACCTGATACGTTAGTTAGTCGCTGCGAGTTCAAAACAACTTATCAAAATCACGCCTATAAATGGGCTTCCTGGGATACCAAACGTAATTGTTCCTCTAATCAAGTTGACAGTAAAAAATCTGGCCGTTCTGAGAACACTACTAGTAGATTTTATGGTGGCGTAATGGGAGATGTAACATGAAATATGTAGAGAACGAGAACTCATATTAGAGGGTAAGTGGTAAAAATGTCCAAATACTGCGCAATAATGACTAACAAACTCAAAAGTAACGGTTCTCCTCATACAAGTAATCGTTCAGGTCAAATATCTTAGGTTTTTAATACAATAACTCGTTATTATGGATTCGTCATCTAACCTACTTATGAAATTAACGAAGCCCTAAATTCGGAAAGTTAAAGTGATTCACATAAATCGTAAGATTTTAAGAATCATTATTAAGACAAGGTGTGCGCTGTGCAACTAGCAAGCAACATCTTTGTAATAAGAAAATATTAAAAAACTAGCTGTTGCCCGCGACTTCGTCCGCGTATACTTCAGTTTATAGTTGTTCCCGTACATCGATTGAATAGTTTACACTTTACGCGCAAATCACAAAGTTCCATTTTGTGGGAACCGTACATTTTTCTGCGACAAAATATTATATCCTATGTTCTTTCCCGGGACTCAAAGTATCTCTATACCAAATTTCAGCAAAATATATTGCATAGCTTAGGCGAAAGTCATAAAAGTTTATTGTGCGGGAACCGTACATTTTTTGGGATAAAATGTATCCCTTGTCCTTCCCGAGACTCAAAGTATCTCCATTCTCCATACCAAAATTCATCAAAATCGATTGAATAGCTTACGCGCAAATCATAAAAGTATATTGTGCGGTTCTGTCCTTTTCCGGGACTCAAAGTACATATACCTATACCAAATTTCAGCAAAATCGGTCCAGCTGTTTACGCGTGATGTCGTAACCAAGGGAAGTATATGAATATTTTTATTATTAATCCGGTAACCGTACATTTTTCCGGGACAAAATGTATCCTATGTCCTTTTCCGGGACTCAAAGTACATACATATATCTATACCAAATTTCAGCAAAATCGGTCCAGCTGTTTACGCGAATATACGTTCCGCGCGGCTTCGCCCGCGTAAATAAGATATTTAACAGACAAATTGGTCCACAAAAAATAGCCTATGATCCTTCACGTGCTCTACTCCTAATCTGACCCAAATAACAGAAAAATTGCTCTAGTAGTTCGTAAGATAAGCCCTTTCAAATAATTTCCCCCGATTTTTCCACATTTTCCTCTATTTCTTTTGTATTTCTATTAGTTTTGGCGTGATAAAATATAGCCTGTAGCCTTCCGCGATAAATGGGCTATCTAACACTGAAAGAATTTTTTAAATCGGACCAGTAGTTCCTGAGATTAGCGCGTTCAAATAAGCCCTTTCAAATAAATTCCCCCGTTTTTTCAACATTTTCCTCTATTTCTTTGCTTTTATTAGTCTTAGTGTGATAAAATATAGCTTATAGCCTTCCTTGATAAATGGGCTATGTAACACTGAAAGAATTTTTCAAATCGTACCACTAGTTCCTGAGATTAGCGCGCTCAAAGAAGCCCTTTCAAATAATTTCCCCCGTTTTTCCCCCATTTTCCTCTATTCCTTCGCTCCTATTAGTTTTAGCGTGATAAAATATAGCCTATAGCCTTTCTCGATAAATGGGCAATGTAACACTGAAAGAATTTTTCAAATCGGACCAGTAGTTCCTGAGATTAGCGCGTTCAAATAAGCCCTTTCAAATAATTTCCCCCCGTTTTTTCCACATTTTCCTCTATTTCTTCGCTCCTATTAGTCTTAGCGTGATAAAATATAGCCTATAGCCTTCCTCGATAAATGGACTAACACTGAAAGAATTTTTCAGATCGAACCAGTAGGTCCTGAAATTAGCGCGTTCAAACAAACAAACAAACTCTTCCGCTTTATAATATTAGTATAGATAAATTAAGTACCAAAGACTTGAGGAAAAGTATTGTTTTAGTTCTAGTAAATTGGAAGATAAGAGAAGAACCTAAAAGGCTTAAAACACCATCTACATCTTTCTAAAACAGGAGAAGTATCTGTATTAAAATGCCTTTCCACAAAGACATAATATTATGTTGAGCTTCCGAGAAGAACAACAAAGATCCTGCGAGCGTGACTCACGCGCAACTTGGAACCTTAATAACAGACAAAAATAAAAAAATCTGGACTTTTTATTAGTCAACCTTCACCTGAGCATTTCTGTTATGAAAGGAAAATAAAGCTGCGACGTGTTCATTTAAGTATGTAGAAAACTACGCACTCGCTCGAAACGGTTAAACGCTCTATCTATATCTATACTTATTATAAAAGAAAGTCGCTTTTTTTCCCTGATGTCCCTTTGTTCCCTTTAATCTTTAAAACTACGCAACGAATTTTGATGATTCTTTCAATGTTAGATAGCCCATTTATCGAGAAAGGTTATAGGCTATATTTTATCACGCTAAGACTAATAGGAGCGAAGAAATAGAGGAAAATGGGGAAAAAACGGGGAAAATTATTTGAAAGGGGTTAACTTGAACGCGCTAATCTCAGGAACTACTGGTCCGATTTGAAAAGATATTACAGTGTTAGATAGCCCATTTATTGAGGAAGTCTATAGGCAATATTTTATCACGCTAAGACTAATAGGAGAATGTGAAAAAAACGGGGAAAATTATTTGAAAGGGCTTATCTCGCGAACTACTGTATGTGTATCATAAAAAAATATTATTAAAAACTTTACCATCTAACTTTACTGGAGCAACTTTTATGTTATTTGGCACAGATAAGAAGTAGACCACGTGAAGGATCATAGGCTATCCATTTTAATCGTTTTTTCAGTGGCTATATATTTTATACCCGTGCGACGCCGGGGCGGGTCGCTAGTTACTAATATTATGTAGTTTAATTTAAAAAACATAATACATATTTCGTTAATAGATATTTATAGCCACTAGGTAAAAACAAAACGAGTAATTTTCAATTGAAATAAATTCCAAGTTCATATAAATCGAGAAGAAGACGTTAATGAGAGCAGAATCGGATGGAAATTTTCCAGGTGTGAATGCCGTTACCGATATGAGTGTAAATGGGGCAAAAATCCATCATATGCTCTTGTACAGTTCGATTCTTCGAAGGTGCGCGTAGGAGGCAACACATCGCCACTCGTCATCCTTAATACACCAAATTGCTCGTTCCCATAATTTAAATTCGAGGTCACTGTCACACTTAGTGCAAATCATTAGAAAGGAGAGTGTGCAATTGCTTCTATAACAATCTATAATGTCGGTACGTAGGCGGATGTTCCATGTTCTGTGTCAAAGAAGTGGGCAACGTTATCGACGCCTTCCTGTGTAAAACGGAATATAGGGCGAATATTCGAGCCAGATTATTATTATTCGATCGCATGTGATACATCTATTGAACGAATTTACTTCCTCGAGGATGCTAACGACCTTCTGTCACAGTATGAGCAGGAACAACATCCTGATTCTTCGCTTTTCCAAATTTATACAAGGCTAAGGAATAACCTTTACGAGTCTCGGAAGCCTTATACTGTCGAAAGATTCACAGCGGAGATCATCCAATACATCAAAGTTCAATTAATATCGTTATTAACGTGAGGGAGATAAACGCCAATGGCATGTTAATGATCTAGATTGTAATACCTCGTGTGAACAGTTCCTGTCTCCTCGGTGGTTGAGTGTTTAATATGTGGTTAAAAGTCATTAGCACCTGCCTAGACGGGTGATCGAGGAAGAATGTTAATGCACCCGCACATATCAATTACGGTTATCTTTTATGTGAAGGAAGTAAATCAGTTGAAAACAACATCACTTCGAAGCGCAGCACAAAAGATTAACAATTTAACATGCGAGTCGCTACGAGCACCGTATACAAAATTTTAATTACATACATTCCCCATTCACGTCCATATATTTTCGTCTCCTCATTGTGACTGTACCTAGCTTACATTATGTTTTTGTAGAGCACCAACTGAATAAAAGTAATTATTTTAATAACAATACTTATAGTTAATAATTGTAACAATGTTTTTACATATTATATTGTTCGTCTTCGTCAGAATATTTACAAATCTAGTGCAGTTGTTACAAATTTACTGTTGAGAAACAACAATTACTCGAATTGGTACAACTTTCGCCTAATACTATATTTCGCTTTGATGAAAATGAGAACCGTGTCATGTTTGATGACAAATTATTGCAAACAATGAAGACAACGGTAGGTGGTATGTAATCAAGGTCAGAAGTCTCGCCGCCAGTCGCCAGCCGCCAGAAGATGTACGAAAACAAAAGTGATCATCAGTTAAGGTAAGCGATAGAAATGCCTTTAAAAGCTCATATTACGTAAGTGGAGTTAGTGAATCGTAGTCATCAACAAAGAAAAGAGGAAAATGGAGTACGTATGAGGCTAGTTCAAATTATATGCAAATTGGCTAAATATAAATCGCTAACGAAGTGGTATATTAGATATACTATGTATCATGAATAATATATTATTTTGTCTGATATGCAATATATATATTTTATTTTTCTTGTATATTATGGCACATTCACCTGATGTATATATAATATTATGTTTCCTCTACCCGTGGTTGCCTGGAAGAAATTACTAATTAGTAATAAGGCCGCCATTGTGTTATACTTGTCTTATTTATAATTAATGTTCTGATTTTTCAATTTTATGTGTGCACAATAAAGAGTATTTATTATTATTATTATTATATTCCAGCACGATTTATGTGCAAGCGGCAGTATCAGATAAATACTTCCGCGAACGCGCGAATTACTCAAAAGATTGCAGTGGTATAGTACAACGCCTCCTGCGATTCCAGCCGATACGTGGGCGGTCGGTGCGTTGCCGGTCCATAACCGGAAACCTCGTTTACCTACTTGTCCTCCCTTAAAATACATAGTCGGTATCGATCCAAAACCGAGGTCCGCCATTAAATTCGTTCGTAAAGTGGACATTTGAAATGCAATCTTACAAGTTACTCATACAAATTGCCGTTGTCAACCAATCAACACATCATTGGGGAAAATTGCTTACATTAAGACATGACTACTGAGTTACTGACTACTGGTTAAGGTCGAGCTAGTCGAGTTAGCTACCGCAGACGTGAAGTCAATTCGAGAACTACGCGAAATTATTGGCTTCGTTCGCTTACTTTAGAAAACTCTACTTTCAATATGAATGTGCTAAGGACTTTACAACTCCATGAAGCCATGTGTTTTTCCACTGATAAGCGTGATTTTAGGGAACAACCAAAACTTTTGTAGTTATGGTCTGTCTATTCGTAATTTAAAAGAAGCCCTAATAAATGTTCTACGCACATGGTAGTTGGTGATATAATATAGGTAAGGTTAAATCATTTTTAATGGGTACGCCATAGATCGAGGATGATCTAAGTGTGCTTTATACAGGCAATGTTATCGACACCGACACAAAGGGTCGTCTATCACTGACTCAAAAACGTGCTTCCTTGGCGGCTTATGACTACATCGTGATTTCGAAGCACGTGTTACTGTATCAATCCATAAAAGATTACGATACTTATGAAAGACTTAAACACACGTATCACATATCTAACCAGTAAGTATTAGAAACATAAAAACTGAAAAGTTTTAATAAAAATATATTTTTAACTACAAAAATAGGTCAAGCTCAAGTCAAACAATAAACCATTTAAATGCTACATGAAGAAATGCTATCGCATTATACGATGTTTTGTTTAATTTGGGTTAGTGCGTTTGTTTGGCAATGATGAGTCAGGAGTCAGGACCGAAACTAACTGTAACTATCTCTATTCTCTAGGTACCGAGCATGTTCTTATTACCTACTTTTAAAGATCAAATTACTAGATATAATATATATCAAATCCCACATTCTGTTACATTGTTTAAAGTTACGTTCCAAAAGAATTGAAAATAATGATGAAAGTACAGGCATAAGGCATTAGCGTTTTCATAAACGTTAAAACTGATATCGGATATCGGAATTGATCACAAGATTCACAAGGGAACGTTTGAGAAATTATTTCTCTGCCAATGTCGAATCAAATGAATACTTAGAATATTAGCCTTTTACCACTTTTACATCAAAATAGGAACGGAGCCTACACAACCTAGTCTAACATAATGGCGGACATTAATAGACTCTAAATTTTCACCACGGAGACATAAATGATAAATTTAATGCGGAAGGATAATGGTATAAACGCCATTATCTTAAACTATTAACTTCATTCCATATTAATTTCACTTGCGACAGTAATTATCGAACTTTCTAAGAATCGAATCGAATGTTTATTTATTTTCCGAGAATACTTTCTCCGGATTTTCGGTGTGACTCCTTCGGCATCATTATGTTTGTCATATTTGGGCAGAGCAATAAGACATATTAATTATCACATTAATGTTTGACCCACATCGCTGGAGTCTGAGTTACAGCGGCGGCCCACGCGCGGTCTTCAGCTAACAATGCTATATTGTGTTCGCATTAGTTCCATGAAGCTTTATGCATAAACATCTACTGATAATGCCGTTCTTCGCAAAATTGATGGTCACTATCAGACACACTACAGAATATCCTTATTTTTACGTAACTTACGAAAAATTAAACTTTAAAAAATTCAACAACAAAACAAAGACTAAAGGGATATTAAAAGTCCGTATACGAAATTTTGCCGATTTTGCCGAAATTGCAAAGGTTCGCTACAGAAATATTGTTAGGTTTTTTCCCCCTATTAGACTAAAAAAAATATATATTAATTATTATTAGATTTAAAATATATTTAAGCGCGGAAAGCCGACTCGAACTTGCGGCGAGAAATATACTTAATGTGAGATTTAGGTTGTTTTGAATGGTGTTTTTTTTTTAATTTTGGCACATTTTTTTTTTCTCGAATTGGATAGAATTTTATCTATAGATTATTTCTGTCGTTTTCTTTTTATGAATTACAGCTCCAAGTTGCCGAAATTAACAGCAATTCTTTGCCCATTTTCTCTAAAATTTTGCCGAGTTACATATTTTTTTACTCAACTATTTCATATTAAAGTGGTAAAAAGTAATTCCAACATTTTATAGACGACTTTCTCAACAGTACATTGTATTTGTTTCATACCGTTAAGACGTCAATACAATCCATAAACAGGTGATATTCTAAACCTTTTACATCAAAAATCACAAAATTGTCGCGGGTTTGAGTTGGATTATTTAAAAATACTTAAAAAAAATAAAAAAATCTAGCTCCATCATTAGATTATAATTGAAATGATCTTACATGTTGTGCATTAATGTAAAATAAAAATAATGTAAAATAAAATAATGTAAAATAATGTAAAATAAAAAAATCTAGCTCCATCATTAGATTATAATAAAAATAATGTAAAATAAAATAATGTAAAATAATGTAAAATAAAAAAATCTAGCTCCATCATTAGATTATAATTGAAATGATCTTACGTCATGTTGTGCATTAAAACTTATAGAAATACTGTATTTTAACTGTTAAATCGCGTCTGTAAAATCAGCGAAATCGGCAAATTTCGTATACGGACCCTTAAATTTAGTTTGATAAACGACATACTCCACACGAAACACTGTGTTGGCGTTGTGCGTTGGAAAAGCCGACATCGTGAACGTCGAAATTCCCATCATCAGTTGTGACTTGTGAGGAATACAGCGATCTGGTTTTAGACTGACAACAGATTTGGTCACGGAACAGTCATAAAACGAACATATTTATGCCGTATCGAATGACACCAATAAACCAATAAAATTAAGACGCATTTGGAAGCCCGGTCATATTGATCGGTTTACCATTCATTTCTTTCCATTTCCCATCGCGATAACACAACAGTTATAGGCGATCAATAATGAGTTTCTTTATCGAAACGTCGTCGAAACTGATCTGCAAATAAAAGATATACAAGCGACTCTGGAGGTCCAAAATTACAATTTGCTTATTTTTCACGTCGATAAAAGGATTTTATATCTATGGACATCTATGGACGCTTAACACCACGTCAGTCTGGCCCTGTGCTAAGTACCTGATGGACTTGTGTTATAGGTACCAGACAACGGAAATATATTTAATAGTTTTATACTATACATATATTTAAGATTTTTATTATATGATACACATATTTAATACACATCCATGACCCAGGAACTTTATAAACTTTTTTGTTCCGTCGGCGGGACTCGAACCCGCGACCTCCGGCTTGAGCTACCGACGCGCTTACCACTGCGCCACGGAGGTCGTCATCGTCGATTTTGTTCTTCGATGACACTTTTTGGATGTGCCCGCTTGCCCGCTGCGGTGGAAACCACGAGGTTAGTCACTTTTCATATTTTAGACATTAGTATGAAATTATGACTCGCTTTGTGATTTGGACCAAGTAGTTTGGACCACATCAAAGATTATTATTGTACAATATAGTCTACAATGACGTGGATGCCAGTCAAGCTGTTTGATCTCGAGAGTTGCAGCCGAAATATAAGCAATTAACTAATGACCGCTAATTAATGCTGAAAATAATTACGAAGATGATAATTAACTTTCACTTGCATCAACACCTTTTACTGTCTAAAATGTCCATTTACGACAGTGACTAATAATTTTAACACATTGGCACCGAAACACCCAAACATAAATTCTTTAAGGAGTTACTTTTCTTTCTCATTAATTTCACCTGCTGTAAATCAATGTTTGAAGGAATAACTAAACGTCGTATTAAAAATAAACTATTCGTTCCGATTATAGCCAAAGTCTCATTTTTCATGTCTTTAATTGAGAACTTATTATGTTTATTTGCTGGCTCAATCGGTCAGCCGGTTGAAATCGGTACTAAGCATTTCATAATTTCATAGCCACTTGGTGTAATGCAAATAGGTGCAGTTCGGTAATCGGCTCAATAGATTTGCAGTGTTTAAAATCCATAGTTCCCTCGGCCTGGGAACAGCAAGGCACGTCCCAGTGTTTCAGAGACAGACATTTCTATGATCATTAACGCGTTCCACAATGAACAATCGCGTAGTTCTTGTGTAGGGTGAGCCGAGTAAAAGTGTAAACACGTTGCTTCAACAGCTGTTTCTCGTTAGTTAATACGGTTAATCTGTAATATTATGTCGTAGTCGATAGTTAAATGTTTTGTTACAATTCATTGGATTATTGCACCTGAAACGAGACGTGTGCGTATAATGCTTTCACCCACACTGCGACTATGCAATCCCGTAGCAACTTCTTTGTAACTAATTAAATACAAAAACTTAATACGATTCCCTGAGATCATAATATATTGGCCAAAGGAAAGGTATGCTCGCTCTGTATAACTCCTCTATCGTCGGTATCGCAGACAATAGAGATTCAATACCTGTAACACAAGTCCTTCAGGTACTTAGCACGGGGCCAGACTGACGTGGTGTGAAGCGTCCATAGATATATTATATTATTATTATTATAATTGTTGGGTATTGACGGGTTAATAAGACCCTAAATTTTCAGAAGAATGTAGGAGTCTCGTACTCCGTAGGATGTTTTTCCAATTTCTACGACCTTAGCTTTGTTTTAGTTACAAGCCTTCTTATACTATAGTAATATCTTTACATAACACAACCTACTCAATACTCATACTTAATAATATCTTAAACAAGCGTAAAAGCTCACTCGCGGTCTTATAAATGAGTGGCCATCCCGATGGCTTTGATATTTTAAATATAAACCCAACCTTTATAGTTTACGGTCAAGCAGGTAGGGCGTAGGGCGGGGGCGCACGGACCGTGATCACGCCGCCCGCGCCGCCACTCGAGTGCACTCACTTGTCCACATCTAAAATATAACCCCCCTTTATAGCAAGAATAAAATAACCATACCGAGCCATGATCATCATTATCAGAATCTTTGAATTCGCTTTCATTTTCATAGGCATATTGACTACAATTTTCTGTCTCTATTTCATCGGCAATACTGCCTCCAGGCAGTATTGCTCATCCGAAATAGAGAAAAATATCTTGTATTTTAAAATTTATTCTGAAAAATTGTTTTTCATACGCATGTTTCGAAAATTTGAATCGAATTATCTTAAATAGACTATTTTTTTAATTCAAGTGGGTATCTTGTAATTGAATTTGTAAAATTGTAACATTCTTTAGTAGGCAATTGGCAACATATTCTACACCGTATTAGGATCACTTTCCGATTCTTCAGCCTGTACTTTGTCATAGCGCTATTATTTCAACACCCACAGCGCGTGACAACCTGGCTAGATATTAATTAGCCCAATAATCCCACATTCGCTTTCGTCGCCGAAAATGGCGATAGTAATCATGAGTAATGGTATGGGCGGCAGGGCCTCCCAATCTTCTTCAATTTTCAGCCTGACACACTTTTATGTTTCGGCCCCTAGCCGCAACAAAATACTAAACTTGAAGTATGTTTTTTCAGAAAAAGTTTGATAAATAGGTTCAAAAATTAACGCTCCGAAATAACGAAACGGGAGCCAACTATGTTTATGTTGCTTTAACGTTTGTTTCCTTTTGCAGCACTCTCTTATATGCCTCTGCTCACAAAATACTAAACATGAAGTAGGTTACATGTATTTTCAGAAAAAGTAGTTTGATGATTGAAGTTCAAATATTAGCGCTCCCATGGTAAGAACCCGAATAAACGAAACGGGAGTCAACTATGTTCATCACGTAGCTTTGTTTCGCATCCTCTTATAGTCCGTTCAATCCACGAAGACGCGCCCTACTATTCCTCCTAATCGTTTATAGTATATGTGTGCAAGCTTTCGCCAATGTTTGAGTGTTATCGGTACATACTAATTACCTATGAGTGCACGCGCACACTACAATAAATAGACCAATTGAGAGAAAGCGTCACGGTCAAAGGGAAAGATGCTCTACTTCAATTTCTTATTTTTTATTATATTTAGGTGTGGATATTTTATGTAATTATTAGTTAATATAATACGGTGATTTTACCATTTCTATAATAAGAAGTTATAATAGACATAAATGAAATACGTAAAAAGTTTAATTGAACTTTATTGAAAAATTAAAATCGTTAATCACTCGTTTCAGAAATATCTGATTCAGAGTCTGATGAATCACCGACGTTTATATTAAAACAGAAATCAAGATCACAATATCTCAGAGATTATTTTTAACAAAAAACATAAATATGAGAATTTTCTCAACATTTAAAAAAAATTTAAAGTAGAGCAACTTTCGTTTCAAGTCTGGATTTTTGCAACATACATTGTACTCTCGTGCACCTCGAACCGCTGACGGTTCGCGACTGACTCTCGGGCGAAACTCCCTGTACCCCGCGATCCCCTCACCCCAAAATTGGTGGGGCGCGTCTTCGTGGATTGAACGGACTATATATCCCTAATGCCTATCTACGGACAGTTTGGGAGTCGGTGGTGTAGAGAGCTGGTACAGTTGTCGGCTCGTGCCCACGCAGCCGCTGTACCGCCGCAGCCGCGCATCCACTCGGAACAATGCTCGGCGGTTTACTTTCTCGATTGACTCATACCGATTCATTGTACGCGTCTAACGATTTCAATTGCAGTAATTAGATCGTTGACAAAATTCGCCGAATCCGCCCACTTTCTTCGTGCGGCACGGATTATTATCTGCTACCTTTGTTTCTCTTGCTGAAACAGTTTGCTGCAAATGGAATCTTGTTAAAAATACAGTTCTGTAAACTTTTTTGTCTTTTAAATAGAACAGTAAATTGTAATGTGTGTACCTTCAGATTCACAAGCAGATGGACTTTTTAACATACATGAAGGACACGGCCCGATCGAATAACGTAAGTTCGCCACCATAATATGAATCAATTTCTCTGATGGTCCCTACAACATAATTTATAAGAAAATCGCTTATTACAATGACGCTAATTCCCAGCGGAATTACGTGCGAGGTACTATCGAATATACAGGAAAACGAACTTTGCGGTTCTCGTGTATTAAACCATACCATAAAACCGGTGACCGTGTATGGTGCATTGTCCTCATAAATAGGGAAACAAACAGTACCTACCTATTACAATATAATTTCCCGACGTCATGTTATTATAACTAAAATGAATCACGATAAATACGAAGTAGGCAAAACTTTGCATACGTACAATACGAGTCGTGAGTTGAAAACAGCGCGGAAATGAAGTCGGTTCTTCCGTAGTAAGACATTAATCTTCTCGGTCCCCGGCCTTCGTCATAATCCTCAATTATCATTCTAATAATAATATGATTCTTTCCAACTATAAAATGGTTCCGGCATATTATTAATACGATATGTTTACAAAACTACAGGTACGAGTACCTACGTGAGATTTGAAAATAGACGTAGTCCTCTCTCTACTCTACACAGAGATGACTTTTGAATTTTGTAGCTCAGAACAAACTTTACTGTGCAGGGATTATTTGCTATTAGTTATCCGAACAGACATGACTATACATACAAAGAGAATTCCAAAGCTTTGACCTGGGAGGAGGTGATAGGAGTTCCTCAGTCCTCGCGCAGAGTACTTCCAAGTTCCATTCGAAAACTGAAATTACTTCGTAGAATAGTCAAGACAAGACCACGAATGTGTGTGAATCCAATCAAATATTTGCCATATAACTTCAGTGTAAACGAACCTGGATTCAATTGGGGATCGGCCTTCATGCCACTTACCAGCTTATTAAAACTGATAAGTCCGACGTTTACAAAGACAAAGCGGGTGCAACAATACCATCAATTGTCGTGTACGATAACGTTGTTGTAATTGATTTAGTCGGTGTCGTGTCGTGCACCGGGTGCGCGGGCGCATGCATCGCTAATGATCGTGTGTCGCGCCGCTGACCCCCGACCCACGCCGGGTTCGACGCCCGGGACCCCCCCCCCTCCCGGGACCCCCCTCGCCCTCACACCGGCCCCCGCAGCCCTCCGGGCCCACACCTAGCGCTCCAGGACTACACCAGACAACTTTATCGCGTAGACTTTCCGCTGCGAATATTTTTTGTTTTATAATAATGTTATCATTCTCGTAATAAATCATTGCGTCTAAACATAAGGGTTTTACCCAAACCAAACCAAATACAAAATATCAGAGGGCCGTGGAAACATTAGGTATACAATAATCTGTAATCTGAATAGTGACGATGCGTAACGTAGGGTTTTGTCATTCACAGGGTATGCGAATTGTTTAATTTAAATATTTTTATGTTAATTCACGTTCTAAGGACAAGGGAAGTATACGTAATGCTACACTGTGATGCATAAAAAATTAAGTAGGGAAAGATCTGTGAGTCACCTACTAAATTATTAACATGTTACGTTTGATATAATAAATTATTATCTTTTAGATTACATTTCAAATATTAAGAGCCTGTTTCACCACTTTCTGATTAAGTTCCGAATAAGCTATTCACAACTTTTTTGACAGATTCTCCATACTTGATCTGTCAAGTTAATTAATTGGTGGATAGCCTATTCGGCACTTATCAGGAACTGGTGAAACAGGCCCTAAATACACTATCATGCATATAAATGAGTTATCTACTTGCAACAGATTAAATTATCATCGAAATACAAGATACCGCTTGCTCCAAGCCCTGCCATTTACTACGTCTGAAAATCGGCAATTTGTGTCAAATTACGAGGAATGATAACGTAGAGATCGGCTCGCTCGAAACATTCCGACGTCAGAACGAAACGAACACGGCACTAAACATGCGATAATATTTAGAAACACTCGGCATTAGCCGCTACTTAGAACAGACGGCGAAATAAATTTCCAATCTATTTGGAAATAGTAATGTTTGCGAGTCGCGGTTGGGTATAAATAGCGAGGGACCTGTTCTGTCCGTAATCGGCATGCTAAGATCCATTATTCCAGCCGGCCGCGAGGACCGAGGATCATTATAATTACAAAAGCAATTTCAATGTTCCCGAGCAAGAAACGCACCTGGTATTTGGAAAGGTAGAAAAACTTGGAGACAAATTACGAGCGGATGCGCCGATTTAAAAACGAGATGCCAGCAGAACCTGTCACCTGCGAAGTGAAACTAGACACATTTACTGTACTTTTAATGTGGCTCGTTTAAATGCCCAGTTTACCTCTCCCCCTGGCCACCGTACCTCGGCGTCGAGCACGTTACAAACGAGGAAATCAAACGCAGCATTACACAAATCTATACTAATATTATAATTCTGCAGAGTTTGTTTGTTCGTTTGAACGCGCTAATCTCAGGAACTACTGGTCCGATTTGAAAAATTTTTTCACTGTTGGATAGCCCATTTATCGAGGAAGGCTATAGGCTATATTTTATCACGCTAAGACTAATATAAGCTAAGAAATAGAGGAAAATGTGGAAAAAACGGAGGGAAATTATTTGAAAGGGCTTATTTGAACGCGCTAATCTCAGGAACTACAGGTCCGATTTGAAAAATTCTTTCAGTGTTAGATAGCCTATTTATCGAGGAAGGCTATATTCTATTACGCTAAGATTAATAGGAGCGAAGAAATAGAGGAAAATATGGAAAAAAAAACGGGGAAAATTATATGAAAGGGCTTATTTGAATGCGCTATTCTCAGGAACTACTGGTCCGGTTTGAAAAATTCTTTCAGTGTTAAATAGCCCATTTATCGAGAAAGGCTATAGGCTATATTTTATCACGCTAAGACTAATAGGAGCGAAGAAATAGAGGAAAATGTGGAAGAAAAAACGGGGGAAATTATATGAAATTGCATATTATCTTAAGAACTACTGGAGCAATTTTTATGTTATTTGGCAAACATGGAGAATAGACAACTTAAAGGGACATAGGCTTTTTTTTGCGGAAAAATATACGGTTGCGTGAACAGCTAGTTCTTTATATAACAAAAGTAGGTTACAAGATAATCGTCGCTATCTTCTCGAAAATTAATGAACCGAGAAGCTCGGTTTCAGGCATCTAGCGGAAAAACGTTAACGTTTTTGTTAAAACTGAAAATTGAGAAACTACGATTTCGGGTGGGTCGGTTGCGCAAGTATCTAACGAGCGTGCTGCTCGCACCTGATGCATTGCGCCCATATCTCTGCCCCCCTCCCTCCGCGGCGGGGAGTGCAATAGCTGGAGGTGCATAATTCGCGGTCGTAGGCGCAGGCGGCATGGGAGTCAACGTACTGGGACCGGTTCACTAATCGATCCCGCGCAGCCCGCGGCCGCTCTCCTGTCCGCGCCTAAACGTGCCTATAACGGCTCCTCCGCACTCCGCCAGACCGGATTACTGCACTCCGCCAATTCTTATCTTTCCTTCGCTTTCCGAGAGTCACGTACACTCAGCAGAATTGATATTGCATTAATTGTAATAAAAAAATACTTATGAAACACTAAAATTTATGTTATGTCGTTATTGTTCGTATATAATTCAATAACTAGCGTAGTGTGATGAAACGAATGTTAAAAACTGCGTGATCCCATCGCATCCCGATTAACAGCAGCTATGTTATGCATTCTATACCTACTTAGTATATAGTCATCTAGTGATTTGAACCATGTACTACGAAATACTCAGCGTGTAGGTTTTTAATGAGTAGGTGCTGTGTCGAAAATTTAATTTGCGAGAGAAAGTTGGCAATTTAAGTGGTAGAAAAAAATTCTGGGATAAGTATCGCTCCCAGCTACTACAGTGTACCTAGATCAAAAACCTTAATATCACAAACATTTAAATTACTTAATTCTAGGTCTAATTTATAAGTAAATTATGTTTGTCTGTAGCTTGTAATTTCTCTAGCAAGCTAATAGTTTAGAAATTAAAAAACGCAGCAACAAAGACGCTAAAACTTAAAACAATCAACTTGTAGAATCGATCATTAATACAATTACAATAATATGGGGCAATAACCTTGTGTTCGGAAGCTGTTTACTTTCATTTCTTTTATCTGTATGTAATTATAGTAAACTGTCACATCCTTGTAAGCAATCGAGTTAAAGTCAACAACTTGTAAATATATTTACTTATTTTCTTTTCACTTTTATGTAAGACTCGTTTAAACCTCATTAAGGATACAATTATATAACTCGAGTGTCACTGTAATGTCTATAATTGAATTTTTCTACATTTTAAGTAAAAAAACTCGCCTGGACTTTACCTGTACCTCGACTAAACTTTCTTGTTTTATCCAAGTAGGAGATCATAAAAGGATTTGTCAAAAATTTTAGTTTAAGAACTTTAAGATGCATGCCTGTGTAAAACATGAATGTTAATATAGAGATTAAGAGAGTTGTAACAATCATCATCACATCATCACAACGGCGTGGTTTACAAGCACGTGTGTTTATTCAATTATCACGTCGACTGATATGCCTACACAGCCTACTCCAATATGGTCACGGTTTTATTGTACCACAATAAAATGCGGACAAAACACAGTGATATATATGCTGTGCGATTTCACCCGGTCCGCTGTTTTTTCGTCACCATTTTCTTTGCTACGAAATTATTCGTCTACAACTCTACACTATTGATAACTCTACTCTCCTACTTATTCCGACGCCTAGTAAAATAAAATATTTAAGGTCAATAGTCTAGTTTTGTGCTCTACGACTCTCCTACTTGTCAATAAATCATGGGTTCGAGCCAAATACTAGCACCGAGTGTCGAAGTTTAATGTGTTGGCCGTAAATCACGTGAACTCTGTTTTACATGTCGGGCTGAGTGGTCTCTCGGCCCAGATTCGCGCCCGCACCAGTATAGATACTTCGCGACCCGCTCAACCCGACGTCACGCGAATGGCTTTTAAGGATTAATGGAAGGCATAGTGGACTGCGAAGTACAACGTAAATATAACGCTGGGACGACAGCTGGACCTAAATATTCGAACAGAAAGCTGCAATCCATTTTATCTGGTAACGGCGTAAACTGCTGTACTGATAAATATTTAACGTTCGTAAATATTTAATGTAAAGGAAGTTATTTAATTATCTTATAGTTTATTGCAACAGTGCAAGTTGTGCAAAGAAAACCATGAAACGGAAGATAACCCTCGTTGACATTTAGTACCGAAGTATAAAGCACGTAGCGAGTTAGCGAGTTATTAGTTCTGAAAATTAAGGCTTATCTAATAAGTAAAAGTTGTTGACTACACTTTCACCCGCCTCATAGAAATTTTACCTTAACAGAAATTAGAAAATATTACGCTTCTGATTAGACCTGAGCATTCAAACTCAAAACTCAAACTCAAATTTTTTTATTCAGAATAAATTTTTGCAAATATTTTCTGAAAGTCTACATGATGCCTACCACCGGTTCGGGAACTAACCCGGCGAGAAGAACCGGCGTAAGAAACTCGCAGGGGGCCCACTTTATTTACCAAAAAAAGTGAGAAAAAAATTAATCTTTTAAAATAAAGTTTACAATGCTGTAACTTAAAATTATACAATGTCAACATACATACATAAATGTAAGTCATAAAATAATGTAGAAGTAGCCTTGCAAGCAGCCATCCTACTCCCAAGATGTGCCGTCGTTTATGAAATCATTGACCTTATAATAGGCTTTGGCACACAAACGTTCTTTGACTACTTTTTTAAATTTATTAATGGAAAGATTCTGAACGTTTTCTGGGATTTTATTGTAAAGGCGTACACATTGACCTTTAAAAGATTTACTAACTTTACTAAGTCTGATCACCGGTATTTCTAGTTTATACTTATTTCTAGTGTTTCTTCCGTGACTGTCACTTTTGGTTGTAAATTTACTAAGATTCTTTTTAACATATAAAACATTATCCAAAATGTATTGAGAAGCAACAGTTAGAATACCAATTTCTTTAAATTTTTCTCTCAGAGATTCAAAAGCTGACATTTTATAAATTGAACGTATAGCTCGCTTCTGCAGCACAAAAATCGTATTAATGTCGGCAGCGTTTCCCCATAAGAGGATGCCATACGACATTCTACTATGAAAATAACTGAAATAAACTAGTCTTGCTGTGTCTTCGTCAGCAATTTCCCGTATTTTTCTGACTGCGTATGCTGCAGAACTGAGCCTATCTGCAAGATTAGCAATATGAGGACCCCACTGTAGTTTACTATCTAGTGTAATGCCTAAGAATACAGTGGTGTCCACCAAATCCATCTTCTCATCATTTAATAGTATATTGGTTTTAACTTGCCTAACATTGGGCAAAGTAAATTTTAAACATTTAGTTTTCTTAGAATTTAGAAGTAAGTTATTAACGTTAAACCAATGTACTATTTTTGAGAGAGCACTATTTACCTCGTCATAATTTGACTGTTGTCGCTTCACTTTAAAAATAAGTGAAGTGTCATCAGCAAAAAGTACTATCTCATTATCATTATCCTTAACAAGATAAGGTAAGTCGTTTATGTAGATGAGAAAAAGGAATGGACCTAAAATGGATCCCTGTGGGACGCCTAATTCTATTTTGGTCCCATTGGACCTTTTACTATTAATGTCAACCCTTTGAGTTCTATTTTTGAGGTAAGATGTCAAAAGGTTGAGTGCTGAGTCCCTAATGCCATAGTGGTGCAATTTCCTGATTAATGTAGCATGCTCAACACAGTCAAAAGCCTTGGAGAGGTCGCAAAAAACCCCTAGGGCATCCTGCGAGTCCTCCCATGCTTCAAATATACTATAAAGAAGACCTATACCAGCATCCGTTGTGGATCGACCCTTAGTAAAACCATATTGATTTTTGTGCAATAAATTATTTAAGTTAAAATGTAACAGTAACTGATTTAAAATTATTTTTTCAAATATTTTACTTAGAGTCGGTAGAATCGATATAGGCCTATAATTAGTTGGATCAGATTTAAGTCCCGCTTTAAATAAAGGTACAACCTTACTGTGCTTCATCAAGTCAGGAAAAACACCACTCTTTATGCAGTCATTAAATATCATTGATAGATGAGGAGCTATGATGTCAATTATTGATTTGATAATTTTAGTAGACATGCCCCAGAGATCAGTAGTATCTTTAATATTTATTAATTTAAAAGTATCAATGATATCTTTGGGGACAATCTCTCTAAACCTAAAATTGACATTACATTCCTTTACATTGTCTCTGAGTAGTTTTTCAGCAGCTGCAGGTGAGGAGTTTAAATTTTTCGTAGTTGAGACCGGAATGTCAGCAAAAAATTTTTCGAAGACCGTCGCAACCTCATGATCATTGGTAATCTTTTTATTTTCAAAATAAATTTCAAAATCAGAGCTACGACAGGTGACGTTTCCAGTCTCACCAGCTATTACTTTCCAAGTAGTTTTGATTTTATTTTCCGAATTTTTAATTTTATTCCTAATGTGAATAGCCTTAGCGGCTTTACAAACTTTTTTAAAAATCTTTGAATAGTTTTTTACATATGTTTTGAATTTATCACTAGTATTCATGCATTTTTCATCATACAATTCATATAGTCTTTGTCTGCTTATTTTAATTCCTGTAGTTGCCCACACTGTAAAATTATTATTATTTTTATGGCTTTTTTTAACTGTTCTAGGAGTAAATACAGTATTAAATTGGGTTCTTATCATCTTAAACAATTTGTTAAATGCTTCATCTGAGCTATTTGTCTCATCCAGTAATAGTTGAATACTTGAACTTAAGTTATTTCTAAACTTCTCAATACGTTTTGTATTCACAGGAACAAACACACGCTTTTCCTCTAGGTAACTATCGCAATGTATATTAAATGAGGCTAGTTGCCCACAGTGATCAGAGCTAAGCTTATTTATTATTTCTTTTTTACATGGAGAAAAATTTGTAAAAATATTATCAATACAAGTTGCCGTTGTGTCACAGATTCTTGTTGGCTCATAAAACAAGTAATTTAGGTTATATGATTTAAATAGAGATGTGAGTCTAACAGTAGTAGAGTTCAAGTCAAATAAATTAATATTAAAGTCACCACAAACGATAACTTTTTTGTTAGATGCACATATCTTTGATAATATTTGTTCCATGCTTTGTTCAAAGGAGTCATATAACCCTGATGGTGGCCTGTATACGCTTACAATAATTAGTTGACTTAACTCTATGCAGGCTACTTCTATTATCCGTTCAGAAGAGAGGTTCACAATGTCTTTACGTTCTTTGAATTTTAAATTTTTTCTAATTAATATAAGTGATCCGCCTCTAATGGCATTCTCTCTGCTGAACGAGCTTGCCACCTGGTGATCATTGAGATTGAAAATGAGTTCATGTTTTCTAAACCAGTGTTCTGAAATACAAATAATATCAATTTGAAATTGTTTTAGAAATAACTCAGTTTCAAGCTCTTTACCTACCATTCCTTGAAAGTTCTGATGCACCAAGCTTATAACATTCTTGCTATTTATATTAGAGTAAGTTTTGGTAGGATTTTTCACACTTAAGCTATTAGTGCAAGAGACATCCTCCATTGTCTTATGGTCTAATTTAAATAATTAATTGGAACATATTCCAACTCGTTACTATAACTAGAATACTGCTCAATAGAAGCAGGAGTCAAGGAAGCCAAATTCTTGGCTTTCAAAGAAAATAAAAAATTTGATAGCATCTTTGCTATATGTCTCTTACAGTAATGAGATAAGTAATACTTATCTATACTTATATCATTAATAAATTTACTATCTAAATTATTTATATCCACAACATGACATTTTGGTTGTGTGTCGCTTAAAACTATACAATTGTTGTTGACAGCACTATACAATATGCTATTCAACCTAAATCTTATTTGATTTTCATGAGCACAGCTTTTTGGCAACATTTTTATATAGGGCAAAGTGAATAATATAATGTTTGTTAAGTTTTTAATATTATATAAACATTCTAAAAGATCAGTCATCTGTTTCTTATTTACTTTACCCCTTCTCCCGACTAGAATTATTATAGTGGTGTTAGGACAATAAGTCATAGTTGATGCCCTGTCTATTATCTCACAGTAAGTAGCTCCGGGCATACAAAAGTTAGTGACCAATTGTCCACACATTCTATAAAGATACGTACCTAGGTCTCTTCCTATTTCATCACTAAATAGGCAGATATTAGTCTGGCTTTCAGTATTTACCTTCTGGCTTTTCATATCAGGTGATATTCCCCCAGTTAAATGATTTTCTTGAATTTCTGAAATAGTATTGACTTTTAACAACGAGTTCACTCGTTCCTCATTATAGTGTAACATTTCAAGCAAATCATCCATGGCAGAAATATGTCCCTGTATTTCCTTTTTTGATAGTTCATATTTTTTTGTAATATTTTCTAATGAAAACAATAAACTTGAGATTTCAGCCTGAAGGCTGCATACATCGGCCTCATAATTATATTTTATATCTTCTAATTCACTAGAACATTTCAGCAATTTATCACTCAAAAACATTTTATTCTTTGTTGTTTTAGACAATTTTGTGACTACTTTTTTATTTTTAATTGACAATTGCTGAGCTTTCTTTATAAATCTTTTAATTTTTACATATTTCTTCAGTTTTCTCTTACTGTCCATAATGCACACTGGTACTGTATCATCTGCAGTTAAATCGATGGTGCTAATATTGTTACTAGATGTGTTAGAAACAGAACACTTATTGTCTTTTATTAATTGGTTGAATAAAATCTGTGTTTGATTTGATCGCTGAATGTCTAATATGTCTTCCAGTTGGAGTATATATTCCTCAGCACTGTCCAATTTTTTCTTAAGATTATCAGAATTCTTGAGTGTTTCTTCATATTCGTCTCTGCACTGATCAAAAGAGTCAACAATGCTTTGAAGTTCCACTTTTTGTTGGTGAATATTTTCATAGTCTAAACATAACTTATTAAGTTGTGATTTTAATTCCATATTTTTCTGCAAGATAGATAACATCTCTTTTTCATTGTCATCTCTTTCCCTCAGCAGTGTTTGGCATTTGTCTTTATAGTCCTTTAACTCCTCGAGGACCACACGTAGTTGTTCCTCGGTACGACGGGCCACGGCTGAACGGGTCATCATTTTGCTATATTATGTTTATTCCCAGGCACTGAAAAACAATTGTAATAGTTTAATGGCTTTATTAGCTAAATGTATCTGGTGTAAGTCACCTTTTACTTTAGATCAAAAGCAAAAGCCAGCCTCAATAAGATATTATTATTATAAAATATAATGTGAAATTACAAGTTGTAGTGGGAAAATTTTAGCAAAGTGACAAGAAAGAGATTAAAGAATGAAACTGAGATTATACAAATAGATTGGAAAGGTGAAATATAAAAGAAAAAGACAGTATAGACAAATTATAGTGTTAGTTGTTAGTTACTATAACCTGTATATAACTGAACACTAAATGCATTAAATTTAGGTGTTTTTGAGGATGCCTCTGTGCTTGTGTAGTGCGTGCACAGTATATTAGTGTAATGTATGTGTGGGCTTTATTGTTTTTATCTGCAACTCCGCTTCCAAGACTTGTCAAGCCAAGAGAGAAATTAACTTAGCCAAGTGTGTATGGGACGTAGCTCACTAAAGTGAGCGATGTGCAGTGGAGTTGTGATTATTAGTTAGTAAAAGATGACTAATAAGATGATAATCAAATACAATACTCCCCGGGATTAGCAATTCATAAGAAAACACATCTCCAAAATTTGAACTCGTCCAGTCGTTGACAGCTGGTACCAGGCTTGAACTTTTATTTGTAATAAAACACTATTATGCACAAACACTGCCGTGAGTATAAAGTTATAACAATTTATAGAGTTATAAATTAAGTTTCTAACACATTTACAATAGTATTTACAGCGTATAATTTAGAAAAACTTAAATATTAGTCGGGAGGATACAAATGTACGTCTAGCTAAGAGAGTTGCCAGCTCAAAAAAAAAAAAAAAAAAAAAAAAAAAAAAAAAAAAAAAAAAAAAAAAAAAAAAAAGTTTGTAGTTTATTTGTAGTTACAAACATATACAACATACATTATTTGTAGTTTATTCAGCTAGGAAACGAAATAAAGCCTGCGACATTTGAAATCGGATACCTACGTTGTCGCTGGAGGTCTCCGCAGTATTTTACACTTTACACTCAATAACACGTATAGGTTAAATGTTAATACCCTGCGACTCGTCGCGTCTGCTAAACGTATTTCATTAAAAACATTGCAGTAATCGCATTACAATGTTTTTAATCAAATACGTTTAGACTTTAGGTTAATCACATAGACCTGCGCCCGCCTCGCCCCGCTGGGCGGGCGCAGGTCTATGTTATGGCGATTAAGAGTTCACCGGATCATCTAGTACAAAATATTTGTCTGTGTGCATCTTTGTGTAGTAATAATAATCTGTCTCAATACTGTCGTGTCTCAACTCTCAAGCGAGCGCGAGGCTTAAAAGCACAAACGTTTTCAAACCAGACGGCGCGCGGGGCGGCCGGTTGTTGGTCGCGGCTCGCAAAAGCTCAGCGTGGGCAGGCTGCACCTACTGCACTTCTTGTTTTACTGTGTCAAGTACGACGCCTATCGACCTCTCCTGCCCTCCGCCCCGCTACTATTTTGTCACAAGCCTAGTCTATTAATATTTGGCATTATTAAGGATACCTACTATTCAATCCGCTTAACCATAAATAGACATGAAAACAATTTATTATTATTATTTTTAACAAAAAATTAAAACCGACTTCCAAGGTAAAAACAATAATAACATCCTTATAATATGAACTAAAAAGTATTAAATAATTATTCCTATCTCATGGTGCCTTTTTCCGAATTCGGCTAAAACTCAACTATTTCTGTACTCAATCTTCATAATTTTGAAGTCGGTACCAGATATAGCTGAATCCAGATGCCAGAATATTTGAAACATTTGTAACTGGCACCGACTTCAAAATTATGAAGATAGAGTACAGAAATAGTTGAGTTTTAGCCGAATTCGGAAAAAGGCACCATGAGATAGGAATAATTATTTAATACTTTTTAGTTCACATTATAAGGATGTTATTATTGTTTTTACCTTAGAAGTCGGTTTTAATTTTTTGTTAAAAATAATAATTTCACTCTTTTTAGTTACCTAGTAAAATCATCGCGTACTATACGTAGATTAGGGCCGATTCACACCGAATGGCAGAGGCGAGGCGAGCAGTTTCAGTGTCATATGATTTTAAACTTTATTGTAATACATAGTATCGCTTGAGAAATTGACGCCGCCGGCGGCCGCAAGAGTCCACGAGCATCCACGGGCGACCGTAGATTTCTCAAGCGATACTATCTATTACAACAATGAAGATAAAGTTTAAAATCATATGACACTGAAACTGTTCGCCTCGCCTGCGCCATTCCGGTGTGAATCGGCCCTAATACACCTGTATACTATTCTACGTATCTTATTACAATTTGTTAACAGTCACACTTACAAAATATAATATCAGCTGCAGATAATTTTGAACAATACATTAAAAAAAATCGAAGTGGACACGTGCCAGAGCCAAGCCAAACCGGAATTTTAGCAGCGCGGCAGCGGCGAGGCTTTCATTGTCATATGATTTTAAACTTTATCTTTATTATTGTAATACATAGTATCGCTTGAGAAGTCTACGGCCGCCCGTGGCCGTGATTGGTAAGTGTGACAGCTGTGCACTCTAGCATGTTACTTGTATTATCGAAGCAACTTACTTCTCAGAAGTAATGTCAAATGTATGCCTTACGCTCTGGAGATAAGGTTGAATATTTTGTTATGTTCAATTTTGGTGACATTGGTGACCCTGACGTAAAAATGATGATAATGATGATGAATATAATTTGTATAGTAGCATATGCTTTCAGTTCTTAAAACAGCGCCTAAACCCCCAAACTTGTATCTAAAAGGAATCCGGAGTTCTCTTAGTATCTTCGGAACCATAGTATACCTTGGTGCAGAATCTTGTGTTTTGGTAGCATATGCTTAGGATGCTTCTCATAAAATCAAAATCACCATATGTTTCCATATAAATTTCGAGGAGTTCCCTCGATTACTCATGGATCCCATCATCAGATCACCACTTTTGTGAATATGGTACCAAATTGGAGTGAAACCTAATACAACAAAACAAAAATTTCGAAAATCGGTTCACAAACGGCGGAGTAATCGTTGAACATACAAAAATAAAAAAAAAAATAAAAAAAAATATCCACAGCCGAACATATAACCTCCTCGTTTTTTGGAAGTCGGTTAAAAATTGTTAAGCGTCGCCTTAAATGGTTGTAAATTATTTGTAATCAGGATAAAAAAGTTTCAACCGAACAATAAAGTAACTCCGTAGCGGGCGTAGCCTCTAGTATTAGACATCAACGATCAACAGTGCTACTTTAACCTGTACGCGGCTCGGCGCAGCCTCGGCCACCTGAAAATAGCGCAGACGGCCGGTCGACCTCAATAATAAAACTTCGAGCTAACCTCTAAACTCCTTGACATACAGTTATAAGCGCAGTGGTTTTCGTTAAAAACGTTTAAATCGCAGTTCGCGAATTCGAATCGATGACGCGATTAAACCAAATCCAAGCGGACATGTCCTAAGATAACATAAAGATTGCCGTTTTAGCGTGCGACCTTCCGCCGGTCCTCGGCACGGCGGGGCCGGTGTTGCGACACGAAAATTAAAACCACGTAAGGGACTGCACCGGTGTAATTTATAGCCGGTCGAAACTGTTCATTTGGGCGCTGCGATTGTTAGCGGGTACAGTTAGGTCCTAACCTGAATGTGGGGACCGGGGCCTCTCCGAATCCTCGCTGACTCATTTGTGCACTTCAAAGAAAGTATTTTCTTAACGATGTGCGAATCTTAATATTGATTTTGTTGTTTAAATAAAAATATATTTTACAAGTTATATGACATCATTACTCATTATTTATTACTCCAACAATTTTTAATAAAAAAGCAAACAAGAAGACACTGCATCTAGTAAATAGAGAGTGCTTACAGCTAAAGTAGAATTAAGTAATTAGCGTAATTAGATAAATGTAAATGCGTCTAAGTTTACCACAAAAACTGGTACCAAGTTACGACTACGTATTGTTTAGGTGATCCACATTTAATTACCGTTTTATTTGCCCGCCGGCGAACCACGTTACATTACTTTTATGAAATAAGACTAATGAATGTGTTTTGTGACATACATTTAGCAGCTATTGTATGCAAATAACACAACTCTATTTTGAACATGTACTTGAGTTCTGTACACAGATAATAATATGTATAATAGAGAGAATCCATACTAATATTATAAAATATGTGAGTGTGTATGTCTGTCTGGCTCTTTACGCCCAAACTACTGAACCGATTTTGCTGAATATGGACTATGGAGTAAGAGTCCCGGGAAAGGACGTAGGATACTTTTAATGTGCGGGTTCCGCGCGGTAAATTAATTTTAGCGCAACGGAGTTGTAGGCGTCTAGTATTTTATATTTTTTAATACGCAAATCATTATTCGTCACTACTCATAGCATAAATTCGTATCATCCGCCTGATTTAAGTGGCTTACACCCGTATTAACACATAACACCTGGCTTAACAAAACGAAGCCATGTCGGTTTGTTACGTAAACAAAACAAAAGAATACTCAACAATGTTACGTTAAAAATTAGTATACTCCGTGAAGTGCAGTCTTGTCGATTATCATTATTAGTGGCTATCATATTTGGTCGGTTTATAGGCCGGGTCGGTCGGTGGAGCACAAGTCGCTAATGGTCGTTCGACTGGATATGGTGTTAGACCCGATTCTGATACCTCTAATGTCGAAGCCATGTAGGTGACCATGAACAATGAGAGCCAAATTATTGTATCAATATCGATCGTCGATAATAATAATTGTCCACGATCGACGTCAATCATGCCTACTGTTGACGACTGGCACAATCATTGAGGTAATCAAGGCGAATGACTATCAAACTTGACTCAATGTGGAGACGTACATCAAGGCATCTTATGATCGTAGCGTCATTCGAGTTATGAGAATCGGGCCCTCGCTCGCCGAATCTCGGTCACTCTGTGCCCTGATGTCATTACGGTCGGAATTACTCGGCTAATACAAACAGGTTATTTATCACGATACAGCTTAGTTCAACTGTGCAGGATGTAGAATTCGGCTAGAACAGCTAGAACTGCACCAACACTTTGTATTGTAGCTTTAAGTACTCCGCAAACGATCAAATTTGTTTGACAAACATGTTTGATGTAATTTACGTTTTCATCAAACAGCAGCGCAGACGATCAAACGTGCATCAAACAAGTTTGTCAAACAATTAGCTAGAATCGGTTTGAGATCATGAGATCTTGTTTGACAAATACAGCGGAACACGTTCAAACACGTTTGTCAAGCGCTACGCAAATCCAAATGTTCTTCAAACAGGTCAAACACGTAGTTTGTTTGACAAACGCTTCAAACAAAGCTGTACAATATCAAACTGTTTGATAAACACGTAAAATTTGACAAACAATTTGATCGTTTGCGGGGTACTTTAAGCTAAGCATTTCAATATTTAATAACAGATTTAGTGCGGATGACACGGGAGCCGTGTCATACACGTTTTTAACGTGTGGCGTATGACACGTGAGCCGTGTCATTTAAAAAAAGATTGTATCTCCTTCAAATTACACTTTAGAAGGGTCTACTCTGAACAAAATCCTCTTAATTTTCCACGTAGAATAAGCCTATAGGTTTCGCCTCTGAATATTCTGTAAATTGAAAAAAATTAAGGGCCGTCAACCTTTTTTAAAGGTGCATTCATTTCGGATTACACGGCAGCCGCGTCTTATGGGTTTTTAACGTGTGGCATCTGTCAATGCAATACAATCTGACAGCTGTCAAGTGCACAATCTGACAGCTGTCAAGTGCACAATAAACAAGTCCTCCTAGATCTTATTGATTAAAAATTATAAAAACAGCGCTAAAAACTCCAAATTCTGAATGTACCATCAATTGTTTTCTTCAAGAAATAACCAGTGGAAGGCGAAACAGCTGTAAGTAGAACAGTTGTGATAACCACGAGTAAAATACAGGAATATACTCAACAGAAAGTTTTTCAAAAGAGAAATAATACTGAAGAAAACCATTTGTGAAACTAACCTGATTGCTTGACATCCAATTAAACCATAATTCGTCATCTTATCACAACTCACCAGATATATATGCATAGCTATATTGAATATTACATTCTGCATTTTTGGTTTACCACCGAAAAAAGCTATTTTTTCAATTTGAAATATATAAAAACGAATATTATCATAATCAAAAATTGACAAACAAAAATATTGCATTGTGTACTGAGGTGACATTGATACAAAATGACGGATGACATTTGAGTTGACACTTGACGTTCGGAAATTGGAAACAACCATAGACAATACACATTATTTTTTATTTTATACATACTACGAAGGAGTAAAGAAAACAGTGTATCAAGTCGAATAATAATTTGATCAATTATAAAATACATTAATAAACATGGATACAAATTATGTTATGTGACTCAGAGACAAAAAATAGATGTACCTCGCTGCAAAACATCTATAGTGAAATTAATGACGAAGAAAATATGACTACAAGCACTCTAGATCTTAGTGGAATTAGCGTGCCTAATCCATCGAAAGACAACACATACCTAGATGATTTAAAGAGACAAATAATAGATTTAGAAATACAATTACAATCAGCCCACACAGAAATAGAGAATAAAATATTAGAAAACAATGATTTAAAACAAAAATTGGACAAAACTACCAAGCAGCCAGCAGTATGTAAATCCTTGCTTAAAGAAAACCAAACCGCACTAGAGAAATCTTTAAATAATCTGACTTCAATTTCTACAAAATTTCAAACTCCTCTATCAACAAGCATGGGAAGTAAACGGAAAAATAGATATACAACACCAAGATACCTTCTCAAAGCCAATAAAGAAATGAATCTTGTAAAAAAGAATATTGTATTTACTGAATCTCAACCAGAATATTATGTAACAGAAGATAAAATAATAAAAAATGCTCAAGAAGACGGAAATTTTACTCATAGCAAGAAGATCAATGGAAATAATCCCACCACAAAACAAAAAAAGAAAACCAAAGCATTCCTAAATTGCTTGACACGGGAAAATAAATATTATAAAAATCATAAATACCAGCAAAAAATCATTATATATGGAGATCAACAATGGACAGGACTAAGTAACATGGTTAGAACGAGCAGATTTGGAAAATGGAACGACACTTATAAGTAACGCGTTTTATAAAGCCTCATGCTCTAGCATCACAGATTCTCAAGATAAGTCAAGACGTTATAAGCAGCCTCACTAAACTAGACTTTATTATCATAGGAATAGGAGCTAATGAAACTAACCACTACTCTCTAAAACACAATCTTACCAGTATGCTCAATAAACTAAGCAATGCTAATGTCATTTTGCTTCCAGTTATACAGAATAAATATCTTAGTGTAACACAACTTAACAATCGAATTGAACTAGCTGTACGTAATTATTCCAATCTAAAAATACTTAAATTAAATACTACTAGTATTCATAACAACTTGCGAGAGATCAGTACAAAAATAAATCTTGAAATAGATGCGATGGACTACGAAAAAACATATATGCAGTAAAAAATCTAAGCCATATAAATTGTTAAATACCAGCAACGTCATACGTAATATTAAAGGTACAATACCATATTATTTTAAAAAACAATTAAAGAATAATGTAGGAAAAAGGAAAGAAATTAGTGGAAATAATAAAAACAAAATAACTCATTATTTTAAAAAACATGAATATAAACTTGCAACTTGCTTCTCTCTTCTTCTTCTTCTTCTTTGCTTCAAAAAGGGGTGGATCATGTATTCTCCTAAAAAAGATTTAAATTACAAAGATATAATCTGGATATAATCATTTTTTTTTTCTAAAGAACGCGAATTCGAATGTTGCGGTATTGAACTGCCTGACTACAACGTGATAATTATTTGTATCTATAGAACACCAGACTCTAATACGAAAGTTTTTCTTAATTCAATCGACCTACTACTAACACACTTAATAACAAAACTAACAAGAAAATAATTGCATGCGGTGACTGGAACATAAATGTACTAAAAGAATCAAATGACGTCAAAGATTTAAAAAATATTCTACTAAATCATAATATAAAGATAAATATTAACTTACCTACTCGAGGTTCTTCCTCCATAGACCAAATAGCAAGTAACATTAACACATACAAAACAGAGATACACCATTTAGCACTCTCAGATCATGAGACGGGCCAGTCAATAACGTTTAAATCCGATAATATTAGCAAGACTCGTGCTAATAGAAATGACTTCTACTTCATAAAAAAACGAGACTTTGGTAAGGATAATACTCGTAAATTTTTAAATTGTCTTCAAACACTTACCTTCACAGAAGTGTATCAAAGCACAAACTGTGAAGAGGCATTTAGATCCTTCTACGATTTATATAAACTATTCTACTACTTATGTTTTCCAGAAATAAATGTAAAAATCAGTAAAAGTTCTACACACAAAAGTTCGTTAACTAAAGGCATCAAAAAATCGTGTACAACAAAAAGAACACTATATTTTTAGTATACCCACGATGCCTTACATAAAAACTATTCAAGAAACAAATATCTTCACTATTCTAAAATCTTAAAACAATGTATACACTCAGCACAAAAGAAACAAAACAGTCAATATATAAGCACATCAAAAAATAAATGCAAGGCAACATAGACAATTATTAACAAAAAGGCTAACAATAAAAATAATAAACATAACATTGAATCAATAATCAACAATGACAAACTTTATACAAATCCCCTAGAAACAGTAAATTATTCAATAATTATTACATTGACATTAAAAACCAAATAAAAAATAATAATACTAATAATAATAATTTATATAAAAATGACATTAACGCAACTAATAATAATAATTCAAATAAAAATGACATTAACGTAACTAAGACTAACTATACCAACATTGACATTCCGAACACTATATATCTATCACCACTAGTACCTAATGACATCTACAAAATTATAATGTCTCTAAAAAATACGAAATCAACCGGATATGATGATATTAACACAAAAAGCTTAAAACTCTCGGCAAAATACATAAGTGCACCTCTTTCCCATATAATAAACATGTCATTTGAACAGGGGCACTTTCCAAGTCAAATGAGGAAGTCAATTGTAAAGCCCATTTTTAAAAAAGGAGACATAAAAAACATGTCAAACTATCGGCCCATTACGATGATACCGGTTATCTCTAAAATCTTCGAGCGGGCTATGCAAATTAAATTAGTCTCGTATCTAAACCGCAATAACATCTAAGCAAACAACAATTTATTTTCATTTTATTATTAATTCAATTACTGATCGAGTATTTTATGAAGTCTAGTCACTAGTGCCTGTCGGTCTAAGCAAAATATGGCAGAATAACTACATTTGTTGAATAGGAGTGCGTTACTTCCAGGCATTACACAATGCATTTCAAACATAAAAATACTTTCAAATCGTCGTTTGGTCTGTTTGAAAAAACGGACAATTTCGACCTCGCGGGGGACAGCGGGACATACTGCCTGAAAGCGGGACTGTCCCGCCCAAAGCGGGACGTATGGTCACGTTAGTCATATACATCACATCAGTAGGCAAAACCTGTAACGTATCTTCAAAAGTAAACACAGCTGTCAACAGTCTTTTTACTTGTATTTCGAGCGTTAAATAAAATTAAGTAATTTCATAACTAATTGCGGGCTGTCGCATACATATCGCAATAACAATTAACCCGCGGGTAGCGACACCAAATTTAATACAATGGCTGCAGTATAAATTGAACGAGTAAGGTTATTTCGTTTTTATTCGCGGCTTTTATCTTTTTTATTTTAATACAATAAAAAACTGGCGTAATATTGTTTATCGAGATTGAAAGGTGAAGGGTATAACGGCTCCTTAGCGATTGATTAACAAGTAATTAAATGTAATAAAAATTAAGCACGATAATTACTTAGCACCGGCTCGGAGGCATTTCCTTGAATTGTACCTGGCTCAAAATGAAAGTTTACTTGCACTATTAAACTGGGAAGCTACTTCTAAATGACCAACTCGGTCGCTTTGTTATTTATCATTCACAACCTACATTACGGTTTAATTTTTTATTATAACCAAAATAAAACAAGAATAATTAGGTGATAATTTCGCCCCCCTTTTGTCTCGAAAGAGATTTATATTAATCATCGAAATAGCGAAAGAAGTTTGTCCATATACGAGAATCAAAATATATATCATCGCGATCATTTGAATAAATCTCTTTTTAGAAACCATGATACATAATTTATAAATGATCTCTATTAAAAATCACATTAGATGCCATTGACCTTATTCGAGTGTACGGTGTTAGATTATGGTAGGCCGACACCAGATGTATCTAGCGGCGAAACGGTCGTGGAGCTATTCCAAGCGACTTCCTTCACTAATATGGCAGATGCCGATATGCTTAAACAGTTTCAACAATGTAGAGAAGAATTTATAGAGGTAGCAAGCACGTTCCTAAGATCTACGGAGACTATCTTAAGAGCCCGGGTAACCCTCGAAATTCTCATACATCGTAATACCAAAATCATTTTGTCATACGAAAATATTTAACATGTTTGAGTTATTTTTCAGCATAAAATAGTAATTACCTTGGTTCCTGAACAAAAATTAACTTCAAAATATTTAAACACTAAAAAAAATTTTTATATTTTATAAATTTTTTTACTAAATTTATTAGGGTATAAATTTTTTTACTAAATTTACTACTAAATATTTAAACACTAAAAAATAGAGTAAAACACTCAAAAATTTATAAATAATTCGTAAATTTACTACAAAATATTTTAATACTAAAAAATATTTTTTAGAGAATTTACTATTTATTTATATATTTTTTAGTGTTTTACTCTATTTTTTAGTGTTTAAATATTTAGTAGTAAATTTAGTAAAAAAAATTACACAAATTAAAATTTTTTAGTGTTTAAATATTTTGAAGTTAATTTTTGTTCAGGAACCTAGGTAATTACTATTTTAAGCTGAAAAATAACTCAAACATGTTAAATATTTTCGTATGACAAAATGATTTTGGTATTACGTATGTATGAGAATTTCGAGGGTAACCCGGGCTCTTAAGACCCTGGCATCTCGGTCCAGCCTATTCCAGGATCTTGGGGTCAGAATTCTATCCTTACCGATCTTAGAACTGTGAGTCCTATGAAGGAATTATAAGATGAGGTAGTATCATCAGGAACGTTTATTGCTTATCTTGGACTTAATTATTTCAACGTCAGCATGAGTCATTGGAAGAAAGAAAAAATTTAGGAAACCCAATACAAATCATTGGAAACCATTTACGAACGCTACCGTCCGCGTCACAACTGCGCAGATTTCGGTGGGCTCGCCAAACTGGCTGCTTATATTATAGTGTCGAACAAGACTTCGGCGTCAGACAAAATAATATTCAGCCGAGCTTCGGCTTGAGATCATGGATAAACCCAAAAGCTCGCTGACAGTAAGTAAGTTTCTAAAACGCATGTTTTAAGTTGTATTTGAACACTGCATCCTGGAATGTTTTCTGATTTTTTGACCGACTTCCAAAAAGGAGGAGGTAATACATTCGGCTGTGTGTATTTTTTTTTATGTATGTTCACCGATCACTTAGCCGTTTGTCGTCCGATTTTCAAAATTCTTTTTGTGTTGTATAGGGATTGGTCATCATCATCACAACCATAATAATTATACCATGGCTCATCACACTATGACCCAATTATTGCTACTTTTCTTGATATTTTCCATCGAAGCAGATGTTTTTGATGATGATTTCGCTGTTTGAAGACAGATTTTAAAATATTTTTTTGTGTTGTATAGGGTTCAATTCGAATTTGGTACCATGTTCACAAAAGTGGTGATCTGATGATGGGATCCTTGAGGAATCGAGGGGACTCCTTGGAATTTGTATGGAAACATATAGTGATTTTGATTTTTTCTGAAGCATTCGAGGTAAATGCTACCAAAAAGTAAGATTTCGTACCAGGTCATACCCTGGATCCGAAGGTACCGAACAGAACTTTTGAATGCTTATAGGTACATGTTCGGGGATTTCGGCGTTGTTTATACAACTGAAAGCATAAGCTAACACATCAATTTGATTGGTCATCATCATCACAACCATAATAATTATACCATGGCTCATCACACTATGACCCAATTATTGCTACTTTTCTTGATATTTTCCATCGAAGCAGATGTTTTTGATGATGATTTCGCTGTTTGAGGACAGATTTTTAAATTTCTCGTGTTGTTGTATAGGATATAATCTTAATTTTGTATACTTAACAATTACGAAAGTGGTGAGCCGATGATGGGATCTATGAGCAATCGAGGGAAATCCTTGATATTTATCAAAACACTCATAGTGGTAAAAATGTTGTTTCTTGTAAATTAAACATAATATTATGTTACGAATAAGAGAAATTTCATACAAAGGTGTCTCTTGGTCCAAAAGCACTGAACAGAACTCCTGAACCTTTAAAGATAAAAGTTTGGAAATTGCAGCATCGCTTAGATAGCTGCAAGCATTTACCACAATTTCGCTTACAGTAACATAATGTGAATAGTTAACATTCGTATTGGTTATTTACGCATAAAACCTTATTTTGTAGATACTTAACTAAAAAGAGTGAAATTATTATTTTTAACAAAAAAATTAAAACCGACTTCCAAGGTAAAAACAATAGTAATATTATGAACTAAAAAGTATTGAATAACTCTTACTCTTTAATAGTGCCTTTTTCAGAATTAGTCTAAATCTCAACTATTTCTGTACATACTACAGTCTTCATTAGTTTGAAGTCGGTACCAGTTCCAAGTTTCAGATATTCTGACATTGACTGAACTCACGATTAAATTAGCTGGTAAGTACCGACTTCGAAGTAATGAAGACTGTAGTATGTACAGAAATAGTTGAGATTTAGACGAATTCTGAAAAAGGCACTATTAAAGAGTAAGAGTTATTTAATACTTTTTAGTTCATAGTATTACTATTGTTTTTACCTTGGAAGTCGGTTTTAATTTTATTCTTACATTACAGCTACACAATATCAACATTAAAAAAAGTAAATCTAGAACATAATCTTTTGAGTTTTTTTCGGCAAAGTTTGATTAACGAATATTCGGTTTCGGCTTCGGCCAAATTACCATCGGTCGGACAATTAATTGTAATATTCGGCGTTGACAAAAAAGTATTTTCTGTAACCGCTACGACCCAGATTCCGCGCCGTTAATCTTAGTATCTGCTTATATACGGCTTTGTTTTAACCTTTGGCGTCTCTCAAAAAATGCACCGCGATTATAGGCAATAGCTCTCACGATATTTATGGGCGCGTGGGGTATAGTGGTATACGCCATTAAATTTTTATAACCGATGACATTAAACTTTGATCTTATTTGGATTGTTTCGCATAACCCGGCCGCTATTATAACACTTTTTAAATATCAAATTATTTGGGTTAATTTCTAAAATAAATTAGGACTTTCGATGTTTAGTCGATGTGATCTAAGCATTATCATTTGATGAGTGGATCGCTTTTACTTGTTGAGTCAATAGCCAATAGAATCCAAAACAATAGTGTGAACATAGTTTTCATTAACCATCAAATCCACGATCGAAGGATTAATGTAATAAAAACATTAATTGATATTGTTAGCTGTTTTAAGACTTGGGCTACCTCCAGAATTCAGATTATGCCAAGTGTCGAATATGCATGTATAAGTGGTTTTCTGCATATATTTTAATATTATTCAGTTTATGGTGTACACTCTACATGTATAGATAATATTTAATATAAAGTCAACCCCTCTGTAAACAGCAGTTGCATTTCGTGTGAAAGATCATTCGTCACGACTCACGAAACGCATTATTCATCAGTAATGTAGTAATTGTTACTTTCAACGCTTTTACACGTTAATTGAGAGGTGCGCGAGTTTACTATTTAATTACTATAAATATTTAGTGGGTTATTGTCAGTTTACTACTAATTTGTTTTTAAGAAGGACCTACGAACTCAAGCTGGAAATGGCAGATACAACGGAACTAGCATGCTCTTATTTCTTATTTAAAAACAAACCTACAAGTAGTTACAACTTGACATTGACTTTGGAATCATCGGTTTTGATGCAAAAAAACACCGTATGATAGAAATAATAATGGAAAATACAAGCTAGTTGTAGAACGTAGAATCATTAGCGATAGTTATCCGCGCAGCCTGAAGGGAGCGGGTCGTGACTCCGACGTTTACGTGGCGCGGTTCCGTACGTTTACCACACGTAACACAACCTCGCAGGGTCACCACCATCTCCCTGCAAATATACATGTTGCCTGTTTGACAAGTCGTCGAGTAGCCAACCCTGGTCTCGCAATTTATGTAAGTACTGTACCGCGGGCAGGGTATCCGCGGAGGTTACGTAAGGTTACAACATAAACAACCTCAGCCATTTGACGCTGATTGAAAATTTATCTTCCCTTTGGGGCCAGCGCCTCTGGTGTGATTTCATACGCCCTGCTATTTTGTTCGCAATAACGCTGCTCTCTAGTAATTAGTATAAATTGAAGACATGAGTGGACGATGTGGGTAACTAACAGATTTTTATAACATAGACGTAAGGTCAATTACTCATTTTTTTCTTTATTTTTTTAATAAACCTTGTAAATTACCTATTTCATCATCTGGCTATACACAAATACAATATTTATTTAAATTTTAAATCATTTTCTCGGTCCTAAAGCCTCTATTTACGCAAAAAAGTCAATTTTCAAATTGTTAGTTACCAACTTCAATTATGACTTAAGTGTACAACAATACATGTAAGTGCTTAATTCAGAAATAATAAAAAGAAACCTACCTATAGTGATTCCAACAATGTTACCGTCACAAGGTCTATAAAGTATTTGGTTAAACTTAGCACATAAGATATAATTATGTAGAACTATTATGACCCTAATATGAGGCTACATGCCCTCAATACGCAGTGGCGTAATTAAAGTTGAAAAGTTAATGCTCAGGAGCCTCGTCGCACGCCATTACCCAAGTTTCAGCACTTAATTTACCTTTGGACGATAGCAATATTCAACATTTTACAAAGCCACTTATATAATGTTACTGCAGGCTAGCTTCCCACTTACTACCTATATGATGAAAATTAAGCAAATATGAATATAATTTTAGCTAAAGCGGTTTCAGGACAAAGGAGAGCAGAGAAGTAAATAAATAAACCATTACAGTAAGGCCAGATTTCCCCTAATCCCTATTGTATTCACATTTTAATCATCGTCATGTTCAATTATTATTTTAACAATTTAATTACTCAAAAATTTTTGGTATAAATATAAATTATAAATAAGTTAAATATTTACTAAAATACCCAAGCATTTTAATTTAATTGCATATTGCAGTTTTAAATGTAGCTAGCACCATCTATAAACAAGTGTGAAAGTTACACACTGATTACAAAGTCAGACTAGTACCTCCGGCGACGGATAGATGTCGCTCGCGCTCACATCTTCACACGTAAAGGTCATTCCAGTCGTTTCAAGGCAAAAACTTGCTATAATTACTTCATCATTCCGAATAAAATATTATATTTCCTGTATTTAATTGATTAACTTATATTAACATACCTGTCACGGTCTCTGCTGCGGCTGCGTTTTCTGTACGAGTCCTCCTTGGCGCCGTCGTCGAGTCTCCGACGCTTGGCCTCGTAGGACTTGGACCTGGACCTCGAGTGTGACGAGTAGTGCTTCCTCCGGGTGCGCGGCATCTGGAAACCATTGAATAGAACAATAAGAAATCAAAATCAAAAAAGAACTAACCATCCGTTCCAGCTGATTTACATTGATCGCTAGATGACTGTGGTGGATTAGCACTGTACTAATGTCCTTTGTGTCCAGAGTTTACTCTGGACACAAAGGACACTGAACCTGAACTGGCTTTACACACTGATACTGACCAATAACACACCCATTTCTAAATCAATGAAAATCAGCATTTACATAATATTATTCTGATGCTATAAGGCAACTGTGAATGGTGGTTAACAACATGAATAACACCAGCAGTACACATGTGGCCCATAAAAACATGTTTTGTAAGACATAAGTTAGACGGTCTCAATCTGATTGATGGAATATTGATGGTTATATAAAGTTCATATTAAAAATACAATCAATCCATCAATACGTGGGTTAGACAATCAAATTTTCGTCAATCTTTACCAGATTGATGAATCAGATTGATGAAATTTTGACCATGTAACCGGTGTCTTAAACAAAAATGCTTGGAGGTTAATAATATAGTATGTTTTATATTGAAAATTATGTTGAATGACAGAACTTGCAAAAAATTAAATATTTGTAAGTGTGCAGCTCCATTTTATCCTTCAGGCCACGCGCGAGCAACGGTGATCGCGACAACAATAGAATACAATAGCAATTCCTGGAAATTCCGACTGAAGTATTAATGATCTAAGATGACCACTGTAGGTAAAAAAAATTTATTAAAACTGTCCTCATTCTAATTTCTGAAGAATAATAATAATACAAATGACTGGGCTTGACCAACCAAATATAAGTGTATCTGAACCATCAGCCTAATATTACATTTTTCCATTAACATTCCAGTATACCTTTTCATCCTTCAATCTCGGATTCTTGGAAATCTATTGTTATCGCGGCCCACTTGGGCCACTTGGGAGTTGATAGGTTAAACAACATCATAATTTCAGATAAAAGTTCTGCTTTTTGTAATATGTTTTAAGTGATTAATGAATAAAAAATACTGAACATAATACTGGATCTGCAACTTAATTTATTTTGAAAGTAGATGGTGGCTAGCGTACCACATTATATGTATTAAAATATTGTGTTTATAATAATGTATCCTCACTTCATGCTTAGATGCACATGGCAAGAACATGTTTTATGCAATATATAATTTTATGAAATATATTTAATACTTTCATATTATACATATATTTAAGATGTTTATTATATGATACACATATTTAATACACATCCATGACCCAGGAACTTTGAAAAACTTTTTGTTCCATTGGCGGGATTCGAACCCACGACCCCCGGCTTGAGCTGCCACACACTCTACCCATTGAGCCACAGAGGTCGTCAAAGAATAAGGAGCCACTGGTTACTTTTAAAACATACATTTTCATGCACAGCACTACATAGTAATACCATGGATGTATTCAGTTTTTGTGGCCCTTTGCCGGTCACATCCTTTGGTGGTCATTTAGAGCAGCGGTCGGCAACCTTTTGACAGGCAAGGTCCACAAGGTGGCAAAACAAACTAGAGGCGGGCCGCAGGCACAGTTTTTAACCCTAGAATTCCAATACCTACGCTTATTGAGGGCTTTCCTCAATGGCTCAACCTTTCTGTATGTATGGCACTAGTAAAAAGTGAGCTGTCAAAATTTGTAAGAGAGAGTATTATAATATAGGGATTCAGACAATAAACAAAATTTTTATTACAAAATGACACAAACAGCTACGTTTTTAAGTTGCGACAATATTAGAAAACATTGTTTTCACATTTTGATACTTAATATTCTCAAAACATTCACGTGCCGCAAGTAAAATGCGCGTTGCCGACCGCTGATTTAGAGTATTATCTTCTAAAATGAAAAGTATTCACTAACACTTGTGTCACCACTCACCAGCATCTGGTAGGTAACACAAATTTTAGTGAAATCTTCTGCATACACGATACTATATACCCTTCATGGTCACTAGAAAATACTTAAGTTCTTGTGAAAAAGTACACAAGGTCTGCTGCACCATCGGCACAACTTCATCACGCTTTTGTTTAGTAACTTTGTTGTAAATGTTATAAAGGCAGCACTCCAGCAGACATGTAGTATAAGCATAGTCAAGTTTTTAAATAATTTGTATATTAAATAGTAAACAGTTTATGTACTGTCTACAATAATATGATGTCTATAATATAACATTATGGTGAAAGTGTACAAATACATAAAATATGTACTTAAATAATTGTAATGTAATGGCATCAGCTAGTGACACTTAAAAGGTCCGCAGTTGGTTAATACTTGTAAAATCTTTGTAAGGCATTTAAAACAAGAAAATGAAAGAATATCAAGTTAATAAGAAGCTAACAAGTTATTTCCATGCAAAACAACATTGCTTTTATTATGGTGAGTATGCAGATAAAATAATATGAAAGTACTCATAGTACTCCCACTTACCATAAAAAGTAATCAAAACTGGTATCGGAGCAGTATTAGCTGAAAACATTTTAATTTTTTAGACCACTATCAATTTATGGTCAATTCATGACATTGGTACTCATGCTTTGAAGTTGGAAGTTGGAACACTGTTAATGTTATTTTCTATGAAATATATTTATAAAACGCACCCAAATTATACTACTTAACACTAGCAGATTTACTTTTAACTGAAAATAAAAAATATTTCCCTGTACAAAGCAGTCATGCTACAGATATTAAGTACAGCATTGCGGGATAAGACAAGGTATATTGTTGCATTTATAGTGACAATAATTCCTTCAATACCAGCTGTAGTGCAGTAGGTAAAGATCTAATGAAAGATAATACAAGGTGCTTATCAACTTACATTGTAGTAAGATAATATTAATTTATAAACTTTACAAACGTATGTTTCAGTACGATTAGGTTTTAATACTTATACTTGTTCAAATACCAGCCCTACAACAGTTGTCATTGCAAGTTATTTACATGCTGACGCCATCTTCGAACTGCGACTCAATGGAGCCCTACACTAACCCACTACCACAAAAATTGTAACTTTCTCTAACTTACCCTTAATTCTCGCAAATATTTCAGCTTACACCAAAGTAACTGAGTAAAACTAGTAACGAAATTCCAAGTTCGTGACGCAGAACCTTGAAGAATGCTTCTTCGCATCAAAGGCCCGAACATCGATCCAAATGCACGACTGCCGATTTCTGATAGTTGGCAGCACTACTTTGATCTTTCATTTAGCAGTTTGACGTTTATTAAATTTCAATAAAATTTTAGTTAATAATTATCTTTAAGAATTAACCCCAATAAAAACAACGAAATAAACCCAACAAAAACGCGGTTTAACCGGACGTATTACGTAATAATTAAATTTTTATCACAAAATTTTATCTTGTAAGTTGTATATTGACATAAGAACGGATATATCGTGCAATAGACAAGTAGATGTACAATACCAACATTGAGATTTTCATTAGCTTACTTCCGGCTATAGACTATAGTCGTGTTCGTTTCGTTTTTCAACTGCGCATGTGCGGCTTTTTTGTGTAGTCGTATTCGTTAGATTTTTCAATGCACATTGCGCCTGCGCAAAGTTAAAAATTGGTGTCAGTGTGAATGTCATATTCTAAAATACCTGTCATATTTTATAAAATCTGACAGAAATGAGGGATTTTCATGACTTTTTAATTTGATTGTCAAACAGTTTCCATTTTAGTAACTAGATGGCGTATGGGTAGACAACTATCGCTAATACCGCAATAGACCAGGGCTTCAAATAACGTTATTTTTTCATAACGTTATTGCTTCAAGGGCATAGATAACGTTATGAAAATTTAACCGATACTAGAAATAACGTTATAAATGTATTTAATAACGGTAAATGTTATAACGTTATATAGGATTTATAACGGTAAATATATGTTCTTTGATAACGTTATAGTCCGTCAAGTAAGTCATGACAGGCGGGAAAATTTTCTAAACGTAATCACGCTTTTAAGGTGTATTTTTTCTTTGTATTTTCACAGAGAACGCTTATAACATTTTAAATATGATTGAGATTTGGTGCACCGTGCACGATCGCATACCTGATACCAGAAAATAACGTTATATTTACCGTTATTATTATAACGTTATTTTTTTGTTATGTCATAACGAAAATATAACGTTATAATAATAACGGTAAATATAACGTTATTTTACTAGATATCGTTAAAAAAATAACGTTATCTGGCTACCATTATGAAAATAACGGTACGTAACGATATTTTTTCTGTTATTCGATAACGTTATGAAGCCCTGCAATAGACATAACTACCAGTACGGCAGTACTTCGACTGCTAAGAGATGGACGAGTATTGATATCTGTCATTTCTTTCGGGTTTCGCCAGGCTAAATTAAAGGGTGGCGCGCTGGCTGGTATAATTTATTTTTAAAAATAAGATTTTGAAATTGAATTCTGACAGTTTTCTTTGCATGTGCCAAAATATAAACAACAACTAAATTTGTAGGTAACGACCCTAGCGACGATTTTTGTCATAATACGTCAAACTTAAAAAAAAAAAACATCAGTTCTAAGTCGGCATACTCTATCATTCTGTCTACTCTGGTAATACCAGGTAATACCATCAATAATTGCTACAAAACTGGGCAAAAGAATGTAAAACTTGATACATTTCAATTTGAAAAAGACGCCATAATATTCCAATGACTAGGATAACAAAGTTATTACAACGATGTTTTAGTTAAAACTCACGGAAGAAATAGCCCTATTTACCGATATTCACACCAAATGTCACAGGAATTACACATTTTTGTTTTGACAACATCTTACATGCACTTGTGCAAGATAACGGGTATTTCATGGCTAACATTTTACCAATAATGAACATCAAAGACCCAAATAACACAATTTGGGAAAAAATAATAAAAACCACACCAACAATAAAAAGTAGAAGAAGTTCGAAATCAACATGGCCGCAAAAACTGTTGTCACTTGTCAGTTTTCAGTTTGATAAGTTTTTCATCTCAGCGTGTTCCTAAACTATTACCAGTATACTGGCCTAATCGCTTAGGCCAATGATCGCTTAGGTTTAAGATATTTTGACTTATGTCACACTTGACAATACACTGATATTTTTTAGAAACACAACCAATATGCATCCGTGATGCCAACCTGCAGATAATTTCAGATCGGTGGGGAACCAATAGAAAATCTAGAAGTGTCTATCGTCACGCCGTCTGGTGGAGATTAAAAATAAGAAAATCTCTCATTGATCGGTTGACACCGTAGATAGAGTAAAAGTATAGATAGCTGGATATTTTCTTTTCACTCACACAAAGAAAGAGATAGTTAATTACGTATTGCTTGTGGAGAAAAGAGATAAAATAAATATTGTCTGTCCCTCACCGCGTGGCCATTTTTCCAATGTGATGCTCCTACAGAAGCATATCAAAGTTTGACGTTTCGTACACAAACAGCTGTGATTTACAAATTTTGTTTGATTTATCTAATTAATGTAACGTAGAAGTAGTGATTTGTGTTTTTCATAAAAGATGTGTATGTGTTAGTACACATGTATTAAAATTATGTTGGGATGTAGTGTAAAGTGGGCTGTAAAAGTAATACTTTATGGAAAATTGAGGGAATATCTTTTCACTCGTAAGTTTTCAAAAATTTCATTTTATTTTATTAGCATCACAGTTTTTATAAATTAACTTTCTTTAATTATTAATATTGTTCACATTAAACATATATTTTACTAAAATTAGCATCTAATATATTGTATTTTATGTATTTTGTTTTTATAACTTCAAATGCCAGTGTTGCCAGATGTTGCTTACGTTAATTACCCTGCTAATGGGGAAATTTAAGTAAATACGTTTTTTTCAACATTTTGTTGTTTTTTTAACCAAGTTCAAAAAAGTAGGTTATCAATTCGAAGCGTAGGTATGAATGTAATATTTCTAGAACTGCCCAGTTTTTGTATAATATGTTAGTCTAGATCAGTGTCTGAACAAATGAAACAAATTTCAAAAGTGTAAGTATGTATTTATGTATGTATGTATGTTTTTATGTTTGTGTTTACATATCTCCGGAACTATAAGTCTGATTTGAGTAATTCTTTTTTTGTTGTACAGTTTGATATAATTGTTCAACTTAAGGAATACTGCAAGTTTCATCAAAATCGGTCTAGTAGTTTTGAGATAACGTAATTTTAATTCTCAACTAAGTACAATTACTTTGAAGTCGGTTTTATATTTTTAATCCTTCGATCGCGGATTCTTGGAAACGCTATTGTATTCTATAATTATTGTCGCGATCACCGGTGCTCTTATGAGGCTGGATGGATTAAAGTACTATTTCAATACAATTAATATGTATTCAATTTTTTTTTTCAGATTTTCTAATGACCCTGAAATCTGTAAATTATGGAGAACTGCAACAAATAGACTGAATTGGGACCCACCACGTAGTTCAAGAATATACAGTAGACATTTTAATAAAGAAGATGTATTACTTAAATGTTGGAAAGAAAACATTAATTCGTTTTCTGTGCCTGTCAAGGTAATTTATTTATAATTAATTAGGTACTTCTTATCTGTGTACAGAAATTAAATTAATATTTTTTTATTACAGCACCTAGATTATAAGAGCGAAGCATCAGGTAACCCATCGTGTGAGACCTCCCGCTTTGTATGGGGAGGGAAAATGGGAATATTTCCTGCCCCTCCTATCTTCTTTTGATTAATTTCGATGCGGGTCCCAAGACAGCTTTAGCATGTCTCTCGGGCTCCTTGAAATATATCAAAGGGTTTATGTGGTTGGATACCGCTGTCGATTCTGGTGACACAGGAGAAACAGTGGTGCGAAAGTGTGGTGGGCCAAAGCCCGATAAAAAATACTTCTTTAAAATTTAAATAATTACTGCCGTTCTCAGAAATATTTAATAATTATTAAACTTCAAATAAATGAAGAGTTTGACAGATATTGTATGGGGCTTAGAGTATATCAATTAATGTACTATGTGAAATAAATATGTTGATGATTGAATTGTGCTTTTTAATACACTAATGGCTAATGCCAGATTTTACCCGCGGGTTCGCCCGCGTATAATTCTAATAGATTGATGGTCTTTAATGCAATAAATCATGATTAATATTATAATATACTAGCTGTCCCGGTGAACTTCGTGTCACTTTAAAACTTTCCCTGGACTTCTACGAATATTTTAAGACTAAAATCAGCCCAATTCGTTCAGCCGTTTTCGAGTTTTAGCGCGACTAACACATTTGAAAATCCATTTTTATAAAAATGAATTTTCAAATGTGTTAATATATATATAAGAGATGAAGACTAGCTGTCCCGGTGAACTTCGTGTCACTTTAAAACCTTCCCTGGACTTCTACGAATATTTTAAGACTAAAATCAGCCCAATCCGTTCAGCCGTTTTCGAGTTTTAGCGCGACTATTACGTTTGAAAATCCATTTTTATATAAAAGAGAAGAAGACTAGCTGTCCCGGTGAACTTCATGTCACTTTAAAACCTTCCCTGGACTTCTACGAATATTTTAAGACTAAAATCAGCCCAATCCGTTCAGCCGTTTTCGAGTTTTAGCGCGACTAACATATTTGAAAATCCATTTTTATATAATATATGAGATATAGATTAGGTATATCTAAATAAATAGTTTTAATTTTGAAGTAATGTAGTTTACGAGTTACGACCGAAAAAATGTCACAATAATATTATAATATTTTTGGTGTCAAATATAAAATTTTCAGTAAGTACATAATATAAATGTAAAAGACTATTTATATTTACTGAAAGTTTTTAACTTGGCATTAATATAATATTAGATCCGTGGGTAATTTTTTCATATCTCTTATTACTGGTAACACTAACTACTTTTCTTGTTGTCCCTTTCAGTGGCACGCTGAGAATAATTCTACTGGGTTTCTTTTTCTAAGGTTGACACTCACACTGTCACACAAAATAGCCGCGCATGCGTAGTTGAAAAATCAAACGAACACGACTTGTGTCAGTGTGAGTGTCATATTCTAAAATATCACAGATATGACATAGTTTATTATCCGATCAATTTCTGGCAGATTTTAGAAAATCTGACAGGTATTTATGAACATGACAAGGTATTTTAGAATATGACACTCACACTGACACACAAAAAAGCCGCGCATGCGCAGTTGAAAAACCGAACGAACACGACTAGTATTCGTATTCGTTACCAGCTTTTGCGCATGCGCAATAAGAGAAAGTATCATCAATTGAACTGTCAAGCCGGCGCCAGACATATGTTCAAATACGCAAATACCTACAAATTCGCCAAGTGTGGCACTGACATTTGCCTACTTATTTGTGCAAAGATTGAACACACATTTGTAGAGATCAACTACGATAATATGGCGCGCCCCTCCAAAATTCAAAACGTTTGAAGTGCGTTGTCAAAACCTTTGAAGTGCGTTGTCTTGCGCGGTAGGTTAGTTATGATTAGTTATGTGACATTAACAGAAATATTACGTGTACTGTAATTGGTTGAATACTTACTAGTTACTACATACAAACTCTTTCATAAGGATGTGACTAGGTACACACATTGAAACAGTCATTTGGGGGCAATAACGCGAAAAGTTGTACATTGGACCTTTCTACATGTCCCCAGCTGGTTATATCGTACTGCTGCGCAACTTTGATAAGTTTTACTAAAAAAAAATCATATTATTATTATTTGATTTTAGATGAAATTGGCAAGTCATATTTGTTAAAATTTTACGCCTAAACCTATATTTAATGAGAGATTTTCTTATTTTTAATCTCCACCAGCGGGCGCGACGATAGACACTTCTAGATTTTCTATTGGTTCCCCACGGATTTGAAATTATCTGCAGGTTGGCATAACTGACACATATTGGTTGTGTTTCTAAAAAATATCTGTCAAGTGTGACATAAGTCAAAATATCTTAAACCTAAGCGATCATTGGCCTAAGCGATTAGGCCAGTATACTGGTAATAGTTTAGGAACACGCTGAGATGAAAAACTTGTCAAACTGAAAACTGACAAGTGACAACAGTTTTGGCGGCCATGTTACTTTCAAACTTCTACTTTTTATTGTTGGAGTGGTTTTTATTATTTTTTCCCAAATTGTGTTATTAGGTTTTTGGTGTTCATCATTGGTAATATATTGGCCATTAAATATCCGTTATCGTGCACAAGTGCAGGTAAGATGGTGTCAAAACCAAAATATATAATTCCTGTGACATTTGGTATAGCGATAAATAGGGCTATTTCTTCCGTGAGTTTTAACTAAAACATCGTTATAATAACTTTATTATCCTATTCATTGGAATATCATTGTGTCTTTTTCAAATTGAAATGTATCAAATTTAACATTCTTTCGCCCAGTTTTGTAGCAATTATTGATGGTATTCCCTGGTATTACCGATAGTTGTCTACCCATACGCCATCTAGTTAATAAAATGGAAACTGTTTGACAATCAAATTAAAAAGTTAAGAAAATCCCTCATCATAAATAATCGAGTTTGAAAAATCACAATTTTGTTTTGTAGTACTGTCCCCCAAAAAAATCCGCTATTTAACAGCGATTTGTGAGAAAATAAGTTAGAGATCAACTATGATAACATGGCGCGCCCCTCCAAAATTCAAAACGTTTTGAAGTGCGTTGTCAAAACGTTTGAAGTGCGTTGTCTTGCGCGGTCGGCTAGTTATGATTAGTTGGCCAACAAATCTTGGTAGTAAGTGACATTAACTGAAATATTACGTGTACTGTGATTGGTTTAATACTTACTACATACAAACTTTTTCATTATGATGTGACTACACACATTGAAACAGTCATTTGGAGGGGCGCGCCATGTTATCGTAGTTGATCTCTATTTCACTGGCAAAGCTCTGGTTATAATTTGAAATTTGGCGGGGTCTTAATACTTTTTTAAGTTAATTATGTTGCTAGAGCCAGAATTTCTACTAAATAAGTAATTTTTAAAGTTGTCCCCGGCATATGGACTTACCGCACATGTCCGGACGGAACGGAATCCGTTACCGCATATTTCGTCAAATTTGTATATTTTTTGTTCCATGAGGTATTTATTTTTTTCATTTAAATGGCAGCATCACAGTAAGACCGAAAAAAGAAAAACAGTTGTGACCTATGATTAAATCAGCCGTTAAATACGGAGAAATCTGTATATATGGCAACATTGGTCTAGAAAAAACTGAAAAAAGTCGGGTTGCTGTCGCTCTCGTGCGCGTACCCGTGGCGTACCCCGGCGACATGGCGATTATTTTTTCGAAAGAGACAAATAAATCGCTGAGCAACTAAGTTGCCCGTGCGCGCATACACTTATTTAAAAAATCGGTTTCATTTTCGGCGTTTGGTGGGAGGTCGTGTTTTTACAGACACTGTCCGGTGACGAAATTTATTTGTTTTTAGATGTTAAAACGTGTTTCCTATGCAGCTTTCATGTCTAAAACATTAAATAACTATTTAAGATTACTTAAATGTGAAAATCTTTGTGATAAACGTAAGCAATTGTAGAAATTTGATAGTTTTGTATAAGAAGTTCTCGATTTCGTTACCTCATGTTCGTTACCATCGCGGTATAGGCTGTACATGAAAGTCATGAACGGGATCACGTAAAGAAACGTTTACATTGTGTGAACTTTTTATACTTCCGAATGCGAAGTGAATAATCGTAAAAAAAAATCGAAGTTGAGATTTTGATAGGGATACCGAAAACATTTAAAAATAATAATGTGTGTATATGTAAATATGTCAACTGTTTTGTTTTAACTAAAAATAACTAGAAGAAGTATACTTTTTGTTTCCCGTTTCATTCTACTACCTACTTACTAAATTACCTAAATGTTTTTTATTTATAATTTTAGTTAAAAACTAAAATAATTGTTATTTAACGATTTAACGATCTCATACTAAATATGTTAAGGGTACGCTAATAATAAGCATTATGTGAACTCAACCTTACAGGGCCCTGTTCGTACTTCGTTGTTAGCATGTCCTGTTACGAGACTGTCCCCTAATCCAATGTTCCTAAAAATGTTGATTTTATTTAAGAAAGTTTAAAATATTTTAAATATTATTTTCAGAAATAATGTACCTTATCAAAATACGACAAATTAAAATAGTTAAATATCAGAACACTCAATTTTGTGGATTTGATGTAAAACTTTTCAATATATTTCACACCTTTAGTAACGTACTAGATAAGAAAAGTAGAATAATCTCGTGTATTTATAAGTTAAGGAAAAGAAAATACATTTTATAAATAAAAAAACATGTTTCCTTTTATTAAATAATTACTATTTGCATACATTTAAATATTTTACTATTGTAATGAACCAAGAACCAGTGGTAACGAACAGGATTTAAATTCGTGCGTACTGAAATATACTAATTTCTCACAAAATAACAATGATATATAAAAAATAACACTTAAATGTGAAAACTTTTATGATTTTCGGGAAAATGAATTATTGGAGATAATATCTAAGTGACATATCAGGGGAAATCCAACCAACAAAAAACAAAGCTCAATTTTGAAACAGTGTACGAGGGCGGCACTGAAAATTTCGGGAATCAAGGAGGTGACACAACAGTACTATTTAAAAATGTGTTTATTGCTTTTCGAAGTATTCTCCGCGAAATTTGACACATTTTTTCATTCGATGGAACCAATCATTGAAGCAACCATTCCATTCGGAAGTTGGGGTCTCCAAAATGGCCGTTTTGTAGGCGTCCACAGCTTCTTCAGGTGATGAAAATCTCTGACCACGCAATTTATTATTTATTTTAGGGAAAGTACTTATAGAAATCATTAGGGCTTAAGTCGGGGCTGTACGGCGGATGGTCTAATAATTCTATGTTTTCTTGCTCTAAAAACTCTTTTGTTCTGTGCGTCGTGATGTTCTTTTGTCATTGTCGTGATGGAGGATGATGCAGCGGTTGCAGTTCTCTTTACGGAGTTCAGAAACGACAAGACCTTGTGACAAGACCGAGAATCTTTTTTTAAATACATAAATGGTATTCGATTTTTAAAACCAAGGAGTTTTCAATTAAAAAGATTTTAATATGACAGGAATAGTGGAAGTATTCCATTCCCGATATTTTTAGTGCAGCCTATGTACAACTTTTCGCGTTCTTGCCCTTGGAGGGGCGCGCCATATTATCGTAGTTGATCTCTAGTTTGCCATCATGTAGATTTGAACGTCAATAATGGAGCAGGTGTTAGACGGCCACGTGGAAATCCTTGTATCGAGCTGGCTGAAAACTGGTATCGGAGACAGAAAACTGGTACGCCTGTGCTCCAATCAATCCGAACATCAATCGAGTTCAAATTCTAAACGACGGATAATGATAACGGCCCGGCCGCACCTGTGTCTATCGTCCTATACTACTATACTATACTATAATATACTATACTATACTATTGGAGGATACACGCAGATCGTCCAATAGTATCGTTTTTAGCGCGAAGTATTATATTATGTCAGCGTTTTCCTAAACTGTTACCAGTATACTTGCCTAATTGCTTAGGCCAGGCCAATAATCGTTTAGGCGTATGCTCTTTGTGAAATTTAAACTAGCGAAGCAAAAAAACATAGAAACATACATTACATCTCAATGGAAACATATGGAAATATATAAATACATACAGTTGTAGGTTAATATAATGCTAATGGAAACTAGGTTTGAGATGTTTTGATTTATATATCATACTTGACAGTACACTGATATTTTTTTGAAACACTTGGTTGCTAGTTCTATGCCTTGTTGTGTATGTAGTCAGTGATGCCAACCTGCTGATAAATTCAGATCGGTGGGGAACCAATAGAAAATCAAGAAGTGTCTACCGTCGCACCATCTGGTGCAGATTTTTTTACATGCATCTTTGAAATTTGCCGGTTATTCTTTATGGTCAGTGTATTTTTGTCGGTCCAGGGCCAATCTTGGTATTTTTGCGTATAAGGACCGAGTAGTCTTGGTACATGGTACGTGGAACCAAAACCTGGTACGCTTACCGAGAAGTTGGTACGTCTGACATCCCTTAAATAAATGGAGTGGAGAGAGTGGAGTAATGACTGTCTTAAGCGCTTAATCCATTTCACTAAGTTTAGAATTTCTAATTATTAGGATCCTAAAAAGAAGACAAATTAGAAGCTTCTTATTCCACTTGTCCTAATTTAGTAACTAAATCAGTTGTGACGACGCGGTGATTTTGGCCAGGCGTCTTCTTAATGGCTCCAGTTCTGTCAAAGCAACAAAATTGGTCTTCTTGTGAACCTGTTTGCGCACGTAAAAGTTTTCAAAAAGTTTGCTCAAACTTTGAAGTCATGTATATTTCTTTGTTGCCACCTTTATATTTTTTGCAAATAAAGTACATTGGCTACTTTAGGCAAGAAAAGCAGTACACAGTAGTCAGTATCAAAATAAAGTAAATTGAGGTACTTATCTAGGCATAATATAAAATTAATAATTTCAGTAATTGGTGAGCGATATTTGTAGTTGATACCTCAATCGAAAGAGTAATAATAAGTAGCTAGGTATGTTTTCCAAAATGTTTGAACAAAAAAAACAGTTACTTACCATTTTTTTAGGGTTCCGTAGTAAGCAAGGAACCCTTATAGTTGCGGTCTGTCCGTCTGTCCGTCTGTCTGTCTGTCCGCAGCTCAGAGACTATAGGATCTACAAAGCTGAAATTTGGCATGAATACACATATTGATGATGCCGATAAAATAGTACATGAAATCTTAAAAAAATATTTTGGAGTTTACATAGTTTTTGTTAAGGATCTAGAGTCATCTGTAGTTATTAAAAAACACAAAAATCAAATTTTGTTATATAAAGGCAATTTAGGTGGCAGACAACCTTGGGAAGTTTAGCTTACAGTTGACACCAGTGTACAATAATTCTGTAACATGCAGCGACGTCGACTCTCTGAAGTTACGTTACGCCGATGTATTTTCGAATAAATTAGGAATGTTTAACAAATACAAAGTTAAATTAACCATTAAACCTGGTTCGGAACCTATTTTTTTCAAAGCGCGGCCTATGGCGTTCGCACTGAGAGACAAGGTAGAGAAGGAATTAGATAGGCTTGTAGAGTTGGGTATAATTAGACCTGTCTCTCAGTCGGCGTACGCTTCGCCCATCGTGCCGGTGTTGAAGCGAAATGGTTCCCTGCGACTATTCGTCGACTACTCCGTAACGTTAAACAAACAATTAGTCGTAGATAAGTATCCGTTACCAACAATTAAGGAATTGTTTTCGAAGCTTTACGGAGGCCAACAGTTCACCAAGCTAGATTTGTCGATGGCTTATAATCAATTTGTCCTAGAAGAGGAGTCACAAATGTATACGTGTATTAACACGCACCGAGGACTCTTCGCATACAATAGACTGGCGTTCGGATTGTCGAGCGCGCCGGCCATTTTCCAGCGCGCTATGGAAGGTCTCCTGGGCGGCATCGACGGTGTGCTCTGTCTGCTGGATGACGTGTGCATCACCGGCCGCGACCGCGCCGAGCACCTCGAGAGGCTGCACGAGGTACTCCGGCGCTTGCAGGTGGCCGGTCTGGTCTTACAGCAGGAGAAATGACTTTAAAGATGAAATTAATTGTGACGTTATCTGGGAAAAGGGACCTTATGGAGGGTTTTAGTTTCCGAGATAATCGCATTTAAAGTAAAGTGTCGAAAAAAATCATTTTTTCTTTTTTTGCTTCATGTTAAAAAACAGACTCTAAATTTTGATAATATGATAAAAACACAGGTTTTAAAAACGATTTTTTATAGGTTAAAATTGAACTTAAAGTTTAGTGAAAAAGGGACCTTATTGTCGGTGCTGCAGTCGAGAGTCGATTGCGGCTTTCTTTCGGCACGGTATCTACTGTTATACTACTAGTAATTTGCACCAAGCGGAAAATCGGTAACATTGATTAGAATATCTGGGGTCACGGCAGTGCCCCCGCCAAGTAGAGCGCGAAGCAAACACTGCAGTACCATCATTTACAGGAACCATTTCACCACATTTTAGGGCCCTATTTGAGAACCTCTAGAGGTCATTAAATTCCGAATTTAAGCTAAAGCAAAGTTTCTCATTTATGACACTCACTCACTCACTCAAGATCATCAAAATAGAACTAGTACTTCCACAGAAATAAGAAGTACTTCCCATAGACTCAGAGAGCTGAAATTTAGCACAGTTTAGGGTTTAATGGCCATATATAGGGAAAACCATAAAAATTAGCCACGTGCGAGTCGGACTCGAAATTAGGTTTTTTGTATGGGAGCCCCCCTTAAATTTTAATTTCAAATTAATCCTGATCAAAGGTGATCAACCTTGGAAATAATACGTTTCCAACTCGGGAATCGAACTTACGGCCTCCGAGTCAAGAGCCACGCACTAAACCACTAGACCACGGAGGCGTACGTAACACGTGTGATGCTGATGGTGACGTTTACACGAGCGCGCAATCCTACACGAGCGATATGATGAAACCCACTACTTACGGCTCAGCTTAAAAAATCAATATGTTTCTAAAAAAAAGAAGTGAAACCCCACCAAAAACATTCTGTAAAAAAACTAGCCAAGTCTCGAATCTCGATGGAGCTGATTGTTTATCTCTAATAAGGGTTCCTTGTTGACTACGGAACCCTATTAAAAAGTAATGAAATCTAGACAAAGTCGTACCAAGTCTGAGGTTCCTTTATTTTTATAAAGAAATCTCAGAAATATAATTAAATAAATATTTAAATAAAATAAAATAAAAATAAAAAATAATGTTACAACTACGAAATTAATAGTATTTTTGTATCTTCTTTTATTTTTTTATTTTTTATGCAATAAGGGGGCAAACGAGCAAACGGGTCACCAGATGGAAAGCAACTTCCGTCGCCCATGGACACTCGTAGCATCAGAAGAGCTGCAGGTGCGTTGCCGGCCTTTTAGGGGGTAATAGGGGAGGGTAGGGAAGGAAATAGGGAAGGGTAGGGAAGGGAAAAGGGTAGGGGATTGGGCCTCCGGTAAACTCACTCACTCGGAGAAACACAGCGCAAGCGCGGTATTTCTCCGGTCGAGCCGGCCCATTCGTGCCGAAGCATGGCTCTTCCACGTCACGTCTTTTAACTTTATTACTAAAAATGTAACGACCGACATAAGGTCTCTTTTAATATTTATGAATACTTCTATGGTAACTATGAGAAATTACATGTTTTTGGTACACGTCTTGTTACTAAAGGATAATTAAAGTTATTTAAAAAATAAGAACTTCAATGTTAATAAAAATGTACATTTATTTTTATGATATTACTAAACTTTTAATCACCGACAATAAGGTCCCTTTTGAAAAGTGTCAAGTGTTTGTACCAGCTTTTCACTAAACTTTACCTTGAATTTTAAGACAGAAAAAAGTTACTTTTTAAATAGAAGTTTATATATTTGACCTTATTTGACTATGTTTAACTGTAGTAAATATATATTTTTGTTGATTTTGACTGATTAATAAGATTGGTAGAAGCACAATGTTTATTTGTTCAATTTTTTTTTTTTATACAATAAACAATGTTGTTTAATATCGAAGACGTCTCTATTTAGTAAAAACTGATTCGTTTTATATTATTCTTTTATAAAAGCCAATAGAAAACATAGTATAAGTGAAATATTTAGTAAAAACCATCTTGGGCATTTTCATTACATCATGCACTTTGGCGTAGTAAACAACAGGAATAGAGTTATAAAATTATATAATTGAAGTTAAAATCTAAAATACCACATAATGTACTTCCCAAAAAACATAATATCTATGTAACTTCCCACAATAACATACTTTTTTTGGGTTTCGAAGTTTGAATGCGATTTTCTCAATATCACCTTTTACGACTTTCGAGTTTCAATATTTTTTTTTTTAATATTTGCCAGGCCTACATGCATGTTATTTACATGGTTTGATAGCTTATTAAATGTAGATTATGGGGATGCTAATAACTCAATACCGACAATAAGGTCCCTTCACGCTGATAACGTCACAATTGTTTAGGTTACGTCATCAGCAAGGACGGATTGAAGAAATCTCCAGAGAAAGTTAAGGCGATTATAGATGCCCCGGTGCCCACGAACGTTACTCAGTTGCAGTCGTTTCTTGGGCTCGTTAATTATTATAGGTGTTTTGTGCCCCGAGCGTCTGCTATTTTGAGTCCTCTGTACGACTTACTAAAGAAAGGCGTCAAATGGAGGTGGACAGACATAGAAAATAACACTTTTCGCAATATTAAAAAAATATTAACGTCGGACCAGGTCCTAGCACACTACAACGCTGAGGCTAAAATCATTTTGACGGTGGACGCTCCGCCGTATGGTTTAGGAGCTATTTTGTCGCAGATGCAGATCGATAACGGCAATTATTGTGAAAGGCCGATCGCATTCGCATCGCGTACGCTGAATAGCGCCGAGAAACGTTATTCTCAAATACAAAAGGAAGCCACGGCGATAATATTCAGGGTACGTCGATTTCATCAGTACCTGTACGGGCGATCGTCGCCGTTCGTCCTACGGACGGATCACAAGCCGTTGTTGTCAATATTCGGTCATAATAAAGGAGTACCGGAGGTTTCAGCGAATCGTCTCCAAAGATATGCTTTGTTTCTGTGTAGCTACAATTACGTTATCGAGTATGTTAAGAGCAAGGATAACAGCGCGGATTACTTATCGCGAGCCTGTCTGCCACCGCCCGCGCCGGAACGAGATGATCAGGTTGTAGATGAGGGCAACGAGGCGAGCCAGGAGGAGGACTTCTGCGACCGCGCCGCGTACGTCCGGTTCGTCGTCCGCGGCGACTTGCCCATCACACCGCACGAGTTGCGAGACGCCACAAGTAAAGATCCGGTACTAAGAAGAGTTACCGAATACGTATTGAACGGTTGGCCTCGCAAAGTCACAGAGGAGGAAATTAAGCCCTATTTCCTTTGCAAGTTACAACTGTCATACGAGAGCGGTTGTCACATGAGAGGACATAAGGTTGTGGTTCCGGAATCTTTACGGGGTCGCGTGTTAAAGGAATTACATACGTCTCATTTGGGTATTGTGAAAACCAAAGCAGAAGCGCGTTCCCGTATATGGTTCCCAGGGATCGACAAAGTTTTAGAACAAGTAGTGAGCACTTGTGGCGTTTGTAATCAGATGAGGGCCTCACCACCGCGCGAGGCACCGTCACCTTGGCCGCAACCTCCACACGCTTTCCATAGGGTGCGTTTGGACTTCCTGGGTCCACTGCATGGTAGGATGTATTTGGTAATTGTAGATGCGTTCAGTAAATGGGCGGAGGCTTACGACATGAGTAGTTGCAATTTGGGGGCCGTTATAGAGAAAATGTACGAGTTCATGTCGCGTTTCGGCGTGCCTAATACGTTGGTGACTGATAACGGAACGGCTTTTTGCTCGCAGGAATTTAATGATTTTTGCGAATTGAACGGTGTATGTCATTTGACATCGCCAGCGTGATCTTCCTGGATTTTTCTCCTCTATTTGTTTCTGGCCTTAGAATTGAGAAAAAAAAATGATGTCTCTGATTTAGTTCAAATTCAGGGAGGGGGTAGCCGAGGTGTTGCCTTTGATGTTAGAAGAAACCCCGTTCCTCTAGGCCTATTAGAAGCTGAGTTATGGCCGCTTTTGTTCGACGTTTGACAGTTGCCGAGCTGTCAATGTCAAAGTTTGAATGCTTGTAACTCGGCAACTATTTATCCTGGATATGAGTTTCTCCGGCTTGATCTTCCTGGCTTTTCTTCTCTATTCGATTCTGGCCTTAGAATTGAGAAAAAAAATATTTTGATGATGATGGCAGAAATATTGCCGGAACATCTGATTTTATATTATATTAATCTTTTTTCAGTTGAAACTCTTTTTGCGTATGGTTATTGGTTAGATACTCGTACTTAAGGAGTAAACTCCAGTCGTGCGTCGGAGCTGACACACTTTTTTTTATGCTACCTTCCATACACATCAAGCGGGGATGAAAATTTTTTTTCGCGTCCACCCCATCGTGTAGGGTGTCGTTGGATAGGTTTTTCAAAACTATTATGAGTATTTATAAATCATTTCCCGATTTAGGGATCAGTTTGTGAAATATTAAGTTTTAAAGTGGAAAAAATCGTTAGAGTCCAGTGTCCCCCCCTTCTACCAGCTAAACGGTTGCTTCTGGAAATGTCAAAAAATTCACGGGAGTAGGAAATATGCTGAATTTAAAAGGAAAACTATCACGGCTAAGAAGACTTCATAAGTAATTGGGTAATAGTCCATCAACTAAGAAAATGTATTTGGCGAAGTATAAAGGAACTTTTCATTCAAATTTCTTTGAAAGTACTAACTGAGATGATGTTGTTACTAGTGTAAAACATGTTATAAAATAATGTACATTCATTGACCATACAAAAATTATCAAAAACTAGCGGTACTGCGGAACCCTATATTACTTTATCTATGCTTTTCACATTATCCGATCCGACATCGGTGTCGGATGACGATAGCCGACATCCGAAAGCCAATGTGCTATTTACTCATATCTCCGACAAAATCATTCCGATGCGGCCATTTGAAAACTTTATATTTTGCCGTATCTATTAGCGTTTTTGGCATCTAGAACTGTCCCGGGGCAGGGCAGGCAGGGCAGGCCGAATGGATACGGAAATAGCCGAACAAAACCGATGTTCCACGAAGCACGTAGACTTTGTAGTGCAATTATACGTAGTAATTTATGTTCTTAATTTAAACTTCGGCTTTTTAACCGACTTCCAAAAAACGAGGAGGTTATATGTTCCGCTGTGGATATTTTTTTTTATTATTATTTTTGTATGTTCAACGATTACTCCGTCGTTTGTGAACCGATTTTCAAAATTTTTGATTTGTTGTATTAGGTTTCACTCCAATTTGGTACCATGTTAGTAGGGTAGTTCCTCGGAGAGTTCCCCCGGCCGATGCCCCAATCCGCCGGGGTTGCGTAAAGCATTTCCACATGTAAAAAAATGGCTTAAAATCTTACTTTTTGGTATTTGCTTGGATTACTTTATAAAAAAACATTAAATCGACATAATATTATGTCTCTATATAAACGAATGTGATAATATGTCACTACTTTTGTGAACGTGGTACCAAATTTGAGTTATACCCTACAAACTACAAAGGATACAGAGCTTTTCGTAGGTAAAATAATTTTTAAAATCAGTTCAAAATTTGTTTTTTTTTTTTTAGAAGAATAATTCATTTAGGTCAGGTACCTACTTAACTTGACTATTCGTCCGCAAACTAATTTTATTTTGTTAACTTTAGCTTAGTCCCGGAAATACCGAAAATACCGGATTATCGGTATTGATCTGGAGCCAATACCGAAAATACCGGTTTTGCTTAAATGATTCCGTATTGCGACCCTTAGGCGGTGTGCGCCACCAAAGAAACACCGCGCCGGTACCCTTCCCGCCCGCGATGTCTATGCGTTGGATAAAATATATAAATTATTTAACTTTAGGCTACATTGACCCAGTGATCAATTGATATTATTTTTTTCATTTTAGAATATAATAGCCAAATATTACGTCCGCGAGTATTGAACATGTCTCACCAGTCACACAGTATACTTTTATAAAATAAAATACCTAAGTAAAAAACTTTTTTTCTTAAACTTTGGTTTTTCTATTTTTTTTTTTTTTACTACACGAAATTTATAACGTAATGCGTAAGCGTAAGTAAATGTGTAAGCGCACTGCGCAGTAGTTTAGCTATCAAATGAGACCTTTTTTATGTTCATAGGACACCTACCTACATGAGAACTGAGAAGTATTGGTCACATTAATATTAGAGCCAGAAAAAAACTCATGGTTGCCATTTTACAACCTAAAGAGAGAGAAAAAAATTGCCAATTTGTAGATATAATATTATGCCATACATCATGATTCATAAGTCATGACCAAAGAGGATATAAACTATGATCATGACGTTAAAGGATCGGACACTGGTATCGGGACACATTTTACATAAATTTTCGCCAAAATGTCCTTTACGACAATTGAAATTTCGGTATTAATATAATAATAAACAGTATCTCAATATTGTAGCATTACATACATGTCAATTTTTGTTTACAAATAATTTTAATTTATTTGTACTAGGTTTTAGTATTCTATAAATGGAGCAGATTATGGTCAAGACTTCAAGGGAGGCTGATTGGCGGGAATCAGCTGATCGGGTTTGCGCATTGCGCAAATCTACGGGGCGGGCGGGGGGAGCAGAGGGCGCGCGGAGGGCGGGGCGGCGCGGCGCACGGGGTGCAGTGCCGAGTCCCGGCCAGTCGCGCGCCACTGAGGCCCGCCCGCGACCTCCGCGCCACACCGCGACACCGCGTCGGCTGAGCCGCGCTTCCGCCTCACGCCGCTACACCGCAAACCTGAGAGAGAAGCGCCTCGGGGGGCCGCCGATGTCCCCGCGACCGCCGACCCCCGAGCCGCGGTAGCCGCGCAGACCCCGGGCCATGCGAAACCGCGGCAGGCCGAGTGGCGCCGCTCGCTCCCCCGCGCTCCCGTGCATTGCCGTCGTGTTATTATGAGGGACGCCGCGGGCGGACTGGATTCGCGGCCGACGATGACCGATACGTCGATTCAGGAGATAAACGGGAAGGGGCCGAGGAAGAGGAAAAAGTCTCTGGAGCTCATCTGTGATACCGAGGGGAAGGGCGAGGCGAGCGAGGCGGCCGCAGCGGCCGCGGCGGCCGGGCCGGCGGGCGGCGACGTCGGCGGCGCGGCCGAGCGCGTGCAGCTGCTGCACTGGCGCGACATGCCTAAGCACCTGCAGTTCAACCCCTACGTGCTGACCGGCTACCGCCCCCTGCAGAGCTGGGGTGGCTGCGTCCGCAGCCTCTTCTACTTCCACAATGAGACCATCAACATCTTGACGCACGGTAAATAAAAACTAACATGTAATTTCAAAATAAATTACAAAGTGGTTTCTTTAAAATAATTAAAAAATTGTATTTAAAATATAATACAATATTTTCCACCGCTTTGTTTGGGGAAAAGAAAATCTTTGTAATAAGGTACCTTGGTACCTACGGTGAGGGTAGTCGAAGATATAATAGTTTTAATTTCTAATAATTTATTGATGTTATGATGTATAATATATTAAGCCAGTGGTACCCAACCTGTTTTTGTTTTTGGAACGAAGTTCCCAAATCTTTTTTTTTTTCCATGGGGGCCGCAAACATTTTTGGTCTAGGTATCGCGGGCCGCAACAAACATTTTTAGGTTTAAATAATAACGTTATTCAAAATTAACGATTTACAAGTGAAAAAGACTTTCACGTTGACTGTGTAATATTTTGCCGGTGGGCGTGAAATTCAAATTGGTTTAACATCACGCGGGCTACAAAATATAAAGTCCCGGTGGCCCGCATGTGGCCCGCGGGCCGCGGGTTGGGGATAGCTGTATTAAGCCCACAATAATTATAATAGTAACATCTATAAAATATATACAAAAATAACTGTCAGCACTACTGCTGCGGTGTTGAGCGTTTAGTCGCCCCAACGTTCTTCGACTTCGAAGAGGGTTTATTGTAGCGGTGCAGTACTAGCAGCACCAGCCGATGGTTACCAGCTCCCCCCCCCCCCCCCTCGCTTTAACGGGTAGTGGGAAGGGTTTGCCAGAGCCCAAAAGGTACCCGGTTGATGGGATGTACTAATTTGTCTCTGAGAACAAATACTGGAATTATCCAGCGAAACAATATTAATCTTGATCTGATATTGAGACAAGACTTATCAAGTCTGAGTGTTATAGGTTTCCGTTACGAAGTTGTCTTGTCTAATAATATATTATCTGATAAGTCTGATAATAATTAATATCGAGATAAGTCAGATACTGTTGATAAGTCTGATAATATCGAGACTTTGTCAGGTGAAATCTATAATGATAATAATCGATGGAAATGGAATCGATCTGCAACACATATCAGGAATGTTTTATAAGCAGTAGCTAATATCATAATCGTTTTTGGAATCATTTAAAACCATAATCTGGCGAATCCAACGAGGGTTCACCTAACGTCAGTAGGAACCCTGGATCTATCCGGATCTGGTCCGGTTCTATCAGTGCCGGTACTCAGAATCGACCGTTGGCACCTGGTTTAGGATTGGGAAAGCTTCAGGTTCATTCGTAACCTGATCGACCCGTATATCGGTCACTTCTAGTGATATTTCCCCGATTGTCTGGTCTTAGTGACCTAAAAAAGTAAACATTGGGGTAGCATAATTGCTCGTTATAATCTACTTATTTGTCGATAAAATATGTCACAAAAAATATTGAGGGTAGTAACTATCACGTTACGTAAATATTAAGTAAGTTTCGTTATACACCCGCGGTGTATCCCGAGTCCCAACATTGGTGCAAAATTTATTTAATAAAAATAATTATATACCAGCAGACACAATAAATTATAATCTTAGTTCTATATTTAGAACAAAAGGATCGCGCGAGACGCGCATTGGTTGTTAACTGATGAGACTCGCAGTCAATCTAGTTATTAGCTCGAAATAGCTGTACTCTATAAAGCGGCAAAGATAATAATAATATAATAATAATTATGTGGTTCTATTTATAGAACAAAGAGCGCGAGGAAACGTGCGGTAGTTGCTAATTTTAATTTTTAAATATTGTCGGAGACTTGTAGTCAATCCATACATGTTGATTTAAAAAATATCAATATATTTTAAATTTAAATAGTAATTAACTCGCAGTTAATCTCCTCCAACCAGCCAACATATACTTTTATTTTTAGATAAAACATCGTCAGAGACCCGCAGTCAATTCCGATGCATAAGGATTGTGTTTAGAGACTCGCAGTCATCCATCCATTATGGCGGTTTATAAAATAACTCGCTGTTAACCCCCCAACCGGCCAACGTATAGTTCTAGTTATAGAACGGATAAAACATCGTCAGAGACTCGCAGTCAATTCAGATGCATATAAATTGTGTTTAGAGACCCGCGATCAATCCACACATTATGGCGGTTTATCAAATAACTTACTATATTTTAACACTTGTAGTAATTAACTTGCAGTTATTTCCCCCAATCGGGCAAACATAATATTCTATTTATTCTATTTATAGAATAGGTAAAACATCGTCAGAGATCCGCAATCAATTCCGATGCATATAGAATATAGATTGTTGTAAAAGGACTCGCGGTCCAAACACACTGTACTTATTGACTCACAGTCGCAGTACATGCCGGTTAATTAATAATTAATCCCTCGATCGTGGCATAAACGAGACATAATAGATTTGTATTGTTATCGCGGTCGCATGCTACCGCTTGGGGCTTGAGGCATTCTATTTATAGAACGGATAAAGCAAACACATTACACATTCCAAACACATTGTACGTTTATTGACTCGCGGTCACAGTACATACCGATTAGTATTGCATATAATAATTGGCTCGTTTTGGCCTCGGTAGTGCCTGCCTAAGTATTTAATAGTACTTACATGTATTTTCTTGTTACACAATAAAATAACACTGACTTTAGTTACAACACTAACTCAATCATCTTAATAATAATAACTAATTTTCTTCTGAGCGCTGCGCTTTGGCATGGTTATATACGTGCTCGCGTTGCCTCGCGTTAACAAAGAATAAAGCGCGCTGATGACCGAGTGACCATCAAGCGGAACGATATTTTTTTGTACCCACATACGTCTTTAAAAAAAACGCGATTGCCTAGCAATAAGCAAATGACTACCTGGTTAATTAATATATCGAAGAATGAAGCGAAGAAATATAATTCTAAGTTTGCACTTACATAGCTTACAAATTACAATGTCGGTTATCAAAGAGATTTTGCCCGTATATTTCAATTGCATGTCAAGCTCTATAAAACAAGAATTCACGACGATAATGCAGTAACGTAAATCATGTGAGTACGTTTCAACTTCATACCAAATGAGTTATGGCTTTGAAAACGATAAAATATTATATATCTCTCTAACAGAAAACCTATGCAGCTTTGTTCTAGATTTTGTAGCGGATTAACTGGTGTATCGGTCTGTACTCTGTATAATATACAGAGCCTAGCTGTGTGTTAAGTTTGCACTTTTATCGACATTTCTCAACGCAGCTCCATCTCTTAAGTTCTATATTAAGAAAACAAAAACCAAACAATTACAAGGGTTATTGCTAATATTGACTTAAGACTTCATGCCTTGTTTTTTATAAAATATAATATGAAGAAGGAGAGAGAGAACATAATAAATCCGCGATTAGGTTTAACCCAGTCTAGCGTAAGTGGGGTTAAGAATTGAGCACGCACAGTAACAATGAGCCGTCAGCCGCAGAAGTTGCTTCCATCCATCCGTCAACCTTCCGCAATGAGTTACGAATTCGATTCGCCCTTCGATGGGAGCAAGAAGGGTCTCTAATCTATGTTACATAGCTACTCACAAAAGTTATTTCTTCATATTGTAAATCTAGGGCAAACCTTGAAACTAATTTTAGATCTATGCATATTATATTATTATGATCGTTGTATCTGGCCATAATCTATTTTTAGCCATCAATCTTTACTACACAATACACATATTCTATACTTAATGTTATAAATGCGAAAGTATCTCTGTCTGTCTCGCTTTCACTCCGAAGCTACTGAACCGATTGTAATGAAATTTTGTACATAGATAGTCTAGACTCTAGAGCTTGAGAAAGGACATAGGCTACATTTTAAGTGGAAAAATGGGTCGAAAAGGGGGGTAATGAGTGGTCAAAATTTATATGATATTTTTTGGAATGGGCTTTTAAATTTAGCTACATGTTACAATAAGCTGACAGACACTGCAACTGAACAAAAATTACAATGTTGGCGTTGCGTTCGTTGACGCATTCATTATTGAAAGCGCCAAACGAAAATTGAATAGAAAGAAAATAACGAAAATTGAAGATGAAAGTGCACAGTGTGCACATAGCTATTAGGGAGCGTCTACAAATTACGTGGTGTGTTAAGGGGGGAGGGGGGGTCTCGGCAAATTTCACGTAATTTTTTTCTCAACAAAATAATACTATTTTGGTCCATTTCATCCAGATTGTACGTATGCTTAAGATTTAATCGTAAGCGTAATTGTTATACGATTAAGATCATTCACAAATTCATTCGAAAGAAGATCTAGTGACTGTCAAACCAAACGTTTACGTAAGAAACCCACATTTAAAAATCTCACGTGAGACTTGTGGGGTAGAATAAAATCTCACGAAATCTCACTAGGGGGGGAGGCCGAAGGGAAAGGGGGGTCAAAAAATTCAAAAAATACCTCACGTAATTTGTGGACGCCATCTTAGTTATTACTGTGATAGAGCCGTACCGCCGTAGCATCTCTACGCAGCCGTAGCCGCTCTACGCGGTGTTGAAAATAGCTTTTCTTATTATTATCCTACAAAAAGAAAATGTTATACGTTTTTGTTGTTATTAAAAATATTTTGCATCTGCGATTTTACTTAATTTTCGCGCGTATACAACAATATGACACATTTTAAATGGTAAGTATTTAAATATCATAATATTATTATTATAAAGTTACAAAATAACTTTGTTTGTTAAATTTACATGAATTTATTATTTATTTAATGCTTCCAGTAACAGGTTCTCGTGGTGTATAAATAGGCCACGGGTTCAGTAGTTCATGAAATTATGAAATATAGCACACGTTTAATTAAGGCTATTTAAATTTGTTTTGTGACTGAATTTATGGATTTATTAATCGTATTTAGAGATAGTTTGAAATCACCTTTAAACTTAATATTTTTTATTGAAATATTTTGCAGACACCAATTTAATAATTATTTTTAATGCTTTTAAAACACAACATAATTAATATATTTATATCTTTAACATTAGTTTTACATGTTCATGTTCATGGAAAACAACTCCAAACGAAAATCTGTTTATTCACGATGACAATGCTATGTTAATATATCGAGGGTATAGGGCCGAAAGGTATTTTTCCAGGACTACAATGTTCCCTGGGCGAGTTGTCTGACAAGCCGCCCACTACTAAATCGAATATCTATTTGTAGAGCGAAGAAAAACCACGTTTGTAACATTGATTTATATTTTACTAGCGACCCGGCCCCGGCGTTGCACGGGTATAAAATATATAGCCACTGAAAAAAATATTAAAATCGATAGCCTATGATCCTTCACGTGGTCTACTTCTTATATCTGTGCCAAATAACATAAAAATTACTCCAGTAGTTCGCGAGATAAGCCCTTTTAAACAATTTCCCCATTTTTTTTCCACATTCTCCTATTAGTCTTAGCGTAGCGTGATAAAATATAGCCTTTAGCCTTCTGGGCTAGATCTAACACTGAAAGAATTTTTTAAGATGAAATAAGCGCGTTCAAGTTAGCCCTTTCAAATAATTTTCCCCGTTTTTTCCACATTTTCCTCTATTTCTTCGCTCCTAGCGTGATTCCTCTTAGCGTGATAAAACCTATAGCCTTCCTCGATAAATGGGCTATCTAACACTGAAAGAATCATCAAAATCCATTGCGTAGTTTTAAAGATTAAAGGGAACAAAGGGACATGAGGGAAAAAAAGCGACTTTGTTTTATAATAAGTATAGATAATGACTTTCGGGTATCGTTTTCATACCACCTCGGTCGCTTTTAGAAAACTATAGGTTGAAGAGAAATTCAAATTGGTTTGGCTATAACAAAAACACATTCAATACAACACAAAAAAATATAAAAACTAAAAACAATTTTCTAAAAATACGTAAACCTTTAAAAGTTTTGACGTAACCTGTAACGATAACTGACAGCGGGGTCGGGAGGATTTAGGAACGCTGTAATATTCTTGTCATTTTCACTGGATTGCATGCATTACAAATACTTGGTGAACAATTATTTCTTAGGGTCACCGCAGATATACAATTTCAAGTTGGCCGACTATCGTACATTTAAACTAAATTACTTACGTAATATGTAGGTAATCGGAAAGGAATCGAATTTAGTTGCAAAAATGTGCAAGCTCTCATAAGTCGCTATAGCTATAATTGGTATACTGTGCGACTTAGTTGACCAACTTAAAATTATTGTAAGTCTGCGGTCGCTCTTAAATGAAGACATGAGTGGAAGAAGCACTAGGTAAGTAACAGAAAAATTGCATTTTTTTTCTATAAATGTAGGCTTTAGGGACGGGAAAATGATTTGAAATTAAGAAATGTGGATTTTATATATAGCCAAATATATTAGCCAGACGAAGCAATAGGTAAGTTCAACAAGGTTTTGTCAGAACATTAGGTACTAGCGACCCGCCCCGGCGTCGCACGGGTATAAACTGAAAAAAATATTAAAATCGATAGCCTGTGATACTTCACGTGATCTACTTCTTATCTGTGCCAAATAACATAAAAATTTCTCTAGTAGTTCGCGAGATAAGCCCTTTCAAATAATTTTCCCCGTTTTTTATACATTTTCCTCTATTTCATCGCTCCTATTAGTCTTAGCGTGATAAAATATAGCCTATACTCTATAGCCTTCCTTGATAAATGGGCTATCTAACACTGAAAGACTTATCAAAATCCGTTGCGTAGTTTTAAAGATTAAATGGAACCAAGGGACATGATGGAAAAAGCGACTTTGTTTTATAATATTACTAGCGACCCGCCCTGGCGTCGCACGGGTTTAAAATTCCCTAATCCCCTACCCGGAGGCCCAATCCCCTACCCTAATTCCTTCCCTACCATCCCCTATTCCATTCCCTTCCCATCCCTACCCTCCCCTTTTACCCTATTCCCTCTTCAAAGGCTGGAAACGCACCTACAGCTCTTCTGATGCTGCGAGTGTCCATGGGCGACGGAAGTTGCTTTCCATCAGGTGACCCGTTTGCTCGTTTGCCACCTTCTTTCATTTAAAAAAAATATAGCCACTGAAAAAATTATGCTTGTAGCCTTCCTCAATAAATGGGCTATCTAACACTGAAAGAATTTTTCAAATCGCACCAGTAGTTCCTGAGATTAGCGCATTCAAGTTAGCCCTATCAAATAACTTTCCCCGTTTTTTTCACATTGTCCTCTATTTCTTCGCTCCTATTAGTCTTAGCGTGATTAAATATAACCTATAACCTTCCTCGATAAATGGGCTATAGAACACTTAAAGAATCGTCAAAATCCGTTGCGTAGTTTTAAAGATTAAAGGGAACAAAGGGACATGAGGGAAAAAAAGCGACTTTGTTTTATAATAAGTATAGACAATGTAGCAACACCGCGCTCTCTTGTCGATGTCCTCCAATGTCCTCTTCCTGTTCCCGTGTGCAACTCACTGTGCAAATGTCAACTAATAATAAAGTTACTAAAAACGGAAGTTATTTAATCATACCTCGAGCCATCCACCAGCCCAGCGTGACAGGTTTGTTGGGAAAAATTAGCGTCCTCAATCCTCATGTTATAAAATGTTAGTTATCTGGTTCGTCCACTCACGTCTCTAATTATAATAATAAATTGTTTCTCTTTACTCCGCCAATGGTAAAATTAGGTTATATATTCTAATGGTTATATAAGTTATATATTCGTATAACTTTAAAGTTTGAACTTTGTGCAGACACTTTATACGAATTCGGAGGCCATAGCCTATTAAAATAGGGGTATAATTTAAACAATCACTAAAAAAAAATTGAGACCCTAAGCCTAAGCACCAAATAAAATAAATAACACAAAAAATGACTTTATAAAAAGAGTCCCAAAGTAAATCATAATATGATCCAAAATAAATAAACAAATGTTAGAATAATTGCACGCTTGTACAAACATTCTTTTTAATACCCAAAATGGATATATTGATCACCAAATAATATCTTACACAAAAATTATTTTTGATTCCCAAAATGGATAAATTGATCACCAAACAATGTCAAAACACAAAAATTCTTTTTGATTCCCAAAATTTATAAATTGGTCACCAAATAATGTCTTACACAACAATTCATATTACTACCAAAACTTTACTCTTTTGTTTGACGTCATCCAATATAATATTTTCTAGTAGTTTACACATAGTCTGAAACACATAATCAAGAAGAAATAAATTTATCGTAGACAATATAATATTTACCTACCAAGCATCTGCTAGCTTTCTCAAATTCCATTCATGCTAGTTTCTTAGACATTGTTAAACATCTGTTCCTCTTCCTAAATATCCTTATTCATTGTTCTGACGATGTATTGAAAACAAAAGACAGTACTTTATTACTTTAAGAGAAACTTTTGATGAAAAGTATTTTGATGAAATTTGCACCACTCCCTAAGTTGAACAATACCCAGTAAAACAAAAAAAGAATTACTGAAATTGGACTTGTAGTTCCAGAGATATGCAAACACACACATAAAAAATGCACATAAATACATACATAAACTTTTCAAAGGCACATTTGTTCAGACGCTGATATAGACTAACATATACGAAAACTGGACAGTTCTGGAAATATTACATACATATACGCGTCGAATTGATAACCTCCTTTTTTGAAGTCGGTTAAAAATTGGTGCATTTCTGGCAGGCGCTTAAACACAAGTCATAAACAAGTGACCTATGTTTGGGAACCCCGTATATTATTTGGTATTTAAAAAAAATCTAGCGATCGCTAGCTTTTTTCAGCCTACCAAAAACTACCAAATTAAAACTCGTGACCTAAAATATTGGTAACACGTATTTAGTGGCAATATATAATATTTAGTCGGAATTTAATTAAAAATATGCCTTAAAATAGTATGCGTAATGTCCTAATCCTCTTGTAATTCTGTAATCCTAGGGCAGGAAAATAAGAAATGTCTCAGATCACATGTAATCATGTGAACACGTAATGAAAGTGTGCACTGTTGTTATTTTTATTGCAATCTGCTTTTCCGGAATCTCCCAACCGTAACTCTATCTTTTTAGGGTTCCGTAGCCAACAAAAAACCCTTATAGTTTCGGTCTGTCCGTCCGTCTGTCCGTCTGTCTGTCTGTCCGCGGTTTTTCTCAGAGACTATACACCTACACCTACAAAGCTGTAATTTGGCGTGAATGCACATATTAATGATGCCGACACGAATACGAACGACGTACATGAAATCTTATTTTTTTATTTTATTTTATGGTACCTTCCCTACACACCAAGCGGGGATGATTTTTTTTCGCGTCCACCCCATCGTGTGGGGTGTCGTTGGATAGGCTTTTTAAAAATATTATGAGTATTCATAGATCATTTTCCAATTTAGGGATCCGTTTGTGAAATATTAAGTTTTAAAGTGGAAAAAATCGTTAGAGTCCAGCTACAGCCCCCTTCTACCAGCTAAACGGTAGCTTCTGGAAATGTGAAAAAATTCACGGGAGTAGGAAATATGCTGAATTTAAAAGGAAAACTATCACGGCTGAGAAGACTTCATAAGTTATTGAGTAATAGTCGATAAACTAAAAAAAATGTTTTCGGCGAAGTATAAAGGAACTTTTCGTTCAAATTCCTTTGAAAGCAACGCAACAAAAATGTTGTTAGTAGTGTAAAACACATTATAAAATATGTACATTCATTGACCATACACAAATTTTAAAAAAGTAGCTGTACTACGGAACCCTATATTGCGCGTGGCTCGACATACACTTGACCGGTTTTTTGTATTCCTTTGAACGAACAGTTCTAAAAAAATTCAAGATGGTAGCAGTCACATAGTTATACAAACGGGCCTGAGTGGCTGATTATGATTAATAGCTGTACAATGTGGCTGTACATGTGTACAATGAATTACTTACATGGAGTACATTCTTTTCTATTTATTTGTCATAAGTATGTGTTTGGTATGTATTAAGATAAAGTTAAATATACATACTTAGGGAAAGGCTGAGTATAATCATCATAACATAACATAAAAATTCCTTATATCATTTCAATCTTGTATGTTTTTCACTACTCCGTGGTTAGTTACATTAAGCAAGTATTTGTCGTTCAATTAATAGTTCTTAAGTTAATTAACGAAGGGTTATTTCTTAGCACTTACATAATTAACACCTACAAAATATTGGCGGGCGGAGTGGATAATTCGCGTTAAGTAAAATATATGTGACAAGAATACAACCTTCACCCAAATGGGCCGTGGGCGTTATGTAAGATCTGGCACCGCGCCAGAGTCCAGACTTACACCATGTAGCGGCGCTACTGTGTCTCACCTGTTGTGTCACGAGTTCACGACGGCTTCTATCTTTGCTTTGTTCCAACTATGATGATAATTAAAAATATACGCAGTGTAACTAAGTGATATTATTTTAGGGTGTGTATGATTCCACTTTTCATACAAAGGTGGATAAAAAATTACTCTATCAGCGCTGCTCTTTCACAGCGGACTCTATATAGGGGACCCACACACGCCCTAAACTATTATCACTTAGTTTTGTTACACACTGTGTAATTTATATGCTAAGCAAACATTTTTTGTACAGAATTTATTACTAGAGATCAACTACGATAACATGGCGCACCCCTCCAAAATTCAAAACGTTTGAAGTGCGTTGTCAAAACGTTTGATGTGCGTTGTCTTGCGCGGTAGGCTAGTTATGATTAGTTGATCAACAAATCTTGGTAATAAGTGACATTAAGTGAAATATTACGTGTGCTGTGATTGGTTGAATACTTACTACATACAAACCCTTTCATAAGGATGTGACTACACACATTGAAACAGTCATTTGGAGGGGCGCGCCATGTTATCGTAGTTAATCTCTACAATGTTTTCACGCTAGAAGCAGCACCAGCATAGACAGTAAACAAAAAGTATTGTTCGACGTTTGACAATTTTTCTGCCAATATTCTGATATGACGTGTGGAGCATGTCATAATTTACTGCATGGGCTACTAGAGCCCTCTGCTCAAAACTTTGCGTAATGTTCCCAATTATGTGTACAGTAAATGATCAACACACTAGCGAGGGACCAGAAGTAGGGTCAAATATTTGCACTTTTCAGCTAATGGATTATCTTGTAAGAAAAGCAGGTGACTGTAAATCAAGCTTGGTGCAAGGTAAAAATTGCCTTTACCAAACTTGCACCATGTAAGTTTGGTGCAGAAGTTTGCAACATGTTCTTGTGTCGGTAGTAGGTGCGAAGTCTACTTATAAAATTAAAAATTTAACAGCTTTTATTACAACTCATTTTAAAAATAACCCCGCTCGATGTCGTGATGACCAACGTCTAGTGATGGACGCTGATAACAATAGCCAATACACAAACTAAAAAGTCATTAGTGAATGGAACACGCACGGAAATCTATCAAACCCTAATTACGTTTCGTAGATACGCATCAATAGGTCACACAATGTATTGATGTCGATGTAATAGGAAAGAATAAAACAAGGAAAAGTAAGATCAACAGAAACTCTACTAGTCCATTGAAATGTTACATTTGCTCAGAATCTATAGGTCTTACAAAAAATTTGTAAGAACATAATTTGTTGCAAATTATTTTGCCTACAAATATGTTTATATAACTTTTTACCCTAAATTAAAAATTTCAAAAGTTATAAGCAAAAAAGTGTTTTTTTTTAGAAAGTTTATTATCACTTTTTAACTTTGTTTAACACTTTTTACAAAAAAAATACCTTAGACCAACCTTGTAGATGATCTTTTGAGAAAATCCCCCGGTCCCATGAAATTAATTTTCTGCAGAAACAAAGGAAACTGTGGAACCATGTGTGGCTGCAGAAAAGCAGGCCTGAAATGCTTTATAGTATAGTAGGCATGTGCAGACTAGTATAGTAGGCATACTATGATATAGTTTGCAATTTGCATATATTTATGTAGTGTAGTAGGCATACTGCAGACTGTGGCTGCAGAAAAGCAGGTCTGAAAAGCTTTACAGAATAGTAGGCATACTGTAGAGCATTTTAGGTCTGCTTTTCTGCAGGTACGCATGCCTTCACAGTTTCCTTTGCATCTGCAGAAAATTAATTTCATGAGATCGGGGGGATTGGGGGATCTTTTTCTCAAAAGATCATTAACAAGGTTATTCTAAGGTAATTTTTTTGTAAAATGTATTAAACAAAGTTAAAGAGCGATAATAAACCTTTAAAAAAATTATCACTTTTTTGCTTACAACTTTTTAAATTTTTAATTTAGGATGGCAAAATAATTTGCAACAAATTATGTTTTTAAAATTTTTCTGTAAGACTTATAGTTTCCGAAATATCACGAAAATAGTTTTGTCACCCCTTTTTTCAAGATGGCGGCCGGGGGACAAAGGCGGCGACCCCACAAACTTGAGGTTAAGTTTCTATTGAGCCCCCCAAATATATACCGAAAATAAAATTGCGTCCTCTAATAAATGCAATATTCGGTCCTAAAATTGTAACATTTCAATGGACCATACCCTAAAGCCTCATCAATTGTACTACAAAATGTGAAAATTCAAATATCACTTCCCCGAAAATTCATTGTAACATAAATTTTAATTCATATCCTATGGTGCGTATCAGAACAACAATACACACCATGTACTTTCAAAACTTATAAAATACAAAAATGTTCTTCCATCCAAACGGACGTATATTGATACATTTTTGGGACTTTGACTGACCATTCAGTTGAAAGGACGCACTGTCAAACCACACCCTCACATCCTTAGATATTCTTAAGGAGTAATTAGTATAGATTATGTAACGGGAAAGAACTGGGAAAATTGCTCGTCATCAACTTTAATGCAAACGTGTTTATTTGGTTTGTTGACACATGAGACCGGCGCGATATTGCGAGCTTTTGTAATATGAACCTTATTCATGAACTCGTAAGAATGACAGCGAAGCGACGGCGAAATAATGCTGAGCCTACGCCGAAGAAACATTTTGAATATGAGGTCATTTGTTTAGGCTCATTCCTCATATTAAACAATATTTTGATATGAGATATATTTTATGCTCAAATTACTGCTATTCACTGTAGGAATTATTAAGATTTAATATTTTTTTCAGACCCAATTTTTCATTCAAGACTGAAACTATCATTGTTGGCATGCAAGACATTACCCAAAACTTCTTTCACACAGAATAATCGCATGGGAACCGTGCAACTTTCACACTGTCCTATGCGCTATTCATATTTAAATGTACAGTGTGGATAGTTTTCAGGCAAAATTTTAGTAACATATTAATATAATAGCGGTGGTTATATGATACCAGTTTGTTATTCGTAGTATGATACCTTTATTGAAGTAACAGAGGTAAATGCGTAGCAACGCAGGCCATTGAGTGGGCCTGCAACATAATCAATTAATTTCCGGCTACGTACAAAATTAAACCTTGAGCAATAGCACGCCTGCTGATGTTCTTCTATTAAATATTCGTAGGGGTTTTTGTCACAGTTTACTTATAAAAACAAAGCAATAAAGAAATAAAAATTGCTATTGATGCATTACGTAACTAGTTAATTAAGATCAGTAAATTTTATAAACATTAGTTTCTCACAAAAGCTTTTTAGAATACATACATAGTGATATTGAAGAACTGGTTTTAAAAAAATCTATTCATTGGATGCTTTTAGACGCTGATTTTATTATTATTAACGAACAACGTAAAAATATATTCCGTTTGTTGAAAAATATAAACGGAAATTTTACTTTTATATTCGCGTAAAATACAAAAAACATAATCGCAACACGGTCTCGCGTTGAACACACGAGGTTTCATATAAAATAGGCCAGCGTTACATAAACATAAAGTATAACGCGTTTGGCATGCTACATAATGTTTTGACTTTTCAGTGTAAAACGGACACGTAGAGTGCAGCTCCGACCATTACGTGACACTAACTTTTATTTCTACCTCGCGACATCTTATGTAACAATGAATGATGCTCGACTTTTCCAAGCTTGTAGAATTTTATCGTGATTTCGACTCGCTTGCACCTTAATCTGAATTCGAAATCTAACGTTAATAGATCTCTTTATTATTCAACTACTTCTCCTACTTATTATTCTTTTTTAATATTTTGTAGAGCTTAGTTATAATAGAAATTAGAAATATTTGAAGAAAGTGAAATATGAAGCGTTATCAAAGTCCAAACTGAATTTAATTTCGTGGCGTGTCAGGATGTCGTAGACGCGCTACGCTCGTGCTGCGAATACGTAGCGAGACGTAGCGATAGAAATCTGCGGTACGCCGTACAGTGTACACGCCGTAGTTAAAGGCATTTTAGTGTCATACGCTACGAATAATAAAAACTAAGGAAGAGTAACTCCGTCAAAAAATATGCTCCAAAATACTTGTCAAAAAAGTGTACCTTAGGTTCACTTTTCATACATTTGCAATATTTAGGTGACCTTGAGCGGTATAAAGGCTGACGTTACATGACAGTTCGAATGGAACCAAATTTAAAACTGTATTAGTATGGGAGTTACGTTTCCTTAGGTTTTATTATTCGTAGGTCATACGGTTTTTATTGCCATTATTTACAATGGTAATAATATGTAAGTTGTTGTTATTCCAGTCTAAAGTAATACATAAGCGGAGCAAGACAACACCGGCCAATATACTCATTACTCTCATATACTTTTGGTGACATGTTTAGTGGTTTGGTGGTTTGGTGACACGCGGACAGCGTGATATCGAAATCACTATAGGTCTAGGGTCTAATGGCAAAAAGTGAGGAAATAAATTGACTTTATTAGCAATGCCGGGGTAATTGGAATAAAACATTTTGATCCTTTTTTTTCATAAAGCGGATTTATCCAATGATCAAGGATATTTTTTGAAAATCTGCCATCCAAATTTGCCATCAGATCTTGGTAGACCTATAATGACTTTGGTCATCTCATATACATCTCTTGGTGAATTTCCTGGTCAGCTTTCAGTCACTATAATGACAGAGTAGTAACGACACGGCATGTATCAATATATGACATATGACAGGATCGATTCCCCTGCATAAGTTATGCACTTCCATGCTATTATGCCGTCAACTCTTTTGTTTGTTTTCTACAAGCGTGACTGATGTGTGACATTGGATACCTACATAATATTATGTAATCCGTAATAAATCGTAATTTGCGGGATAAGTGTAGCCTATTATAGTATACGAGTTGCAAGCTTCATGGGTTATACTTTTTTATTGAAATCGAGAACTTTTATAATGTCAAACGCCATTGGATATATTTTTCCCCTTTACAAATTATATGTACAAATCTACAGGCTGTAACAAAAACTAGTGATAATACTTTAGGATGTGTGCGTGTTCCCTGTAGAGAGTTCACTGTGAAAGTAGCAGCGCTGAAAGACCAAAAATTTTTTTCACTTTTATATGGGGAAACTCGTGACGCTCGGGCCCTTGCCCATACAAAAGTAAAAAAAAAAAAGGTCTTTCAGCGCTGCTACTTTCACAGTGAACTCTCTACAGGGAACACGTACACACCCTAAAGTATTATCATTAGTTTTTGTTACACCCTGTATATGGATCTAACATGGTATTTTAATGATTTTTAACAAAATTAAAAAGTAGCTATAATTATTTTCATGGCAACGCATCCTTACTGACTGACACGTCATGGTCAGAAGCTCTTCTTGTAGGATTGTAAGTTCCTATTTTATTGCTCTGTTAGTAATATGCTATTATGTAAGCATACTATTACGTCGTAATAAGTCTTTAATACTTGACATCTTGACGTCATCGCCGAGCTATTGTTAATGGTTTCTTAACGACTTAGGAATACTTTAGTAGGAATAGTTTTGTTATTTTCAAACTTATAATATGCTCAGTGTTCACAATAAATAACCGGTAAACACGGCACCCTAGTGAGGCGTAGAGGGATGCCAAAGGATAGTGAATCATTTTTTCTTTTAGTTGTAACTATTCAGGGATACGGTTGTGAGAAAACGTAACCTAATCAATTACAGGTGTTTCATGAAATTACTAAAGATTTCCCAGGAGTTATGAAAAACCTGGAAGCCTTGGTATATGCTGTAATAGGTGTTGTGCATGACGGAGTACAGAGTGACGCCGCTTAGGGCTGTAAATCAATATCAACGTGTCGGAGTGACATGCATTTAATTATTATTGATGTATGAAAGTGCTATGTATATATTTGTCACTTGTAAAGGCCACAAAGTGGAGAAATGTAAAAATATATAACTATTTTCCTGATGCAGCTTCTCCAAGTTGGCCCATGATTATGTATCATTAAAGGGACATTCTATATGATTGCCGATCATAATTGACATCCATTGTGCGTACTATAGAAAGTTTCGCAATCATGGTTACCTATCTTGTCCTAATGTGGAGAATGGCCTGTACTTGCAGTGTACTGCATGCATTATGTAATCTTCAGAAATATTCTTTAGCATTATCAAAATATTTGATCAACAAAATAACCGAAAGAAAAATAAAAACTCTTGTTTTCGTCTCGAAGTTCAAAGCAGAAACCAACTTAGAAGTAAATTTAAAATTTAAAGTTTGCTTTAAACCAACATATTAGGATTTTTTCTAGCGCTAAACCACGATAATTGAAACTTAATAGCGGCCAGCAGGTCAGAGCACTCGTAAAGGTGATCTCAATTTTTTTTTGCTTTTATACCTTTTAATGTATGTGGAATATGTATTGCAAATTGCAATGAAAAAACGCGGTAATTAACGCCGTTCTAGATGTGTTTTTATTTAATATGCATAGATGGTTTAGTTTGCTTTATTTATTTATTACTAGTACTCGATTTTGCTTGCAATTTCGTTTACATGTAAATTTAAAAAATCGAAACTGTGTTTCTTTCAGGACCTTTATCCAACCCAGATAGCAGCGAATAAAAGGCTATGACATTTTTTCAGGATCATTAAAAAAACCATACAATAACATGTCAAGAAGAATAAAATATAAATAACTAGATAACGCCCGCAACTTCACGTCAAAATTTGTTTATCGCGCGGGAACCGTACATTTTTCCGGGATAAAAAGTATCCTAAGTCCTTTTCCGGGACTTAAAGTATCTGCGGTTTGGGCGTGAAGAGGCAACAGACACACAGACAGACAGGCATACTTTCGCATTTAATTAATAATTAGTAAAGTATGGAAGTATGGATTAGCTACGTCGCAAATGTAATATTATACAGTACTAGATGATGCTCGCAACTTCGTTGCGCCAAAATACCTAAGTATCGTGCGGCAACCGTATGTTTTCCGGTATAATAAAAAGTATCCTATGTCCTTTTCCGAGACTCAAAGTATCCATACCAAATTTCAGCAAAATCGCTTCAAGGGCTTAGGCGTACGGCGGTAACAGACAGACAGATAAACTTTTACAGCTATTATAATATTAGTATGGATTTTAAGCTATAATATATAGTACTAGCTGTCCCGGTAAACGTTGTTTTGCCATAAGTATAAATAATTTTTGGTATGAAAAATAGATGTTGGCCGATTCTCAGACCTACTCAATATGCTCACAAAATTTCATGAGAATCGGTCAAGCCGTTTCGGAGGAGTACGGGAACGAACATTGTGACAGGAGAATTTTATATAAAAGATATACTTTCTCAATATACTGTCGTGTGAGGACTTACATTAGTGAGTCGGGACTCGTGCTTGATGTGATTAGTGCTCGAGATCGTCCTCGCTCGCAGTCGATTTAGCACGTTTCCGGCAGAAATGCACGCCCGGATATTGGACGTCGTGTGGACGGCCCTGAACACTATAATATTATCTAGATAGTTTTCTATTCCCAAAGCTGCGAACAGATCGGCACTTTTACAATCTTTTAACCGTCTTCTAAATGGAGGTGATCAGCAATGGATAATATGTTTTGAGATTAATCACAGCTTACAATATTATATGTAAGCTGTGACTTTTAAAATTTTTCCTCTGTCAATGACAACAGTATTCTGTTGTCGGTTACCTTTCTAATCACAGATTTTAATTAAACGATTGATTCAGACCGCAACGTGACGCGTAGATGCATTTCTAAATTTATATGGATTTGACAGATTCGCAAGAAGTTTCATAGGTTTGTGCTAAGCATAATGCCGCGCCTCGCCTCGCCTCGCCTCGTCGCGTTGCGGTCTTAATTGACCCTTAGACGTAGCAAAAAACGATGAGAAACATAGTATCTGTGTCTCTGTCAGACTCATATTGAGCTTCACAAAAGTTAAGATGGGTGTATTTGCTAATTAATTATTTTTCAAAAAAATTTAAACCATTTCAAAATAGTATGAAAAAGATTTTATTCAGTGTTAGTACTAAGTAAAATAACAAAATGTCTGGCTACGTAACTTAGCTATATTACTATTTGCAGCTATGTATTTTGAAGTTTTCAACATTAACGTATAGAGGGAAAGGATTGTATAAAACTGTATTTAAGTGACAGTATGAATAAATACATAGCAAGAAGATACACAATTACATTGTTTTCGCATATAGATAGTTAAAAAAGGAATTAAAAGACATTTAACAAAACTCAATTAAAACTAATTTAAGTTTTAAAGGTTTATGGTTCAAAGGCTGACTATTTCTTCATTTTTTATAACAAAACAGCAGTGCACTACACGAGACGGTAAACGAGAGACGGGCCTCCATCAATTTACACATGTGTTCACACGAGCGGCGTAATTTTGTCAAGCGCTTTCGGAGCTTTTAATTTTTAAACTGGAAACTCCCGCATATTGCTTTTTGTGATTTATGTAACATTAAAAGCTGCATAGATCGCAGTACCGATTCATGTGCAGCTGATATCGAATATAAAGCACCGATATTATCGATATTTAAACAGTAAAACGTTGATCGTGGCACTGATTCTGTAAATAATTTGGCTGAAATCTGTGAAAAAATAATATGATTCTACAGCAAAACTTTTTTACTCCTCTGTCGACTGGATTGTTATGAAATAGCTGAAAATATTCAGCCAATATACTTACTAACATTACTTATTCTTGGTGTTCAGAATGTCATTAGCATAACTCGTGGACAAAAATTTTAATGGCATATCAGTCGTTCTGTAGGAGATTTTGTATGACCTTTCATTTATATAATAAAGAGTTTTTCGTTTCAAATTAGTTTTGCATATACTTGTGATTTTATGAGATGAAATATTATTATTTTAACTCAATTTATTGGTGACAAATTATAACTTGGCACATCTTAGTAACACAAAGTACTGCACAGGGAGTAAAGGAGAAAATATATGAAGAAAGTCCTTCGAGCATTGTCATTGTTAGAATTTGGCAGAAATCCAACTGAGTTTTGGTAGCATGTAATTCTCGTAACGAAAGTATGCCGCATGATATTATTTGAGTAAATCTCTACTAAAATGGACTACGTAAGCCCAGTTTTACAAGAATTTAAGTTACGTAACGTTTAAAAATATACAATACATTGAATTATTTTATATTTGACATACTAACGAGTTTTCTACCATGATTTTGAACTGCGAAATGTAGAGAAAGTGGGAAAAAAGATCGAAGTAGTTTTTTTGGGAATAGTAGCTGCTTCTTCTCAGAAAAAGAATATTATGTTATCACTTGTCAGTTATCACTATATCGAAGTGGAGATAAAAAAGCGACAGACGGAAATGATTTTTGTCGTACATCTTGCTATAATGTCTATCGTGATATCAATAATGTAAATCAATTCTGATTTCGAAGTGCCACACTTTGCGCACGACCTATTTACATTTTTTATATACTTAGGGTATGTTATCGTTGACACCGTCTCTCACAATAACCGAGATAAGACCTTCTCTTGCACCTATGCCAATAAAAAGTCTAAAGACGACATATCGATGAGTTTTATTTATGTATAAAAATTGCAGTATCACTTTTCCTTTGAAATATTATGAAGAAGTTTCTACGAGCTACAACTTAAGGTAGCTTTCGGATCTTTGCCGCGAGCGACCGCGACCGACAAAAATAAAAAAAGCCACTTTATGACATAGGCCAGGGGTCGGCAGACTTACCAATCAGATGAGCCAAATATAAAGTTTGTAGATTTTCCCATGCCTTCAAAGAGCCGCTTCATGAATTTTATAAGTCTAATAATTAGAGTATTATTTGCTTCACACTACAAAGCTACATTTACAATTAAAAAAATGAAAAAAAAAAATAATCTGAAAAACATTTATTAAAATAACACTCTCAATAATTATTATATTATATTTTAGTTTTAGTTAGAACGGTGAAAGCTTGCTTATGTCTGGCAAGTAATTACTCGCTATTAATTTAAGGCACGACTGTAAATAATTGTCGTCGGTTAATTTGCTTCTTAATTTACTTTTAATCTAATTCATAGATAAAAATGTTTGCTCACATGAATATGTAGAGCCCAAGATAGATATAATAGCGAATACTAGTTTTTTGTCGTTTCATATGTTGCAGGAAGGCTATTCCGTGTTAACAGGATTTGCTCTATTTTAGCAATATTTTAGGTAATTGTTTTACAGTAACAGAGTGCGAGTGCGCAAGTTAACGGAGAATTCAGTTGTTTCATAATATTGTTTAGGTGTTTTATTTGTACTTAAGCGCTACAGTTAGGCAGTGAGTGAGTGTAAGAAGAGCCATATTAATCCTATGGACGAGCCGCATGCGCCGCCGCCACGGCACGCGGCAGCGTGTGTCGCCACGCAAATGTCATTAGAAAATGATACTTATATTCTATGTCATAAAGTAGCATTTTATTTAAATTTTTACCGGTCGTGGTTGCTCGCGGCAAAGATCCGAAAGCCACCTTTATACTCGCACAGTTTATACAGCTCGTCAAAAAGAGTAGGTCACGCTGAACATATTAATTTTTAAATCACAAGAAACCTAATTGTAAATGAAATTAGAATTGTTTCAGGGTGATAATATTCAAAATGTACAAACTAACGTTGTCTGCGGAAATACGAGGCTAAAAAACACCAATCGATCATGATTACTCAAACGTTTAGAAAATGTTGTTTGGCGTCTACTCTTCCTTGACAGACTGTAGTAGGTGCCTATTTATTACAGAAATTATATGATCTTTATAAACCTTACAACCATCATTTCCGTTTCCAGGAGTATCCCTGGTGTACATACTGGCGGTGATGCCGGGTCTGCTGCCGTGGGGCGGGGGCGGCGGGGGCGGCGGCGCGTGGTTCCTGTCGCTGTGCCACCTGCTGGGCGCGCTGGCGCCGTGGCTCGGCTCCTTCCTCTACCACCTGTTCATGAACCACACGAGCGGCGCCAGCCTCTACCACCGCCTACTGCAGCTGGACATGCTCGGCATCTGGGTCAGCCAGAGCATCGGTGAGTTCACTATTATACTTTTAGAGCAAACTACCCACCCTATCCTAGCAATTTTATCGAGAACTGACCCATCATTGGCAGTCATCGTATCATTGACACTTTATTTACATGTTAGTTTGAAAATACTATGAATGCCAATAATAATAATAAGTGTTTACACTAATTGGATGTTCTACCCTATATAAAAAATCTATTCTACACCTAATCTAAGGCAGTAATAAAAATAAAGCAAGAGAAAGTGCCCTTGCTTTCTTCACAAACTTGGGCATTATTAAATAACTTTTCCTTACCACGCTTGGCCATAATGGAAATCGCCACCGACTTTGAAATCGGTGTAATTATATGGACTAAATCGCTCCATAGTAAATTATTTCTCATTCCCTTCCTAAGACTGCTGAAAATATAAAACAGTAAAGTCATAAAGCGGTTCTCGCAACAGCTGAGGTGTTTTAAAAAGTTTGAATCTCATGGTTATACTCAGTTAGTACACCGAAATGGCAACTTTCAAAATAAAAGCCGATGCTTGTTATGCAAAGATAAGCTTCTATGCAAAAATAGACTAGATCTTCTATTTTGTAATGAAGGCTGCAAAAAGGCAAAAAAACGAATCTTCGTTATTTTTACTAAAAGATGCAAGGATAGAGAAATTTTCAGTTCAGCCAAGGGATACTGCCATCACAATAAAGTGTTCGTAGGAATAACATGTTCGTACATTAGCTTCGTTACATATTATGGCCAAACCTCTGTCAGCTACAAAAACCAGGAAGAAGACCACTTTGTGCCCAAAGTACTTAACGATTGGAGAGTACTTCAGAAAATTCTGTTCAAAAAGAATGTTATTATCTAAGCCTAAAATCGAGAAAATACAATTTGGTTTAGTTAAGACCCTTTTATAAATTTGGTAAGTAAATTAAGCTAATTGATAAAATAATAATATTTTGAGCTATGATTTTAAAATGTGCTTCCATTTTCACCCCATTAAGGACCCCTCACTTAAGGGGCTAAAAAGCGCGGCTATTATTATAAATTCCGAGAGATGAATCATAAAAACAGCTAATAATATTGAAATACATTAAATAAACTGAATGCCGAAGTCGGCTTCATAAAACTGTGTAATATTTTCATGGCAAAAACGTCCATTACGAATATTATTTGTGTAAACAGAGCGGGAGTCGGGGATAAAAGGGGGCAGGGGGGGCCACCTTTTAAATAACCCGGGAGGCGGCGCGGTACGGCTCAGCCGACTTTGGATTACCGCAAAGGCCTTTTTAACTGTACTCAAAGTAACGGAATTTAACAAACGTTTCTATTTTTAGTTTTGTGGTTGTTGATAAGCATAATTTTATTTTTGAATCGGGATAATAACGTGCATTTAATATGCATTAAATTAGCTGGTAGTAGATTGTACTGTGATAAAAACTGCTTGTGACAGCACATGGCATCTTTGTACTCGTAGCTCGTAGCCCCGCGCCGCTACGACGTAGTACTTGCGTAGTAACCGTAATATGTGGTTACTACTTACTACGCAAGAACGTACGTTACGTACAGCTGGAAGAAATACTGTAATTTATGTTATGTTAAAAATTACCACCTACGATATAAATAATAATTTGTGATAACACCTTATAAGTGTGGGCTTTGATGTGTAATTTTCACCACTATAATTTTATAAACTTACATATTTTATTATTATGTTCACTGTAGAATACAAAATTTCTGAGCATTATACTGATGATGACAACTTTGATATGCACGATAATGTTATGAAAATGTCAATATGAATATAGTGTTAGTGAATTCCGGTGAACTTTTACGATAATGTTCCTGAGTCTGACCCAATTCTCATACCTTCGAACTTAGGTCTACGTATTACGTACGACATTGTGAGTCTGACAAGAGGCGCAAAAAAACCAGCAGTAGTTTAGGACTATTGCTACGAACACTCTTAATTTTCTCTAATAAACTAGACTAAAATCGTTTCACCCATTCGGATGAAACAAACAGACACACATACACACATACACACACACACAGACACACACACACGACACGCAAGACAAATAACACCTATATTTTTCGTCAGCGGTTAAAAATTATATGAGGGTTGGTCACATGGCACGGTGCAGACGACTCTTATAGTCCGCGTCTAAATGGGTCAGCCTCTTCTACGATCTACTTGAAACTGTTACAATTTGACACCTCTGTAGATACTTTGAATATGATTTGGCTTTAAATGTTAGGCCCCAATATGATTTGTACCATCAGGAAATTAATCCGTCCAAGTAAAGTAGGACCACCATCTGCTAGAGAGATGGTGGTCCTACTTTACTTGGACGGGCTACTTGAAGTCAATGCTCGTCCTGTTACCGGTTGGATTTGACATAAACCGACCAAATTACGCAGGTCAGCTATCTGCCTACGAATCAATTTCTTTGATGGTATTAAACTGAAAAAAGATCGTTTACGGAATAGCTAACAAAGACAAATTAACATCCAAAGCAAAATTTCAAATCCCGTTATAATTACAACAACAAAGCTCAGTTCCAATTATTCCACAAAAGCAACAATGAATTAAATATTTTGATGATCTGAGTGTTATCGCTTTTTGTTAGAGAAAGGGAATAATTAAAAAGCGCCTACAGGGAGGTTTGTTGTAAATAATATAAGAGGCTCAGAAATCTTTTTGTTTGATACGAAAAGAAATACAGGAAGGCAATTTATGATACCGTCTTTCTGTTACGTAACTGACGCCGCATGGTTTACCGTATATGCACGTTTTCCGATTCGATTACCGAATTCGTTTTCGGTATTCGGAAATCCGTATGTATGAAATCAGGCTTGGTTTAATGAAACTGTATACATACAATTACTTTAGATAGTACAAACTACAGTATTATAGATAATAATAATTAATCAGTCTAAAAACCTCAGCATTAAGTACATACTCATATTTCCATTATATCTACAACGATGGCAAATGTAACAAAGGTCAAAGCTGAGCATTAAGAAGCCGGGCTACCCTCGAAATTCTCATACATACGTAATATCAAAATCATTTTCTCATACGAAAATATTTAACATGTTTGAGTTATTTTTCAGCTCTCGCCCTAAATTAGCAGGTCGATTGTCTGTCAGTGCGAATATCGACGTAAATGACATTAAAATAACATTCATAACAGCGCGCCTGTACGGTGGCGGTTACGACGCTCGCCGCGTCCATGACAGGGCGAAATAGGAGAAAAAACCTTTTTAAGGCTTAATATAATATATATTTCAAAAAAGTTAAAAAACCAAATTATTAACTTATGTATTGCAAAGCAGTAGATATTTTTTATATATTCTTTTGATAAATAATGAAGGAGTAAAGTAGTTTCATTCCACGATTTGGAGGTGATTTGGTTTTTTATTCCTTTATTATGTGATACCGGTAGAAAAAATATGGCAAAACCAAATTACGTATCATATCATGTAGATTACTAATTACTTTTTTCAGATATAATTTCTCTGGTAATGCCGATGAAAAGTTGTTTCAACTGCACGCTTTTTTCGAAAGGGCAGCCTTAAAATAGTAATTACCTAGGTTCCTGTACAAAAATTAACTTCAAAATATTTAAACACTAAAAAATAGAGTAAAACACTAAAAAATATAAATAAATAGTAAATTTACTACTAAATATTTCAACTCTAAAAATATTTTTTAGTAAGGTCAATGTGTCGAAGTCCGTCTGGGAGGTAACTCCGTCTATCGGCAATAGCTTCCCAATTTGAACGACTAGTTTCATATGGCTCAGTGGGTAAAACAACATTGCAGAGTTAGTTTGACCTAAGAAACAGACATGTCGCTACTAACTACCTGTTACGAAAAAAACGATTTGCCATTTTTTTCCCGCTTTGAACTTGCAGTCGGAGTGTAAGTCTCTGCCAAAAAAATGAAAAAAAAGTGGGAATACGAAGGAGTTTTTGGAGTTTCTTGGATACGTAAGTAATTTAGTGATCCTTTTACTTATTACTGATGTTGAATTCGTTTATATCACTTTAATTTCGTTATTATCACCTGCAACATATCGACACCGGAAATATCACTTAATGTAAGGGACAAAACACGACTCAGGAGAGCGAAAAAATAACTTTTTTTTTACAAATTCGTCTGTAACTTTTTATCATTTAGTCCGATCTTAAAGGTGTTTATGGCAAAGTTTCTTAGAATTTTGTCGGCTATGTAACTATAAAAAAATATTTTCGTAAATTTACGCGTTTAGAAAATAGCATGTCCCTTACAATCAAAAATTTTGCTTATTTGTCCCTTACAGCACTGAATTTTTCAATGACAACTATACCATATTAAAGTAAGCACCAAGTTTAATATGAAACTGCGACACAAATCTACTGTGAAGGACATAAAAAACTATGCTTTAGAGGAAGTTTGATGTAATATATTAAAATCTAACACAATAAGCCCACCACGACTGGCTGGTTTACCACATAAGGGATAGGATTTCCAGCAAAATAAGGGAACTTCGGCAGACTGAAACATTTCCCTTGGCACCGGGACTGTTTCCAAATCCCATGTACACCCAGAGCCCCTTTAGACAAGGTGGAACTTTGCAAAACCACGTCTCTGCTCTGTTGTGTTACCGAAATCTGTATCCTGAGCCGAATGGAAGATGGATCTTCCTCCCTGTTTCGTTCTGCAGCCTCTTTCTGTGAACCTGAACTAGCGATCGCACGCCACAAGTCTAAATGTTCGTTCTTGACCTGGCATTAAGCTTCTCATTTCACCTTATCAGGAGGTACTGCTCTCTTTGATCGCACCTGTCAGAACTGCTTCGCCAGTGCCCAGTCATGACCTTCCCCTTCTATGACCTTCCTTTTTATGGTGTTACGCCAGCTATTTCTATTATCGGCCACTCGAGGAGCGTCGTAGACAGTCGACTCAAGTGTGGTACGGATTTGATCAGACCAACGCATGAAAAAGGGGCTCCGCGGTCTTTTTCTCCTCAATCTTGTCAATTATCATGAGTTTTCCATACCATGGTTTCAAGGTTTCCTTCTTTTTTCTGGTAATGTGTCTGAAATATTCTAAAATGCGTTATTAGACAGATGGTAGAGAGCCTTGTTTTTATGTTTAGTTTAGCCAGCATGGATGAGTTGGTTCTGAAAGCAGCTTATGGAATTCAGAGCATTTTCCTCCAGCACCCTTGATGGCGTCGATACGTCTGCGGTCTGCAGACTTCAGAGTCCATGCTCGTATCCTTAAAGACAGATGAAGAATATTAGCATGTGCACAAATTTGGTTTTTAACAAAATCTTCCTTTCAAGCCAGGTTTTATGCATTTGAGACATGGCGCTCTTAGTCATCTCAATTCTTCTACGTATATTTGGTTAACAGGAGCCGTTGTTTGTAAAGATCAAAGACAAATTTTTAACCACTTCCAATTTTAGCACGCCAGTCAAAGGCAGGGTGTTGCTTCTGTCTATGACCATGTTTTTGGTTTTCCCTTTATTAATTGAGAGGCCCAAGTTATTGATCATTTGCTTCATTCTCTAAAACAGTTCTTGCATCTCGATTTCATTTGCAGCCAGGAGAGTATTGTCATCCTTAATGCTAGCTTTATACAATTGCCCGCTTTACATGTGTATACCTAAAGGCTAAAGGTTTAGCTAAAACACTAAAACTTTATAGAAAACTTTAAACTTTTACGGATAATATTTTTTGAGTAGGTGCCTAAAAAATTATCTTCTTACTTGATAAATGATATTTAAGATAAGGTAAGGGACAAATTTTAGTGAAGCTATGACAGTTATTATGTACCTATCAATTCTTAACGTAAAGAACATGTTAAGAGAATTGTACTAAGCTAAAGGTTAACGTAAGGGACTGAATTTCGTTTTAAAAGCATTTACGTTATTTTTTTTAACACGTAAAAATATTTACGTCCGTTAAATGTGTACTGTAAGGGACATTTTTTTAACGATAGAAGAATTTCAAGTATGCCAAACGATAGAGCTCGGAATTCTGAATCCAATGATATATACAACTCATTTTCGCTAAAATGTCCCTTACGTTAAGTGATATTTCCAGTGTCGATATGTCTAACCAAAAATTGCAATAATTTGGGAAGTCCGTCTAGTTTGCATAAGGAAAGGCCGTCATATGCCGGTCTTTCCTCGAATTCGATATGGACAACCTTTTCAGACCTACATGTATTTGTTGTTAATTTGCATTAAAAAATAGGACTGCAAGATCATACCATTGCCCAAATTTTACTGCACGAAAAGAGCGTACTGCTTTTAAAAAGTGGGCAGCGCACTTGTGACTCCCCTGGTGTTACAGGTGTGGAAGGGTGACGGTAGTTCACTTACTGTCAGGGGATCCGTTTCCTCATCTGCCCCCTTTATCGTAAACAAAAAACCTGTAAAAATAATTTCTTTTTATAATGCCATAATTATTCGTTTTAGATTTATACACGTCATGAAAAATCCTATCTCCCGGACCAACGACCCTTATAATTTTAATTGAGCGGCGAAAATAATGGTAAAAACGCGTAACTTTCGCGTGCATGGCCCCAATCTGCCACGTGAACTAAAAAGTTATTTTAACTGACTAAATACTAATATTCAGGAATAAAAAAAATTTGGTACTAAGTAGGTAGACATATTTGATGTTACAAACAATCGAATCAAAATTAAGTAGGGGAGTATGTTGAAAAATGTCTTATCCCATATAATAATGATAATGAAGCAAAGTTATTGATTTTGCCGGCACTGATTATTATAATTTTGAATTTGTAATAAACATTATTGTATGTTTATATTTACTGTTTAATTTTTCAAAAAATGTTTGTAACCACTTCGACTTACGATATGCCGGACTTGCCTTAAAATGTTATAAAATTAATTTTCTCTGGAATGCGAACATTATTACTGACACCTTAAACACATATTTGAATGGCCGTTTTGCGGCTTTGCTAGAAACCGTTGCCATGGATATTACTTCACAGGTTAGGGCTATATTGCTACTAGACGGACTTACCTCAAACTGTAAAAGAACTCCGTCTACACGCCGAGTTTTTTAAAAATAGCACGTTTATAAAAAAATACTGCAACTAAGACTATTTTTGGATCATTATAGGTCTAATTAATATATAGCCTATAATTTCCAATGACACAGTTACTTTAAAAAGCGAATCTGAAGTCAAAAAATTATATTAAACTAATTTGAGAAAAGTATGCCGGACTTCGACACATTGACCTTATTTAAATATTTTGTAGTAAATTTACTATTTATTTATATATTTTTAGTGTTTTACTCTATTTTTAGTGTTTAAATATTTAGTAGTAAATTTAGAAAAAAAAATATACTTACACAAAAAATTTTTTTTTAGTGTTTAAATATTTTGAAGTTAATTTTTGTTCAGGAACCTAGGTAATTACTATTTTAAGCTGAAAAATAACTCAAACATGTTAATACTTTCGTATGACAAAATGATTTTGGTATTACGTATGTATGAGAATTTCGAGGGTAACCCGGGCTCTTAAACAATTCGTTTGTATAGTGTCGAGCGACTGTGAGTGTGCCAAAGGTAATCTTACTAAAATATTATTCGCACACAAAGAAACTTCGACCAAGCTTACATTGTGTTATATTTTGCGGCATTAATGATAAAAGAGTAATTTTTTATGCACAGAGGGGTTGTTTAATGTTTTTGAATAATTCAGTCGAACCGAACGCCATGCGGCCGGCGAGACTCGAATGTAAAACGTCTCAACTATAACTTACTTCGTGTTTTACGTTTTGATTCGTTTTGATTTTAATATAAACAAAACCTTTCACGAGATTTTTGTATCACGCTTAACCACTTAATAAAGAAACGCTTCGCGGTTTTAATTAAATAGCGGTGGCTCCTATAATGCTACCAATCGAAATGTTGCCTTTTTACAGCGCTCCCATAAGCTATGTCTACATTATGCGCTTTCGTCTTTATTTTCGTCATCTTCTTTCATTCAACTTTCGTTTCGTTTCGTCAAAGAACGCAACGTCAACTGTCATTTTTAATAACAAAGCGAAAGTCTTAAATACGGTCAGAGGGCATGCGTCGCGGGCATGCCTCACGTTCGCTGTTGACTGCGCTATAACGCATGCCCTTGAAGGCCACAAACAGGTAAACTTTCAGCTTTACGAAACGGAATAAGGTCTGGCCATTGCAGGCTTTTGGTCCACTACATGGAAAATTTTAAATTCAATTATTTACTCTCAGATTAACATTAATTGAGGCGCAGTCTACAAGCCATGCTATGCTACCGAAAAACTTTCTAAAGATATAAGGATGAAAACCCTTCGATAGTATGACATCCAAGTCGCGTAGTATTTCCGTTCGCACTACAAACCCTCGTTACGTGTCAAATCCGTCGTACTGCCCTATACCCTACACCCTAAACTCTACGCAAACATTATATTCGCCCCTTTTTAATCCCTTCAAGTTTCAGTGTCACGAAAGGGTTTAGTGGCCTTTCAGTTTTATTTTAAAGCAATTAAGCCCTTTCGTAAAGTGCCTTGATCGTTATTTTTTTATTGAAATATCGTATTTTAAGAATCTGTTGACATTTTTAATATACGAAGACTAGGTCAGGAGTAACTAATAATAATATTATCTTTTTGTTTTCCATAGCAAAAGCTAGGTACTTGAGACGATATTAGCCGCATTTGTTAGTCCTAACTCCTGAGTCCTGAGTGCTAAGACAAAATGCATTCGCCAGTTTCGATAGAGAAGTGGGACGTCATAACTCATATCCCATAGATTTTTAACATCTAACTGCCGCACAGAGTGAATGTATTTTAATTCAAAATTTTGACGTAAGCCCCTGCATACATTATCTGTCAAACTCTTTATTAAATTGAAGGTTAATCATAATTAAATGTCTCTGAAGGCTGTCACAGACAGAGCAGGTAGAGATCAACTACGGTAACACGGCGCGCCCCTCCAAATGACTGTTTCAATGTGTGTAGTCACATCCTTATGAAACAGTTTGTATGTAGTAAGTATTCAACCAATCACAGTACACGTAATATTTCAGTTTAATGTCACTTATTACCAAGATTTGTTGGTCAACTAATCATAACTAGCCTACCGCGCAAGACAACGCACTTCAAACGTTTTGACAAAGCACTTCAAACGTTTTGAATTTTGGAGGGGCGCGCCATGTTATCGTAGTTGATCTCTAATGTAAAGATGTATATTATAGCACGATACATCTCGATATATCTTTCTATAGAAATCGTCAGGAGACCACACACAACAGCTATAATATTTTTAATAAAAATATACTATAGCTGTTGTGTACGATTTCTATAGAAAGATGTATCGTGCTATAATATACATCTTTACATTACCTGCTCTGTCTGTGACAGCCTTGAGTAGAGCGCGGCGTAGTGGCGGAGATCCTAATTTGACTAATTAAAAGCCTTTTCTTCATCAATAAGGCCGTAGAAGTTGTGCTTGTCGCGGTATACCACTAACTAAACAGAGATTAAGTAGGACATGACCAACGAGATTTACATGCTATTTATATTCAGACTGAGCGGGGTGCAGCGGAACGAGGGGCGGGGGGAAAGACGCGGAGGGGAATGGAGAGAAGACAGCAGTGTTACCCTATTTAAGCATATTTTTTCTAAATTCCCCGTACAAATTTAATCGGCACTCTTATGCTTGGTAAAATAAATTCGTGTTAACTTTCCAAAAGTTCATTCATAGAAAAGAAAAAAATATAAGGTAATTGTTTACCTACTTACAGATTTTGTACGTAAATTGTAGCAGTTTACTATCAAGTGCACAGAGTTCTTAATCAAATGATTCGATATTTTTCCCTAAATTTGGGGTAAACCCCTTAGTTGTAACCCCAGGAGCAGGGGGGAAGCCCTTTTAATGGTCCTCGGCCCGGCCCGTGGGGGCAACGAGCCGCGATCATTGCGTTACAACTAACTTATTCTATGAATTCCTAAGTTCTGAACTCCGATTCTGATATTCTAATCCGACATTATTTTTGTTTTGCTTCTTTATATCTTTTATTAAAAAAGTTGATGAGGATATCACGCCGAAAAGCCTTGGTTTGGCGAGGTTCAGTTGCAGTAATAGATAGTTTTAAGTTTTATTAAATAAATAAATACTATAAAAAAGTTTATACGGCTTCGATCCAGTTCGGATGCGATCTAACATCAAAATAGTATTCTTATGTAAAATTAAAAAAATAAAAAACAAACTTCGAACGATTGATTTTCTTAGTGCTAACCGATACTGATTTTCTGAATTTTGACCAATGCGCGTTGGATATTTCATGAGAATACAATTTTGTAGTTTATGCCGAGTCTACTTCGAAATCATATCTGTAGTGTATTGATAAATAAAGATGGCCGCCTACTACCAATCAGCGTGAGGCTGGGACTATATGGTCGCCAGACGTGAGTGCTGTCGCCAACTTGCTCCATAGCCGTAGCCGATAGTAGAGTGTTCAGTGATACAGTTTTCTGTGTTTAATTTACTCCTCTAACGAGAATGTACAAATTGTACAATATCGAAGCTATATAAGGTTGGATTTATGTATCAGAACCGGGAGTACCCCCTCAGTTCGTCGTCAGTACTAATAAACAAGTTTTGAACTCCTTCCCAAGTTGAAGAGCTCGACATAGCGTCTTACAAGTAGAATAGTATAACGTTGTGTTCAAGTAAACGTGGTAGTTAGCACCTACAAACATTAACGTAAATATATTGACCTTTTAGAATGCAACCGTGTCTAAACACACTAGACCGAAGTTACGCGGCGTAAATTACGTCCGCAATGTCAAACGCATACAAAATACGGACGGAACGCGACGGGGTGTGTCGTCGGCAATTTAAAATACATTGCGGGCGTAATCATGCGGAATTTACGCCGCGTAACTTCGGTCTAGTGTGTTTAGACATAGGTTTAGACACTAATTACTTCGATAGATCTGGTAGTTTATGTTATAGTTAAATCGGTTTTCTGCACGATGACAGGAAAGAAAATCCTAAAGTTATAAGTCTTACAGCTAGTCTTTTAATAATTTCAGACAATACTAGGGTTCATCCATCCATACTTCCATACTAATATTATAAATGCGAAAGTGTGTCTGTCTATCTGTCTGTCTGTTACCTCTTCACGCATAAACCGCTGAACCGATTTTGCTGAAATTTGGTATGGGGATACTTCGAGTTCCGGGAAAGGACATAGGATACTTTTTATCCCGGAAAAACGTACGGTTCCCGCGCGATAAACGAATTTTGGCGCAACGAAGTTGCGGGCGTCACCTAGCACTAGTATAATGCGAAAGTGTGTCTGTCTCTCTGTTACCTTGTCACACTCACACCCAAACCGCTGAACCGATTTTGCTGGGTATGAAGATGTACAGTTCCTGCGTGATAAACGAATTTAACGAAGTTGCGAGCATCATCTAGTAATATTATAAATGAGATGCGAAAGTGTATATTATTAATTTATTACACTGTCTTTCAGTCTGTCGGTCTGCCTGTCCGTTACCTTCTTTACGGCTGAAGTGCTGAAGCGATGTTCACAAAATTTGATGTAGAGAAACTTTATATCTATTTTTTTTCTGGATTTTTTTTAATTGCCCTTCCTACGGAACAAAGTTGTGGGCAATGTCTAGTACTAAATTTTAATATAAGGCGAAAAATTAATATACAAATCTGGAGTAAGCCCCCGGAGCCCTCAATTTACGGCGATCTAGATCGTATCTGATATTAAAAAGACGTCGTTACCGTTTATCTGATTCGCAACGTTCGGGCACAATACTGTAATGTAAAAGTTTTACACCACTTTATCCTGCTGGAGATTTCACACTTACCTCCTAAGTGTTAAAGTTTGTACGATAGAAACGAACTTTGTTTTCATGGTTACGGTACGGTTACCGACATGCTTTTGTCTATTCTCTTGCTTCCTTATCCGTCGTTGCTGTCCTGATCTTACAATTGTTCTTTTGCAAAGACATTTTCACTTATTTTTCGATTAATTATAGAGAACCGTGAGGTCTAGAATCAAGACAGATCTAAATGACATTTTCAGCCGCGCCTGATCCACAAAGGGCGGCAATATATCTTCGCGGTGAAACTTTCATGAATTGCTCCTAAATCCGTCACCTTTGTTCTCGGAAATAAACGGGAAGGAGCCGGAGGATGCAGGCGCTTTGGGGATTTATCAGACCCTTTTGATTGATACTTGAGATTTTATTTAGACGGTCCTATCTTCCAATAAGTGATCTTGAATTCTTAAAAACACTTTACTCAAGTTTCCATTTGTTGAATCTTGGTAGAGTTAGGTACGTCTATTGTGGTTATTATTATAACCAAACGGCATTGGTTTCAATGCATACTATGAAGCCATTTTATGTTGTTGGTAAAAATATATTACTATCATAATCCTAATCGCTATTGCTTATTAGTAAACGCTTTTCATGATGATTTCTGATGGCAAACATACTGTTTACTGCACGATGACAAACTGATGTTAAAATTAACACAATTTTAGGTGTTGTACAGTACTTACATAAAGCGAGCAATAACTTTTTCTCGTTTGATGCCAATAACAAAGAGTTTTAAAATAACTTTTCTGGCGATTGCGAATAAAACAACGTGAGTCGTGACTCGACGACACGCGGCATAAAGCGTTCAAAGTATAAAGTGCTCAGGACAGTATAATTAATAATATATTGTGTCGAAATAACTTTCATAGCGACAATATGAAGCGGAATAATTACGGCCGGGCCTCCCCTGATAATTGAATAAGGATGATTAATACCGTTATTACTGTGAAGCACGCCGCCGCGGCCGCCTGCTGAATGCGCATCTATTGTTTCAATTTATTGCCCAATTGTTATTAAAACAACGGCCGTTTAATTAGCATTATTGTTTTTATGAACGCGAGTTGCGAGCATTCATTACAATTACCATAATTGTGCTACTGCACTACGCTCGACTATACACGAAATGAAAACGATATCTTCAGCTAGTCTTCAGAAGTTCAGCATAGATTTCCATTCCCATCCCATACAATGTCGTGGGCGCAGCAAGCTGATACCGGATGAACTGCTTGAATAAGATTCCTATAAATAATACGCTACGATCATTGCACGCTCCGAAGATTAAACGTTTTCCTTGAATATTTCAAAGCTATCAATAGCAAGCATCTAACAATAGACTGAAAGGTCCATAGATAAAGTCAAGGCCGGCTGCGCCCACCTATTGCACCAAAAAGCACACCTTGATCAATATCTCCACATAAAAGAAATGGCCCATTATGGTTTGGGACGCTCAGCGGGCGCGGCGGAAAATTCACACGCTGCTGAAAATTGGGATTCATCTGAACAATTTTTATGTTTCCTACCTTTTTATTTATGCAAATATTTACTTGCTATTCTGCTATACAGCTTATGTTTTAGAAATTAGATCACCTAAATATCGAATCGGTATCGGGAATATATCGGGCCGGTTTCAGCATTAACTATTTCCGAATCACAAATGGAATTCCAGACGGTTATGTAATAGTCTGGGAGCTGCGACAGTAGATATGAGCCGGGGTCAACTCTAATGCTCGTTGCAGAATAATATCTACATGTTTGTTGTATAAAATACAATACTGCGTTAAAACCTTTTACCTAAATTCTAGTTTTTGCTGCTAACGATGAACGGCGCAAATATTGGTTGATTGAGATGGATCATGGACATACCATGGATCCAACGACCTAAGAAGCAAGCATGGATCAGATTGTAAAATCTATTGACTGCTTGCAAGAACCATCAACAACCATCTACTACCACTGCTACAGAAGAAAATGTTGTATGTTACCCATTGATGATATTGCCTCTACGTCAAAAAAACGCAAGCCATACATAGAGTCGAAAGGCATAATCATGTGTTATTTTTTCCATTATCAACAGCTTTGCAATCATGGCTATCACATTTTACAGTGATTTTACATAATATATTATATATATTTATTTAGACTTTAGAACATAATAATATTATAATTTATAACTCCGTAATCACGGGCTTAAAAAATATACGGACGTAACCTTGTCTAATCCCGAGTGAAGCATAGTAATGGCCGCCCGTGTAGGATGTGTGCGTGTCATTGGCGCCGTCACTCTATGTACAATGACAGCGGGTTGTAGTACCTAGTTGTGTGTGTGAGTGTCGGTCACGTGTACAATAAACGAAATTGTGACGAAATTGTCGTACCTTGCATGCTTCACCTCCTTATAGTGTAATGCTCCATCCGTAATTTTTTACACCTGTGGCCGTAATTATAAGATTTTAGTTTTTTCATCAGTTATATGTACATGTCCATATTAAGGTCCGGTCAGTAATCGAGGAGCGAGCTCGGTGGTGGTTTATGTCTCGTGAGTTACGGCGGCAGTTTAGCGACCGCTTTATGTATCTCGTATTTACGACCTCCATCAAACTAGATTTTTCTCACAAAATACAAAGCGCTTATTTTAAATATTAAAATAGCTAAGAAAAACAAAGCAGCTTCTTTATTGCTTATTTATAAAATCACCGATCTAAATGTATGGAATTGATATTAACATGACGTGTCGAATGTCGCCTTCACATTATCTAACGCTTAGGTATGTTATTTCCATACTCTTTTGATCGGTGATTCTATAAATAAAGCGATAAAGAAAACCTGCTGGCTAGGGGCTGCGCTGTGATGATATTCGATGACTGTCTTACCGCGAAATAATTTATTATTTTCCTTCAATATTCCAAAGTGAAATTCACCGCAACGTCTGCCCGCAATTAGGTCCGTACTGTATATAATGTGAGTATATATACTTGTACCACAAACTGGGGGGAAAACGTGATAATTCCCAGCAGCTGTTTGCGTAATGTACGAGGCAAATGTCCATACCCTCGCTTTCATGTGGTTGTTAAGTTAGGTCAGTTAATTCAAATTTTGCAATTTTATACAATTGTTTTTGGGGAAATATACTGCTTCATACAAAAATGCAATGATGCGGAAACTTTTTATGATTTTTTTAAAATACAATATTAGTAATTTCATTGATTGTATGCGACTATGCACAGGACATTTAATTGAGTACTGCACTATTATAATAGTATTACACTACTCTCTAGAGTCTAGACTCTAGTCCACTCTCTACTCTCTTCTAGAGTTATGTCGCGACTATGTTCAGGCAGATTTTCGCTAGTTGCACCATAACTGCCACCGTCAATTCCACAAATTAGATTATTTCTTAAGAACCATCTCAAGCATTAATTATTTATTTTTATTTATTAATTTTCATTTTATTCATAATCTTGCCTTTACTTTTTACCGACGCAGTTAATATTACTTTTTACCCTAACTAATTACAGAAGCCCTAAAGGCTAAATAGACTGGAAGCCATATCAGTCATCGTAGACGTCAGCGGGGTGGACAAACTCGCCCAAATATAATATTATGAAATAGCAGTCTATTTCATCACAGTCGTATCGCCCATCTGTCTCAATCACGGAGCAATCAAAATGAAAGCCCAGAATCAGAGGCCGCTGTTGTTTTAATGCAATCGCGGAATTGCTTTAGGTTTTGTCCACTTTTTTCCACAAATATAACTTTTGTTGTTCAAATTGTTTGGAAAGTTAGGGAATTTTTTTATGAAACAACGGATTGTTAATTGTTTTATGATACGTTGGCTTATTTCGACACAATAAATATGGAGTCAACCTAACAAATATACTTAGTGCATTTGTAGCATAATAAATAAGTAGTAACAAACACAATACTTTCATTACAAAGTAGATCTTGTCTGTAAATTATTATTATTTTTAACAAAAAATTAAAACCGACTTCCAAGGTAAAACAATAATAACATCCTTATAATATGAACTTAAAAGTATTAAATAATTATTCCTATCTAATAGTGCCTTTTTACGAATTCGGCTAAAACTCAACTATTTCTGTACTCAATCTTCATCATTTTGAAGTCGGTACCAGATGAATCTTCTGTTCTCTGACAGAATATTTGAAACTTTTGGAACTGGCACCGACTTCAAAATGATGAAGATTGAGTACAGAAATAGTTGAGTTTTAGCCGAATTCGTAAAAAGGCACTATTAGATAGGAATAATTATTTAATACTTTTTAGTTCATATTATAAGGATGTTATTATTGTTTTACCTTGGAAGTCGGTTTTAATTTTTTGTTAAAAATAATAATTTCACTCTTTTTAGTTACCTAGTAAGCAAACGCGTACTATACGTACGTGTATATTATTCTACGTATCTTATTACAGTCACACTTACAAAATATTATAATATCAGCTGCAGCCTGCAGATAATTTTAAACAATCATTTAAAAAAATCGAAATGAACACGTGTGACGTGCTAAGTAGCCGGTCACCGGACTAGTTTCAATAGGCTGGCACTCGTTCGACATGTGCGACAAGCACACGCAGCGCACATAGTACCTCCGTGAGTAATTTGTATTCTGTGCATAGTACCCGGCCCGCGCCCGCGCCGCCGCGCGCTTGCGTGACAGCCCTGGCAGATATGCGATGCGATGCGTTATTATACTATGAACGCTAAACGCAATGCAAAAGGTTGAAATTAGGTTGTTTTCCAGAATATCTCGGCGAAGTGGAACATAATGTTACATTATCGAAGCAACTTTAACTTCTCAGGAGTAATGTCAAATGTGTGCCTTATGCTCTGGAGATAAGGTTGAATTTGGTGACATTGGTGACCCTGACGTGGTAATGATGATGATGAGGATTAATGTAATTTGCATAGTAGCATATGCTTTCAGTTCTTAAAACAGCGCCTAAACTCCCAAACTTGTATCTATAAGGAATCCGGAGTTCTCTTAGTAGCTTCGGAACCATAGTATACCTCGGTGCAAAATCTTGCGTTTTGGTAGCATATGCTTAGGATGCTTCTCATAAAACCAAAATCACCATATATTTCCATATAAATTTCGAGGAGTTCCCTCGATTACTCATGGATCCCATCATCAGATCACCACTTTTGTGAACATGGTACCAAATTAGAGTGAAACCTAATACAACACAACAAAAATTTCGAAAATCGGTTCACAAACGGCGGAGTAATCGTTGAACATACAAAAATAAAAAAATAAAAAATAAAAAATATCCATAGCCGAACATATAACCTCCTCGTTTTTTGGAAGTCGGTTAAAAACCGTACATTTTGCTACTTTCCGGGACTTATAGAATCTTCATATCCATCCAAATCTGTTTCGTCCCGCGTAAAGAAGTTGAAACAAACAGACACATTTGTGCATTAAAATAATATTAGTTTGTATTAATATAATATAACCTACACGTGTTATTATTCTTTTTGGCAGTTCTACGCAGTACCTACCCACTTTTCGCAGCGCTCTAGCTGTCAGGGTATCGTGCAAAAAACGAGCTCTTCTTTTATTTTTCCTTATTTATTCAAATCTGTCGAAGGATATAGGTTAATAGGTTAAGTTAAGGAGAAAATTTGGCGGCCAATGGCCATGTTTCCCTTTTCGTGCAAACAATTCTCTTCAATATAACTGGCATGTAAACTTAATAAGGACTTATTTACCTATGTTTAGAAGTTAAATAATAATTAATAGTTAATACAATATATTAATAGTAAATACATAATGTGGGGCATATTGAAACTTTACTCTATGTGTCTCTATGTGTAGAAACTAGAAAAGTTATAAAATTAAGTGAAAACGGAATTTAAAACCTTTTGGTATAGAGGACCCTTCTCACGTGTCATGATGGATATGAATGATTGACACTACAATAAATTTATTGTTCCAAGTATCTACGGTATGCATAATCCACGTCGATCATAGTCGATTAATAGACGAATGTTTTTAATTCCATCCATCGACCATGATCAATATTCTACATCCTTCCGTTTATAATCACTTATCTGTCCATCATGTCCTACACGAAGAGGCATATTTTTTGGCTACGGTCTTTACTTGCATATCGTATCTTCTCTTCGCGTCTCCATTCCAGGTGCCATCCCCATGGTGACGGCGACTGTGTACTGCGCGCCTGCGCCGCTGCGATACTCCGCGCTCGCAGTCTACTGTCTCGGCAGCCTGCTGGGTCTGTACAAGGTAAGAAGAGGAGAAGATGAGGCAAGGTGGGGTACCTCAGGTACAGAGTGTAATAACTGTACTCCACCTGTACTATACTCACGTAAGCTATCATGTATCTACAGTATTTTAGAGTTAAAATAAGAAACATGATATAGAAAGTTGGTTAATTAAAAGCACATGGATGCGTCTTAATTATATTACGCGGGTTCAAACTGCAAACTTAAAGTTTAAATAAACGAGTTCGCTAATGGTACTAATGAAGAGGTACAAACGTGTATTCGCGGAAATTTTAAAAAATATGAAATAAACTTTAATTTTTCATTGAAAGTGGAAAGTTGGAGCGTTTCCGCGTGGAATTCCGAGTGGAGTGTTTCTGACCCAGATTTGTACTACAATTCGCGAGAGACGCGCGGTGGGGCGAGGGGCGGCTGACCTGCCTTCTACCACCTTCCACTGATTCGCGGGACATTTAAGTAGGTTAATTACTCACTCGGTGTCCCGCAGATTTCCGATGTCGGTAATAAGGCACGTGCCATTCGGTCGCGGCGCGCTCAAATGTCATCCACTCGAGTGGCTAATGCCTTTTCTGTAACTGGAGGCGTTTTGAAAATCTACTTATTTTTTGCAGGCTCTGGATTGGAGCTCCTTTCATTATCTCAATAATTGGTTTATACGCAAATTTTTCCAATACAACATTTTCGTTACTTCACAGGATTTTTATTAAAATTTAAGGTGTATTTTTCTTTCGTAATCGGAGGCCTTAAAGATCTTTTTACCCGACTGCCGGGAGGGTTATGTGTTTAGCGCGTATCTTGTATGTTTGTAATATTCTTCCTTACCTTGTATCTTCAGAACCGCTGAACGGATTTTCACATTTGAGGTATCGTTAGATTTGTCTTAATGACCCAAGTGTTCTTAGAAAGGTGACATTAAAAAAAAACAAAATGGCAGATGTTTGACGCCATATTGTGAGGTAAAAAAAATAAAAATTCTACCAACCATATCGAGTGGGGTATCAAAATAAAGGATTTTAAACATTGGTTCTAAATATGTATATAACTTGCAGTTTCAATATTAAATAGAACAATAAATCTACACTAATATTATAAAGAGGAAAGATTTGATTTTTTGTTTGTTTGGCTGCGGAACTACTGGACCTATTTGAAAAATTCTTTTATCATTGGAATTCTGCATTATTTTTGCTGAACATAGGCTGAATTTTATTTTGGAAAAAAATAGGGTACCGTAAGATATTTGGGTTCTTCGGACGCAAGGTGTAAAAAATCAACCAGAAAAGTTACTTATTTTACGTACGCTGTCTAAACTATAAAAGATAGAACTATAGAATTCTAAGTAATTGTAGAACTTACAAATATCTACAAAAAAGTCCGCGACACATTATACCTATATATGTCGAGTGAGGCGCAATAACCATTTTTTTATTTAAAAATCTTGAATTTTTTTTTGGACTACATTTAAACGCGTTTATTTTACTCATTCTTTTAATCCTTATCAAAATAAATTATTCCATTACTAAGTACAGTTTATGTAGATAATATACCAAATATTATTTTTGAATGAATAAAATTGGACATTTGGTTTTGAAATTATGGCGAAATTAAAATATTACGATAGTTGGCGTCACCAAGGCGGGTGCGCGTGCGGGAGAAAGACAATATGTGCAGGGTGCAGCCTGCGTCGTCGATAGTGTCGGAGTCTGTGAATTGACCTGGGAATCATTTTGCCACAGTAAAAGGAGGGGAAGTAGGGTAACTCCGACCCAATCCGCGATTTAATTACCTACTGTCTTAGGGTTGTCAATTTTAGGCGGCGGCGGCGCGGCATTGTGATGTGGGAGCGGCAAGCGGCTGTCCGCGCTTCGTTCGCAACCGCATGAACAGCGGCAACGTCGCGGTCTTCCGACTTTTAATAGTAATAAGTGACTCTTGAATCTTGATTATTCATATTTCGGCCAATTTTCGTGCATATTTGCATGCATATTTCGGCACTTGGATCGTGCATATAATCCGATGTATAAATAAAATTATAAACATACCCTTTAAAACAACATTAAAAACTAACGCCTGTCTATTATAGGTACCTACTATAAACAAATCTGTTATTATGATTCGAACTTTGCTTTATGTGTATAAGTAATTAATATCTGATTTACAATTAGTCAATTACTTATTTTTAATTACAATCCATACTAATATTATAAATGCGAAAGTGTGTCTGTCTGTCTGTCTGTTACCTCTTCACGCTCCAAGCCGCTGAACCGATTTTACTGAAATTTGGCATGAAGATACTTCGAGTCCCGGGAAAGGACATAGGATACCTTTTATCCCGGAAAAATGTACGGTTCCCGCGCGATAAACGAATTTTGGCGCAACGGAGTTGCGGGCATCATCTAGTTTAAAATAAGTAATTGACTGTAAGTGGTTAATATAATATACCTACAATACAGAGAAATCGGCATTACTAAACGTAAACAAAGCAATAGCGGCAAATTAGTTGACTGATCAAAAGTACTTACCTAAAACATCCTCTTATATTTTATACTATGTTCCAGTGGGAAAGTTTGTGTGATAGAAAACTAATACAATAAAAAAGAAGTTAGTAGGTATCTGATCATCAAGTAAAAATAGTAGTACTTACCTTTCCTGTTCAAACAAAGACAATTCTGGAATTGTTGCATTACTATTAAAACACTCAAACACTCAGCAATATTTATTACTCCTGCAGCGATTATGATCGGACATTTTTGATTCGTTTGGCGCGGCGTGGCGTGACGCGGGCGTGCAGCGTAAACTGGCCCCGCCTGGTATGGTCCGAAAACGGTCCGAGATTTTAATAAGTGTGCGTGCGGCGACGCATTGATACTATGGCACACACATACAAGCCGCGCGCGGTGCCTTTGTATGAAGATAACTTACTTCCCCTCCTTATACTATGATTTTGCTGACCGAGTCTTTCCTGGGTATGCATTTTGCAAAGCTCACCGACATCCACGCGGGCGGAGCCGCGGCCGACCGCTAGTAATATAACACCCCTCTTTTTTGTCGGGGGTTATGAGTTTCATGAGTTTCACGAGTTTCATGCCAGGATAAATAGAAGGTTACATAGAAAAATGTAGAAGAAGAAAGTGGATAATAAAAGGCAGTCGGAGGTATAATATTTTATGATTTTTGAAATAATGTTAAACTTGGTGCGACATGCCTCCGACTGCATTTTATTATCCACTTTCTTCTTCTACATTTTTCTATGTAACCTTGTATTTATCCTGGCATGAAACTCGGAAGCAAGAGTCGTATCAATTAAAACATGGATTCGATGCCTACGGCAGAATTAGGCCTTGTTTCGTTCTTTTTAGTTAACATTTTTTGCAGTCGGGTTTTTTGATTTTTAATTAATTTATTACTGAAAATATTTTCAACTTCTTTATGCTGTACTGAGAAGTACGGATGAGTTTAATTTCTCTGCGGCACATAGCTACCGGCTGCGGCTGCAACTCAAGAGATTGCGTCGCGAAGTGCGAAAGCTTTCAACTCGTATAATAGACTCATACAAAGATATCGCAGCTCTCGGCGCCTCAAACACTCAATAGAAGAATATATTATACGTCTATACAGCTAACAATATGCCTCTCTATGATATTGACTATGAATACATTTTGATGGAAAACTGTTTTATCTCGTAGCCACGAGCGTTTATTACGCGTAAGATTCCTAATATTGCTCACTGATACTGCTTTGTAAGGACGTAGGCAGTTTGTCAAATATAGCAAAAGGAAATATTTAATAGTTCTACCCATACTCTACTCTTGTCATAAATCCTTTAGAACAAATCTTTGGAATTGAAGCAATCGTGTGCTACTTTGAACAGAATTAATAAAGGAGGTTATACAGGATGTAACAAAAACTAGTGATAATACTTTAGGGTGTGTATGTGTTCCCTGTAGAGAGTTCACTGTGAAAGTAGCAGCGCTGAAAGACCAAAATTTTTTTTTCACTTTTGTATGGGCAAGGGCCCGAGCGTCACGAGTTTCCCCATACAAAAGTGAAAAAATTTTTTGGTCTTTCAGCGCTGCTACTTTCACAGTGAACTCTTTACAGGGAACACGTACACACCCTAAAGTATTATCACTAGTTTTTGTTACACCCTGTATGAGTGTTGTTATATTATGTTTGTCAGGCGATGCGCGCATGGTCACCGTGGGAGCGTCGTCTGTGCTTCGCGGCGCCGTTCTGCATGCGGCTGCTGCTGGCCGGCGCCCGTGCAGCGCGGCTCGGCGGCGGGGACCCCCACGCCATACTACACGTCTTCTTACAGGTAACATTCACTCTTAAGTTGAACTACATAAGGCTCACGGCTAGTTAACATTGCAACGAGACGCAATGAAGAGAATTTGAAAAGACACTGGACACATTCAGGACACGACTATTTTCTAAACGAGAAGATCCGAATTGAATTGACAGACTGCCTGTTCCAAATTCAAAAAGGTCATTTATAATTTCATCTCAACGGCTCGCGAGTCACGTCACTGCAATGTGAATGATTGACCTTTTCATTCCAATATGTAAGGTCCCACTGTGAGTTCAGTCGAAGTAGGGTGTAATGTGGTTTCTGGCAGAGCGCCTGACGCTTGCCTCCAGTGGACACCCGACACATCATTATACTATTGCCTTAGCGGCCTTTTACATTTCCTTTTCCACGCGGCGCGTTTTTGTTCCCTTTTAGTTGAGCTTGTGAGGCTTATAGAGGAGTTTAATTACTTCTACTATTATAATGCTACTATAAACAGAAATCTGTCCGTGGCTTGGAGTGCCGTGGTTGCGGAACACCCGCGGGGCATTAATTCTGGTTTCAGCGACAGGATTAATATTGCACCAACATTAAACGCAGCTGGGCGAGCGCTTTTAATATTCTTTGCGTGGAAATACGATGCGGAATATAATCCGCATTGTACACCAACCATTAAATAATTCCATCAAATTACTATCTATTCATTCATACACAAAAAATAATATTCATATGCAATTTTTAACAAAAAAAAAAAACAAGCGTGTTTTTGGCGCGCTTGCCAGGCCTCCAGTTGCTACGCGCTATGGTTTTACCGTGGGTTCTACGCGGCTACGCGGTGTATACTTTCGCAGGACCATCATTACTTGTTACTTAAAAAGGGGTGATAGACGTACGAACTTAAAGTACGCGGGTTTTATGTTCGCGAACTTACTCGGCTCTCGTCGGTGACACACGAGAATCTCTCACACTGGATTACTATGCCCCCAGGCTCGCTGCTCGCGGCTCGCGGCTCTTTGCCGAGTGCTGACACACAGGCGATTAAGATCGTCGAGCCATAAGTCCACGTACTTACTCGCATGTCTGTCACCCCCTTAAAAATCTATGATTACTTTATCAATGCTTTGTTTGTTTTTGAGCTCAGCAGTAGAATATAGTCAAGTGAGAAACAAATAAACACATTTGATTATTGGTTTATTAATCTGGTTCGTGTGGAGTAGGTCAAAAGGCTGAGGATCTCTCGTGAATTGGCACCGGTCCAGAACTCTCTCCAGGATTTGTGGCAAGACTATTAGACTCGTAATTCCCATTGGAGCTCAGCAGCAGTTAATTTAGCGTAAATACTGAGAAAGAATATACGTAGCTTAGACCTTGCTACAGTATCTTCGCGTTATAAATAGAAGAACATAATAATAGCTACTATATCGGACGCTATTATATGAATTACTAGCGACCCGCCCCGGCGTCGCACGGGTATAAAATATATAGCCACTAAAAAAATGATTAAAATCGATAGCCTATGATCCTTCACGTGGTCTACTTCTTATCTGTCCCAAATAACATAAAAATTGCTTCAGTAGTTCGCGAGATACGCCCTTTCAAATAATTTCCTCCGTTTTTTCACATTCTCCTATTAGTCTTAGCGTGATAAAATATAGCCTTTCTCAATAAATGGGCTATCTAACACTGAAAGAATTGTTCAAATCGGACCAGTAGTTCCTGAGATTAACGCGTTCAAGTTAGCCCTTTCAAATAATTTCCCCCGTTTTTTCCACATTTTCCTCTATTTCTTCGCTCCTATTAGTCTTAGCGTGATAAAATATAGCCTATAACCTTCCCCGATAAATGGGCTATCTAACACTGAAATAATCATCAAAATCCGTTGCGTAGTTTTAAAGATTAAAGGGAACAAAGGGACATGAGGGAAAAAATGGCGACTTTATTTTATAATAAGTATAGATGAAAATATGTTTACTTGAACTATGAACTTGCTTGAACTATAAGAAGTAAAAGCCACAGCAATATCGCAGGATTGTTATTTTATGTTAACCAGTTAAAAGAGCAATTTTATTCATCAGTAATAAGTATTTATAGCAATTTTCGTCTATATTTAAGCGTGCAATGTTATAAAACCTAATATTTTTGTTGCTCCCTTTGAAAATAATGATTTGTATGTGTAGAAGCGTTGTAGCTGTAACTTTTCGAATGTATGTTTGTGTAATAACAATTTGGCACGAAGCCACAACTATATCATTGATTTCTTTCCCGCTCTGTGTCACGGATCTTATCAGATAGCTGAAAGTTTTTTTTGTTCTTCGAGGCACACTTGCCTTAATAATATTATGATTACAATGTAAAAGGCACAAGATACCACTATAAACTTAATTAAAATATTTGAAAGGTTTATATATATTTATATTTAAATTAATTTACTCTTTCTCAAAGCCAATAAAATATGAAAATTTGTTTTTACAAATAAGGTTCATCCTTACTTCCTTACTTAGTATTATAAATGCGAAAGTGTGTCTGTCTGTTACCTCTTCACGGCCAAAACGCTGAAACGATTTTGCTAAAATTTGGTATGGAGATACTTTGAGTCCCGGGAAAGTACATAGGATACTTTTTATCCTGGAAAAATGTACGGTTCCCGCGCGATAAACAAATGTTGGCGCAACGGAGTTGCGGGCGTCATCTAGTAGAAAATATTTTTGCGCATTTGTAAGATGAGTTGTAACTAAAAAATATTTTACAAAATATTAATAGTAAGTACAAATCCCACCAAAACATGAAACGTAAAAGGAGCCAAGCAAAATATTGCATAGCTATTCAATAATTCTGTCGTAAAAAGTTTTCAGATCACATTCAAGCCAAGCCTTCAACTTATTTTGTAATTTAAATCAATATTCAGTAAATGTATCACTAGATTTCTATAATTTATAATTATTATAGTGGCTTGGCAATGAGCACTAGAGTAATAATCAGCTACTAATTAGATTTATTGGGTACCATCAGCCACATGCGTCGTTACATATTAAAACACTTTACGCTTGCCGTCTGTGTAAGTATGAACTCCTCCCAATATGCAGTTTTATATTTGTTTCTATTGCGCTCATTGCCAAGCCACTATAATAATTATAAAATATAGAAATCTATTTATACATTTACTGAATATTGATTTAAATTACAAAATAAGTTGAAGGCTTGGCAATGTGATCTGAAAACTTTTTACGACAGAATTATTGAATAGCTATGCAATATTTTGCTTGGCTCCTTTTTAACCGACTTCCAAAAAACGAGGAGGTTATATGTTCGGCTGTGGATATTTTTTTTTTTTTTTTTTTTTTTTTTTTTTTTTTTTTTTTTTTTTTTTTTTTTTTGTATGTTCAACGATTACTCCGCCGTTTGTGAACCGATTTTCGAAATTTTTGTTTTGTTGTATTAGGTTTCACTCCAATTTGGTACCATGTTCACAAAAGTGGTGACCTGATGATGGGATCCAGGAGTAATCGAGGGAACTCCTCGAAATTTATATGGAAACATATGGTGATTTTGGTTTTATGTGAAGTGTACTACGAATATGCTACCAAAAAGTCAAATATTGGGTCAAGGTATACCATGGTTTCGAAGATGCTGAGAGAACTCCTGACTCTTTATAGATACACGTTTGGGAGTTTCGGCGTTGTTTTAAGAACAGAAAGCATATGCTACCATGCAATTCAAATTCATCATCATCATCATCGTCATCATCATCATTACCACGTCGTGTTAAGGTCACCAATGTCTCATGGCACAAAATAGATAATAGTACAAGGCATAGGTATGGATACAATAATAATAATTATGTACATAACAACACCAATTATTATAGGCTGTTTAATATACACGGCGGTCGGCGCCGCAGAGGCAACGGCGGCGCGCGGCGACGCGTACGCAAACATCGTATTCAAGTTCTAACTGGAATGTCAGGGCATGCGGCATGCCGCCAGAGTAGACAGAATGATAGAGTATGCCGACTTAGAACTGATGTAATTTTTTTAAGTTTGACGTATTATGACAAAAGTTGTCGCTAGGGTCGTAACCTACAAATTTAGTTGTTTATATTTTGGCACATGCAAAGAAAACTGTCAGAATTCAATTTCAAAACCTTATTTTTAAAATTAAATTATACCAGCCAGCGCGCCAGCCTTTAACTTATCCTGGCGAAACACGAAAGAAACGACAGATATTAATACTCGTCAGTCTCATAGCAGTCGAAGTACTTGTAGTTATGTCTATTGTGATGCCGCGCTGCGAGCATTTGCACGTGTTCACTTAGATCTTTTTAAATGTATTGTTTAAATTTATCTATCTACCTGATATTTGGGCCTTGCCGTATGACTCATATCAGTCTTAACAAATTGTAATAAGATACGTAGAATATACGCAGTACCACCGACGACCACTTATAAATTCGCGGACTATGACGGAGGTCAACTTAAGGTGAACGCAGATTTGGCCGCACCGCACGCACCGCAGTCGCCGTATTCGGAATTCTTTATATGAAGTTATAGGCAAGCTCGCATACCTACCTACCCGCGCCGCAGTCTTCGCAACTTCATAATAATATGAAGAATTGCGAATGCGGCGACTGCGGTGCGTGCGGTGCGGCCAAATCTGCGTTCACCTTTAATAACAATTATACGAGATCAATTACCACTCAATATTATGATTTATGTTGTCAATTCAATGCTCACTGCTCACACCAAGCTCACTGTTGAGTTGTCAGACGTCAGTTGCTTACAAACTTTCAACAACACAACGAAAATCTGTTACAAGTTACAACTACCTATATAAAACTTCTACGTACAAGCGATAGCGCGACACAGGAGCGCCTCAGTGACATCTAGTGAAGACAATATGAAACTATTTTTTATACAATTTGAATTGGCACTAACAGTTTACCTACTAGGTAACTAAAAAGAGTGAAATTATTATTTTTAACAAAAAATTAAAACCGACTTCCAAGGTAAAAACAATATTAATAGCATCCTTATAATATGAACTAAAAAGTATTAAATAATTTTTCCTATCTAATATGTAGTGCCTTTTCCCGAATTCGGCTAAACTTCAACTATTTCTGTACTCAATCTTCATAATTTTGAAGTCGGTGCCAGTTCCAAAAGTTTCAAATTTTCTGTCAAAGAAATAAAGATTCAGCTATATCTGGTACCGACTTCAAAATGATGAAGATTGAGTACAGAAATAATTGAAGTTTAGCCGAATTCGGGAAAAGGCACTACATATTAGATAGGAAAAATTATTTAATACTTTTTAGTTCATATTATAAGGATGCTATTAATATTGTTTTTACCTTGGAAGTCGGTTTTAATTTTTTGTTAATACGTTTCATGTTTTGGTGGGATTTCATTTCTTTTTTGAAGGTTTTTTTTCTTTTCTTTTCAGGTAACTTTTATATAACTTTTCTGTACTTAGCTTAGCACCCATTCCCTATCTCCTTTAATATATATATTTTTTTTGGGGCTTCGTTAGTTCTATAGGTGGACAACGTAACGTAAATACTTCTGAGTTCTGAGTCGATTATTATGTTCATAATATATTGTAGTTGACTCTTAAGCTAAAAATTAAAGGTGGTCATTTTTAGCATTACCGTTGAATACATAGCAGCACTGTTGTAAGCGTCTCGACGTTCTTCGCAGGAAAGGAGCACACCTTATTTCACGCGATAACTTAAAACTCCCATATTATATCGAGCAAGTAAGGAGTGTACATCTGTAGTGTGCGGCACACCTCCCTGATATTAGCTATATAAGAATATAATGTAATTAGTTCATAGGTCAGTTATTAAACATCTTTCGCGGTTACAACTCATCTTTCATTTAGTCTCCCAAGCCTGCACATTGCATGGCGACCCTGCCAGTGCTGCCTTGCGGCAGTGCTGCGTAGAAGGTACAGGGAATGTGTTAAAATTAAATTGGACTTTAAATTGAAAAATAAAAAATGTGACTCTTTAGAAAGTGAACTTTGATAATGTGGACAATAAAGGTGCTAAAAATGAACTTAGAAATAGAGACTTAACGGCCGTTAGTTAGTGATTTAAAATAGTATAGGTTAAAAATGGGTGAAATATACTGTAGAAACTAAAATAAAAAGTAAATGCAAATCTGTTGCTAAAATTAAATATAATCGTTATGAAAAAAAATAACTCGGTGATTCAGTGAAAAATTAAAAAAAAATTGAAATCAAAATTTAAACTCAAAATTAAATTATAAAAACTGGAAAGTTGCAAGAATAATATTAAACCGAAAAATAGAAGTTACTGAAAATCGTCAAAAAATATAATAATGTTGGAGTGGAAATGAAAAGCAGGGAGATGATGGTGTCAGATGAGTGGAATATGCTGGCAGCCGGGAGATGTTGGAGTCGGATGAGAGGAATGTAGAGCAGGCGGCCGGGAGATGTTCGTGTCGGAAGTGGATGCAGCCGGGAGAACAGAGAGGAGGATAGAAAAATGCGATTGAAGTTGTTTTGTCTAAATTTAAATATAAAAATAAATTATAACATGTCTTATTTGTAACTGCAGCGGTATGTATTAAATTAGTAATGTTACATAAATTTTAATTTTATTTTGATATGAAAATTACATAGAAAGTTCCGTTTAGAAAAATAAAATATGATTTTAAGCAATTTCACAAAATATATAAAAAAAATGTATAATCATAAAACGTAAAAGGTATAAAATGTATTTTCAATTAAGTAAATAATATTTTGATTTTAAATATTTTGAATACAAGTAATTTAATTTCTAGAAATAAAGATTTCGGTAAAAAATAAGTAAAGTTATAAATTAACAGTTAATTAATTAATGGAAAGTCAGATCGCATGAGAAATAAATAAGTTTTTGCGAAATTTATAATATTGGTAATATTTTCATATTATATTATGTTTTACAATATCTGACTAATTGGAATCTTCAAAATAGTTGCAGATGATATTTAATAGATTTTAGTATTTTTTTTTTTTTTTGTTTGCATGTTATTTTTGTTTTCATTGATTTAATAGGTAGGTATTAGGTATCAAATTATTCTGCATTATTTTTGGAAAAGATTTATTTTTTGGAGATTACGTGTCTGGTCTAATGTTTTGAGAGTAAAAATAAATAAATAAATAATGGTATTATTCTGCAGCTTAGCAACTTGTAAAATATTTAGGTACTGGAAGATAAGTTAATTTAGATGTTTAAAGAAAATAATGTCAAAAAAAAATAATTTATTGAAAATAATGATAATTGGAATAATATTCTAAAATAAAATGTGTTTTGGTGCTGTTATTGTGTAATAAAGCAAAAGTTAGAAATTTAAAAACTAGGGTGTTGACGATGAATTTTTGTATGGAGAAAGTTTCGGTATAAGCAGTACGAAAATATTTTGATTTAAAGTAAAGTGCAATATAAATATTGTGTGGTATGAGTTTTGACAAAATAATTTTGAAAGTAGATAACTGTGAAAGACATCTAACTGTCTAAGGTAATTTTATAGAGTTGAATAATTTTAAATTTTGATATTTAAATTTTGATAGCGGAATACATAGCAACTCATAACTAATCGAATATTATGCGCAGTTGGTTAAAGCAGGTAGGTTAAAACACCTTATGTAAGTTTCCACGGTATGCAACGCCTTTGTGGGAAAAGCGTCAAATGTCCGCGATGCCAACTCAGCATTCGCGCAACGAAATGTAAGTAGATATCTTTTCTAACCGACTTTACAAAAAGGATGATGTTCTTTGTTCAGCTAAATATATTTTATTCATAGGTTTGTACCAAGTATGACTTTAGTTTAAAGAACTTAAATCAATAATAAATTCCTTAAAAAGGTATAAGTAATAAATTTCGTTGCGATATTGGAAAACTTTACGATTTTTTTTTTCCACAATACAACTGACTTTAAAGTGTCGTTGCACTTAATTAGCTAAATAATTATAATATTCTCTTCAAATTCAATAGTACTAATAGTTTCATTCTTTATTTTGTGTCACGTATTATCTATCTTTTTTTTCCGAATTCTTGGTAAAGGCAGTTAAAGTTTCAAATGGGTTACTAGATTAAAAACTAAAATGTTAAATTTATTTTGTTGTTATTTGTGAAAATGCAAAATATTTTTGTTTTGTGTCACAGTAGTCAAAAATTTAATTAATCCTTACGTACAGTCTACAATATGGGTGGTCCAAAAGAGATAATCATATTTTGGTTTCGCATAACAATATCAAAACACTTCGTGCATCATATTTGGTACAAAGAAACGTGATGCAATGAGTTTATGCATCCAAATATGTCATGTAAGCGCAGTCCATATTTACCAGTATGTTTGAATATGATTCCAGTAATTTGTTGCAAAACTAACAAACATAATTAGCATACATTCCAGGGCATGAATTTTATTTAATTTCTTAGAACGAATATTTTAATAACAGAATGTATGTTTTTAAATAACATTTAAAATTAGTTATAGATTAAAATTAACTTTCTGTAAGATACATTTAATTTTCTAAAATGATTTTTGTTTCTGGTCGTTGACAACGCGTCAACTTTAGTACCTATACCTACGTCAAGAAGTTGATAACATTTTTCTTTTCAAATTAGGTAGTTAAAATTTTATTTTTGAATTTTCAAAAAATATATTACTCATTTTAAATAGTTTGATTTTTCAAAATTAATTAGGAAGTGTGAATTCCTTTTGAAATCTATTTTCAATAGTTATTAATAATAATTTTACATTGGTTTATTTTTAGTTGTCAATTTATGACTATTTCAAATTAAGTAACTGAAAATGCGCAATAACTTAATTACTTACATAAATAAAAAACATTTCGTGTTAAAAAAATGAAGTGTAATAAATATAATATTTTAAAATCTAAAGGATAGGATGCGTATTTAAAATATGTAATAGGTGCATTTTTTATCGTACTTACATAAAAAATAATTTTAAAAATAATTATTATGTTGCTATGCAGTATGTATATCAATTCAATTTAATTTGAACTTAGAAGTTATTAATGAATAATTTTGTAAGAAAAATAATAATAATAAAGAATAATAAACAATAACGACTTAAATATTTTATTTAAAGACAAAAGAGGCATTTTTTTAAAGAAATAGTACTAAAATAAATTAAGTGGGGGATTAGGATGTTATGATTTTTATAGAATGTTATGTTGCTATGTATTCCAACCCAATTAATATCAATAAGAAGATAGAAAGTTAGAGGTATATTGATAATTTTGAGATTGTTTTGGTTCCATGGTTACTTTGTATATATCTATATCTTACAGCAAAATGTTTTAGAAAAAGAAGAGTGAGAAAAATAAAGAAAATAATATACTTAATAATTATTACGTAAGAAGCATATTGTTATAAAAGGAAGTTGAGTATATTTTAACATAAACAAATTAAAAATATGTTTTAAGTGAGTTAGAAATAGAGAAAAGGAGAAACAATTCTTGGCAATGTATTAAATTCTTTTCAACTACTTTAAGTAAGTTGATTAGCTACATTTACTGAGAAATTACACTGGATATGACTTACACGGATTTACTTAAAAAATTTATTACGTTCGTACGAGATATCACGTAATATTATTGTGAGAAAAGATTAGGAATGTGATATTTGGTTTGCAAAATAGCTGAAAGCTATTATTTAGGTATAGAAATGGTTATTTTGAAGTTAGGAATAAGGGTTTTAGTGTTTTAGTAGGTATTTGATTGAAAAAGGATTGTTTTTAGGTCGATAGGGTTGCATCAATGTTTAAAATGTCTAGTAGCTGTTGGCCTGATCACCCAATAGTTAAGGATATTTTAAATATTGATTGCATAAAATTATGGAATGGGTCTTTTGTTAGGCATAGGTAAAGAATAGGTTTAAAAATGCCATAGAGCATTATAAAATACTAGCTTAAATGCTACGTATCGTTGAGTAATAAATAAAATGCCGAGAGCATTAAAAATACGCAAGGGAATCCTTCATTCGATCATGGTGTAAACGAGTTTTCTCTGTGAGAATAGTTGGAGGTCAAGTAGCCTTAAAAGAACCTTGGTATTAAATATGGTACAAAATGGTACAAAATAAATGGTACTTAGAGCATGCTCGGCGGGAACAATCCTTCATTTAAGTAAAATGGTTGGAGACATTTTTTTTTTTTTTGTTGGTTAGTCTTAAAAAAGGTCCCGTTTAATTTTGTATAAATAAAATGTATTGTATCAAATAAAAGTGCGCACAAAGTATATAAAATAATAAAAGTACCATAAAATAAATAAAACAGTCGACTATGAATAAAAAAAAAATGTACGAGTAATGTTATGAAAGTAATATAAATAAATGAAAGGCATGCATGCATGAAAAATTACAAAAAGAGTTAAGAGCTAATGAATTAAGGTATACCTAATATGAAACGACAATTTAAAATGTAAGTGACTGGCCAGTCCACTAATCAAGGGGATTAGTAAAATATTGATAAGTTAATCAATGAGTAATAATGAGTATGAAACAGTAACTAGTAATAAGGTGAAAAAAAAAAAAAGATGAATTTATCAATAATAAAAGAAAATATTGTATTTTGTGTAATAATAATAATATCAATAGAGGTTTATAGAAGTTTATAAGACATTGAATAAAGGAGATACATTGAAGGGCGTAAAAAATCTAAAAGGCAAAGTAACCATATTGTGAAAAATTTAATTAAAATTCTGAGGATATGTTAATTTTTTATTATTTTTGTGTAGGTATTTAAAATTACATCGTCAACAACCCATCACTGATGTAAAAAATAATAATAATTTCAATTTAATACAGCAGCACAGATTTGTATTTATTGTAATAATTTAGATTAAAGAAAAGTTAGAGATAAAAAAAACTACATAGTTTAAGTTTTTGATAGAATTATTATGAAATGATTAGTATATAATAATAGAGTAAATAATAGTAATAACATATAATAGAGATAAAAGTATAATAGAATAGTATTTAGTAAAAAAAAAAAGATTTTTTTTTTCAAAAAAAAAAAAAAAAACGGGGGAGGTGTAGTGTGCGGCACACCTCCCTGATATTAGCTATATAAGAATATAATGTAATTAGTTCATAGGTCAGTTATTAAACATCTTTCGCGGTTACAACTCATCTTTCATTTAGTCTCCCAAGCCTGCACATTGCACATCTCAGTACTGATTAGTGATTATATTTATAATATTTAAGTCGAATTTAATTATTGTTTCATTATTAATGTTGTTAATATTATTTTTTATTTAATTCATACCATTTTATTAAGTTCATAACTAACTTAAAGCCTTTTGTACGTCAATCAAATATGCAGTCGAAACTCATACTGTTCTTACAAAGTTACAAACATAAAAATCTTTTATTTTATTTAATACTTAAAGTATTATATTATTATTTTTCAATTTCAGTTTTTAGGTTTCCCTGCCCAAAGGATGAAAACGGGGCCCTATTATTAATAAGTCTTCGCTGTCTGTCCGTCGTACATCCGTATGTCACTATGCTGGATCTCGAGAACCGCAATAGCGAGATATTTGCGATTTTCACAAATTATGTATTTCTGGTGTCGTTATAAAAGCTAATAGTCTAATCAAAATAAAATAAATTATTAAAGGGGGGCCTCATACAACAAACACGATTTTTTCCCTATTTTTGCTCTATGTCCATAATGGTAAGACTAAGGTTTTTGAAAATTTCAGGAAACGCTCAATTTTATGTTAACTTTATTAATTAATAATAAAAATTAAATAAACTTATTATTAAAGGGGTGGGAGCCCCCCTTTAATAATAAGTTTATTTAATTTTAATTTAATAATACATATTTACGGTACGGAACCCTATGTACGCCAGTCCGACTCGCACTTGGCCGATTTCATAATTTTTCCTTTCATTGTGAATAAAGACCTATCCGGATACAAAATTTCAAGGTTTTAAGTCTGCTAGAAGTACCTTAGAATTTTGATGATCTGTCAGTCAGTGACAAAATGTAGCAACTTTGACCATCCGTAACTACTAAACTATTTATCGAAATTTCATGTAACTTGGAGGTTAAGCTAGTTTTAATACTTGCTCCTAATGACCGAAATTTTAAATCCCTAACTTTGTTAACATCGAAGATAAAGGGGGTGTGAAATAGCCGCGAACCGCTTCGAGAAAAGTATGGTACGGCCGTGCCTTTGCTAAAAAGCTTGGCTGGGGCACTGCCGTGCCCCCAGATAATTTTACTTGTGCCTACTGTATAATAGTTGGGGAGGGGAAGAGGGGATTTCGGGAGCAGCTCGAGCGTGTCAGATTAAGCTTGCATAGGCTTCCGACATGTGTCTAGTTATCATGGTATAGAAATCAGATTTCTCAGGTGGTGGGTAAAAAAAATTTTTTTTGAATATTGAAATGTCGTTGGATCTGTCAGATTAAAATAGGGGATGTTTAGTATACCCCAAAGAAGCTTCCATATAAAGCACTGACGATTCAAAGGTTAGGTAAGCCTGTAGGGACATTTCGAAAAATAAAAAAATAAAGCTTCATATTTTCTTAACTAAGCTTCGCAAATATTTTATTTTGCTCTAAGCTAAATTACTTAGTCCTTGTTGTCTAAAATATAAGTATTTATAATTTACCTAAATAAGCAATTTTCTGAATAAGTATATTTTCTTTTTTAAAACTTTAAAATGGCTGCATTTTCTGAACCCACCGCTAAAATAAATAAAAACCGGCCAAGTGCATGTCGAGCCACGCGCAATATAGGGTTCCGTAGTACCGCAATTTTTTTTAAATTTGTGTATGATCAATGAATGTACATAATTATTTTATAACGTGTTTTACACTACTAACAACATCATTTCAGTTGCTTTTAAAGGAATTGGAACGAAAAGTCCCTTTATACTACGCCGAAAAAATTTTTTTTACTTGATCGACTATTACTCAATAACTTATGAAGTCTTCTTATCCGTGATAGTTTTCCTTTTAAATTCACCATATTTCCTACTTCCGTGAATTTTTTAATATTTCCAGAAACTACCGTTTAGCTGGTATAAGGGACACTGGACTCTAACGATTTTTTCCACTTTAAAACTTAATATTTCACAAACGGATCCCAAATTCGGAAAATGATCTATGAATACTCATAATATTTTTAAAAAACCTATTCAACGACACCCCATACGATGGGGTGGGCGCGAAAAATAAAATTCAACCCCGCTTGATATGTAGGGGAGGTACCATTAAAAAATATATTTATTTAATATTTTATGTACCATTTTGTTGGCATCATTAATATGTGCATTCATGCCAAATTACGGCTTTGTAGGTCCTATAGTCTCTGAGAAAAACCGCGGACAGACAGACAGACAGACAGAGACGGACAGACGGATGGACAGACCGAAACTATAAGGGTTCCTTGTTGACTACGGAACCCTAAAAACGCTCTTATTATTTATTTTTTTATCAGCTTTAATTTACCTAATGTACAAAACCTACTAGGTTTCCATGACGCTCGAGTGACTACAAAAATAGAACCCTCCCCTCCTCTGCTATAACGTATTTTATGAAAAGGTAGTGCAATGTTAAAGAAATGCTCACGAAATAAACGTTCGTACTTAGGACGTAATAGCTTACTTATCCGTAAGTACGTAGTTCTCCGCGCGGGCGACGACATAATTACAATAACTACTGTATTTACATGGGAATGTGTTCGCAATTTACATATGGTGCGCACATTATGTAATAAACAGTTGCATGTCAAGTGACTACAGCATACGAGAATTTCTATTTATTACAAAGATGAAAAAACAGACTGTGAAAGATGTATGTGAAGTTATATAAAAACAGCTGATGACTTCCAATCAACTTATCAATAAATTTATTTTTTATGTTAATGTAAGTAGACAACATAATATAGATAAAGTATAATAGATGTGCTTATCTCTAGAATAGATCTCTGCTATAGTCGACCTACGACAAGACATTGTGAAATGTAGAGGCACTACAGAACCATGATAGACTGCTCTTTGGATATTTTCTTCAAGTATCGTCAGTGAGATATGAGTTATGACATAGCTATGGATGTTATTTAAATTGCAAGACGTAGATTGTACTATCAGTACTAAGAAACTGAAAGAAAATCTTTAAAAACTTGAAGCTGTTTTTACGTAACATGCCAAGTAAGCGATCAATCAAATGATTCAGGGCCATTAATGGTTTTTCCTAACTTATATTACATAATTAATCATGTCGGAAAACTTGTTTACTGTCTGGCGAAAATTATGAGAAAAATTGCTGTACAAAATTAAATATTAAACATACAATATTATGTCGTATGAATGTATAAAATATATTACAAGTTCATATTATATAAGATGTCGTAGAGGAAGTCGCGTAATAAACTTGTATGTCCTTGCTCGATAGTGAGTAGTTACTAGTTAGTATATGGTACTAATATTATAATTGGGAAGAGTTTGTTTGTTTGTTTGTTTGAAGGCGCTAATCTCAGGAACTACTGGTCCGATTTAAAAAATTCTTTCAGTGTTAGATAGCCTATTTATCGAGGAAGGCTATAGGCTATATTTTATCACGCTAAGATTAATAGGAGCGAAGAAATAGAGGAAAGTGTGGAAAAAACGGGGGGAAATTATTTGTAAGGGCTTATTTGAACGTGCTAATCTCAGGAACTACTGGTCCGATTTGAAAAATTCTTTCAGTGTTAGATAGCCTATTTATTGAGAAAGGCTATAAGCTCTACTTTATTACGCTAAGAATAATAGGAGCAAAGAAATAGAGGAAAGTGTGGAAAAAACGGGGGAAATTATTTGAAAGGGCTTATTTGAACGTACTGGAGCAATTTTTATGTTATTTGGCACACATAAAGAATAGACCACGTGTAAGGAAATATTTATTTTTGCGGAAAAATGTACGGTTTCCGTTACATTCCAAAATTAGGCAGGCGAAGCCGCGCGGAACATCTATCATATCATAGAAGTATATTGTCCCACACAATATACTTTTATGATTTGCGCGTTAACTATTCAATCGATTTACGGGAACGACTATAAACTAAAGTCCACGCGGACGAAGTCGCGGGCAACAGCTAGTATGGTATAATAATAGTACGTAGTTAGTATAGGGTATAATAATTACTCAAAAACATCGTTGTGTTGTTATCGGCAGGAAAAAGTAAATTCTGCTACACTTAAATTGACTATACGATAACCTCAACAACTTCTTGCAAATAACAATTTGAAATTTCCGTTGCAACAATATAGTAGGAATTTGAGTTATAAAACAAATGTTACCTCGTATTATCTTTTATTTTTATCACAAAAATTTCTGACCATTTCTCTAAAAACCGATTGATGTCGTTCTCATGATCAAGACAAGTATTATGATAACTCTAAAGCTAATATTATCCTAGCCACGTCTAGACTCTAGAGCGTGCGTGCGTGCCTAAGAACGTTCGGTGAAGGTTTTTACTAAGACCTATACTGTCCTACTGCTGGACTAAGACATCCCCCAGGTTCTTCCAGTGTCCTCGCCCGCTAAAAAATATTATTGCTTTAAAATAGTTTCTATTTAAACTGAAACGAGACACGCGCAGGTTTAAGCAGATTAAGAGTGGTGCAGCCGGTAAATGAGATAAGGGTAGGGCTTCGCCGAGATCAGCTGGTATTAGCTATATGTAGCACCAGTAGGTACTAACGGTTCTTATATTTTAGTAGAATAACTACTATAGCGTGTATTAAGACCACAATCCTTTCTCGGTATCACAGATTTCTGATTTCGTAAATCGTAATTAGATACATATAATTTTCCTGCATACACAACGTTCGGATACATCCCTTTGGGGCTAACTCTCACATTTCCATACTATGTAATTGAAAGAATATCTAGGTATCTTGCTCACAAAGACATATTTCTTAATCGCTGTCCCTAATTGGCTTGAATTTACCACGTGCAGGCTTAATTATATTTTAGCAGAGTTCTTCTCCACAATATGAATTATAAATATCGATGATGAATAGTAAAAGTATAATGCAGTGCACGTTTTCCCATTTACTAACGAGCGTGAATCGAAGCAGCCGTAAATCTTTGAACAATGTGCTAGGTTCTGATAACCCAGCCATTAGGAACTTCCATATGACTTGTCAATAACTTTACAAATAGAAATATAGAGGTAAATAAGTAGTAGTGTCATCTTATTACTAGACCGCTGCGACTCGCACGCACACATAAGTATGATTATTGATTTCAGATAAGGGCCTGTTACATTTACTTTGATTAGTGCGAGTGCAGGTGATTAGTGATTAGGAGTTAAATGACTTGCACTAATCAGTCGCTATCCACACTTACTTTCTCCTGATTACTAATGAACTGCAATAATCACCTGCACTTATCACTAATCAAAGTGAATTCAGACCATAACTGAAAGGGTAAAATAACCCAGTCATGCATGCATACATCTTTTCTCTGTGTTGTGCGAGTTTAAATTTAGAACACAGCTAAGTTACTTTACTACTACAGTATAGTAACAGAAATTAGTAAATAAGGAAAATACGTGTTTAAATACGACAATATGTTATGTTCACTACGCAGTTCGCAGTTATAGTATATAATTATTAATGATTAAGGATACGGATAAATGCAGACCTCTCATTGTAGTTGATATTATTTAGGTTGAAATTATCTAAAGCTGGCCAAGTTTTAGATAATGCATTTATTTGTGCTTGAGTATTCCTCGAAAGCTATAAGTGTCCCCTCGGCAAGATTCGAACCCGCGACCACAGACTACTAATATAAGGAATACTACGTGTCCAGCAATCTCCGGCTTCAGCGTTGACGCGCTAACCAACTGAGCCACAGAGGTTGTTAGTAAATTATTTGTCGTTGACGGGTCTTAGGGCGGGTCATTACCAATTTATATACGGTTTGATGACTTCAAAACACAAACATTTCAGGTATAAAAAGTGTTTTTGCACGTTTCAGGACGCGGTGTCACTCGGCGGCGGCGTGATTGGCGCGCTGCACATCCCGGAGAAGTGGTTCCCGGGCGCCGTCGACCGCTGCCTCAACTCGCACAACATCATGCACGTGCTCGTCGTGCTCGCCGTGTACTCCATGCACCAGGTGAGTGGTTCCCGGGCAATCCCGGGCGCCGTCGACCGCTGCCTCAAAATTTCATCAATTGCTTGTGCGCAAACTAAATAGGGCATTACAACAATGTCATTTGATCAACTTGTTCAAGTTTCCGCTCTCCGCTCTACAAAAATATTTTGGTAATGTTTGAAGATTATACCTTACATGACGATATTCTTATCGGCGTCGATAAAAAATAAGTGTGTCAAGTACAATTAATATAATAGGCAAATAATTATTTTCATAAGATGCCAAAGCGTTAGAGAAATATTGAAAAGCCCTAGAATAAGGATAGGATAAGTCCTACGCCTACGGTGCTACGCCGACTACGGTAATACTAAAGATCCTTAGGTTAATTTATTCTAATCCTAAATATTTCTAAGCATAACAACGTCAAAGTAAAAGTGCTCGGTAGCTACGATAAACTAAGGTTAGAGTTAATTGATGATCCTATGATCTAACTGTATCAGTCGGCGTAGCAACCGCGTAGCTCTATGACATATTGAACTGACTTTCTTAACCGCTCTCGCTAGACGCTCTACCGATGCCCGTCAAGTTCATATTCTGTAAAAATATGTGCCTCAATCTGGAAATGGTTAACATGACTGTATCGGTACTCAGCAGTGTTACCCGTTACCACCAGCTTCTCTGTTCTTTGTCATAGTCCTAAGTTTCTTGAAAATGTAAAGTTACTCTAAAATTAGCACCGAACGCGCCGCACGCGTGTGCGTCGGCGCGTGCGGACGAATGTGCGAGGTTTCATATAATTTCATACAGCAAATTTAAAAATTCGGCGCGTTCCGCGCGACCGTGCTGATAAATGTGCGATCACCCCAAATAAGGTAGCTGTTTTCCACCAGCAACCAGCCGTACTTTACTAAGGGGCTGACAGATACTTCATATTCTATCTGTCAGACAAGCTGTGGATAGCCTATCCGGCACTTATCAGGAAGTGGTGAAACAGGCCTAAATGTAGTGTTGTTGCAGGTGACGACGCGCGACATAGCGTGGATGTCGCGCGTGGACTGCCGCGCGCCGCTGCGCCAGCTCTGACGCCCGCCGCTGCACCCCGCATAGTTCTACTACTGTACATAAATACACAGGACGCTTACGCCACACAATTAAAATGGAAACCTGTAGACTAGGGTACTTTCACTAGTATTCGATAATTTCGACATACAGCGAAGTTAAAAATTTATAGAATTTAACGTAATGCGTTGCCAAATGCTTGCGTTCTCGTGTCTTTTATGCATTTTTGATTACCTACTTCGCTGTCGAAATTATTATCGATTGGTTGTCTAATACTCTGATTTACAATAAGACATCAAGACCGAATAACGACATCAGAGGCGAGTCTACAGTTTCTGTCCGGGTAGTATTAGCTCAAATATCTATTTATTTACTAAAGAAAGTTTTAAATCCTAAACTAGATATTTATAACTGTACCTCCACTCCAAACTTTCTCTCGACCTACTTAAGAACTACGATTTTCTTCGTGCGGTTTAATATTAACTGAAACTTTTATAACTTTCTACTTTGGATCTTGAACTATTGAAGGAGCTAAATTATAATATTTCGATCGCAATTATTAATATACGGTATTGAGTAAAGGCCATAGAGTTAAGTAAAGCGACCGTGGCCTGGCAGAGACCAAATATTTATGTAATGTTTAGCTTGTCATTCGTGAACTCATTAATGGTCTACACCTAATGATTAATGATATAGCTGAAAATTAAATACTAATATTACATAATAACAATTCAGTATTATTTGAAAAATAAGAATTAAGACGCTTTACAGAACAAACCACGCAATGGAAAAGGTTTGGTGGTTATAGCAAACCAATGCAATGAAAATATTCAATTTATGCTTAAGCTAAGTTCGTTTATTTTAAAGGCTAAAATGTATCTACTATCTACTACCTTTTGAATATTTTCTGTGAATATACTTTTTCTTTTCATACAATGAATAATAATATCTATTATTATCATTATTGATTGTTGCCTGTAAGGATAACATCAAACACCATGCATTAACTCACTTCACTAAACCATATGTGTAACATATTGGGCATAGCTTAATTTCGAAAGAATTTTAGCGTAATTCAGCATATAATTTTACAGATATACTATATATACAATATACATTTAGGATAAATTTATTTAAAACCTGTAGATAACATTAGGGTAAGAGAGTTGACAATATCACGGCCTACACATCATCCCGTTACATGTTACTTAGACTCGTAGGCGCGAATACTTAGCCGATAACAAACATCATTTGGTACAACTAAACATTATAATTTACATAGACATTAAACCTTCCGTAGCTATTTAAAATTTAAAAGTAAGTAGGCGCCGTATTTCCATTCGCATAGATCTTAAATTCCTGTGACGCTTTGTAGATATCGCGTAGTTTCGTTAGGTAGCGGCGTTGGCCTAATGCTAGTGAATTTTCTAGCGCAGCTGCAGGCGAGTGGCGTCTAGAGTAGAATCGGGACTGAAAGTCCTCAGACTGTGCCTAATTGCGAGTTAGATGGTTATACAGTTTCCGCCCTATACTGTATATGTTACGCTCAAAGACCGAAATCGCTCAGTGGGCGAAAAAATAGCTCACAACGCGTTGTGGTCACAGTGAAACAGCCACGACCCGAATTTCGCGTCGTGGCTTTAATGAAAACGGCCATGCGCGTTCTGGCAATAACAAAAAGGCCATAACGCGAAATTCGTGTCGTGGCTGATATGCTATTCATTTTTCTTGATTTCTTGAATACTATATTTGAATTACCACGCGTACTACAAAATATTTTTTTCTTTTACTAAATCACTGCATAACGTGTTTATCATTATTATTTATAAAATATCCATAGTTTTATACTATCCGTAATTCAAATATAATCTTCCATACCTATGGATGATTAATCAATCAAGAACATATCAAGAAAAATGAATAGCATATTAGCCACGACATGAATTTCGCGTTATGGCCTTTTTGTTATTGCCAGAACGCGTCGTGGCCGTTTTCATTAGAGCCACGACGCGAAATTCGCGTCGTGGCTGTTTCACTGTGACCACAACGCGTTGTGAGCTATTTTTTCGCTCACTGAGCGATTTCGGTCATTGAGCGTAACATATACATTACAGTATTGAAAGCACTCGCATCACAGCGCTAGACATAACCTATAAAGTAGTAAATGATTAGGGCTGCCATCCGTCCGGATTTCCCCGTATTTGTCTTAGTTTGAACTTTGAAGGGCGTCTGGGACCGTCCGGCCGGGTTTTCCCGGGTGAAATCTGGACCCTTTTAACGAGAGAAATCCAACTTTTTAGTCATACAGCAACAAACGAAAAATAAAACCTTGCTAAGCTTATGCACACGGCTTCTTTGATCAAAAAGTACGATTTCAAGTATTTAAGTTAATCAGATTTTAAGTTTTAACAAATTCTTGTTGGCAAAGAAATCTTTTTGTCGTGCTTACCAGCGACGGCAATTTAGGTGATGGCAGCCCTATACCTAAATGATCAACCTTCTTACTAACAGAAACATACTGTGTTAATATCTTTTTTGTACGGGGGTTCGTAATTAATATCCTGGGGCTTTGGATCAGGTTACAAAAGTTCTGATGCACTAGAACAGGGGTCACCAAATGGCGGACCGCGGTCCGCATCCGGACCGCCGACCCATTGTGTGCGGACCAAGCATTTTTCGAAGATGAACTTCGTTAAAAATAAATTTCGGTCTAGACTTACTGATGAACATCTCCAGGAATTTAATATCAATAGCTTACACCAGGGCTTCCCAAATTGCGCCACGGCGCCCTGGTGCGCCGTGGAAAGGCAATAGGGGCGCCGTGAGTCGATCCTCCATGATTATCCATAACCACAAATATTATAAAATAAAATTATAATATGAATTATACAAAGCAGGCAGATGACTAAATATTTGTTTATTGTTATTTACCTGCTTAACCTAACTAATCTAAATATAAATACTAACCATTAAAGGTGTTTTTTATTGTAATAGCTAGGTAAAATAGGGCGCCGTGACAAAATATTGACTTGTAAGTGCGCCTCAGGCTGAAAAAGATTGGGAACCCCTGGCACCAATTTCACTCTAAACTTCACAGAGATGGTGGTGGTGGTAGCTAAAAAAATGGTCATTTTTCTCATAGTGCCGTATACATATGTAAATAAATACCTTTCAATTTTCGTATTTTTTTATAAAATGTGCGGATCGCGAAGGTCATTTCAGTTCTTAAAATGGCCCCCGAGCGAAACTAATTGGTGACCCCTGCACTAGAAGAACTCACAAATTACATTACTCACCACGGAACATCTACGTCAAAAATGAATGATCTATTAGGCTTTTAGTCGATACATGCAGCATTTGGTCCCCCATCCCCCATCCCCGTACTAAATCCCACCGGTAGGACGATACAGCCTCACTCGAGATTCCATGACAAATGGAGGGGCTAATATATTATTATAGGTTGTTAACTGCATGTAGACATAGATACAAGTAGTTAGGTAGATTGAAAGCAATAATATAGCCAATTTTCGACTAGAAGTTTAAAGTAATTTTAACGTACCGAGTAAGACATTTTAATTGTTGATTTTAATGCGTAAGAATAATTGTGAAATACTTTTTCATATTGTTATAATTTTTAATGAGGCGTTAGGGACATTGTCGAATTGTATTTTTAACTTTCTGAAAAATCTTCGATAGTTTTACCGGCTAGATCTCTGTCGATATCCGCTATTTAATTAACATTTATTTTTGGATAAAATATTTTAAAATAGAATGTAATTAATGTATATTCAACAATGTATTTGCTACATATTATTTAACTATATACTTAATTTATAAAAAATTAAAACACACAAGTACAAAAGTAGTGTCAGTGGCGAAGGCTCAAAAAGTTAAAACTTGAAGGCGCAAACAAAAGTTTAACGTCTAAACGGAATAAATATAATGAACTCCTGCCACAGCAACCTATGGCATCAGCTTTCCTTTCTATGTTAAATGTGTGCTGTGTTTTGTGACAGCTCATTTGACAAGTAAAAAATTCAGCGATAGACTACGAAAAATAAAAACTAAGGAAACGTAGCTCCCATACTTCAATCGTTTTTAATTTGGCTCTCAAGGTTCTTTTCGCACACTTATATAATAAGGCAATAGCTACGAAACACTACATTCAAATTGGCAAAATAAAGCCGTTGACAATAATAATTGTCACTTCTATAATTATTACACAAAATTCTTGCATGTATTCGAGCCTCTTTTTGCATAAAGTATGCATGTACGTAGGTCACACTATAAGTTTTGCGTAACCTAAAAAACTGACATGTTATAACCAAAATATTATGTTTATTGCTTTTCAAAATACTCTCCTTTACATTCTAAACATTATTTTATGTTATAGAACCATTTTTTAAAACAGGAGGATCACAGATCTGAAGGCATGTTTTCTACGCGCTGATTGAATGCTATCACTGCCTTTTCGGAGGTGATAAAAGAGAAAGCTCTTATTATAAATCTTTAATTTTGGGGAAAACACAAAAATCACAAGGTGCTAGGTCAAGGCTAAACGCAGGATGGGTGACGAGTTGTGCTTTTTCGGAAGATAAAAATGACTTTGTTTCGTGACACACGGTGTGTGAAAAGGCGTTGTCATGATGTAGGAGAATGCGGCTTCTTGGTCGTCTTTCGCGAACCTTTTCTAATATCCTGGGTAAATAAATGGTGTAATACCACTCAGCATTAACACTCTTTTGATCTCCAAGTAGAAATGTACAGATGGGATCCGTAGCTCAGAAAAAAAAACGATCATTTTCTTACCAACGTTTTCTCGCCTGCCACACTTTTGTTGGCCTGTTCTCATTTTCAAACACCCACTCACAAGATTGCTGTTTTTTATCGGGTTCAAAACAACAAATCCACGTTTCGTCTCCTGTGACAATGTCATAAACAGCATTAGAATGTCCGTGGTCGTGCTTCAGTAGCATATGTGAGCACCATTCAATGCGAGCCTGCTTCTGCTCCGCTGTCAGTTCATGAGGGATCCAACGACAACAAAGTCTCCGAACTCGCAATTCTTCGTGTATTTTTTTTTAATTCGACTCATACCAATCCCCAATAGTCCTCTAATCGTTTCATAGGTAATCCGCGGGTTTTCTTCAATTAGCTGCTTAACAGTAGCCACATTATTTTCGTTAACGGCAGTTGAAGGCCGCCCTTCACGAAATTCGTCATGTAAAGAAACTCGACCTCTTTCAAATTCAGCATACCATCTCCTCACGGTGCTCAAACAAAGTACTTCTCTCCCAAAAGCATTTTGAAGACGAGCAGCATAGTCTTGCGGAGAGAGAGAACTTTTAAAATCATAAAAAATCTTCGCTCAAAAATCTTTTCGACTTAATTCCAATTTCGTTGCGTACGTAGAACTTTCATGTATGATAAAAAATTTAAAAAAATATAACATTCAAAACTCAAATAGTTCCAATTAGCTAGAAGTGCAAAACTTTTAGTGTGCCCCATGTATTCGGGTCACATTTTGTAGAATCGGAACAAATTTTCTGACACAGTTACTCTTTCTTATTTTTTATTATTCGTAGGCGATAGATAATTTTGCTTGCTGAAGTTGTTATTTATTCATTCTGCAAGTAACTTAACAACATCTTAAACGGAAAAAATTTACTTCGTATAGTTTTTTCTTACAGGCTGCAAATTATGATTTCTTAAAAAGCCCTTTCAAGCCACTTGCCAGTTTATAACATTATTATTTTAAGAGTGCATTTTAGTATATATGCTAACCAAATTGTTGTATGCGTGGGCTACTATTAAATTAGCATTAACTATTATCATTTCAAAATTATAATATTCGAGGGCTACATAATTTATTTTATACTTCCTTTATCTACTATATATATATATATATATATATATATATACTACTAATCACTACTCACTTCTGAACGATGAAAGATAAGGAATGAAGTCGAGAAGCGTAAATAGAAGATAATATTATGTTTTATTGTAAGAATAAATTAAATTTATACAATTGTAGGCATGCTCGAAATAGTATTATCACTTGTTACTCAACTAAATCTTTATTAAATTAATTTTAATATAAGTATTATAATATTTTTCATGGCCATCATCTATTTATTCTTATACTACTAATACTACTAATTATTATTTATTCAATAGTACTAAATGAAACACTAACATCTAAATCAAGCTTTTGTAATACAAAATGTAAGAGTATAGTTAGAAATTAAGTGGATTGTTACTATGTCTAACGTTGTGCTACTATACTACAATTACCGTATCGATCAGTACTCAATTTAGCCAAGTTGCAATTGATGATAACGACAACAAAGTTTAAAAAAATGTATTGGAGAAGTTACATCGTATTCGTAATTTATCGAATACATAATGGCCAAAGAGCCAGCAAAGGTCAGTCTTTAATCGCTTTTATAAAATGACGAAACTCAGCCAGAGTCTCTGGCTCTAGCTCTATTATAATTAATTCCTTACATTTCTGTTTCATCGAACTCCTTTCATGGTATCAGCGATGGCAATTTGTCCAAATTCTACTTTACTTGATGTCTAGCTTCTACTAAAAACGTACGTACGTTTTTTCTAGAAGTCGTCACTTTACACATGGTTGCTTTTCTGACTCTACGACTCAAGACCATAGTAATTAACTGCATATTTTAAGAAATGCACCTGATTGAACCAAAACTACAGAATACAAACTTGAAAGATGATTGAATTACACAATATAGTAAATGGTCACATTAGTTTGTTACAGGCGATAGACGATGGCCGAAACTATTCAAAATGTAGAATGTTAAAGTTATTAAAGTTTATTTGAATCTACCTTTGTTTTATTGTTCCTTGATCCTCAGTAGGTTAAACGTAGTAGTACGGTAACCCTAGATTTTTTTTTATTACTAAGCTAATTTTTTGTGAGTAGCTTCATTTTGATAAGACGAACAACATTTTTATTTTGGAAAAATCTGTAAGTGGGTAGCTAACAGCTCGTTAGGGTTCCGTTATTGGGTTCTTATCTCTCTTATCATGTTTGTCATCCTAACCAAATGAGAGAAGTCATCCGCTCATGAATAACTTATTCCTCTAAGAGCCAGACATGGCAATGTAGCGAGAGGCTGCGATGAATATTATTATGAAATGATCCATTCAAATTAATTGGAACAGGTTTTTCAGGCAGCCCGGCACCACGTGCAGTAATAGTCTGTCAATCCAATCATTGGATCTCATGATCAACTGATCCTATAATGATAACGTCGTGGTGAATATTATAATCAGGGCGAGCGAAGTGATTTTGTGGTACACTTTACGGAAAAACTATCACGCCTAGTGATTTGTGTACACATAGTAGGTAATTTTTATTTATATTATGTAGATGTTTGCGTCGAGCCCTCACAAAGCTCGGCTTTTAGCTAGTAATATAAATAAAGAGAACGCCTATAAGTTAGAAACAAGGAGTGGCGACATATTTTAAGTTAACTCAGTAGGTCTTCCGTGGCCGTCAATTCTTATCTTAGGGTGGTCACACATCAAAAATAATATCTGCCGATATAAATCGCAGACACATCTGTACAAATTTTGACCACATTACTCTCCATAGGCTTTAAAAATGGTAAAGCTCATTTTCCGTCCAGTGTAGAGACACAATTAAAATTAGACACACTTAAACTGTTTACCAAATTAAATAAGTATAATGGAAGAAAATACATATTTAGTCTGTTTGTACCCATAACCCAATCATATATTATTATGTACGTGATTATTTGCTACAAAAAAGCTACAACAACGTTGTGCGACCGCTACGAATTCGCTACGAAACCGCGGGCGTGTTCGTTGCACGGCCGCTCCACTCAGCTGCGATAAAACGACTAGTGTGGCAACACCCTAAAGTGTACCACATAATCACAAGATAGTTTAGACACAGCACGAGATCAGACAGTATAAATACAGACAATCAATTAAGTACAGCCGATAGTGGTGTCGCTTCCCAAATTTAACAATAATATCGTGATTATTTAATCCAGATAAAATGCGTCTACTATCATGTACCTTGCTGGTTAGCTTGCTGGCCTGCGCGCGGGGAGCAAAAATAACTAATTTATCAGAGGACCCATGTAAGCTTTTCAATGTTTATACAAATATTGTTCTTCTTGAAGTCAAAAGAACCCATTTTCGTTAGTGTTTTATTCTAATTTCTAAGTAAGTCAGTTTTACGTAGTTACAATAATAATTCAGCTTTTTCAAAGGTCATCAATACAGATTTTGTTACTACAAGTTGTTCGTATAAATTATAAAACAAGAGGAAGAGATGGCTTTTATTTGTATTTTGATAAACGTTAAACATGACGTAAACTAGCTCTATTGATTTTCATTATTCTTGTAACTTTCTATAAAATATATAGTAATTTATGTCGCACTCTATTATTGAACATTTTGTAAGTAGGTACTATGTTAAGTAAGTATATAATATTTATTATACAGTACCCGGCAATAAATATTGCACATCGACCTTTGGAAAGTGACAGTCGGCTAATTTCGGTTTTGTAGAGCGTTATCTCTTATACTGCATTTACACATTCGCGTTCGCCATTCGCCTCGTCATCGACGAAGCATTCGACGAAACATTCGTATACGAATGCTGTCGCGAACTACCGTTCACACATTCGTGGGGTGATTCATTTTGACATTCGCACAAGAACATGGAGGACGTGTTCATATTGTGATGCGACGTTGAATGAAAAATATTATGGAATTTATGATAGCGATATTTTGGGTTCCAAAATAATATTACGAGCTCTTCATTTTTGTAAAATTCTAGGTATTCTAAAATTCAGCCTTCACTCCACTCCATTTTTGTTAGTACATAATAATAATAATACTAAATACTAATAATTAATCTGTGTTGAAAACCACAATATATTTTCTTATTATATTAGCCCGCCAAACTGTATAGTAGTTTGTCGGCGGGCTACGCGCTCATAAATACTAAGAAACTAATAAATATAATATATTATACTTTAACAACAAAATATAATCTTTTTGTATAAGTTTGTATATGTTATATATCTTATTATGACTTAAGTTTACACAATGGTACACGTATGTGGCATTGGTAAGAAAAGAAACGACTGTAATAACTAATAACATTGTACTAACATTATTAAAATAATAACATGATAACATTATAATAATATGCAGTTATACACTGTACTAAAAAAATAGGCTAATTTTCAATACAGTGTACATAAATCAAATATATATGTTCATCTTTGTACACGTCCTGTAGGGTCAGACGCTAGCTGTCAACTGAATGCAGGCGAATGTGTAAACAGTAAGTTCGTATTCGCTATTCGTGCCCTTTGATTCGCGTCCGAAAAACCGCTCTCAACGCGAATGCCACGAATCGCGAGGCGAAGTGCGAGGCGAATAGCGAGCGCCTGTTTACACATTCGTGTTCGTTATTCGCCTCGTGATTCGCCTCGCTATTCGTGCGAATGTATAAATGCGGTATTACGCACGAAATACAAAAAGTCCGGTGTATATTAGGAGCTGTTAAAACAATTAAGGTTTGCTTCTTTTGACAATTTTATTATTCTTTGTATAAAATACACCAAATTTTCTATAAGTTATGGCTTTATATTCGGGTAAAATAAAATAAAAAAAGGTGTTCAAATTACGTAATTAAGATTCTTTTGGAAAATTACAGCTGTAGCAAATTTAGGGGTGTTAACAACTCTAGATATATATTTTGAACTGGACACGACTGCACTCTATTAAATTTGAACAACGACTGACATAATGTCAAATAGGTGTGTGCTACAAAGATAACGCTCTATGAAACCGAAATTAGCCGAATGTCTTTTTCCAAAGGTCGATGTGCAATATTTATTGCCGGGTATTGTAAATGAGAGAGTGTTTACTGTCTGTCTGTTTGTTACCTCTTCACGATAAGGTATTCCACCGAACCGATTTAGATGTGACTGCTTCGAGTCTTGGGAAATAAAAGAATGATTTTTCGGTCTAGCACGATAAAGTATAAACGAATTTCTGCGCGAGGTTGCGGGCAACATCTAGTTTTTTAATTGATAACACTATAATATTTTGTACCTAATATAACAGTCAAGAGTCAATGATAAAATGTTATCTCCGTAAATTGGAAAACATGCAATATCTGCGCTAAAGTTCAAGAGTGTGATCTTGACCTAAAGCCCGACTTTTCTTGTCCGTTGTAAAGTAGGTATATTAAAACCCTGGATATCCTTGTATTTTATGAAGAATCTCCTAAAATAGAAAACACTAAAGACGTCACTTAAAAAGTGACGGAAATCCCGACAGGACCTTTCTGAGAACGAATCACTTTTCACGACACATGTAATTACCGTGCCCACTTTCTCCACTATCCAGCTGTGAACGAAATAGAGCCGCAGTCGGCGAACATAGTTCGGGAGCAGGACGCCAGCAAGCCCGCCAACCTTCGGTATCCCAGCGCCGTGCTGTTCAGCGGCACCTGCGGCGGCACCATCATCAGCCCCACCTGGATCCTCACTGCAGCTCACTGGTGAGACTCCTAGCTCCTACTTCATAACTATCTTGGTTTTAGATTCTGACACACGTTATCGTACACGACCTACAAACTTTCAAGAAAAGAGCGTATTTCCTCTTAAAAGACCAATGCACCTGCAACTCTTCTGATGTTGTTAGTGTCCATGGGCGACGCTAGTTGCTTTCCATTAGGTGACACGTTTGCCCCCTAATTTTATTAAAAAAAATCCTTACTTTAACAAACCAAAAATTAACTATAAACAAGATGCGTTATATCAAATCCCATACCTACCTACATTTTTTATTAAAAACTTCGCTATCGAAACTAGCGAATGCAATAATTTGACTGAGCACTTGAATTCGCCAGTTTCAAACTCTGTGGTGTGATAGGTAAGTTAAAAAGGCAAGAAATGTTTCAACCTAAAGCCCCATATATACGTAACGATTTATCGTAGCGATAAATCTGTGCAGACCCTGTTTGCGCAGTTTTATCGATCGTGTGTATGAAAAATCGTTGTCGATAATCGTTCGTCGGTGGCAGTTGCAATTTCTATCAGATAAATCGTTGTCGATTATATTTGTATAGTTTTATCGTTGCGTGTGGACGACAATCGCTCAGTTCGGCAGTACTTCACGGAGCTTGCTATAGTGCGCACCTGCAAATCGCTTTCACAGAAACATGTCGGAAGACGAAAGAGTTGGACACCGCGAACTACCTACTTCAAGATTTTATAGAAAGCTACAGAAACCTAAACTTTCATGAGGACTTATAGCTTTTCGCATAACAGTGTCTTGTTTCTTTATTAGTAGAGAAACTGAAGCCAGCAGATTTAAATATGCCTCTTCATTCATCCTTAAATAGTTATGCCAATCTTGCGGAGCGAATTTCCACTCACATAACAAGGTGGTATGAGAAAATTGCTTCCTTTTCATGAGCCGATCTTTACACTATAGACTCCGCTTCATTTATTTCTTTAAAGACATAACCAGTCCTAATATAGCAATTAGCAAGTGCGTCATAATCTTCCATTGTTAACATGTATCTTGCGTGAGCTTCTGCGGAGAACTGCACGATCGACGTCGATATCGAAGCCGTGTGGAGGCACTAGGAACGTTCGATTTATATGCACAGTCTGAAATCGCTACGATAAACCGTTACGTATGTATGAGGCATTATGTTTGTTATATTTTTTCAGCACGTTGTTCGGCGACGGGATAGCCGTGCTGGCCGGCACCGCCAACAGCGAAGACAACACCGGCGAAAGCCGCTTCGTCAAGCGGCTGGTCGTCCACCCCAAGTTCTCCGTTGGCCCCCACTGGCTCAACGCTGCTGCTTTCAACTTCAGCCAGGTAACAAATCTAATATACATTGTATATTCTCGTGTCACAATGTTTGTGCGCCAAATCCTTCAAAACGGCTCAACCGATTTTAATAAAATTTTGTATGGCCTGAGAATAGTTAGATTTTTACACAGGCTGCACTAAAAATATCGGGAATGGAATACTTCCACTATTCCTGTCATATTAAAATCTTTTTAATTGAAAACTCCTTGGTTTTAAAAATCGAATACCATTTATTTATTTAAAAAAAGATTCTCGGTCTTGTCACAAGGTCTTGTCAAACTTGTTTAGTCGTTGAGAAAATGGAATTGAATGGAGAAAATTCTAGAGCGATGATTTATTATGACTTTCGAAGTGGTTTAACACAAAAACAGTGTGTTGATCGGATGATTTCTGCATTTGGTGATGAAGCCCCATCCAAAACCACAATTTATCGCTGGTTCGCTGAATTTCAACGTGGACGTGTCAGGCTCAGTGATGATCCCCGTCAAGGTCGTCCAAAAACTGCAGTCACTCAAGAAAACGTTGATGCTGTGCGTAAGCTGGTTAAGGAAGATCGACATGTGACATACCGCGAAATTCAGGCAACTTTAGACATTGGCATGAGTCAAATACAAATAATATTGCATGAACAATTAGGTTTTAAAAAGTTGTTTTCCCGATGGATACCGCATTTGCTCTGTGAAGAGCAAAAAGCGGCTCGCGTTACTTGGTGCGTCAGAACTCTCGAAAGATTCCACGCAGGATCCTCAAATGCTGTATACAACATCGTATCAGGTGACGAATCCTGGATATACGCGTACGAACCCGAAACTAAAAACCAGTCACGAGTTTGGGTGTTCGAAAATGAGTTAAAGCCAACAAAAATTGTTCGTTCACGGAGTGTTGCAAAAAAAATGGTGGCCACGTTTGTCTCTAAAACCGGCCATATTGCGACTATTCCTCTTGAGGGACAAAGAACGGTTAATGCAGAATGGTATGCTAGCATTTGTTTGCCACAGGTCGTATCTGAACTCCGTAAAGAGAACTGCAACCGCCGCATCATCCTCCATTACGACAATGCGAGTTCTCACACCGCGCACAGAACAAAAGAGTTTTTAGAGCAAGAAAACATAGAATTATTAGACCATCCGCCGTACAGCCCCGACTTAAGCCCTAATGATTTCTATAAGTACTTTCCCTAAAATAAAGAATAAATTGCGTGATCAGAGATTTTCATCACCTGAAGAAGCTGTGGACGCCTACAAAACGGCCATTTTGGAGACCCCAACTTCCGAATGGAATGGTTGCTTCAATGATTGGTTCCATCGTATGGAAAAATGTGTCAAATTTCGCGGAGAATACTTCGAAAAGCAATAAACACATTTTTAAATAGTACTGTTGTGTCACCTCCTTGATTCCCGAAATTTTCAGTGCCGCCCTAGTATCTACTTTTTATATTGATACTAGAAATAATAATTTATATGGAAATATATAACGTTTGCCGGGTCAGCTAGTTGTCTTATAATAATTATGTGGTTAAGTCAACTAAGTACGAATATATTTTTGAGCACAATATACTGTAGTATAAGTAAATCCCACCAAAACATGAAATGTAAAAGGAGCCAAGCAAAATATTGCATAGCCATTCAATTCAATACTCCTGTCGTAAAAAGTTTTCAGATCACATTCAAGCCAAGCCTTCAACTTATTTTGTAATTTAAATCAACATTCAGTAAATGTATCAATAGATTTCTTTATTTTATAATTATTATAGTGGCTTAGCAATGAGCACAATAGAAAGAAATATAAATAGATAGTTGCGGTTTTCATAAATTATGTATTTCTGGTGTCGTTATAAAAGCTAATAGTCTAATCAAAATAAAATAAATTATTAAATAATTTATTCATACATACAACAATCACGATTTTTTCCCTATTTCTGCTCTATGTCCATAATGGTAAGACTAAGGTTTTTGAAAATTTCAGGAAACCTTCAATTTTATGTTAACTTTAATAATTAATAATAAAAAATAAATAAACTTATTATTAAAGGGGGCTCCCATACAAATTTATGGCACTGAACCCTATGTACGCCAGTCCGACTCGCACTTGGCTGGTTTAATAATTTTTCCTTTCATTGTGAATAAAGACCTATCCGGGTACCAAATTTCAAGGTTCTAAATCTGCTAGAAGTACCTTAGAATTTTGATGATCTATATGTCAGTGAGTGACAAAATGTAGTAACTTTGACCATCCGTTACTATTAAACTATTTATCGAAATTTCATTTAATTTGGAGGTTAAGCTATTTTTAATACTTGCTCCTAGAGACCAAAATTTGAAATACCTAGCTTTGTTAACATCGAAGATAAAGGGGGTGTGAAATAGCCGCGAACCGCTTCGAGAAAAGTATGGTACGGCCGTGCCTTTGCTAAAAAGCTTGGCTGTATAGATGATATATGGTATTCCCTATAGATGATATTCCCTAACGCCAAAACCTTTTTTCACTCTCAGGCTTCACACGTGCGCACAGGCTATTTTGCAATAATAATTTGTTTACTTTCCTTGTAAGCCAAATTACATCCACGACTAATTAAGCCATCACAAAATGTCCCCAGATCGCCGCCCACTGGGACTTCATGCTGGCTGAGCTGGAACAGCCGCTGCCGCTGGACGGCGTCACCATCGCGGCGGCGACGCTGGACGACTCCCGTGACCATCCTGCCGGACAACGCGTCGGCTTCGCCGGATACGGCACAGACGTCTTTGGGGTTAGCCTGACAGCTTATACCTACATTTTATCTGGAATCCGTATCGCCGTAAAAAATTCAGACATTCACTGCCGCACTCAGAAACCAATGTTAATTACTTAACTGTAATTAAAATTTAAATTAATAATTTTGACATAAGTCCCATACATTATCAGGTCAAACTCTTCATTAAATTGACGAACTTCGGCCGCGTATTTTCGCCCTAGTGTGCTTAGACACTTATCAATTATCATCATTAAAAGTGCGGCAGTTAGATTTTAGTTCAGACAATTGCTGTACCTATTAGACCGGAGTTATTTTTAGTGTCCTGAATTTTCCGTGGTGCGCGGAAAAGTTCCAACTTCCAGTCCAACGAGTAATGTAAACAGAAAATGTACGGTTCCCGTACATGTTAGTTGCGGGTAACATGACTAGTGCTTTATAGTATATGTATTAGATAGTAAGAAATTTTATATTTTATACATTAAATATGCGATGACTTGACTTCTGAGTCAAGTACTTACCTAATATAGATTCCCAAATTTTCTGAATACAACAATTTCCAGGGTACGATGCGTCATCACATGCACGCGATGGACTTAGAGATCAAGTCTAACGAGGACTGCTCCATGTTCGAGCCGTTCGCCCCAGAGGACATGCTGTGCGTCCAGGGCATACCGCCTAGGAACGACTACGCGTGCAGTGTGAGTTTCATATCTTTATTAGATAAGAGCAAGGACCCTAGAACACGTCTTGTGGTATTCCGAGGTGCCTTAAGGTGAGGTGCCCATACGTGATTTAAGGCTTTGTTTCACTAGTTTGATGTGCACATACTGGCCCCGCATTCTGTGAAGCAGTACGTATTTTTCCAGCCCAGGTAGCTAGTTCTTGAGACATTACGTAGATCCAGCATAATTTTAAGTTTGTATGGGAAAATTCCTGACGCTCGGGCGCTTGTCCTTACAAATCACAAAAAGAATAATTAACTTTTTCAGCGCCGCTACTTTACACATACAAACCCTAAAATGTTATCACTTCGTTATGTAATTTGTTACACCCTGTATATAAATCAATTCGTTAATGTAAATGCTTTTGTCAGGGCGACAGTCAGTAACTCAGTACCAAACTAGGTACCTAATTATACCTAAGCATAATCTCCTTATCGGAAGTCGGTTAATAGTGGCGGCCTTACCAATGGGTAAGTAAATAGGGCGAGCTGCGAGGTGCTTTGTCTTCCAAAAAAACACCTTGCGAGGCCCTAGCAAGAGCGAATCATCAATAATATGAATGGTTTCCCAGGGCGACAGCGGCAGCGGCCTTGTGCGCGACGGGCGGCTGGTGGGCGTGCTGTCATGGCTGGAGGACGACTCGCGCACCTGCGAGCCCGGCAAGAAGCTCGTCTTCGCCAGGGTCGCCGCCGTCCGCGACTGGATCAAAAAAGTTGCCAACGTCTAGTCCACAATAAATACTTGCTTTACGTGTAATATCTTACTGCCTTTTGATTCAAAACACACATTTGACTACTTGACGCAACTTGACGCTCCCGTTTCGTAGTCACTTGGTCGCGTGTCTGAACAAAGCATTAAACAAACCGTAAATTAACAATTATTGTAAAAAAAAATTTAAATATTTTATAGGTCTACCAGAATCTGAAAAGAAAATGACTCTAGCAATACCGGGGTAAGTAATTGGAATAAAACATTTTGATCCTCTTTTAGGGTTCCGTACCCAAAGGGTAAAAACGGAGCCCTGTTACTGAGACTTCGATGTCTGTCCGTCTGTCTCCGGGCTGTAACTCAAGAACCGCTGTAGCTAGAAATTTTCACAGATTGCGTTTTTTTTAAAACAAAATAAAAGACATATTTAAGGCTCCCATACAACAAATGTAATTTTTTTCCTTTTTTGCTCACAATATTATTAATTATATTTGTGCTTTAATAATTAATATTAATAAAATTAAAATAAAATAAATATTTAATCTCCTAATAGGCTCCTATATTATTATTGTATGACATGATTATATTATGATATTGCATCAATGTTAATGGATTTTTCTCTCTCAAAAATTTGTTATACTTAGTATAAATCGTATTGATAATATTGTAATGTTATGAATTTCATTAATATTTGACTCTATTAAAATGATAAAAATGTTTTGGCTTGAGTTGACGATATTGATTATAATTATTGGATCTCAGACCAATAAAAAAAGAAAGACGGAGTATTTACAGGTAATGGGGTGAAGTCGCTGTCGATCAATGTGTGCGTCACGCCTAGCATAAATACGCTAGGCGTGCGCTTGTGTGCAAAAAAATAATGTTGCCAACTCAGGGTTTCAGATTGTCAAACTCCCATCCTGTTGCAGTCTTATTAAACTACTAAGTAATGACTACAAAAGTTGCTATCAAACTAGATTGTTAAACATCATTCATTAGTAATTGCTGAAAAAAGTAAATACTTAAATATCTATATCTAATAAATTATGTGTTTCAACTAAGAACAGACAGACAGACAGACAGACAGACAGACATACATACAGACAAAAATTGTAAAGAATGTTGTTTGGTGTATGCAGTATGTATCGTATACAGATTAATATGCAAATAGTAAAAAAATCTTTCAATACTACAAACAGACACTCCAATTTTATTTATATTAATAGATTTTAAATGAATAACGAATTTTAGGTTAAAAATAAACATTTGTCAGGATAATACAGCATGTAATATTTTTCCCCTATTATGGGGAAAAATATCTTGCGACCAGCATGCAGCACTGGTTGAGGTTCTGTGTTCCGAGACTCCCGAGACAATTTTTAAAACTAATAAATTAAATTCGTTATTTCGGTGGTAATACATAAATATTCAACTAATTACTTGTGAAACGTAATCCCACAAGGTTTCTTTTGAGCACAAGAATTGTTTTTGCACCATTTAACGATGCGGGATGGCATATTTTGATATTTCTTGACACAGATGAAAACGACATGCGCCGTCACTCGTTGAAACCGGAATGGCGGGCGGCCGGCTTCCTATGGCCGTATCGGCTTCCTATTGCCTGCCTCACCGCGTAGTATGGATGGCTCTGTCTATCTTTTTTTATTGGTCTGAGTATTGGATTTTTAAAATTGATTCTTTAATATCCGAACTATTGTAGAAATTTTGTATGTCACAGGCTACACGGTCAAATTCTCATCAATCTGATCCATCAATCTGATTGACGGAATAGTGATGGTTATAAAAAGTTCATATTAAAAATACGAACAATCCATCAATCCGAGTCGTACACGATCAAATTTTCGTCAATCCGTACCGGATTGATGGATCAGATTGATGAAAAATTGACCGTGTAGCCGGTGACTATGACACACTATATGACAATATTTCCACGCCCATGTGGCAGAAATTGTGATCAAACTAAATTGTAAGACCTTTATGTACGAATTTCTTGGAAATAAATAAATAAATCTTAAATCTTATACAAAAAACACAATTTTTACCAACTTTCGCTCAATACGCCCTTCGTGCGTGAGTCCGACTCGCACTTGGCCGATTTTTTTCCTTAAAGCGGCTGAATGTGTGTGTGAAACATGCAATTATATAAAAAATTATCCAATGATGAAGGATATTTTTTGAAAATCTGCCATCAAAATTTGCCATCAGATCCTGGTAGACCTATATTTTGCTTACCTTTTTGCCTTTTGGTAGACCATGCGCTATATTGAAAAAAAATGTCCTTTTTGACGTAATACTGTAGGACCCTCAGAAATGTTACAAATCTGGTAATGAGATATACATATCTTCATAGACTTATCTAGGTTTGAGAAGAACTAGAAACACGATTAATGTATTTTGCCTCGATACACTTTATTTTCGAAATTACCTCTTAAAAATACGAAATTTGAAGTCTAAATTTATCCAATTAAATTTTACGAAATTAGTCTAATTTTTAGACACCTTTGCAACTCAAAATCGTGTAGAAGCATTTTGCTTAAATGCTCCTAGTTATTTTTTAAACGATTATAATTACGTTTTGTCGCATGTTTTCCGAGCGAGCCGATAGCTTCTGGCCGCAGCGTATTCACGACTTTATAGCTATACAAATTAAGTATAAAATTGCCCTTGCGGTAAAATTATGCTTTCATATTAGCTTTCAGGCAATGGAACTAAGTCTGAAAATTAAAATTTCATAACGTCATCAAACATAGAACAACGTGAAATAAATATTTGATACTGCAGTTTAGTACTGAAAATTCTGTTTAAAGCAGATATAAAAGTATTTTTAACTCAGAATCGCATATAAATTTTATGTTAACTACTTAACTAGCACTTCAGCTTGAATTTTATTATAATAGTAAGTATTGTAGTTATACGTCTACACAATGGTACCTATATAAATAATTTATTGCTTTCGAGTTTCGAGTGAGAGTAAAGTTCAAAAGTCGTACACCGAATTCGTCAATTATTGTTCATAGTTACATACAATACTAATTAGTTATGGCAAGCATTAAATAAAACGCGCACTATATTATATTTTATACTTACGATAAAAATATACATATAATTTGAGTGCATACTGCGCACGTCATACAAGCCTCCAAGATTTATATTTATAACTGTGATGTAAATTTTATAAACTAGCAGATTTAAATTGCCAATAAATTGATTTTGCATGTTCCTAATGTGGTGTGTAGATAGGTAAGTATAATAAAATCGCTTGAATTCAATTTTACCTGACGGTGGAGTGTGGGTACGTAAGTTTATTTAATATTTATACACATCATATGGTTTCCAAATGAGTGTGTGTTGTGGACGTGAAAACCCGACAATCTTTGAGAAACCTGTTCGGCTGACCTTAGAGCAACTCCGTTAATGAGAAACAGTCGCGCACATCAATACGTCCTCTTCCTAGTATCGCAGCGAATGCTATATTCAGTGCATAAACATTGCTATATATCACAGCATCATCCGTATAATTTTGTTGATAGCTCGATTATAAATCAGGAAAACTCCTTGTGATCGTGCAAATTTTGAGCAGCACGGCTCCCGTCGCAGTCGCGCCAGGTAATCAAGTGGCGGCGGTCGGCGCGCGCGGTGTCGTTATCAATATTATTACTATCGATATAATTACCGCTGAGACATTGGACAGCCCCCGGCTCGATTACCGATCGATAAATACGTGCAATTACAGACCGCGAGCGCTCCGCTACGGCCGCTCCGCTGACATATAACATAGAGGGCGGAGGACGAGACAATAGTCATGATGGAGTACCGCGGTAGCCTGACATGTGTGGTGCTGGTGTCGCTGCTGGCCGCGTGCGCCGGCGCGCTGCCGAAACACACGGTGGAGCAGCTGCAGAACACCTACCGTGAGTTAATCCCTGTGCATATGCCATATTGTATAGTGACTGTCACCGGTTACACAGTCAAATTTTCATCAATCTGATCCATTAATCTGGTGTCAATATGATTGACGGAATATTGATGGTTATAAAAAGTTCAAAATATGATCAATCCATCAATCCGTGGGTTAGAACGATCAAATTTTCGTCAATCCATACCGGATTGATGGATCAGAATTAATGAAAATTTGACCGTGTAAGCGGCGACATTAGTGCAAGCCACAAGGAAAATATTGTTTATCGAAAACCGAAGGTTAAAAATGGGTTGAAATGACTTTGTTAAACGGATGTAGGTACCTTAATGTGTAATGAAATGTAACTAGGTCTATACTCTATTGCTAATTGCTATATTATATCATAGACTCTTATCTTAGTTCTATCTATGTAGACAGGACAAGTTGTTTTTTAAATTAAATATCGATAAACATTTATCTCACAAGTAATTAAAACCAATTATTAACAATGACAAGAAAGGTGATAGTGGCCGAGCACCGGCTGGTCATAATATTTTATACTAGATGCCCCGCGCGGCTTCGCCGGTCGCCCACGTTAATTAGGAATTATACGGAAACCGTATATTTTCACGCAAAAAATAGCTTATGTCCCTTCACGTGGTCTACTATATCTGTGCCAAATATTACCATAAAAATTGCTCCAGTAGGTACTTCGTTAGATAAACCCAAGTTTTAATATTTTTTCCCATTTTTTCCACATTTTCCTAGTCTGTTTCTTTGGTCATAACACCTCTATTTTGAAAGTCGGTTAAAATTTTAGCCTATGTGTTATTCTGATGTATATGTTACTGTAAAAGCTCGAACCGAAGTTCGAGCTTTCCGTTTTCGAGTTTAGCGTTCGAGTTTTACCGAAGTAAATCTTAAGATTTAAGTATCAATCTTAGAATTTACCGACACGAGTTGGTAAATGTAAGTATTTCTAATAATACGACGATTTTTTCGAACATTTACCTTTAAAATTTGGTTTAAGCTAAGTTTTACCACTGTCAACTGGTAAATGTTGGTTTTAGGAATAAAACAATGTCTAAATAAACTATAAGATAAAACAGGTAGGTACATATAGTTAACATAATGTTTACCTAAGCTACTATAATTCAATCAGTAATTCTTCTTTTATTTGGTTTTAAAAGAAAGTAAAAAGGCAATCAAAATATGTGATTAATTAATAGGTAAGGTATGTACCTAAAACAAAATATTTCACTTGATGGAAAGCAACTTCCGGTGCCCATGAACACTCGCAACTTGAGCTGCAGGTCTGTCGGCCTTTAAGAGAAAATAGGGATAGGGGTGGGTAGGGAAGGGAATAGGGTAGGGGGATTGATCCGGTAAACTCACTCACTCGGCGAAACACAGCGCAACTGTTTCACGCCGGTTTTCTGTAAGTCCGTAGTATTTCTCTGGTCGAGCTGGACGATTCGTGCCGAAGCATGGCTCTCCCACGGTTAATACCACTTTAATAATTTATAATAATATTAAAATAAAATAAAGATTTAATGTTTTTGCTCTATAACAGTACGGAACCCTTCGTGCGCGAGTCTGACTCTCGCTTAGCCGTTTTTTTTTCAACATATACCATGCCATTACTGTAAATTCTATGATTTACCAACTATATGGTGGTAAAAGTTCGTATCGCAAACCTTTTCGGACATTTACTATTAGGGATTGGTAGATCTTAGGTTTTACTAGAAAATCTTAGGATTTACTGCAGTTCATGCTTTTACAGTAACATATATAAGTTATGTTATTGTAAAGTTTCATTAAAATCCATTCAGTAGTTTTTGCGTGAAAGAGTAACAAACATCCATCCAAACTTTGATGATGTTAGTAGGATCTATCTGGCTGTTGGTACTATTACTACTAGCTTATGTCAAAGATTTGTCTATTTGTGTTGTCGCAGGCCATTATTATTACCTTCTAGGTATACTAAAAATCGGCCAAGTGCGAGTGTGACTCGCGCGCAAGAAGAGTTCCGTACCACTATAGAGCAAAAGTAGGAAAAATGTGTTTTTATTTTATTTTTGTATAGAAGCAGGGGGCTGATTATTATTTTTATTTTTTATTAATAATTATGAAAGTATACTTAATATACGTATACGAAATTTGCCGATTTCGCTGATTTAACGGACGTGATTTAACAGTTAAAATACAGTATTTCTATAAGTTTTAATGCACAACATGTAAGATCGTTTCAATTATAATCTAATGTTGGAGCTAGATTTTTTATTTTTTAAAGTATTTTTAAATAATCCAACTCTAACCCGCGACAGTTTTGTGATTTTTTAACCGACTTCCAAAAAACGAGGAGGTTATATGTTCGGCTGTGGATATTTTTTTTTTTTTTTTTTTTGTATGTTCAACGATTACTCCGCCGTTTGTGAACCGATTTTCGAAATTTTTGTTTTGTTGTATTAGGTTTCACTCCAATTTGGTACCATGTTCACAAAAGTGGTGATCTGATGATGGGATCCATGAGTAATCGAGGGAACTCCTCGAAATTTATATGGAAACATATGGTGATTTTGATTTTATGAGAAGCATCCTAAGCATATGCTACCAAAACACAAGATTCTGCACCAAGGTATACTATGGTTCCGAAGATACTAAGAGAACTCCGGATTCCTTTTAGATACAAGTTTGGGGGTTTAGGCGCTGTTTTAAGAACTGAAAGCATATGCTACTATACAAATTATATCCATCATCATCATCATCATTTTCACGTCAGGGTCACCAATGTCACCAAAATTGAAAATAACAAAATATTCAACCTTATCTCCAGAGCGTAACGCACACATTTGACATTACTTCTGAGAAGTAAGTTGCTTCGATAATACAAGTAACATGCTAGAGTGCACAGCTGTCACACTTACCAATCACGGCCACGGGCGGCCGTAGACTTTTCAAGCGATACTATGTATTACAATAATAAAGATAAAGTTTAAAATCATATGACAATGAAAGCCTCGCCGCTGCCGCGCTGCTAAAATTCCGGTTTGGCGCGGCTCTGGCACGTGTCCACTTCGATTTTTTTTAATGTATTGTTCAAAATTATCTGCAGCTGATATTATATTTTGTAAGTGTGACTGTTAACAAATTGTAATAAGATACGTAGAATAGTATACAGGTGTATTAGGGCCGATTCACACAGGAATGGCGCAGGCGAGGCGAACAGTTTCAGCGTCATATGATTTTAAACTTTATCTTCATTGTTGTAATAGATAGTATCGCTTGAGAAATCTACGGCCGCCCGTGGATGCTCGTGGACTCTTGCGGCCGCCGGCGGCGTCAATTTCTCAAGCGATACTATGTATTACAATAAAGTTTAAAATCATATGACACTGAAACTGCTCGCCTCGCCTCTGCCATTCGGTGTGAATCGGCCCTAATCTACGTATAGTACGCGATGATTTTACTAGGTAACTAAAAAGAGTGAAATTATTATTTTTAACAAAAAATTAAAACCGACTTCCAAGGTAAAAACAATAATAACATCCTTATAATATGAACTAAAAAGTATTAAATAATTTTTCCTATCTCATGGTGCCTTTTTCCGAATTCGGCTAAAACTCAACTATTTCTGTACTCAATCTTCATAATTTTGAAGTCGGTGCCAGTTACAAATGTTTCAAATATTCTGGCATCTGGATTCAGCTATATCTGGTACCGACTTCAAAATTATGAAGATTGAGTACAGAAATAGTTGAGTTTTAGCCGAATTCGGAAAAAGGCACCATGAGATAGGAAAAATTATTTAATACTTTTTAGTTCATATTATAAGGATGTTATTATTGTTTTTACCTTGGAAGTCGGTTTTAATTTTTTGTTAAAAATAATGCTGTAAAAGGTTTAGAATATCACCTGTTTATGGATTGTATTGACGTCTTAACGGTATAAAAAAAATACAATGTACTGTTGAGAAAGTCGTCTATAAAATGTTGGAATTACTTTTTACCACTTTAATATTCAGAAATAGTTGAGTAAAAAAATATGTAACTCGGCAAAATTTTAGAGAAAATGGGCAAAGAATTGCTGTTAATTTCGGCAACTTGGAGCTGTAATTCATAAAAAGAAAACGACAGAAATAATTTATAGATAAAATTCTATCCAATCCGAGAAAAAGAAAAAAAAACAAATTGTGCCAAAAAAACACTGATTCAAAACAACCTAAATCTCACATTATATTACTCGCCGCAAGGCTCGATTCGGCTTTCCGCGTTTAAATATATTTTAAATCTAATAATTAACATATTTTTTTTAAGTCTAATAAGGGGAAAAAACCTAATAATATTTCTGTAGCGAACCTTTGCAATTTCGTATTCATCGGCAAAATTTCGTATACGGACTCTTAAATAGAAAAATGTAAAAAAATTACGTTTGTTGTATGGAAGACCCCCTAAAGTATTAAATAATTTATTTTGTTTTTACTATATTTTGTTGTTATAGCGGCAACAGATAATAATCTGCAACCTGCATGCATAATCTGTAAACTCTCTAGTGAGTCTAGCTATTACCACTCTTGAGAGTTGAGACAGACAAACAGACGGACAGACATCGAAGTCTCAATAATAAAGTCCAGGTTTTACCCTTTGGGTACGGAACCCTAAAAAGGGTATGTTAAGGGTTTTTTGTTATTTTTATAAATAGAGTTTGAAAACATAGTTTTATTTGCAAAGCCAACCGTAGAGACAAAGAATATAAAATTAACAAAGTCAGCTGTATAGGTATCCTACACTTTTGTAATTCAAATTAAGTACTATAAATGTACATAAAACCATATAAAACCTAATATTATTAAGTGATTCCTGTTAAATATTTTCATCCACTGTTAATTTATTAAATAATGACCTCGTAAAACTTTCATCAGCAGCCCTCATTTATATTAAGGGGACATTGTTTGACGACCTCTGTGGCTCAGTATGTAATACGTATGTAATAGTAATTCGAATCCCGCCGACGGAACAAAAAGTTTTCAAAGTATCCAGGAATTGCTATTGTATTCTATTGTTGTCGCGATCACCGGTGCTCGCGCGGGGCCTGAAGGATTAATACTCATCCATGACCCAGGGTCATGGATGAGTATTAAATATATGTAGTATAATATAATAAAAATCTTAAATATATAGTGGCTATAGTATAAAGTGTAAAATATAGTATATATTTCCGTTGTCTCGTACCCGTAAGTTCGTAACACAGGTCCTTCAGGTACTTACCACGCCACGGTAAGCGTCCATAGAATATATTATATTATTACTAGACGTTCCACGCGGCTTCGCCCACGTAAATTAGATTTTTCACAGACAAATTATTCCACAAAAAATAACATAATATGACCTTTCACGTAGTTTACTTCTTATCTGTGCCAAATAACAGAAAAATTGCTCCATTAGTTCTGACATCAGCCCATTCAAATAATTTCCTCCCGTTTTTTCCACATTTTCCTGTATTTCTTCGCTCCTTAGTCATATATACTATGCCTTAGTCTTAGCGTGATAAGATAATATAGACTATAGCCTTCCTCAATAAATGAGCTAACACTGAATTTTTTTTATCGGACCAGTAGTTCCTGAGATTAGCGCGTTCAAACAAACAAACAATCAAACATACAAACTCTTCCGCTTTGTAGAGGTACCTATAGATAAAAAACTCCTCTTGCGGTTGAAAATCTGATTCACCAGTTGGTACGGACTACGGATCTATCCGCGTCGCAAGTAACGATACACATAACACAATACAGGGAAAATAACAACTTTGTGCTCATACTACCTAAGTGCTACTTCGTATTTCTGATGAGTCAGGTTCAACCTTCAGGCTTCGACCGTGACAAATGCTCATTAGCTCGTTACGTTTCAGTAACAAATTCTGGGAATTGGGGCAGTGTGAAGATCCCCAATGAGGTGAACTCAGTGAGCGCAATAGGGGCGAAGCCCAACCACCTGCAGTACCCGTCCGCAGTACTGTTCGGCCGGACCTGCGGCGGCACCATCATCAGCCCCACGTGGATCCTCACTGCAGCCCACTGGTAAGTATAAGAAGAGTTTAGACTTTAGTGACTCCCCTAATATGTACGATCAGAGAAGTTGATTCCTAGACAGATGCCGGTCCTAAGTAACTTGGTCGCGTTAAGTCGAACCCACCCAACAGCACCCGACCGATCACAGAGAAACATTGAATTGACATAAGCCGACCAAATGACGTAGTTCAAATATCTGGGAACTAGTTTCCTCGATGATAAAATATTGTAAGTATAGCATAGCGGTAATCGGTATAGCCTGTTTAGAACTCCTTTAGTTGTTGCGAGATGATTATGTCACCGACTTGAGGATCATTCAGCATTCTCAGATTAAATACTACTAGCTATATGACCGAGCTTCGCTCGGTATTCAAAAATTAAAAAAACACACATAAAATGACATTTTATGAAAATGATTCCTAGCTAGATCGATTTATCGCCCCCGAAACCCCCTATATACTAAATTTCATGAAAATCGTTGGAGCCGATTCGGAGATTCCAAATATATATTTATACTAGCTGTCCCGGCAAACGTTTCTTTGCCATATTATATTAAGTATATCGCCCGTTTTATTTTATTGAATTATTGACTAAAATATAAGTATGTCACCATAGCAACGTCCATCGCTATCCCGTGACCCGCGTCGCATAAACAATGGTCGCTCTTTACAGACAAAGAATTAGCAATAAATTAAAATTGCGACTATAATTTGAGATTTAAACTATCCTATCTCTCAAGTTGGATCGAACTGCACATGGTGTGCGAATTTTATTATAATCGGTTAGTTAGTGGTTTAGGAGTCCATTGAGGACAAACATTGTGACACGAGATTTATATATATTAAGATATATACAAGAATTGCTCGTTTAAAGATATAAGATATAAGATGAAGTCTATCAATTATTATGAACGTTTGTTTACTAAGTAGGTAAGCCTTAATTTGTTATATAATTTGTTATATCGGTTGCACTCTCATCTCACATCGTACCTATCAGTCGTATCTCGTAATTAGGTACATGCCGGTTTTTTTTAAATGTTTTTCCCAGGGTTTCCCAAAGTGGGTTTTGCAAGATTGTTTTTGTTTTTAATAGCACAACGCTTATAATATCCGATAAGAAGCGCGGTTTTTGACCGACTTTCAAAAAGGAGGAGGTAATACGTTCGGCTGTATGTCTTTTTTTTTGTATGTTCCTCGATTACTCAGCCGTTTGTGGTCCGATTTTCAAAATTCTTTTTGTGTTGCATAGGGTTTAACTCGAATTTGGTACCATGTTCACAAAAGTGGTGATCAGATGATGGGATCCTTGAGGAATCGAGGGGACTCCTTGAAATTTGTATGAAAACATATAGTGATTTCGATTTTTTCCGAAGCATTCGAGGTAAATGCTACCAAAAAGTAAGACTTCGCACCAGGTTATACCCTGGATCCGAAGGTACCGAACAGAACTTTTGAATGCTTATAGGTACAGGTTCGGGGATTTCGGTGTTGTTTGAACAAATGAAAGCATAAGCTAATACATCAATTTGATTATTCATCATCATCACAATCATAATTATACCATGAGTCATCACGCTATGACCCAATTATTGGTACTTTTTGTGATATTTTGCATCGAAGCAGATGTGATGTTGATGATGATTTCGCTGTTTGTAGATCGATTTTCAAAATTATCGTGTTTTTGTATAGGATGTATTCTTAATTTTGTATAACAATTACGAAAGTGGTGAGCTGATGATGGGATCTATGAGCAATCGAGGGAAATCCTTGAAATTTATCAAAACACTTATAGTGGTTAAAATGTTCTTTCTAGTAAGTTAAACATATGTTACGAATAAGAGAAATTTCATACGAAGGTGTATCTTGGTGCAAAGGCACTGAACAGAACTCCTGAACCTATAAAGACAAAATTTTGGAAATTGCAGCATCGCTTAGATAACTGCAAGCATTTACCACAATTTCGCTTACAGTAACATAACGTGAATAGTTAACATTCGTATTGGGGTTTTACGCATAAAGCCTAATTTTATAGATACTTAACTAAAAAGAGTGAAATTATTATTTTTTAACAAAAAATTAAAACCGACTTCCAAGGTAAAAACAATAGTACTTAATATGAACTAAAAAGTATTAAATACCTCTTACTCTTTAATAGCACGCCTTTTTCAGAATTCGTCTAAATATCAACTATTTCTGTACATATACTACAGTCTTCATTACTTTGAAGTCGGTACCAGGCCCAAAAGTTTCAGATATTCTGACATTACTGAACTCGCGATTAAATTAGCTGGTACCGACTTCAAAATAATGAAGACTGTAGTATATGTACAGAAATAGTTGAGATTTAGACGAATTCTGAAAAAGGCGTGCTATTAAAGAGTAAGAGTTATTTAATACTTTTTAGTTCATATTACTATTGTTTTTACCTTGGAAGTCGGTTTTAATTTTTTGTTAAAAAACAATAATTCCATGTATAAGTCGGCAAGTATTTTGCCTGTCCATCATACCTACCCTGTATAGTATCCCGTATCATTGATAATGATAATTAATTAATGACATGGTATGTACAGTACATTGTATATTATAATGTATACTGCTGCGGGCCGCGACCTCAAGGCAATGTTTATCTCGGGTTTTACCACAAAATATGAGTGACGTCATCTACACGCATTTTAACAACGTGTTACGTGCAACACCGTGCACGCCGTAAATCATGTTTCTTACTACTTTTGCGTTATTATTTTAAATTGACAACCAAAATAAAATTATGGCATCGACCAACTTCAGGATCACATTTCAGTTGAATATTGACCCGCGTGTAATGACTTATATGTGACGCCATCTAGACTTTCTTGACCATCTATTAGCTCTTTTATACCATACATTATAATAAATAACCCTTACAAAGTTATAGAAGTGGATGAATGGATGCCAGAAGTCATCAAACAGCAAGTCATGGCTCCCCAAGAACCAAAGAGGCATAATGACTTTGAGTAATTATGACTTACTACCGACCCACCCGACGTCGCGTCGCACGGGTATAAAATATATAGCCACTGAAAAAAATATTAAAATCAATAGCCTATGATCCTTCACGTGGTCTACTTCTTATCTGTGCCAAATAACATAAAAATTGCTCCAGTAGTTCGCGAGATAAGCCCTTTCAAATAATTTCCCCCGTTTTTTCCACATTCTTTTATAAGTCTTAGCATTATAAAATATACCCTATAGCCTTCCTCAATAAATGGGCTATTTAACACTGAAATAATTTTTAAAATCGGACCAGTAGTTCCTGAGATTAGCGCGTTCAAGTTAGCCCTTTCAAATAATTTTCCCCGATTTTTCCACATTTTTCTCTATTTCTTTGCTCCTATTAGTCTTAGCGTAATAAAATATAGCCTATAGCCTTCCTCGATAAATGGGCTATCTAACACTGAAAGAATCATCAAAATCCATTGCGTAGTTTTAAAGATTAAAGGGAACAAAGGGACATGAGGGAAAAAAAGCGACTTTGTTTTATAATAAGTACTAGCTGTCCCGGCAAACATTGTTTTGCCATATAAATAATTTTTGGTATGAAAAATAGATGTTGGCCGATTCTCAGACCTACTCAACATGCTCACAAAATTTCATGAGAATCGGTCAAGCCGTTTCGGAGGAGTATGGCAACGAAAACTGTGACACGAAAATTTTATATAAGGTGCATTGGGGTAATCTCGTAAACTTTTTGGAAGAGTGAGGCTATTGTGTCATTGTTTCAACTTTAGAAGACGAATTGTATATATTTTTAACTATAACTCTAACATTTCAGTTATAATAAACACATTTCCATGTGAATCGTATCTTTTTTAGTTCAAAAGTATTTACGGATACTGGTATAACTACCCCTTTAAAATATAAACCCTATTTTTACTTTTCATGGGTAATTTCGAAAACTCAAGGGGTAATTTCGAATAACAGCGAAACACGACCTAATGTAAAAATACATTTAAGGCACACATTTATTTTTATTCTATTTTACCCCATACAAAAACATTGTGTATACAAGGCAGAGAAGACACCAAACTAAGTTTTAGACTGAAAAATTTTCGAAATTACCCCATTGGGGACGCAGATGTCCTCAACATTTGGAGCAAAAAAGTAAATAGATAAGAACAATAAAAAAGCTAACACTAGATAATATTATTGTATTTATTTAAATTTAATATCCAGCAAAGCTATAACTAACGAAATAAAATAGGAACACATTTTTTGTTAAAAATAAAAATACTTTTTACCCAGTCTCGTAAATTGCTAAACCAAAATTAAAACTAAATTAAAAAAAGGAAGTAGTTTTCAATTGCAGAGGAAAGGCGCGCCTTAGCTCTGCATTTAAAAACCACGTCAGCAATCAGCACCCAAGCAGTTGACACCTGCAAATAATAAAAGTGGCTTCTTCACTTAAACCATTTTTATATAGTCGTACAGGTTCCCTAGAACAATTTTTTTTATTACAATCAAGCTAATTTTTCGTGAGTGGCTTCATTTTGATAAGACGAACAACAATTTCCTCTGCGTAAATTCTTGAAAGTGGTAGCTAACAGAGATAGAACTATTAACCTATCAATATACAAAAATCAGCTGGTTAGGGTTGTGTTTTAGGGTTCATTAGTCAACCAAGTTTTGTTGATTAATGAACTAAAAAGACTAAAACGGAACCCTAACGAGCTGATTTTTTGTACTTATATTGATAGGTTAATACATAGTTATAAAATTCAAGAATAACCTTGTCCTACAAAATATAGAACAATCCATATTTTAGGACCATCAAATAGAAATATTAAAATGTAAATCCTTTCTATCTCTGTTAGCTACCACTTTCGAGAATTTACGCAGAGGAAATTGTTGTTCGTCTTATCAAAATGAAGCCACTCACGAAAAATTAGCTTGATTGATATAAAAAAATTGTTTTAGGGAACCTGTACGACTATATAAAAATGGTTTGTTTTGTTGTTGTTCGTCTTATCAAAATGAAGCTACTCACGAAACATTTGCTGGATAGTAATAAAAAAAACTGTTTTTATTTTTATTTTAACAACAATAAAAATTGATTCTACACGTCTATTCAAAAATACGTTTTAAGCCTCTCAATGTCGAAAATCGACATAATTTGTACGAGTCGAGTCAAGTTTGGACTCTGTATTTTCATTCGTTTATGTTTGTTGGTAAAGGCAGGTAAATATTTTATATGTTGCGCACCCCTGCAAAAGACTATGAAAAAATTATTGGGGAAATTACGTTAACAAATTTACCCCACTGGGGTTATTTAGAATGTTTGTTAAAAATCATAGCTAGACCAACATTACATATTCTTAAGAAAGCAAAAAACGTCAAAGCTTCTTTAAAACAAACAAATTATTACGTAACTTACCTAATTTCTGTGTTAAACAAAACGGGGTAATTTCGATAATCCCAAAAAATCATAAAATTGCACTTGGCGCGAAAAAATGAACTTAGCGCACACGCACTCCCGGCTGACGGCTCGAGGGAAAGGAAGCGGGGGAGGTGATTAAATTGGCGTCTCGGTAAATGTGGCCAGAGCTCAAAATTACTTTCTGTTTGGTAATTATTTGCCATTTTCGAAATATCCCCATTTTTTTTTTCTTCCGAAGTTACCCCAATGCACCTTATTAGAAGATAGATAGGGAATGAATACTTATAGATAATTTATAATATGTATAGATGAGGCATTAATCATTATACCTATGTGTAGCATAATCCAAATGATGACACCTACTGATGTTATTACACCAGTCACACAATCATGGATGTACCCAGGTAGGGGCAGAGGGGGACCGCCGCCGCGTAAATCTACGTAAATTTTACTGGCAAGTGGGAATTAAAAACGTGTTACCTACCTACTCTGCGCAAAATGAAGTGTTGGAAACAAAATATCCTTTCAGTCAGATTAATAAAAGTCAATTTTCATGATTTTTTTGTTTCAATATACCAGTCGGACCACCTTCTCGAAACAGATAAAAACTATGAAAAACACTATAATAATACTAATAATAGAGTAATATTAGAGATGTTGAAAGATGTAAGAGTAAAGACGATGATAATGATTAATTTAATGTACCATTAGCATATGAAAAGATAGAGGAAGTTTTCATCTTCTAAAATTCTTTTACTTCAATGCTCTAAGTCACGTAGTTTAGAAGTTATAACGATTTTCTTATGATGAACTGGTCAGAATAGTATGAAGCCAGAGATTTTTTTTTTTAAGTTGGAGAAAAAAATTTTGAACTCATGATGTATGGCTTAAATTAGTGACAAATTGGCTTTCAAATTATTTTTTTCACCAACTTTTGAAAAAAAATATCTCTGGCTTCATACTAATCTGACCACCTCATCATAAGAAAATCGTTATAATTTCTAAGCTATCTGACTTAGAGCATTGAAGTAAAAGAATTTTAGAAGATGAAAACTTCCTCTATCTTTTAAAAATAAAAAAGAACCAGTTTAATGTGCTAGATTTTTCACAAAAAGCCATTAATAAAAAATACACATTTTTTTTTCTTAAACTTGGGTATTTCTATGTTTAATTCCACGAAATTTATAACTAATTGCCTTTTAAGTGTAGTCCACAAATGTAGCTATCAAATGAGACCTTTTTTATTTTCATAGGATATTTACAAGAGCAGTTCTGGTCAGATTAGTGTGAAAGCCCGAGAAAAACTAAAATGGCTGCCATTTTACAACCTTGAGAGAGAAAAAAAATTTGAGGGCCAATTTGTCGATAAAATATGCCATAGATCATGACATTAAAGGATCGGACACCGGTGTCGGGACACATTGGAATCTCCGAATCGGCTCCAACGATTTTCATGAAATTTAGTATATAGGGGGTTTCGGGGGCGATAATACGATCTAGCTAGGAATCATTTTCATAAAATGTCATTTTATGTGTGTTTTTTGAATTTTTTGAATATTCGCTCGGTCATATAGCTAGTACTTAATTATTTATCCAAAATCACTATGAGTTTCCATTTGAAATACATCAGATATCATAAATTGAAATCACAATATCATCTAGATAAATAGGTTTTTAGTATAAATAGCGAGAAATTCCCTCGATTTCTAATGGATCCCATCAAGTGACCTTTTTTATGAACATGGTACCTATAGTCGGGACATTTTAATAGGCCACATTTGACAGTTCATCAAAATTGTACCAGGTAACCTTGTCTTAATAATTGCACGTCGTTACAATGTTACGTCAGCTGACCTTTTTTCTTTTTAAACTCTAGGGAAGTTACCCTAAACCTTAAAAATCGAAAGCGAATAAATAGTGTCGATGCATTGATTACTTGTAACGAAATATCCCCATAAATTAATAACCACGTTGTGAAAAGTAACACATATTTATGTGAAATGAATAATGATAATACTAAATTTAACAGTTTTTTTTTTTAATTCAAGCGAATAAATGCATTTTTTTTTTAATTATGTACTTGTCTTATTTTGCTCCTTGAATTTGCAAAAGAAAAAGTAATAATGGGACAGGAGTTTGTTTCAAACGTATAAAATTCAAATATTTTATTTCAAGTCCGTATCGATTTATTCGTTTTGGTCGATGTTTTTACGCAGCTCACAACACTACGGAGATTAATCTGACAGATGTCAAATGTGGCCTATTAAAATGCCCCGACCAGTGTTGTCACATCTACCAACTTTATGGTAGACCTACCTATTTTACCTCCTTTCTACCTATCTACCAACATCGGTATCAAATCTACCTATTTTTCAACATATCATTGTTCACGTACAAATAATAAACGTTACTCGGAGAGCATTTTAGTACATTGCATTGATTCGTCTTGGTGGAATACTTCCTTCAGCTTCATACATCCATACATCTTAATTAAAACAACCCGGCCAAATGCGTGTCGTGCCACGCGCAATATCTAGGGTTCCAAAGTACCACTAGTTTTTAAAATTTTTGTATGGTCAATGAATAGGTACAAGTTAATAACGTGTTTTACACTACTAACAACATCATCTCAGTTACGTTCAAACGATTTTGAACGAAAAGTTCCTTTGTAGTTTGTAGCTACTCGTACTTCTACGAATACAATTTTTGTAGTTGATCAACTATTACTCAATAACTTATGAAGTCTGCTTAGCAATGATAGTTTTCCTTTTAAATTCAGCATATTATTTCCTACTCTCGTGAATTTTATCACATTTTCAGAAGCAACCGTTTAGAACTTTATCTGGTAAAAAGGGGGGCAGGGCCCCCGTAAGGGCTTCTGGCGCCTGTGTGCAAAAAAAGGGTTTTGGCGCCCCTTTAGGCAAATTTTTTGGATCCTTGGTTTTGGCGCCCCTAAAGATGGCGATTTGGCGCCCCTAGATGGCGTCTGTGTGCATTGCACACATTGCACATATGGTAGTGAGGGCCCTGAAGGGGGGATACTGGACTCTAACGATTTTTCCACTTTAAAACTTCATATAATATCACAAATGGATCCCTAAATCGGAAAATTTTAAATACTCGTAATATTTTAAAAAACCTATCCAACAACACCTCATACGGTGGGGTGAAAGCAAAAAATCACTTCCGCATTGATGTGTAAGGGGGGTACCGTAAAAAAATCATTTCAATAAAAAAAAATCAAAATCAAAACAATTTCAAATCATTTCAAAGACCGAACAGCCGAATGCTGAACATTTAAAATTATTATTCAATAAAAATATGTATAAACACCATTAATAAACCTCTCTCTATGGATAAACTAGGATATTTTATTCTACAAAATTTACTGATATATGAGGGTGGTAGATCTACCAACTTTTGGTTCTAACATCTACCTAATTCTACCAATTTTTGGCATGACGTCTACTGATTTTCTTAAATTTGGTGTGACAACACTGCCCCCGACATTAATTCGGACAATAGCGAAAAAATCTTGAAAATCGGTCCACAAACAGCGAAGCGATCGCTGAACATACAAAAATATATTATATACAATGTGTCCCGACACCGGTGTCCGATCCTTTAATGTCATTATCTATGGCATATTTTATCGACAAATATGGCAGCCATTTTAGTTTTTCTTGGGCTTTCACACTAATCTGACCATTACTTCTCATGTAAATATCCTATGAAGATAAAAACGGTCTCATTTGATAGCTAAACTTGTGGTCTATGCTTACACAGGCAATATGTTATAAATTTCGTGGAATTAAACATAGAAAAACCAAAGTTTAAGAAAAAAATTTGTGTATTTTTTAATTAATGGCTTTTTGTGAAAAATCTAGCACATTAAACTGGTTCTTTTTTGTTTTAAAAAGATAAAGGAGGTTTTCATCTTAAATAAATTCTTAACTTCAATGCTGTCAGATAGTTTAGAAGTTACAACGATTTTCCTATGAAGTTATATAGTCAGATTAGTATGAAGTCAGAGATTATTTTTTTCAAAAGTTAGAGAAAAAAAAAATTAACTCATGACTTATGAGTTATGGCATATTTTAGTGACAAATTGGCTTTCAAATATTATTTTTTCTCCAGCTTTTGAAAAAAAAAATCTTCAAACCACTGACATAGTATGTAAGTATGTACTACGTAGTACTTACTACCTCAGTGCTTCAAACACGGTTTTTTACTTTAACGCGACGTCACCTTAAAAATAACGCAGCTACCTACGGTCCATACGTTTTAACTTTAACATTGCGGAATACCTAGTACCTACTTTATTTTTAAGTAAATTAATCAATACTTAAGTATATTTAAAAGCCGGGGAAAAGTCGGGGAACTAATTTTGTTGGCAACATCTGTTAAGTTTTTAATAACTAATAACAAAAGCTGAAGAGTTTATCTTGGCCCAAAAAACTTTATCGGCTTCTACCGCAATCAATGGCTATATTTAAAAACAAAATATGTAATAAGTAAGTTGATGATGATAACAAAATGGGACGTCGGTGTTTATTGTAGGTAATTAGCTCCGATTTCTGACGAAACTTTTCGTTTATCTTTACTTGTTGGAATTACTATGTTTATAGCTTCTCAAAAAAATAGTAGACGCCGAATATAATTTTTGAATCACATAAGAAATACAAAATCCTTATTATATTGCAAGGCGCAAAAAGTTGAAATCAGGGGCCCCGCTACCCGCTACTTGTGTGCAATACACACGGGCGCCATCCTCCAGGGGCGCCAAATTGATATATCCTTAGGGGCGCTAAAACCTAGGTCCCAAAAAATTTGCCAAAAAGGGCGCCAAAATCCTTTTTAGGGTTCCGTACCCAAAGGCGTAAAAACGGGACCCTGACTTCGATGTCTGTCCGTCTGTCTGTCCGTCTGTCTGTCTGTCTCCAGGCTGTAACTCAAGAACGGTAATAGCTAGAAAGTTGAAATTTTCACAGATTGTGTATATCTGTTGCCGCTATAACAACAAAATATACTAAAAACAAAATAAAATTGGGGGGCTCCCATACAACAAACGTGATTTTTTTGTACCTTTTTGGATCTCTATCAATAATGGCAACAGGTAGGTACTTGAATTTTACTCAAGGTCCTTACTTTTATGTGCACTTTCATATTTAATAATAATATTCAAATAAAATAAAAATTAAGGGGAGCTCCCATACAAAAAACACAATTTTTGGGCTTATTTTGCTCTATGATGGTACGGAACCCTTAGTGCGCGAGTCCGACTCGCTCTTGACCGATTATTTTGAACACAGGCGCCAGTAGCCCTTGATCGTGAATCGTGATTATGTTTAGAAAATTTATTTCAGCATCCTCTTTTAAGCAAGACTGTATAAATACTGTAGTGTGGGATGGTAGACAAAATGGGGTTTGTAAAGTTGAAAGCATTACTGCTCTGAAGCCCTGAAAAAGCCTCCTTTTTGGAAGTCAGTTAAAAAGTAGGCAAGTATCACACAGGAATCTTGTACGTAGGTTATTTAACGAAAAGAAACTGAATTTACCTAGCCTTATCCCAGAGAAACCGCGCATGTTTCATCTATTAAGTACCCTACTACGAAAAATCAGTCAGGTACTTTATAATAAGTAATTACTGCTTGTAATTACCTATTGGTTGCACATCCGTTGGCATTCTTGGCTAATTACAACTCAGTACCTAGGTTACTCACATTACCACTCGACACTCGAGTTCAATTTTCCAACCGCAACAACAAACAACCACACTTTACGTATATACAGTATGTTAGTGTAAAAACCGTTATCCTTGAAACCATCAAATGAGCCCGTCAATATGTTATATGAACAACTTTTTCTATGAGAACAATGCTGGGAACTCAAAAAAATATTCTTCATAGTTCATACCCATACAAATTGCCCGGATCGGCAACTTGTAGGTATGGGTATGAAGACTAAAGGGGGTGACAGACACGCGAGTAAGTACGCGGACTTATGGCTCGACGATCTTAATCGCCTGTGTGTCAGCAAAGAGCCGCGAGCCGCCAGCCGCGCGCCGCGAGTCGCGAGCCTGGGGGTTACCATGCCCCCAGGCTCGCGGCTCGCGGCGCGTGTGTGCGATTCTCGTGTGTCACCGACGCGAGCCGAGTAAGTTCGCGAACTTAAAACCCGCATACTTTAAGTTCGTACGTGTGTCACCCCCTTAATAATTGATGGTTTCAAGTATAACGGTGTTTACACTAACACACTGTATAACCGAATACCCTACTATATTTGTGGCCCGCGTGATGTTAAACTATTTTGAAATGCACGCCCGCCGGCAAAATAACGCAGTCTACGTGATAGTCGTTAAATTTTTTCCACTTTTAAATCGTTAATTTTGAAGAATGTTATTTTTTAAGCCTAAAAAGTTTTTGTTGCGGCCCGCGACACCAAGACCAAAACATGTTTGTGGCCCGCATGAAAAAAAGGTTGGGGACCACTGCCCTACACCTACGAAACGACTTTACTGATTTTACCAAATTTTATATGCATATTAAGCTATAAGTGCATTTGTTGAATAAATAATAGTAAATTATTACAACTCGAGACTGACGGCGACCATCGTTTGTGCGACGGAATAGCGATGGACGTTGCCATGGTGCCATACTTATTTAGTCACTTCAATAAAATAATAATATGGGCGAAATACTTTATATGGCAAAACAACGTTTACCGGAACAGCTAGTAGGGTAGACTGGGTACGGATGTGACAATTTTGGTTTGGAGGCCAATAATTTTGTTAGTTTTACAGCTAGCTGGGAAAATGTTGTCACAAACCATAGTTTATTTATTTGGCTACATAAAAATACCATTATATCATGGCAAAATACGATGTATTAGTCATGGAATCAAATTTTAAAGAAAGAGGGAAATTGTCACAACCGACCACAACCCAAGGGCGGTTGTGACAGTGGTTGGGGTCAGTAGTGACATCTACAAAAAATAGTTTTATTTTATTTCAATTTTTATTTCAATAAAATTGTACCATAAAACACCATAAACTTATTCTAAACAGGCTACTTGACCTATATTCAATTTCATTGAACAAATGCATATTTCTAGTAGAACTTGGCCTAGGAAACCGTATTTCACCCTTATCATCAAATAAAAGCTTATGATTGATAAAGAAAGTCGATTTGAAAATATGATTTTATGAAAATAGGATTTGTACTGACGAAAACGCTTTTGCGGTACTTCCGATTTGGATGTGACGTCATTCTCATAGTAATAAATATCTTTTATTTATCGCGCTCGTTATATGTAAGTTTATTTGTATATAAATATTAAGAATAAGCCTAGAAAGATTTGTAAAATATATTTTCTTAAATAATTCAAATAAAACATCAGTTTAAATATATTATCTCCATTTATTGTAGACGGGAAATGAAATGGCCAAAACTTTTCTCCAAATGTTTTCAACCTTACAAATGATTTCTAATTTCTTATTTAATTATTTTATAATTTTTGGGCACTTTCAGACTCGTACATTTAGCACATAAAAAATATTTCAATAAAGAGAGTTTAAAATACAAAACGTATGACGTCACACTATGGCGGACTCAAGGCGGACAGTGTTTTCGGCGCCATTTAAAAGGCATGTTTTTCAACCAACATTTTTATGGGTTTCTATTGTGTAAAATATTAAAATATTAGTTTTTTTGTGAAAATGAATGATTAAGAAGCGATTGGCATGAAGAAAAAAAATAGGTCATGTAGCCTAATCGTATGAAAACAGTCTATTTTGAAACATTTTTATCGACCAAGACAACGACATCCGATTAATTTGATGAATTTCGCCGTTCTCTTTAAATAAGTCGTACATTTGACTTTTTCGTTAGTATTTTCGTATTGACTAATAATATTCTGCACTGGTTTGGTGTTCTGCAAGCGTTTTTAGGACATCTAAGAAAAAAGATAAGATAAATGTATGTCACAACCGTACCCATAAGATTTGTCACAACCGTACCCAACACATAATTTCAATTATTAAACAGTCGCCACGAATCGGCTAAACGATTTACGTAAAAAATAATCACTCACAGTTAACTACTAATGATCAACTTACAACAAGAAAATAAACGACATAAGTTATTTGTATACAAAAAAATAGTAAACGTTATAATAAATCAAACAAGAAAACCTACTTTTGATTGTTAAAAAGCAATGTGGACCCCTGATAACGTTATCGTCAAGTGCTGGCAAAAGCAATGCTAGGAGAAGCAATCAGACTTGCAAGACGCGTCTTTTGCTCTTAGCACCCATCCCCATATTCCGCAGTTTCGCTGTTATGACGACTGTCACATCCGTAACCTGGCACAAACGTACCCAGTCTACCCTAATAATCACGGACTTAAAAAAAATACGGACGTAACCTTGTCTAATCCCGAGTGAAGCATAGTTATGGCCGCCCGTGTAGGATGTGTGCGTGTCATTGGCGCCGTCACTCAATGTACAATGACAGCGGGTTGTAGTACCTAGTTGCGTTTGCGTGTGTGAGTGTCGGTCACGTGTACAATAAACGAAATTGTCGTACCTTGCATGCTTCGTCACCTCTTTATAGTGCAATGCTCCGTCCGTATTTTTTTTACGTTCGTGGAAATAATATCTCAGCCGTATTATATAGAAACAAACACGAAACAAAAATATTAACATGCTTGTCAAGTCGGCTCAATGACAAACAAACAACAATAGTGGTTGATCTTCAACTGGTAGTTAGTATTCACGGTACACCACCGGACACCCTCATGCTGTTGTAACTCGTCACACTTCACACAAACATAATCAATAATCATCCTTCACGCTTGTTCTCTAGGCCTCGGGCACTGTTGTTGTTAAAAACGGGCTTTGGCCCACCACACATTCCCACCACTGTATCTCCTGTGTCGCCAGGATCGACAGCGGTATCCAACCACGAAAACCCTTTGATATGATCTCAGGGAGCCCGAGGGACATGCTAAAACTGTCTTGGGACCCGCAACGAAATTAATCAGAAGAAAATAGGAGGAGTAGGAAGATTCCAATTTCCCTCCCCATAAAAGCGGGAGACAGCACAAAGTTGCAATGACCGAAAGTCAAAGAACTTAAGGGGGAGCACCACGGAAATAAGGTTAATAGTTGTGACTCCTAAGCTAAAGCTAAGTTAATATTGGAGTTTATTGTGTTTGACTGTTGCCAATAATAATTGTGACAAAAACGCTTGAAGGCACGGAAGTTTCTAGCGCTGTCCACGAGATCACCGTAGTATGCGACTCCAGATGTACAGAATAGGTTGTTTAGCATAGTAGTTCTTTCGTCCTGCCAGAGACTGCACTCCCAGAGAACATGATGCGCGGTTTGTTCAAACATGTTGCCTTCCGTCGAGCACTCGCACATGGGTGATGCTACTAGTTTAAATCCGTAAAGTTTGGCCTTAAAATTTCCATGACCGGTCAGGAATTGAGAAACGCAGTGATCAATATCCATCCAATGTTTGGATAGCCGTTCACGAATATTAGGGAAAAAATTATAAAGGTGTCGCCCTTTGGTGGAACAGTCCCATCGTGACTGCCATTCGGAGATTAAGCTTTGCACAGAGTTTTCTAAAGGTTCAAACAATCTTGCTATTTTAATTTTATCGCGAGCGCTTAAAAAGAACGGGTTGTCCATGTTTTTGTTATGATAGTACATTGTCGCACGACGCTGAATCTCAAGGTCAACGGGTAAAACTCCGGCTAACACAGGTAAGGCTTCGGTGCTTGTGGTCCTGTAAGCTTTGCATAAGAATATAAGAGCAAGACGTTGGCTTTGTAGCAACTTGCGACGAGCCGCGCCGATTGTTGCTCTGTCGGCCCACACGGGGGCCCCGTAGCAAAAGCTGCCTAGGTAAGTAGCAGTGTAAATTAATTTTAGGGTTTTGAAGGAGAGGCCCCATGTCGACGTAGATATTTTGGTAAAGGAGTAAAAATTGCGCTTCGCTTTCTCACCGGTTTGAATTATATGTTCCAAAAATGTAAATTTATTTTCCAAGTAAAAACCAAGATAACAGAGTGACTGTTTGCGTTTCACGTTAATATTGTCAAGTTTAATGCTAGGGGAAGATATAAGGGACCCTTTTAAAAGAATTTGGTAAGTTTTATGCGCGGCGAATTTCAGGCGATTACGTTTACCCCAGCTCGATATTAAATTAAGACTATCATTGGCTTTAGATTCAATTTCGGAACGTGAATTTGCTTGAACGATAAGAAACCCGTCATCGGCGTAGCCAACTAGTATGCACAGCGGTGGGAGGGGAAGACTTAATAAATCATCAAATCCGAAATTCCATAGTTTTGGCGAGATAACAGAGCCCTGAGGGCAGCCGCATGTTAAATCTTTGGCGTGTGTACAATGGCCAAGTCGAAGCTTAGTTTGACCGTTAAAAAAGTAAGAACGTATTATGGCATAAATGTTAGAGTAGCAACCTCGATTTTTTAGTTTTAATAATAACATCGGCCACCAAGCATGATCGAACGCGCCTGAGATATCTAATGAAATGGCGACCACGTATTTAGATTCCGAAAGATTTACTATTTTTCTAACTTCCATAGCCGCGTCAACAGTCGATTTCCCGGCGGTGAAACCGAACTGATGACTATGAAATTTAGGGCCACCGGGTAGCAGGCGAGGTACGATGAGACGTTCTAGTAATTTACCTAAGCAAGGCAGTAACGTTATCGGACGGTAAGATTTTGGGTCGTCAGGAGGTTTGTGTTGTTGTTAGTGATGTTACTACTAAGTACTAGCCTATCTAAAAACTTTTATTGCATTTCTTTCGTTAGTGAAGTATGAGTGTAATGTGTTATTACCGTAGGTTATTACTTATTTATAAACAAACTGTTAAAATCTTTTGAATATAAGTCCTAAGGCCGTGTTCAGACCAAACTGACTGTAAGCTGCCGAATGTGAGCAGGCTCACTGTGAGCCCCAGTGTGAACGTGGAAATAAACGGTATCGAACGCCTACGCCTAGCGTAATCTTCTTATCTTATATATAAAATTCTCGTGTCACAATGTTAGTCCACGAACTCCTCCGAAACGGCTTTACTGATTTTTACCAAATTTTATATCCATATTCAGTAGGTCTGAGAATCGGCTATTGGGTACTTTATATATTGATAAGTGCATTTGTTAAATAAATAATAGTAAATTATTACAACCTGACACTGACGGCGTCCGGCGACCATTTGTTTGTGCGACGCACGGGATAGCGATCGACGTTGCCATGGCGACATACTTATTTATTCATTTCAATAAAATAATATGGGCGAAATACTTTATATTATGGCAAAGCAACGTTTGCCGGGACTGCTAATTACTAATAGTTTATTGTCGGTTAGGTGAAAAAGTGAATATACGTTTGGAAATACAATAAACTGCGTAACGTTCGCTCACATTCGGCGGCTGACAGTCGGTTTGGTTTGAACACGGCCTAACTCCTATATAAAGTATAGTTTTCACAGAGCCAGTACTGGCTGCCAATAAGACTGGCAGCCAGTATTGGCTTGGTATATGCCGCGCGTGAACAGTTTGGCCTAGCTTTAAAAACTGTTCACACGCGGCATATACCAAGCCAATACTAGCTGCCAGTCTTATTGGCAGCCAGTACTGGCTCTGTGAAAACTATACTTAAGTAAAATATTATACATATAATACATGCTAGCCGGCAGGGATATGCTAAAATCTTTTGAATATAAGTCCAATATACATGGCAACCTAAATAAGTTTTTCTCACATTGTTGCACCGCACTCAGCTAGGTAGCGCTGAGGTCCTAACAATTATTGGAAACAAGTTGTTTCCCACTTCCTGCCATGCTGAATTAAGTTGTTTGTCACTAGCGCTGTTTTGATTTTATCTTCCTCAAGTTATTTGTAAAATTGCACTTAGCACTCTACATAGCACGTTAACTCCTATACAGCAGCTTATCCCGTCGTTCCAGCACAATATTTACTGGCGGGCTGGACGTGTTAGCGGGCACCAACAACACGGCCGACGGGTCGGGGGTCTCGCGCCGCGTGAAGCGACTCGTCGTGCACCCGCTCTTCACTGTCGGACCCTACTGGCTCAACGCCGAGAGATTCCACTTCAAACAGGTACAGCTTATATGAAGCAAGACTGACGAAGGTGTAGACTGGCAATTTGCAGGCAAAACGAATGTTTACAAATTTATAATATGTATATTATGTCACCGTAAGATACATACTAATTAAAAAGTTAAAAGTCTGAAACTGTATAAAAAGGGCACCTACGGAGGCAAGCTAGCAAACAAATCAAATGCATCAGAAGTACGCGAGGCTACCGGAGCCTCTACATATTTCCTTACATAATCACTCGATGAAAATAAATGAAAGAAATTTCTTGCTTAGAAAGTTTCTTTTTAAGCAAGAAATTTCTTTCTTCTTTCAATCTTTAAAATGCTATTACTTGCCTATAATCTAGTAGAGATTGCAAGTTTTATCACCTTATAAGTTACAACATGCCATGTATTTCCCATGTTGTCGTTCAGATAGCGGCTCGCTTTGACTACATGCTGGCAGAGTTGGAGACGCCGCTGCCGCTGGACGGCGTCACGATGGCGGCGGCGGAGGTGGACGCGCGCGCGCGCCTGCCGCCCGGTGAGCAGGTCGGGTACGCTGGATACGGCGCAGAGACACACGGGGTATGATCATGCTTATATTTATACGACTACAAATATTTTGACTGTGTCATATAGAAACCGTACTCAGCATGTAGCCAGTAGAGATTTTGACATACATTCTTATTGTTTCGGTCACTTTACAGTTTACTGTTTTAACTAAGTTTTGTAACAGTCTATCAGTGAAGGTTACTGTAATTACTCATTTGTAAACCACGTAAACCAATGTTATTTCTACCAAAGTTTCCTACGTTTCCTGTGGGAAACACAGCAGTCTCCGGTTATAACACAATAGTCATTCTTTGAACGCTAAACAGCACACGAGCTATGCATCAAAATAACAGAATTTTATAAAATAAAATCTTCATTTTCTTCTTTTAAACTTTAACATTACATCAATTACTTTGCAGGACGTAATGCGGCACGACATGCACGTGTTCGAGCTGGAGATCCTGTCGGACGAGGTGTGCTCGCAGCTGGAGCAGTACAACCCCCAGGACATGCTGTGCGCGAAGGGCCGCCCGCCCAAGTACGACTCCGCGTGTAACGTAAGTTTACTCAACTGTATTTCCGAATATGGAGGTAATTAAAGTTTTTAAAAGAAATACCTAAGACATTTTGTACCTATATGATGTTCCTTCCTTCGTAGACCGCATATTTCCTGTAGAATTTTGTAAGTCGTCACATGCGCGCTGCATACATATCGCATCTTTATTTCGTCAATTTAACCGCGTATAGACAACTATAATGCGAGCAGAGATGAAGATAAATTATACCCTCTCAAACAATGCCAAAAATTACGAGTTTAAAAATCGAGTACCGATATTATGACGTATGTCGTGCATCATGAATTCATGACTCAAGTTTAGTATGACTGACTATACATGTAATGGAGGTAATTCAACTCATATAATATTTCAGGGCGACAGCGGCAGCGGGTTAATCAGCGCGGGTCGCGTGGTGGGCGTGGCCTCGTGGGTGGAGGACGACGCCATCACGTGCGCGCCCGGCAAGCGCGTCGTGTTCTCGCGCGTCGCCACCGCCAGGGACTGGATCAGAAACGTCACCGGCATATGAGCTCACACGACATATTATATTGTAATATACCACCACAAAATTGATTCAGAGGCCGATGGCGGACCGCCGACCGACCTTATTTGCTCCGGTATGCAAAGTCAATCATAATCTAATCGGTGAGATTGACGTAACGTGAGTCGTGTACGTTTGGTTTCTGAGCTTTTTGAAGTCAGCCAATAAAATATAGAAGTAGTGAATTATTGATAAACTTGCGTCAAAAAAATCATAACGTAGACACGCTTTCTGCCTATGGATCAATTTATCTAATCTTAATGAAAATACTTTATTTCCCATTCTGAAAACAAGTCTCATATTCAAACGAGGAAATTAAAGCTTAGCACACGATAGAAGCCCGTGACTGCGATATGTGCAACAAGTCGACAACTTCAATCCTACAAAATCTTGACTATATCTTATAGTTTTATAAGTGTAATTCAACAAAATGTTGACATTTGCTAGTCCAATGAACTACTGAGAGAGTATTGTAAATAATTTTTAATAAACAGCTATATATTGTTAAGAAATTGTTTATTTTGCCTTAGATTTCGCCGAATGCCCTCTATGTTTCTATAGGTTCCACTGCATGAGTAGTACCAACAAGGGATAGTCGAGTAGCCGGGGTTATCGATTTGGGTGTCGTTAAATAAAATAAATATAGTGTTCTTGGAAATTTAATGACTTTAATAGAAGAAATAACTAAATTAAAACAGCGAGATAGAAAAAAAATCATATTAACATGTTTATCCGATTATGTTCAAGCATAGTGATCAAAATTAATCAATGACCTAACAAAATATACAACAAAAGTCATTAAATAATTGAGTCCAGCCAATCAGTTGTTAGCGTAACGTGGACGATCGGAGTCGTAGTACACTAAAATAAACGTTATATAATACAACTTACAATTTTGAATAATATTGTGATTAAAAAGAAAAAAAGCTAAATAATTGTTTCCTACTTATATAATGCGTAATAATATAAAGTGTCCACTACTCATAAACGTATATAACTATCCATATGCTTACTTTTAATTTTCACACAAAGTTGGCGTCGGGAGCGACATCGGTCGCGCCGAACCGAACTAACCAGTAACCGACAGTTTGGAGAGCCCGCCGGCTGCCCGCGTTCGCCGCCACCGGACGACGGGCGAGGACGCCCGCTACAGTAAATATACACTTTACCACTAAAAAGCAAAAATAAAAAACTAAATTTATCGGAAAGTATCGTCCGCGGCGCCGCGAAGGCGTCGGCCGGCCGGGCGGAGCGAGTGTTTCGCCAAAACACGAGTCAAAAGTGAGCAGCCTAACATATCCTGTACAATTTACAACTAGGCAATATAACGAGCCGCTCCCGTCGTTGAGCGTCAGCTTACAATTGTTAGTGCGACGTCGTCGCGTGCTCCCTTTTCGATCGTTAACAATGTAGCTTTTTTTGGAATTTTACTTTTTTACAATATAATATAGTACTCGGTTTCTATAATTAATTACATCTAATATTTACAATGGAGGTGAATGGACCATTTCAAACTCTACCTTTACTCGAAAATAATTATGAAATACCTACCCGAAACGAACATTATCTACAACTTTAAGAAGGAAAAGAAGTCGAGCAACCGATTTCGCGAGCTCGCGCCGACGCTGGGTCAGTATTTCGAGAGGTTAACTCATCAATGGAAAACTCTGGAGCAAAAAATGAAAACAAATAAAATTTTCAAGTCAGCAGGGTCTCAAACCCGGTTTCACTGCATACGACATTCGCGTACCGCTCGACGCCGCGGCCGGCGGATTAAGGCGTCGTGCACATCGGTCGCGGTGTTGCCCGACCTCTTTAAGCAAAATTCGCCCCAAATGAATCTAGCCGACGCAGGGTGGCGCGTGGCGCGGGCGCGGGCTGCGGGGCCCGGCGCCGGCGGCTCATATCTTGTGGATCTTCTGGGAGACGACGACGGGGTTGTTGCGGCGAATCTCCTGCGCGCCGAGCTCCCGGTAGTCGAACGAGCACTCGTGCTTGTCGCTGTACCGGTGCACCGCGCAGAACAGACCGCCGCAGCGGCACTCGAACCCTGACACAACACAAAATATCATCAATACACGCTAAAAAATATGTAGTTAAATTGAGCAGTAATCTCCACACCTAGCCCTGTTCACTATGATTTTCTATTGATTTATTTGATCTAATAGTCTCTTCCTGATAAGTGCCGAATAGGCTATCCATCACTTTACTTGACAGATGAAGTATAGAGAATATGTCAAAAAAGTTGTGAATAGCCGCCACTATATCAGAAAGTGGTGAAACAGGCCCTTAATGTTTTATGATATAATCGGCAGCAATATGTGAAATAAATTATATTATGCGGCTCTTGGTTTATACACAGATGTGGTTTCTATGAAACTATTTATTGAGCTAGGCGTTGAACATACAAGCACTAGACGTTCCGCGCAGCTTCGCCCGCGTAAATTAGATATTTCACAAACAAAAAATAGCCTATGATCCTTCACGTGGTCTACTTCTTATATGTGCCAAATAACATAAAAATTGATCCAGTAGTTCATAAGTCCTTTTAAAATATAATTTCCCCCGTTTTTTCCACATTTTCCTCTATTTCTTCACTCCTATTAGTCTTAGCGTAATAAAATATAGCCTATAGCCTTCCTCGATAAATGGGCTATCTAACACTGAAAGATTTTTTTAAATCGGACCAGTAGTTCCTGAGATTAGCGCGTTCAAACAAACAAACAAACTCTTCCCAATTATAATATTAGTATAGATACAAAAAGTAACTTCAACAAGAATAACCATTTCTTAATTTTTTTGGACAGAAGTTCATTCATTAACCGTTTAATTGGCTTTACCGAATGCTAACAAAAACTACCTTCAAAAAAACTTCAGTAAAATAATTATAGGTCTACCAGAATCTGATGGCAATTTTTGACAGCAGATTTTAAAAAAATATCCTTGATCATTGGATTTATTTTTATATTTGCATGTTTAACACACAGAATCAGCCCCTGTTTAGAAAAAAAAGGATCAAAATGTTATATTCCAATTAACCCAGGTATAGCTAGAGTCAATTTAATTTCTCACTTTTTGCCATCAGATTCTGGTAGCTGGCTGGGTAGTGTATAGCTGGGTATCTAGGTAGCTCAGTTATTAGGGTGAAGCCGCGTATTTGTGAGTTGTGAGTCGCAAAATTTCGGCTGGCAGAAATTTGCTGCATTCAGTTTCATAGAAAATTCCTAGTTGATTCACACGAGCGTAATTTTGTGAGTCATGATTTGTATGAAAAAATATTTACGCGACCGAAATTCTGCGTCTCACAACTCACAAAATTACGATCGTTTAGCTTCACCCTTAGTACAACGAGTCTCACCTGTGAGTCCAACCTTCTTACGGCAGACGGCGCACCTGTTCTTTTTCTTCTTGTCCTTGCTGGGGTCCTTGTCGTCGGCGTCGGTGTCGGACGCGCCGGTACTGCCTCCGCTCGTGCCTGCGCCGCTCTCCTCCTCGATTTTCTGAAATTCATACAAACATCATGTTACAAAATATATTGTCATGTTCGACACGGTCTGTAGAAAATTTATAGTATTGTCAACATTATCTGTTGAGTGGGGTAGGGTAGGTACTAGGTAGTAGCCAGCTTAATCAAAATTTGATACAACAATGCGATGCATTTTTATGAAGAACTAGATGACGCCCGCAACTCCGTTGCGCCAAAATTCGTTTATCGCGCTGGAACCGCACATCTTTCCAGGATAAAAACTATCCTATGTCTCGGGACTCAAACTATCTCCATGCCAAATTTCAGAAAAATCGGTTCAGCGGTTTGAGCGTGAAGAGGTAACAGACAGACAGACAGACAGACAGACAGACAGACAGATAGACAGATAGACAGACAAACAGACAGACAGACACACTTTCGCATTTATAATATTAGTATGGAAGTATGGATTCAATTATTGTTATTAATAATTAAGATTTTGAGTTAGAAAGAATTCAAGTACTATAATAAAATTATGAGTGAATCATTCACAATATAAAACGTATCACTTAATACTTCAGTCGGAATTTCCAGGAATTGCTATTGTATTCTATTGTTGTCGCGATCACCGGTGCTCGCGCGGGGCCTGAAGGATTAAACGTAATATGATCACAAACTTTATATTATATCAATGAATAGGAAATCATATAAGTTTAAAGATAAACTCAAGGTCTGTTATCTAGACCTAGATGAAGTATAACTAGCGAGTTTTAAGTGTTTCTAGCTAAATAATGTATTTATTACAACTAAAATGGATGATTTTTTTCGCCCGCAGGCCCTCGACAAACGACTAGCCTTTCCTTGCCTAAACTCTAAAAAGAATAATAGGTTGCCAGATGCTAGTCTTTTAGTAATTTAGAAACTTCCTCTGTGTAAAGCATGGAGACACTAGTTAGCCATTGCCGACCGAAGACCAACCCTTTTTAGCGCTCTTTTGCCGATCGGTAGTCCAGCTCCAGTACTACAACTTGGAGCTTCGAACTCCTCCTTCAGATCTGTCAAATGCACAGCCGTATGTTCCGTACTTCTAACATTGTTGAGTGATCTTTTTATCGAGGTGGGTCCGTCTATTTTAATCTTGGAATATTTTCGGCGGGAATTTTCGGTAATCCTTTCCTGTGGCAGATGCGCGCCGTCACTTATTTCAGCGGACGTTCGTTTATTTTGGACGCTAGCGTTATCGGGCTGCGGGCCGACGTTTTGGGCGGATTTGGTTCTGAGACTACTGTTGCTCGATCTACTGTTCCTCCGCGAGCTAAACTTTTTCCCCTTAGACTCCTTTTTGTTAGGACCATTATCCATTATTTAAAAATGTATTTCTTGTGTTTGTAGCAACATAGTGATCATTATCAAAGGTGTAAATAAACTTTTTACTGTTAGGAAAAACGCAAACGGATAAAGTCGATCAAAAACATGTTTATAATTTTTTGTTTGTAAGTTTTTCCAAAAAAATTGTTTTTATTTGATTGACATAATTTGTCACATGAAAGCCATCTTATTTTTTTTTAGCATTTTTGTTATAGCTTATGAGCACTGACCTCAGTGCTTATGAGTGACACGAACCAAGCAAAGAGTAAAGACCTTTAATTATGTCAATGGAACCAAGACGATATTAAAATATTAAAAATTTTTAAACCTTGAGCGAGCGTGAGCGTGAGCCTTATGTGCGAGGCTACTCTTTACTGTAGCCTATCGTCCATGGTCGATTCAATCAATTTAATTTGTAAGTAATTAGATGTTGTCCACAGCTTCGTTGAGTAGCAACTAGCAACTAGCAAGTAGCAATTTGTTAACCGAGTGCATCGTACATTTTTGTAAAACCTATCCTACAACATCCTTCCCGATATTTAAAGTATGTGTCCTCCACACCCAACTGCAACTGTTACGGTTAGGGCGTGGAAATGCAACAGACAGACACACTTTCACATTCAAAATATTAATATGAAGTATGACTTAAACATTTTCCTGGCCATAGCTAACATACCAACTTAGAAGTATAATAACTATACCAACTTATTACTTAGCTAATTGTGTTTTGTAAATTACACACACCTCCGACAGTCATCAGGTAAATGAATAGAGCTCGTAGTTCGTTATAATACTCGTGTAATTACTGTTTTCTGATTAATTGGTTTGATCAGCATTGTTACACGGAAGTGTATGCGATGCGACCTTAGCCACGAGTCGCGACGCGCGACGTGAACAGACGAGTGTCTATGTTTTGCACATTACATTTCAACGTTACACAACATAAGGCTAGGTACTTTTGAAATATTTCTTCGAAAATGAGGTGAAATCGTTAAATTTATGGTTATTAACGTGGAACATGTTTCAAGTTTTCTTTCAAACACGTTCCAAAATTTCTACCTACGAGTTGCGACAAACTCTGCAGTTGAGCTACAAAGCTCAACTATTGAAGTTGTAACTGTTTACAAAAACAGTTACAACTTCAATAGTCGAACTTTATCTTTAGTTAAAAAGTTTTACTTGTGGGTTTTATTGCTATACTTAGCAATAAAGTTTAGAAGTAACAAACCATCTTTTTCAATGAACTCGCACAGTAAAAAGCATTTGATTTCTTTTTTTTATGAGCCTATACTATCCCACTGCTGGGCAAAGGCCTCCCACAAGGTCAATTCTTTTAAGTTAATATTCTTATAAGTTAATAATTTAAAACAAGTGCACCAGCAGTATTATTAGAACTTTACATTTTCGTTGGAAAATAAGCACTATTGAATGCCAATAATAGCATTTTCTGTAGAAATGAACTTTTATAGGGGCAATAATGAAGTGTTTTAAAGGACGCTGATCGTTGATATTTACTATTTATCAACGATTAGCGCATTTGACGATAATATAATATGCTAAATGGGTGAAATGCAGAATAGATGTACCGTAACGAAATTGTAAGTAAACTGACGTGTAAAAATCCGTAATGAAATTGTATCGAAACTGATAAGTAAGGCGTAGACCACATGTCCTTAGAAACTGAGGACTATATTATAATACTTTACTTACATGAATATACAAATTAAAATCATTTCATAAAATGGATTACCTAAGTCCTATAAGATAAAAATTTTGCAAAATGAAATGTTAGCAGTTAGACTTATGCAGTGCAGTATTACATTATATTTTTCTTATATTTTAAGACTCATGCTAGTTATTTCATGTATTGATTTCAGAATTCAATAAACTATATTGTATTATATAGGTTTTTTTATTTGTAATTGAGTATAGGTATAGGTACCAATAAAATAAAACAATTTTTTAAATAATTGTTTTTAAGTAAAATGTAATAAAAATCAACAAAATAACAAAAATTATAAATCCTAATTATAGCTCTAATAGGTTTTTTTTAAACGGACCATTGTTAAACATAAGTAAACATTTCTTCATAAAAATAATTCATATTATTTTGCTTCACCTTTTCCAGGTGAGCCTTACTTTTCTCTTCAAACTTTTCTGGATTATTTTGTTTCAAGCTCTATACCTCTTCTGCCTTTCGGCATTAGACAGCGGCACCATCTGTTAATTAGGATAGCTAAAGTTAACATTCTCTCAAATGTATCTTTAACAAATAAATAAACTTAAAATAATAAAAATTGACCTTTTTAGAAAAATTGACACAACTTTGCGTATGATTAATGCAACTTTTTTCGATGACTGCATAAAGCTTAAAAAACGATGACTGTGGGTCTGTCTGACCCTTATGAACTAGGCCTTAGGTTCTCAGTTCAGTAACGTAACAGAAGAATAACAAAACTGAGTTACGAAACGCAACGAAACTGAGTAACGAAACGCAACGAAACTGATAACAAAATCTGAGAAAATCTAACTTCAAAATAATCTCGTGTTGATACCACTCACGAAATCGAGAGTTAATCGTGTTGGAAAGCACATTTATCTATCTTCCAAAAGAAATTAATAAAGAACAGTTAAATAAACTTACCAATAATGACACAGATGAGCGTTAGTAAGACTGATAATTTTTTTGCACAAAAATCAGCACTGCGTAAGATCCGTGAATATTGCAAAACAAAACGGCTGTACATTGAAGTCTGTTTGATACTGACATACGACTATCAGTGTTGTTAATTTTGAAGCGGCATTTAACCAGAATAATGTATATTTTCAGCATAAACGTCGTTACTCAACCTGATGTTACGAAACTAAAAAAATATGATGGTAGATTTAAAAAATATGTCGAATTCATAATAAATTCATAATAACTGAAATGAAACCTATTACAATGTAATGTAAGGGTATTTTACTATAAAGTTTTATGGAATACAAAGAAATAGATATATTTATAAAATATATTTTATTATTTTTCAATATCCAACTAATGGTCGGACATAGACAAGGTACATTCATTCTGCATTTCACCCAAGTACCACTGTAACCCTCGTATGTTTTGAAGTTATAGGACATAGGTGATATAATATTATTATGTACCATGTACCTGCAGTACTGTACCCTGAATCACTGAATATATATTAGTAGTACCAACAACCAGTAAGTAGGCAGTAGGTGACTTTTGAAGTTAAGTATAGATAAAATACGTTGAAGGGCTTCACATTTGTGGACCACAGTAGCCTAGGTATTGGTGAGTAGTAAAGGTACAGGCAGCAGATAAAGAGCGTTAAAAGGCCTCACGTCTGTGGACCACAGTAGTCTCATGGGTGTCGGTGCGGTGAGTGGTGAGAATAGGCAGTAGGAAAAGAGCGTTAAAAGGCCTCACGTCTGTGGTGGTTGTCAGGCTGGGGGAGGTCGGCAGGTTGGTGAGGCTGGGCAGACTGGGCAGACTGGGCACCGTGGGCGCGGCGGCGGCGAGGGGCGTGGCCGCGGGCGCCGGCACGAACGTGCTCGCCACCGGGGACGGCGTCGTCGCGGGGGGCTGCTGCTTCTTTTTTAACGCCTCCTGAAAGCACATAGTCATTGATCAACATAATGCCATAAGAGCGAATGTAACGATCGAGTGATACGCTCGCAGACTGTGCCAGCAATCGACGGTTTAGTGTCGCCGCATACAGGCCACACGCGACAGCCACAAACGCCGTTTTAAGCTAGTTTATTGGTCGTTTAAAGTGAATCGTTGTAGCGTGTGGCGGCCACCGGCGTCAAAAAATATATGAAAACTACAGGAAATATGCAGGTAGCGGCGTTTTGTGGTTGTGGCCGGTGGCCCATGTGCGAGCCCTACATTTTTTTTGTGTAACCCCCAAATTCAAAATGTTTGCCAGAGATTTTACATTTAAAGTTTTTTTGAACCAATATAATATTATGTATTTTGTAGTGATGGGCCGAATGTGGTTTGAACCGAATACGAACTTCGGCCGAACATTCGGTAAAAATGAAAAATTCGGCCGAAGTTCGGCCGAACTTCGGTTCAATTTCGCCGCGCTTTTTCGTCTTGCGACTTGTTTAATATGCACTTGCTGCAAATATTGCTGAGGTGCCCCGCCCGCACTCCGCGCTTCCCCGCGGGGCCGTTAGCCAGCTAGTCATTTGTAAAGTAAAAGTAAAGTCAATTTTTTTGATTAAGTAAGAGAGATTTCTTAGACTTGTTGAGAAGGGCAGTAAAATTTTGTTTTTAATTTAGTAAGAAAGATTTCTAAGGCTGGTTTGGTTAGTAAGAAGAGCGGTTTAATTTTGTGTTTTGTTTGTTTAAGTAACCAAATATTTTTGAGACTGGTCGTTAAAAAAAACAATTTAAGTTTTTTGTTTATCGTATGATTACTTTTTCTAATTCAAATAAGTAAATGACTACGAATGAGTATAGATCTTGTATCAGACTTATTTTAGTTCACTGTTACTATAGATATGTTTTTTTTTATTAATTTCTATTATGATAGTGCAAGTATATTTAGTGCCGAATGTTCGGCATTTTAACCGAAATTCGGCCGAATGACGAAGTTCGGTTCAAGCTGCCGAAGTTCGGTTAAACCGAATGTAAAACGAATTTCGGCCCACCCCTAGTATTTTGTATTTATTTATATTGAACCCATACTACTTAAATACTTATTTTTAATTAAAATTTTTGACGAGGCTTATTTTTCTCTTGGCATCTATGCCAGGCCAGCCTCACAGTATCATTTACAACTCAAATGTGAAAATCCGTTTAGTGGTTCTGGAGATACAACGTAATAAAGAATATTACATACAAGATACGCACTAAAAACATAACCCCCTGGCAGTCGAGTAAAAACGCGTAGTTCATCTGCCACGTGAACTAAAAAATATTATATTTTAAGTGATTAAATATTAATATACTTAATGAAATAAAAAAATTGGGTACTAAGTACCTAGACATATCAATAAACAATAATCCGTTAACAAAAATAAATTATCACAATAGGCTACTTGACCTATATTCAATTTCATTGAACAAATGCATATTTCTAGTAGAACTTGGCCTAGGAAACCGTATTTCACCCTTATCATCAAATAAAAGCTTATGATTGATAAAGAAAGTCGATTTGAAAATATGATTTTATGAAAATAGGATTTGTACTGACGAAAACGCTTTTGCGGTACTTCCGATTTGGATGTGACGTCATCCTCATACTAGTTTATTATCTTTTATTCATCGCGCTCGTTATATGTAAGTTTATTTGTACATAAATATTAAGAATAAGCCTAGAAAGATTTGTAAAATATATTTTCTTAAATAATTCAAATAAAACATCAGTTTTATATATTATCTCCATTTATTAAGGTTATTAGGTTATTAGGGTACAGTAGTCAACCAAGTTTTGTTGATAACAGAACCCTAAAACGGAACCCTAACCAGCAGATTTTTTGTATATTTGTAGGTTAATAGTTACATAATTTAAGAGTAACCTTGTCCTACAAATAAAACAATCCAATTTTTAGGACTATCAAGTCAAAGTATGAAATCCTTTCTATCTCTGTTAGCTACCACTTTCGAGATTTTTCGAAAATAAAAATGTTGTTTGTCTTATCAAAATGTAGCTACTCACAAAAATTAGCTTGTTAGTAATCACAAAAAAATTTGTTCTAGGACATTTTTGAATTCTCAAAAGAATAATAGTGGGGGATCACTATTGTTCTTTTGAGAATTCAAAAATGTTTATTTTTCATATTTTTATTAACATTCAAAGGCATTCAAAAATTAGTCATATAAATAAAACAATTACATACGGTATTTTTATATCCAATTGTTGTTACTATTGTTTTGTTATTGTTAGAAGCCAGATAAAAATATGTATTTTTTTTATTTATAAGTGACTAATAAAATTTAAATAATAATTTTTATCGATGAAAAAACCCTAATTGCTTTATTTATATGCAAAATTCATGAATGCCTTTGATTGTTCATGAAAAAGTGAAAAATCAAAATTGTTGAATTTTTCCAACGGATATCTCTTCTAAGCCCTTTTAAGATTAGCTCAAAAGAATAATAAAAATTTCTAGATTTCTTGTTTTGAAATAATCAGCGTTTTTATGTTAACATTAAAATGGTGACTATTAATAAATTAAGATTAACATAACAATTAAACAAATTGTGATAATTTATTTTTGTTAACGGATTATTGTTTATTGATATGTCTACTTGGTATCAATTTTTTTTATATTCCGTAATATTAATATTTAATCACTTAAAATATTTTTTTAGTTCACGTAGCAGATTGCGGCAAATCACGCGAAATCCGAACCACGCGTTTTTACCGTTACTTTCGCCGCTCAATTAAAGCTAGAAGGATTATTGATAAGTAGGTATACTACGAAACTGTTTTGAGACTCAAACAATCGGACGAGAATGCCGCGTCCTGCTCTAACAACGTCATTTCACGTTTGTTAGAGTAGGAGGCAGAATTCTCGTCCGATTATTTGAGTCTCAAAACAGTTTCATGGTTACAAGGCAAGGTTCCAGGATCTAGGATTTTTTTTAGGAAATTTCCTGCTCTTTGAGGATCTATTTTCAAATTTTGATTATCTCAAACAGTTTTCGAAATATTAAAAAAAACCAAACCCTTCTTTTTATGTTTACTAAATTGTTTATAACTTTGGAATTTTTTTTCAGTCCCTCTTGGAATTTTAGTAGAATGTTCTAGATGGTATTCCAAATCGAATGGGACCAAAATCATAATTTTCGATGCATGAGATCAGGTTTTGACGAAAATGGCACTTGTTAACCAGAGTAACAGGTAGGCACTTGAAATTATCACAAAATATTCAATTATATATGTACAGTTTTAAAAATTAATAATAATATTAAATTAAAATTAAAATTTAAGGGGAGCTCCCAATTCCCATACAAAAAATACAATTTTTGGCCTATTTTTGCTCTATAATGGTACAACAGTCTACAGAACCATTTGTGCGCGAGTCAGACTCGGACTTGGCCGACTTTTTGATAAAATCTATACTAATATTATAAATGCGAAAGTATCTCTGTCTGTCTGTCTCGCTTTCACGCCAAAACTACTGAAATTTTGTACACAGTCTAAGCCTGAGAAAGGACATGGGCTACTTCTTAACTGGAAAAAGGGGTTGTAAGGGGGTGTTTACGCGTTAATTTGTTCAAATTAACACGTTCGCTGCGTAAGTATAAATAATATGGTTTACCTAACGAAATGTGCGTTATGGGGCATAAGACCTCAGAGTGTATATTTTCAGTGGTGCGTTGTGAGATTTATCAACCTCATGGTATATGTTCACCTTTAGAGGCTAATACTAAAGCCAAATATACTATATATTATATATACTATATATATAATAATTTATATATTATCATAAAAGAGTGACTTAAGCTTAAAACAAACCTAAGACAGGGGACGCGGTACGCGATACGGGAGCGTCTGCAACGCGAAACTGGCCGTGCACACCTGCGCGACTACGGTGCGAACCGTCAAACGTTAATAATGACACAATCTATCAAAACGTATACAAATCAAAAAATCATAAACTAAAGAGTTGTAGAAAATAATATAAAAAAAGGTTTTAAAAAAGAAGTCTAGTGATGTACACTTCAAAACACGCGTCTGACAACTTGACGCGCACGTTCCGCTTGCCGACGCGAACATCCCGCGTCGCGGTCGTGCAGGTGTGCACAGCGCCATAAGATTACATGGGCAGCGTCCGCCGCGCGGTAGATGCTACCGCTTCGCAGTCGCTTTGGTCGCGTAGGTTTGTGCAATCCTTTAATCTAAATTTAAGTTCGCACCGGGATCTGATAACAGATAGCTGAGAAAATGAAGAAAATATTTGTGGGGTTGAAAAACCTCATAACGCACGTAAGTGAAGGTTAATTATGATTAGAACTAGTGATGGCGAAATGGTCTATCGATAAAAATAAAATACTTTTTTTTTCTCTTGTTACTTAACTTGTTTACTATGAATGAGCAATATGAAAACATTCAAGGCACATACTTTTGTCGCATTCCTTCAGTGCTTAGGGCATGAAGGTAACAGACAGACAGACCTAAAGAACTTTAAACCATAAAATTCTAAGTAATTGTAGAACTTACAAATATCGACAAAAAGTCCGCCACACACTACACCTATCTATATCGAGTGAGGCACAATAACTTTTATTTTATTTAAAAATCTTGAATTTTTTTTTGGACTACATTTAAACGCGTTTATTTTACTCATTCTTTTAATCCTTATCAAAATAAATTATTCCATTACTAAGTACAGTTTATGTAGATAATATTTGGTCTTTGAATGAATAAAATTGGACATTTGGTTTTGAAATTATGGCGAAATTAAAATATTACGATAGTTGGCGTCACCAAGGCGGGTGCGCGTGCGGGAGGAAGACAATCTGTGCAGGGTGTAGCCTGCGTATAATGACTGCGTCGTCGATGTTAGTGTCGGAGTCTGTGAATTGACCTGGGAATCATTTTGATGACCGAGTCTTTCCAGGGTATGCTTTTTGCAGAGCTCACCGACATCCACGCGGGCGGAGCCGCGGCCGACCGCTAGTAATAAAATAAGAAAAAACCAAAATCCGCCTGCATGGATAAATCCAATATTAAAAATTAACTGAAATTACTGAAACAAGATGAACATTCAATGACAAAGTATTTTTGGTACTTAAAACCAGAAACATACATTTAAACAGTACCAAACCCATGTACTTATTATAACGTATTGTAGGTACACTTTTCTAAGTGTACCTACGATATATCGAAATGGTTAGATGACTACAACTAAAAAGTCGCAAATAAAATAAATTAATTAAAAATCAAAAATCCCGACTGCAAAAAATGTTAACTAATTAACAAAAAATTAAAACTGACTTCCAAGGTAAAAACAATATTAATAGCATCCTTATAATATGAACTAAAAAGTATTAAATAATTTTTCCTATCTAATATGTACTGCCTTTTCCCGAATTCGGCTAAACCTCAACTATTTCTGTACTCAATCTTCATCATTTTGAAGTCGGTACCAGATATAGCTGAATCTTTATTTCTTTGACAGAAAATTTGAAACTTTTGGAACTGGCACCGACTTCAAAATTATGAAGATTGAGTACAGAAATAGTTGAGGTTTAGCCGAATTCGGAAAAAGGCACTACATATTAGATAGGAAAAATTATTTAATACTTTTTAGTTCATATTATAAGGATGCTAATAATCCTTCAGGCCCCGCGCGAGCACCGGTGATCGCGAAAACAATAGAATACAATAGCAATTCCTGGAAATTCCGACTGAAGTATTAATATTGTTTTTACCTTGGAAGTCGGTTTTAATTTTTTGTTCAAAATAATAATTTCACTCTTTTTAGTTACCTAGTAGGTAAACTGTTAGTGCCAATTCAAATTGTATAAAAAAATAGTTTCATATTGTCTTCACTAGATGTCACTGAGTCGCTCCTGTGTCGCGCTATCGCTTGTACGTAGAAGTTTTATATAGGTAGTTGTAACTTGTAACAGGTTTCTGTTGTGTTGTTGAAAGTTTGTAACATAGTATCCCTAAGTAGTCTGTGGTTTGTAAGCAACTGTCAACTCAACAGTGAGCTTGGTGTGAGCAGTGAGCATTGAATTGACAACATATTTATCATAATATTGAGTGGTAATTGATCTCGTATAATTGATATTATTAAGTTGACCTCCGTCATAGTCCGCGAATTTATAAGTGGTCGTCGGTCGTACTGCGTATATTCTACGTATCATATTACAATTTGTTAAGACTGTTAAGAGTCATACGGCATACCACAAGGCCCAAATATCAGGTAGATAGATAAATTTTAACAATACATTTATAAAAATCTAAGTGAACACGTGCTACAAAATGCTCGCAGCGCGGCATGCCCTGACATTCCGGTTAGAACTTGAATACGATGTTTACGCACGCGCCGTGCGGAGAGGCAACGGCGGCGCGCGGCGACGCCGTTGTCTCTGCGGCACCGACCGCCGTGTATAATATAGCCTGTAATAATTGGTGTTGTTATGTACATAATTATTATTATTGTATCCATACCTATGCCTTTACCTATGCCTTGTACTATTATCTATTTTGTGCCATGAGACATTGGTGACCTTAACACGACGTGGTAATGATGATGACGACGATGATGATGATGATGATGAATTTGAATTGCATGGTAGCATATGCTTTCTGTTCTTAAAACAACGTTGAAACTCCCAAACGTGTATCTATAAAGATTAAAGAGTCAGGAGTTCTCTCAGCATCTTCGAAACCATGGTATACCTTGACCCAATATTTGACTTTTTGGTAGCATATTCTTAGTACACTTCACATAAAACCAAAATCACCATATGTTTCCATATAAATTTCGAGGAGTTTCCTCGATTACTCCTGGATCCCATCATCAGGTCACCACTTTTGTGAACATGGTACCAAATTGGAGTGAAACCTAATACAACAAAACAAAAATTTCGAAAATCGGTTCACAAACGGCGGAGTAATCGTTGAACATACAAAAAAAAATCCACAGCCGAACATATAACCTCCTCGTTTTTTGGAAGTCGGTGAAAAAGAACGAAACAAGACCTAATTCTGCCGGAGGCATCGAATCCATGTTTTTATTGATACGACTCTTGCTTACGAGTTTCATGCCAGGATAAATAGAAGGTTACATAGAAAAATGTAGAAGAAGAAAGTGGATAATAAAATGCAGTCGGAGGCATAATATTTTATGATTTATGAATTAATGTTAAACTTGGTGCGACATGCCTCCGAGCTCCGACTGCATTTTATTATCCACTTTCTTCTTCTACATATTTCTATGTAACCTTCTATTTATCCTGGCATGAAACTCGTAAGCAAGAGTTGTATCAATTAAAACATGGATTCGATGCCTCCGGCAGAATTAGGTCTTGTTTCGTTCTTTTTAGTTAACATTTTTGGCAGTCGGGTTTTTTGATTTTTAATTAATTGCTTATTAAGATTAATTATCATATAAAGCATTCTAACAATTCGCATAATTAATACTGCGTTTTATTCATTTCTTCAACTTAATTTTCATTTTTTATTTGGGGTCATTGGAGACCCCATGCTTGTGTGACTTTTTTGATGCGCCTAATTAAGACGATGACAACTGCCAATGACCTTGATCTCGCATCACTCTTGCACCTGTGTCGATTTTCATGCCAGAGAGACAGAGATGTGAAGTGTTCACTCGGTAGCGTGAATACATTTTTCGTTTGTTAGAGGAAAAAATAAATATTATGGGAAATCTAGATGTCAGAACCGAAAATTAAACGGCAATCTTTGGATTTTTGTAAAAGGTATCAAATAAACACATTTTTAAAGCATAGATTGTATTATTACTTTAGTTAGAACTGTTTAAAGTTCCTGAAAGATGTGACTTTGGTATTTTTTTTATCCAGTAGGAGTACATTATTTTATTATTTAAATTCGACAAGCTTTTCCAAATATAATCAAAAATCACATATATTTTTTTGTGTCAATCAATGAAATACATACGTCACAATAGACATAACTACTAGTAATTCGACTGCAAAGAAATGGACAGGTTTCAATATCTGTCAAATTCGTCGGGTTTCACTAGGATTATGAACGGAATGTGCCTCGCGCTGGCTGATATAATTTATTTTTAAATATTTAAAATAAATATTTCAAAATTGGATTCTGACAATTTTAATCGCATGTGCCAAAACACAAACAACAATACGACCAAAGAGGAACACGTCCAGCGAATATGTCATAGTTTTAAATTCGTAGGTAACAATTTAACAACCCTAGGGACGATTTTCATCATAATACGTCAGATTTAAAAATTTCAACATCAGTTCTAAGTCGGCATACTCTATAATTCTGTCTACTCTGCTGCATACGTCTAGAAAACTGCACAAAGATGTCGAATTGGCAGCTGTCTTCACAAGGGTTAAAATTAATGTCAAAAAGGTAGGTACTGTCTTCTCTCGTTTCTCTTATTAGACATTTACATCGCAATTAGATAAAGTTCTTGTGAAATAAGGGCAGACAGACAGAGACTTTACAGACATGGCTACTCCATTTGGCTATGGAACCCTAAAAATATAGTGACACAATAATTTGATCGTGTTTTAAGTTAAAATGGAGCTTAAATAATTTTACTAACTTTTAATAACTAAATAACATACTAAGTTTTATGAAAAGTAATTAAATTAATTTAAAATTGTAAGAACGCCCTTTAACTTAATATGTAGTTCCGTATGTCCGTCGACAGAACCACAAATCACACTATCGTCCATCCACATGACGTAAACAGAAGAACGAAGAAAGAAAATATTTTGGGATCTTTAAACTGCGAAAGACTCCATAAGTCATAACGGATGACTACCGAGCCCTATTCTACCTCTACGTGTGGCCGAACAGGCACTTGACCGGTTTTATTATCATAATGGTTTCATTTAAAAACAGCATTATCAAAGGCTAATAATAACTGTTGAAAATGTTAACCTCATTCGGCATAAAGGCACATTAATTACATCTCACAACAATGTCACACAACAAAGATCTTTGTTCGTGATTACAAGAAATGAACACTGAAGTTAGTTCGAATGACTCACCTTAAAACAAACAGAACAAAGTCCATCCGTGGATGGATTTCCGTAAAATCCACATCCCGAACGGCACAAGGCCTCCATGGGGTTCGATTCTCGCTCCATTTTATATTCACTTTATTCAACAACGAGTCAAAGTCAACAGAACGATTGCACTATCAGTATATTGCACTTGTTTTTAACACTGAGTTTCACAACAATCACAGTTACGACGCACTCAGTCGTGATAATTTAGAATTAGTCGTATCCGTGGAAACGTGGAAATGGCTACCTAGCCGACGAACTGCTACTTAGTTCGGTGTCAGGATCTCAGGGGGCCCTGGAACAAAAACAACCACACGTTAATATCGTGGTAGGCGGCCAGACAGCAAACTTGCCAGTAGTGTGCCATTACTGAGTCCGTGGACAGACTACAGGCATAGTTTTCATTATGTTAACGGACGATTACTTAATTAGTTAACGAGATAATAAGACAGTGCTAATAGCATACAAATTGACATTTATTATTTAGCACTGTAAAGCTTATATACAATAAAATTTATGTTTAAACTATAACAGTAATATTTTAGTTCCCTAATGAGTAGTGCGATTAACTAATTTTGAGGTTATTTTTATTGGTACAAACTACAAAATAACAAGCATAAGAAATACCCACGAAAATAATTGTTTATCAACGTCGTGAGTTGACGTCAGACGTGGTAAACCCACAGGCTACAACTGATAAAATGGAAAATATGCCTACTTATATTTTCACTGATAAAACTCATAACTGGTCAACAGATACCGCAAAAATTGGAGAACTGCACCCATTTGCAATTGAATAACCTAGATAATAATATTATTATGTATTGTAGAACTTATTCGAAAATAAGAGTAAGCAATTAAAAAGAAAAACTAAATAATTCAGGTTAAAATGTTTACGATCTACTTTTATTTTGTTCCACGTCGTCGTTCTTTGTTTTTTACACGTTTACTTATTTTTTAGGGTTCCGTACCCAAAGGGTAAAAACAAGACCCTATTACTGAGACTTTGATGTCTGTCTGTCCGTCTGTATGTCTGTCTGTCCGTCTGTATGTCTGTCTCCAGGCTGTATCTCAAGAACCGCTATAGCTCGATTTCCGAAATTTTCACAGATTGTGTATAATATTATAATATATCTGTTGCCGCTATAACAATAATTAATACTAAAAATAAAATAAATATTTAAGGGCGGGGGGTTCCATACAAGAAACGTAATTTTTTTGCTATTTTTGCTCGATATCAATAACGGCAATTGGCAGTAGGTAGGCACTTGAAATGTTCACAAAATGCTCAGGTGTATTTAAACTTTATCACTAAATAATAAAATTTAAATAAAATAAATAATTAAGGGGGGCTCCAATACAAATAAAACACATATTTTACCCATTTTTGCTCTATTATGCTATGGAACCCTTCGTGCGCGAGTCCAACTCGCACTTGGCCGCCAATTTTTAATGAAAACATTATTTCGATGTATAATGAGAAACTAATGACTAATTTCTATTTCGTGTGCTAAACACCATCGGAATTTCGGTTGAATCATAATATTTTCTTAAAATTACTTTTAAAACAACACTAGCCACAACAAATTAAGCCTACAATATTAATTAAAGCAAATGGGAATAGAGCATCAGCTTATGTCGCGTGATAAAGAAAACAATAGCAGTGCTTTAGAGTTTTTACAGAGTGTGTGGATAGTGTGACGGTTCCAGTATCTCCGTATTGGGTAAGTCATCGACCGGGAGCACAGACCATGGGGGTGCACCGCGGCACCTGCACCGGTGCAACGCGCGGCGCCTGCGCAGCCCACACCGACACACATGCACCCAACACGTGTTCGGGCACGTCATCGCCACATAAGTCATAACCGACTGATAAAAACGAAAGCACAGAATATATATTAGACAAAAGTCACATATTCTAGAGGCGGCCTTAAAGCGTACAGTTGCGACAGATAAATAACACCATTTACGTCGTGAACCTTGCGGAAACACCATGCTTCCTCGTGAACGTATTTGGGCAAACATTATAGGTAGCTAGACCGAGTTGACGCTGATTACAAAGGCTCACAATGAACTTTGTGTTGGTAAACTCCAGCAAAAAAATGTATTGACCTAAGGACACTGGACAATATAGGTAGTGAGTGTACTCGTGCGATATAAGAGGAATGAATCTAGAACATTAATCTGCTTGAAATGTTGTCCGACTGTACCGAGCTAGTAGTGGTGGGTCATTTACGCTATAAACGCTTCAGCTGTCGCGCTATAACACGCATTCCAGATGCTTTGTGAAGACTCAAGTCTCAAGGAACATTAAACTTACTTCACAGCTGCTGCTTTGATTTTATAACTTGAGAATGTTTTCTATGTATTTAGAAAGAAATCGCCATTTTTTGTGCGATTTTGGTGTGTTTATTTTGTGTTGATGAATCGTGTCACTTTAAGTCCCACTGCATAATATATCGTGCTACGTGTCTTTAAGGCGCTATATTGAAAGTAATTTTACCGCAAGGGCAATTTTATACTTAATTTGTAAGACTATAAATTCGTGAATACGCTGCGGCCAGAAGCTATCGGCTCGCTCGGAAAACATGCGAAAAACGTAATTTTAATTATTTAAAAAATAACTAGGAGCATTTAAGCAAAATGCTTCTATACGTTCCTACAATACATCTATTTTCGTTTATAAATAATCTTCAAATTTCGTATTTTTAAGAGGTCATTTCGATCGAGAAATGTATCGAGGCAAAATACATTAATCGTGTTTCTGGTTCTTCTCAAACCTAGATAAGGCTATGAAGATATGTATATCTCATTACCAGATTTGTAACATTTCTGAGGGTCCTATAGTATTACGTCAAAAAGGACAGTTTTTTTCAATATAGCGCCATTTTTTTTGACTAGCAGTTGGGGAGTTTCAAAAAAATAATACAACAGAGAAAACCGGCCAAAAATAATAACTTTCACATAAGGCGGTTTTACGATTTTAGTTATAATAGTATATTACTAAATTGTTTAAATGTCATGTTTTTTTCGTGACTAATAGAATATTTACTAGTAAAAAATTCAAAAATATGTGAGTTAGTATCAAATTTGTGTCCGTTTTGTTACCATAATCAAGTTGAATAGAAATAAAACTATAATATATTTTGACTCTGGCGTATTTATTGAAATAATACAGTTCTTTTACGTTATTTACATAAAAAATTAAGACACTGCACATTTTAAAACAGATTAGAAAATCCAATTTCTATTTCGGGATCCAAAACTACATCCATTTTCTATAGCACTTTCTCAAAAATTGAGCTGTTTAAAATCTGAATGCAATTAAAAACGCCTTAATATTAATTGTTTTAGCTAAGACACGAGACATATCTCATAAGATAGAAATTTACGGCAAAGTCTTAAAAATACCTTAAATAAATCCAGGGACAATAACAAAACCGACAGTAACAAAATTTTAAGGCATAGTGTACAAGACTTAGAATTCAATATTATATTAAAATTAGTAATTATTTTTTTTCGTAACTCCACTCGTCTATTCTAGCTTCTGAGGCAGAAGCTGGATTCAGTTCCGATATGTTTTTCTTTTTTTATATTTTAATCTTCGTAAAATTTTCCTTAATTTACTCTGGATTTTAATTTTTTAACCTCTCCCTATACCTATTTCTAAAACAAAAATTTTAATCAAACTATCAGCTAACTTTAGCTTTACAAAAATGTTATTTAATTGAAACTTCTTAGATCACCATGCAAATCCACAGTGTATGACTAGCTTTGTGCTTTCGGTTTTGTTACTTTGCCGGTCCGTCTATATATTACCCTGTAAGCAGTAACAAAACCGAAGTAACATTATGCGTCTACCGTACACTTAAAGACATGTAAAACTTTTTCTGTTTTACGCTGAATCAAACTACACACACTTTTAGTTCAAAAATCAGTATATCTTTACAAACTATTATGTTACAAATAAAGATAGTAAAAAGAATCAAACAGTCGTAACAAACCTGACTATCAATTTTGGTCCATTCCAACTGATTACACATTTCTTTGCACCACCGAAAAAATTACTCAGCCAAGCCGTATTAAAATGGCCCATCGTACTGAATATATTTCTATTAAACATATATTCGCCATAAACAGAACACAAAAAATATATTTTAGTAGAATGTTATCATGAAAAAATTATGGTAACAAAACTGGAATGTCCGGAAATAGCATATTCCGGGGACAACAGATAACTGCAAATTTAAATGGATTAAAGTAGTCTTACGCTTTAAATTGAACCTTAAAAGTAAAGAACATGGTTCATTTAAGCAAAAAAAAAACAATTGAATGTGTCAAGTATTTCCAGAAAATTTTAATTTAATTCAGTCCGAAGTTTTAAATTGTTACTGGGGACACTGGAAAAAGATAAATACTTGATAAATTATAAAAAGAAAAAAAAAGACTTGATAAACTATATCACCATAATTTCTTTTTTCTTTCTATTTGAATTAAGTTTTTAATTATCCAAAATAAAGTACAAATAGACACTCTTTCAGTTACTTTATAAATAAATACCAATAATGGTCAAAGTTTTTAATAAAATAAATATTAAAATGAAGGACACGCCAAAATGACTGCTGTATTATTTTTTTTAAACTCTCCAGTTGCAAATTGCAATATTCATAATATATTATAATATGTAGAGATACATTCAGATTTTAAAGCGCCCCTTGTTGAATTTTAGTACTTTAACGAAACTGAAGCACAAGCAAGTAGCAACCTTCGGGTTTTATTCGCTATGCGTTCAACACGACAGTGCTACTTCACACTACAATAAATGGCTCTGTTAGCAACATGAGTGCAAAATAAGCGGGTCAAGGTACAACATATTTAGTAAAAAAATAACTATTACAGCAGCAATGTTTTTGTAATGACTACTCTGCGCTCTGGAAGTTGGAGCCGCAGTACGAGCGACATTGAATCGGCTAAAACGTGTGAAAGTGGCATAATAAAAAAATTCCATTTAATATTGAGATACAATCGAATTGATCGGTTCAGTTTTTGAAAGTCAGTAAAAAGAAGATCTATCTATTACAGGGGTGTGGGTGTCAACAGAACACGGATCGCGTCGCTGTGTGCGCGCCCCGGTGACCTACTTGCCGACTGCTCGCTACGCAATTCGAGCACGACCCGCTTTGCTGCGCTAACGTACGCTTGTTAATACTATAAATGCCATTTCAGATCATCTGACCCCCCAGAGTCCCGAACTCCCGACGTTTCGTATGAAACTACCTGCGCCCGTCAAAATAACCCACAAAAAATGCTCGGATCCATAGCACCTGTTTTTAAAAGTATTGTAGTACAGTGCATATCGTATGCAATAACTAAAGGCTGGGACGTCAGCGATTGGACATAACCTTCCTTTGTTAGGATTTTATTTTGAAATTATGTAAGTTGTACCCGAGTGAGTGTACCTTATTCATAAAATCAAATTTTATCTTTTTCTAGGCTAGCAAAGCAAGCAGCTTGTTTCATACTACACGTATTATACACCTGTTAAACGGAAAGCTCACGGAGCACAAAATCCTCGCGTATCTATAGAAGCAAAATGTAGACCCTTCAATCTTGGAGGCAGGGCTCGAAAAACGTTATATTTTTCGAAACGTTATCGCCTTAAATACCTAAAGAACGTTTCATTTCGGTTTCGTTCGGAACGGAACGCTATTCGGAACATTTTTTGAGAACGAAATGATTTTTTTGTTTTTAACCGACTTCCAAAAAACGAGGAGGTTATATGTTCGGCTGTGGGTTTTTTTTTTTTTTTTTTTTTTTTTTTTTTTTTTTTTTTTTTTTTTTTTGTATGTTCAACGATTACTCCACCGTTTGTGAACCGATTTTCGAAATTTTTGTTGTGTTGTATTAGGTTTAGGCTCCAATTTGGTACCATGTTCACAAAAGTGGTGACCTGATGATGGGATCCATGAGTAATCGAGGGAACTCCTCGAAATTTATATGGAAACATATGGTGATTTTGGTTTTATGAGAAGTATCCTAAGCATATGCTACCAAAACGCAAGATTTTGCACCGAGGTATACTATGGTTCCGAAGCTACTAAGAGAACTCTGGATTCCTTATAGATACAAGTTTGGGAGTTTAGGCGCTGTTTTAAGAACTGAAAGCATATGCTACTATGCAAATTATATTCATCATCATCATCATCATTACCATGTCAGGGTCACCAATGTCACCAAATTCAACCTTATCTCCAGAGCATAAGGCACACATTTGACATTACTTCTAAGAAGTTAAAGCTGCTTCGATAATGTAACATTCTGTCTCACTTCGCCGAGATATTCTGGAAAACAACCTAATTTCAACCTTTTGCATTGCGTTTAGCGTTCATAATACAATAACACTCTCTGCAGTCTCACTTCAATCTGCCAGGGCCGCAGGGCTGTCAAGCGGGCGCGGGCGGCGCGGCGGCGCGGGCCGGATAGGGACTATGTGCGCTGCGTCCGCGTCACGTGCGACAAGTCGAGCGAGTGCCAGTACTATTGAAAGTTGAAACTAGTCCGGTGACCGGCTACTTAGCACGTCACGTCACGTGTTCACTTCGATTTTTTTAAAATGTATTGTTTAAAATTATCTGCAGGCTGCAGCTGATATTATATTTTGTAAGTGTGACTGTAATAAGATACGCAGAATAATATTATACAGGTGTATTATTCTATTTATAGTACGCGATGGTTTACTATGGTAACTAAAAAGAGTGAAATTATTATTTTTAACAAAAAATTAAAACCGACTTCCAAGGTAAAAACAATAAGTAATAATATGAACTAAAAAGTATTAAATAATTCTTACTCTTTAATAGTGCCTCTTTCAGAATTCGTCTAAATCTCAACTATTTCTGTACATACTATAGTCTTCATTACTTTGAAGTCGGTACCAGTCCCAAAAGTTTAATATTATATTCTGACATTGACTGATTAACTCACGATTAAATTAGCTGGTACCGACTTCAAATAATGAAGACTATAGTATGTACAGAAATAGTTGAGATTTAGACGAATTCTGAAAGAGGCACTATTAAAGAGTAAGAATTATTTAATACTTTTTAGTTCATATTATTACTTATTGTTTTTACCTTGGAACTCGGTTTTAATTTTTTGTTAAAAATAATAATTGATCCTTAAAACGGTTTTAAACGGTTTTTCCCGTTTCCTCGATCAAAAGTTAAATATATAACAAAAGCTATTAATTTTCGGGCATTCGTTTGCAGTATCGCGGCGAGGCAATAATCGGCCAAGTGCGAGTCGAACTTGCTCATGGAGGGTTCCGTACCGTTACAGAGCAAAATAAGGTCAATAATTGTGTTTTTTGTATGGGATTAATTTTATTAATTTTTTATTAGTTTTATTAATTAATAAAGAACTCACAATATAGTCAAGGACTCTATGAAAATTTCAAGAGCCTACCTATTATCGTTATTGATATCGAGCAAAAAAGGCCAAAAAATTACGGTTGTTGTATGGGAGCCCTCCTTAAATATGAAATATATCTTGTTTTTTAGTATTTGTTATATATATGTTACTCTTAAATTCACTTTCAATTTTTAACTTCCGTTTATTTTCTCAATTTTAAAAAGACATACTTGACGTGTATTTACTATTTCTACTAGACTAGACTCGACTGCCCCTAAGTATACTGAGTCAACTAACAAATTTTCAAATTACACTTTTTGGTATAATTAGATTTTTTTATATTTTTTTTCATTAATTAGATCATATTCTACCTGCTGGCTTTAAAAAAAAGTTTGTATATTTAATAATACCGGAAATAAAATGACGTATACAGAGTCAAGTGCATGACTTACTTATTTTTGCACATGGAACACTGAGTCAAGTTGTATTCTACCAGTATACGCGGGACGCGATCGCGGGCATTTTGGTTGAAATTGAAAGTTGACTCAGTATGCATTTGGTCACCGCGGAGTGAAAAGAACAAATTACCACTTATTTAAGGTAGTTAGGTAGTTAGGAGTGCTATTTATGAAGTTAGTCAGCTGTTTTGTAGGCCTCGTAGGTTCTGTAGATTAGGTATAACGGATAAAAAAAAAATATGAGCGTTTTTATTCTAGCGTTGAGTTCAGAGGCTACAGCCGATTCCAAGTTATGAAAATATTGAAAAAATATTTTTTTATAGGTTATAAGATATATAAGATTTTAGTTGAAAATGACTAAATCATTTAATTAAGTGCGACATAAACCATCTGTAAAGCTTATTTTCTTAAAAAAATAAGTTTTGTGTTTTGAAATTTTAAAATGTCCCTGCAGGCTTACTTTACCTTTAAATCTTTATGAGCAGCTTCTTTAGAGTATACTTAACATTATTTATTTTAATCTTACAGTTTCACGACATTTCAATACTTTAAAAAAAACTTTTCAATCCGCCAACTAGGGTATCAGATTTTTGTACCATGATAATACTTGGGAACCTTATACAAGCTTACTGACTTCTCAAGCATGGCTCAAAATCTCCTCTTGAGCTCCTCTACTAAAGGATCCATACCCAAATGGTAAAACGAAACTTTATAACAGGAACTTCAGTATTTGTCTGTCTGACCATTTGTCTGTCAGCAAGCTGTATCTCGAGAATCACTGTAGCTAGACAGTTGAAATTTTCACAAATTATGTTTTTCTTTTGTCACTTGCTGCTACAACAACAAATATTAAAAACAAAATACCTAAATTAAATATTTAAGGGAGTCTTGGGAGACCATAAACATAATTTTTTTCCCCTTTTGGTTCGGTTTCAATGTGCCCATGCCCAGATTTTTTTTTTTAATGCAATAAGGGGGCAAACGAGCCACCTGATGGAAAGCAACTTCCGTCGCCCATGGACACTCGCAGCATCAGAAGAGCTGCAGGTGCGTTGCCGGCCTTTTAAGGGGTAATAGGGGAGGGTAGGGAAGGGAAAAGGGTAGGGGATTGGGCCCATTTTTTTGGTTTTTAGACTAATTTACGAAAACGGTGCTTCTTACGAAATTTTATTGTACTACATAAGAAAAGCTAATAAAATTCTCTACAACATTGTCCTTTACACTTTGTATCTGTCGCAGGGAAAAGAGGATATCAGGGATTTACCGATATTCCTAGGGATATCACGAACTTCCGGTAGATGCCGAATATTCTTGTTTGTTACGTCTTCTTACTAAAAATATCTAGTGATATGTCATTTCACTAAACTATATCTAGTGAAATGTCAAAAACGCGGATACCGCCGAATAAAAATCAAGCCACTCATTTCTCTCGCTCGCTCTAGTTCCCACACGTGACACGGGCACTAGTGGGAGTGAAACAAATGCGTCGCTCGAGCTGGTGCGGCTCGTCTAGCCTGGAGACAGACAGACAGACTAACCCTTTGGGTACGGAACCGTAAAAACTACGATAATCGAAGAGCTGGAGTACCTGTAGTAACTGTGCCTATACAAGAGCCTAACCAAACTAGAGATCGACATGCCACCTTTACAAAAAATATTCAACTTGGTCGGCCGCTTCATTTGACGTCAAAAATCTAAGGTCTGAAGTATCTGATGAAGAACCCTCAGTTGGTTTCAACTGCATGATTCAGAGATAATTATTATGGTGATGCCCCCTCAGATCTGCTATAGTTGCATTACACGTGTGTTAATAATAATAATAATAACTCCCACTCTAGTTTTGGTGACGGTGGCCGTTTCATTGAAACCAGGCTAAGAGTAATTTTATAGTGCCCGTGTGTGTGCGCAGTACACAAGAGCAATCTCTATATTCCTTACTCGCATAACCCGGTGGGACGGAAGACTGACACGACCGGCGAGAGATCAGACGCAGGACCGACTTTTTACATGCCCATCCGACGCATGGATCATCCATCTTACTTGTCAGATTTAGATGTTAGATGATCCTATCAAAGTTTCCGTGTGTATACTAGAGCAAGCGAGAGAAATGTGTGGCTTAATTTTATTCGGCGGTGTCCGCTTTTCTGACGTTTCACTAGATTGAGTTTAGTGAAATGACATATCACTAGATATTTTTAGTAAGAAGACGTAACAAACAAGAATATTCGGCATCTACCGGGAGTTCGTGATATTCCTAGGGATATCGTGAAATCCCTGATATCCTCTTTTCCCTGCGACATATCTATCTCCAATCGTTGCCTTGCTACGAGCTTCTAAAATTGGTCAATTTTCAAATACACACATCAATACGACCTAAGGATATTTGTATTTTCTGAAATATCAGGAATTTTTGAAGACAGTAAATATTTATGGTCTTTAATAAAACACAAAAAACTTTTCTGGATTTCTTGTCTTTATAAAAAATCATTGATTTTTCAATGGCCATAGAACTTTCGTATGTAACCAACAAATCATTACTTCGTTTTATAAAACTGAATATTTCATTCTAATGAGAAAAAATCTTCAACATTTTTATTGCCAATAGTCAAGTTAATAATAATGAATCCTAATCTATGGTTAGTGCAGACTATTTTTACCTAAAAATACATTTTTTGAGTCTTTCTGCGGTATGAGACTCAAAATTCTTTGTAATTGCAAGTAATCATTTTTCCTGCTATCTAAGTTACTAAAAAATCTTTTAAATGCCTGTTCTAGTCACAATAGACCGAATTTATGCCAGAACAGAATGTAGACCAGTTCAAAACCAGAATAATCTGGTTAAATCAGGCAAAAATTAAGCCGATGCGATCAGTAAAAAGGCTCCAGGAGAGCAACGAGTCTCTAGAAACCGACCAAACCGTGCTGGAGGGTTCCCACTAAGATAGTCCATATGATATCAAAACATTTTGTTTTTCAGCATCCCGATCTGGAAAATGCGGAAGGTTGCTTTTTCATGAGTTTGGGAGATTGGCCATGGTAACACCTTATGACACGAATTATGACTCTCTAGACCCGGCTGACGATAGTAGCACACCACAGAATTATTTGAACACGTGATTGTAGTAAATCCAGATAAAATTCAAGCCAGTATTTCTACCAGCACCAGCATCAGAGACAATTTCTTGTGATACCATGGTCAATTTTCCAAATTCATGAAAAATCAACCTTCCGCATTTTCCAGATCGGGATGCTGGAAAACAAAATGTTTTGATATCATATGGACCGTCTAAGTGGGAACCCTTCAGCACGGTTTGGTCGGTTTCTAGAGACTGGTTGCTCTCCTGGAGCCTTTTTACTGCTCGCATCGGCTTAATTTTTGGCTAATTTAACCACATTATTCTGGTTTTGAACTAGTCTACAGGCTGTTCTGGCATAAATTCGGTCTATTGTGACTAGAACAGGCATTTAAAAGATTTTTAGTAACTTAGATAGCAGGAAAAATGATTACTTGCAATTACAAAGAATTTTGAGCCTCATACCGCAGAAAGACTCAAAAAATGTATTTTTAGGTGAAAATAGTCTGCACTAACCATAGATTAGGATTCATTATTATTAACTTGATCATTGGCAATAAAAATTTTGAAGATTTTTTCTCATTAGAATGAAATTTTCAGTTTTATAAAACGAAGTAATGATTTGTTGGTTACATACGAAAGTTCTATGGCCATTGAAAAATCAATGACTTTTCATAAAGACAAAGTTTTATTAAAGACCATAAAATAAGCTATTATTTATCTATGTACTGTCTTCAAAAATTCCTGATATTTCAGAAAATACAAATATCCTTAGATCGTATTGATGTGTGTATTTGAAAATCGACCAATTTTAGAAGCTCATAGCTAGGCAACGATTGGAGATAGATACAAAGTGTAAAGGACAAAGTTGTAGAGAATTTTATTACCTTTTCTTATGTAGTACAATAAAATTTCGTACGAAGCACCATTTTCGTAAATTAGTCTAAAAACCATAAAATAGGTCCTCCTCCCCCCCCCCCCCCCCCTCCGGCGCACCTCTGAGGGGTCAGGACTTTTAGTATGTTTATCTCCCAACTAGTCCAAACAAAGTGGCGTAGTCATAATTTCTGCTTTCGACTTTTCCAAGCACACCCCCATTTCGAGCATTCGTTTACTAAGCTATTAGCAAGAAATGTGCTATAGACAATAAAATATTTTCCGTTTTGTTACTTGAAACCTAAGTCTTAGCTACAAAGTCTTAACTTAGTTAATTTTATGAAAATAAAGAACTCTCAATAACAAATATATTTTAATCTATATGTAGTTAATTATTTTAATTCAAAATGTAAGAAATAAAATTTATTTTGCTGGGTTGAAGGACCATCTATGACCATTTATTTTTTCCTAATTTTCATGACATTAAAAATATAACGTTTCGTTCTTTCTGACGCTCTCCTGTAAAGTTTAATTTGTTAGTTGACTCAGTATACTTAGGGGCGCCGTAGTGACGCCCGTACATTTTTTCGGGATAAAAAGTATCCCAATATTATGTTCTTTCCCGAGTCTCAAAAGTATCTTCATACTCAGTAAACCAGTTGAGTTGTTTGGGTGTGAAGAGGTAAGAGATAGACAAAAACACCTTCGCATTTATAATATTATATTAGAAAACGTATTGACACGTTTTGCTACAATATTTGCATCCCATATTTGAAGCAATATTTGAAGCAGAGAATGGTTCAAATTTAAAAAAATCGTTTACATAACAAAATACTTTTGTGTGTCTATTGATTTCTAGGGCTTTTTTATTTAAAAAATTCACCCCCGAGACGGGGTTGCATTCACCCCCAGGGTAAAAGCGCAAGTAGGTAGTATGCCACTTTTATTTCTTAAGTTATCCCCTTATGGCTTATACTCACCAAAGAAAATCGATTGAGGTTCAACAAAATCAGTGGTGAAAACCTTTACTGACTGCCCTATGTCCCACTGTGTGGATTTAACCGTTTTATTTCGGTTTTCAAAACGTTCTCAAATACGTTTTTGTTCCCAAAAACGTTATTGCAATGAACCGTTCCGAACTAATCAAAACCGTTATTAAAAATAACGTTTTCGAGCCCTGCTTGGAGGTCTCCTTAGAAATCATCACCTCAAAAATCCAAGTCGAAATACATCGTACCGACCGACTTAGATTTAGAGTTTTTAATGTAGTTAACGGGCTGGTTAGGGTTCCGTAGCCAAAATGGCAAAAAACGGAACCCTTATAGATTCGTCATGCCTGTCTGTTTGTCCGTCCGTATGTCACAGCCACTTTTCTCCGAAACTATAAGAGCTATACTATTGAAACTTGGTAAGTAGATGTAGTCTGTGAACCGCATTAAGATTTTGATACAAAAATGGAAAAATTATTAAAAAATTTATATACAACTGGAACAAAAAAAAAATGTTTTTCGTCTAACCTATGTGTATAGGGTATCTATGGATAGGTCTTCAAAAATCATATTGAGGTTTTTAATATCATTTTTTTCTAATCTGAATAGTTTGCGAGAGAGACTCTTCCAAAGTGGTAAAATGTGTTAGGGGCATGATAATTCTAAAAAAATATAAAACCTTTTAATTTTATAGAAATAAACCTTATTGCTGCTGCGGAACCCTTCATGGGCGAGTCCAACTCGCACTTGGCCGGTTTTTTTTTCACATAAGTTAATATCGCCCAATGCCAATATTATCATCTTTAATTTTACATATTTTTATACTGAAGTTTTCTGCCTCGATTTGCCGTTTGGACTTTAAAAACTTTTTAGACGACAATATGGGCATTCGATGATCGGTCATCAGCAGGGGCTAAAATGGTCGCTTTGAAGAATCATGATATGAATCATAATATGATTCATTTTTCTAAAATCGCAAAATGCAACTCTGCTTGCAATTCATTTCTGTATTTTTGTATTGATTTGTCAGTTTGACAGTTTTGACAATTTATTTGCTGAATTGATTGAGAGGAATGGGGAAGACAACTGTCAAAGTGGCGCTGCTTACGATTGTTCCAAAGTTTTTGTCAAATTCTACAGAAATAATAAATAAATGCTTAAAATCTCCTCAAGATGACTAAATGTTGTGTGATTGGATGTAAAAATATAGGAACACACAAATTTCCTTCAAATCGTACTTTAAGACGAATGTAGGTGAAAGCTGTACCTAAGGATTAATAATTTTGTTCCGAATAATACGACGAGGTTATGTCGGGAGCATTATAATCATGGTACATCTCTAATGGAGGTGTAACAATGAGAGGTTTTCTTATTTTTAATCTCCACCAGACGGCGCGCGGCGCGACGATAGACACTTCTAGATTTTCTATTGGTTCCCCACCGATTTGAAATTATCTGCAGGTTGGCATCACGGATACATATTGGTTGTGTTTCTAAAAAATATTAGTGTACTGTCAAGTGTGACATAAATCAAAATATCTTAAACCTAAGCGATCATTGGCCTAAGCGATTAGGCCAGTATACTGGTAACAGTTTAGGAACACGCAAATTGTCATGCTGAAAACTGACAACTGAAAGAGTTTTGGCGGGCATGTCATGGGCATGTCACTTTTAAACTTCTTCTACTTTTTATTGTTGGTGTGGTTTTTATTATTTTTTCCCAAATTGTGTTATTTGGGTCTTTGATGTTCATTATTGGTAAAATATTAGCCATGAAATACCCGTTATCTTGCACAAGTGCAGGTAAGATGTTGTCAAAACCAAAATGTATAATTCCTGTGACATATTTTGGTCTGAATATCGGTAAATAGGGCTATTTCTTCCGTGAGTTTTAACCGATTCAATGCGGCGCACATTTTTGAAGACTTTCAGTCGTGGCGGCATACAATTTTCTCGTGACACGTTAGCCGTGTCATACGCCATAGAAATAGATGACACGGCTACCGTGTCACCCGCCACGTTCAAAAAGGTTTTTTTTTCGCTTGTATTAACTTGCTTTATTTGTTTGAGCCCAAATCATTGATGTTAACGGAAGGCTACATTGTTTTGAGTTGATTTCGAGTAGTTTATTAAGTGTTAACCTGAAAATGGCAGGTAAGCTATTTTTTTATTCAGATGTTGCAAACCTTTTGTAGGTTTCAAAGTTAGAAAATGAGTATATGAAATAGATCTGGGTTTCCGATGTAAATTATATGTTCGTAGATAAATTTAAAGAAGTTCGTTAACAACGAACTTCTTTAAATTTTTTTTAAGCGACGAGCGAAGAGGAGGTTATCCGTTCGGCTGTGGATATTTTTTTATGTGTGTTTCAAAATTTTTCTTTTGTTGTATAGGGTATTTGTTCCGATTGATCCGGTTCCGAGTTGGTACCATGTTCACAAAAGTGGTGGTCTGCTGATGGGAACCATGAGGCTAAAAAAGGAGACAGCCCTACTTTTTTCAATTCACAAAATATTCAGAAACGAAGCCTATAGGCTTGTTTTGCGTGGAAAATTAAGACGGTTTTGTTCAGAGGAACCTTCTAAAGTGCAATTTGAGGGAGATACAATCGCTTTCTAAATGACACTGCTCACGTGTCATGCGCCACACGTTAAAAACCCATAAGACGCGGTTGCCGTGTAATACAAAATGAATGCATCTTTAAAAAAGGTTGGCGGCCCCTACTTTTTTGCAATTCACAGAATATTCAGAGGCGAAGCTTATAGGCTTGTTCTACGTGAAAAATTAAGATGATTTTGTTCAGAGTAGACACTTCTAAAGTGTAATTTGAGGTAGATACAATCGTTTTTCAAAGACACGGCTCACGTGTCATACGCCACACGTTAAACACATGTATGACACGGCTCCCGTGTCATCCGCACTGAATCGGTTAACTAAAACATCGTTTTAATAACTTTGTTATTCTAGTCGTTGGAATATTAGGGCGTCTTTTTCAAATTGAAATGTATCAAGTTTTACATTCTTTTGCCCAGTTTTGTAGCAATTATTGATGGTATTCCCTGGTATTACCGATAGTTGTCTACCCATAGGCCATCTAGTTACTAAAATGGAAACTGTTTGACAATTAAATAAAAAAGTTAAGAAAATCCCTCATTGAAGGCTCTGGGTTAGGAGAAACTTGTGGTGTAACGAAATTAAAGTTTTTATCGTATAACTCCTATCTAAAACAATACATAAATTATTAGTTCGATGCCGGTTTTTTCACATGCAAAAAATAATAATTTTTAATGTGTATTTGGAATAAAATATAGTCTAATATTTATTTTTTAGCAGTATCAAAAATAATAATGTAAAATATTTAAGATTCAATATCAATGAATATAGGAAATATCAGGGCGTAAACAAAATGAAACAAAATTTTTACCTTTCAGCTAAATCGGCTTTTTTCCTTTCAAAGATGTACCCCGTTTCCGTAACTCAGTCTTAAGTTCAAGCAAACTCCATGTAGAATATGATTTAGTTTCCATAGTTGGGTCTTTAATTCAATAAACACAAAAAAACACTTCAGACTTTTGGAATACTTTTTATTCAAATGTCAAACATAAAACAATAGGAACAATCGTACGCAAAGCCATCTGCAATCATCTTTAACTTGCCTTCCCCATTGCTAAATGTGACCATTTTAGCCCCGCGGGTCCTTTATGAAAATAAATGATATCAGCTTACATTTTCATATTTTTTCGGTCGGTTCGGTATGGGTATGAATAATTATTATGATCAATACCAAACTTTGGTGTAGCAATTATTGTTTTCATTGCTACTCAAACACCATTATGATTTATTACAAGTCTCAACTCTCAAGTTTAACTAGCTTTGTCCTACTTTTGCAGTATCCAGTAACCATAGCATCAGCCGCAGGGAGTCGCTAGACTAAATTCATATTATTAACAGTTCACGTTAATAAAAGTTAATTTGGATTTTAATTTTGCATAAATATTTTAACGTTTAAATTATGGCCATGAAATAAACGATTTTGTAGTGACTTAGGTATCTGAACAAAGAAATCGGTATGTTAAAAAGCACGTTATTACCAAAATATTGGTCTGGTAGGTTAATTTACGACTTTTACTCCATTGATTTAATTTAAAGCAGCTCGCCTTAGCCGATACAGGTCAGACCACTTCAGCAACGGTAACAATAACGGTATCCGGAAAAAAGTAATGCAGTGCAAAGAAACCCCCTGCTATGGTACTGGACCAATTTAACCACGACGCATGCCGACAATTTCGTTAAAGTATTATTAAATACGTGTATAAATAAAAAGTATTAATAATTATTCTACTTAATAGAGAATACTTCTTAAATCATTAATAATATTAATAATACACTTTACACTTTTACAAAATTGAAAATACTGATTTCTGGGAATTTTTTCCCACGTAAACTTATAACGTAAGTAAGTATATTATTAATTAAATTTTCTTATGTGACCATATTAGGCGAAAAAATACTTAAGTTATTATTGTTATTATCATTTATCACAATTCCAACCAGCAGAATTTACACAGAAGAATAAAAGACGATCCCCCATTTATAAAAATGCAGTCCCAAACAGTTTATTGCAATTCTTGTATGTAACCGAACAATCTTTAACGTTATTGTTTAACGTTATTGAAGCAATTTTAACCAATACGGCAATAATACTTATTAAATTAAATACTTTATTAAATACATTATTTATTTAAGACAGATCTATATATGGCCCTTAACGGCATACGATTTATAATACAGTCTACAGATTCTAAAATTGCGGGACGTAGCTTTTGTGGCGGTACCGACCAATGCGGGCCACGGGTTGTAATGAATATAATAATATTATGTAATTAAAAACTACTGAATCGATTTTAATCATTTCTTCAGAGAGTGACATAGGCTATAATATATTTTATACCCGTGCGAAGCCGGGGCGGGTCTCTAGTACATAATATTATGAATATTTAATCTTTATGAAACAAATAATTTAACACTTGAATAAACTTTTAAATTCTTGTAGAGTGTTAATTTATTTGGTCGTTTTTAGGGTTTCGTACCCAAAGGGCAAAAACGGGACCCTATTACTTATAAGACTTCGTTGTCTATACGTCTGTCCGTCTGTCTGTATGTCTCCAGGCTCAAGGCTGTAACTAAAGAATGGTAATAGCTAGAGAGTTGACATTTTCACAGATTATGTAATTTATAATAATATGTTGCCGCTATAACAACAAGTACTAAAAACAAAATAAAATTTATGTTTAAATTTATATGAACTATATTCAATAACTATAATATTCTGGCAATAAAAACATTTGAATTTGAATACAATAAACGTGATTTTTTGGCCTTTTTCGCTCTATGTCGATAATGGCAACAGATGGGTACCTTAAAATTTCACGAAATCTTCAATTAAATGTTTTTTTTTATTTATTTTATTAAATAAGGGGGCAAACGAGCAAACGGGTCACCTGATGATAAGCAACTACCGTCGCCCATGGACACTCGCAACATCAGAAGAGCTGCAGGTGCGTTGCCGGCCTTTTAAGAGGGAATAATATTTCTTGAAGGTTTGCAGGTCGTATAGGTGCGAAAAAACTGCTGGTGACAGTTCATTCCAGAGTTTTACAGTGCGCGGCAGAAAGTTACGCGAAAAACGCACTGTGGAAGACTGCCACTCATCAAGGTGATGAGGATGGTATGTTTTTCGCGTGGGACGATGGCGAAAAGTTGCAGGTGGTATGATTCCGAACAATTCCTCAGAGCACTCCCCGTGATACAACCGATAGAGGATGCAGAGTGAAGCTACATCTCGGCGTAATTCCAAGGGGTCCAAGCTGTTTGAAACACTATGGCAGTCAACAATTCGAGCGGCCCTTCGTTGGATACGATCCAACGAAGTGCAATTTAATTACTAATAATAAATTTAAAATATTAGGGCAGCTCCCATACAAAAAACACAAATTTTGGCCTAATTTTGCTCATACACTACACAAAAATATAACGGAACCCTTCGTGGCCCCACTTGGCCGATTATTACTGTTGTTTGAACCGATGTTTAAGTACACTAACATGAAGTACTATCATTATCCCGTAATGTTTCGCGCTAGCTCCCTTTCCCTCAACCTTCGATACTTTGCCATCTTTGACAGCCGGCACCCCTTACTTGCGGCCAGATTTAATTAGGCACACCTAGAGATGTGCCGAGTGGCAAATTCCCCATTGCCGGCAATATTCCCAATCTTGCCATTGCCAGCAAATTTCCATTTTGCCGGGAAAATAGGCAATGTTGCCGATCCATTTATATAGCTTTATTACAAAATAATTCAGATTATTTTGTCAACAAAATAAAATACATAATGATCATAGCAACCTAATTTGTTTTTGGAACGAAGTTCCTTATCGCTAATTTTTTCAGCGTAAATTTGAAAGCTAGACAACGATATTTGACCTTGATTTGACCTTTTCCCCTTTTTTATTAGTACCTGCATGTTAGGGGCAGATGGCGTTGATAGTAAGTATTCCTGTGAGTCAACTAGATGGCGTTTTTTTAAATTTAATATAATAAAAGTCTCGTTAGTTTGTTATAATTATAAGTATCTCAAGAACCGCTATAGCTAGACTTCTGAAATTTTCACAGATTGTGTATATCTGTTGCCGCTTTAACAACAAATACTAAAATCAAAATAAAATTAATATTTAAGGGGGACTCCCATACAACAAACGTGATTTTTTCGTCCTTTTTCGCTCTATATCAATAATGGCAAAAGGTAGGGACTTGAATGTTTCACACATTTTTTTGTTGTTTGTGTACTTTAATATTTAATAATAATTTTAAAATAAAATAAAAATTTAAGGGGTCTCCCAAACAAAAAACACAATTTAAGCTTATTTTTGATATGTATCGGTACGGAACCCTTCGTGCGCGAGTCCGACTCGCACTTGGCCGACTTTTTTCCCTAGCGCAAGTAATATAAGTAACATATATTTGGAAAATATCTATTACTACAGGCAATTTTGTCAGCAATATTCCCGGCAATTTTCTGGCAATTTTCCGGCAACATTGGCAGTTTGTATCAAGGATATGTATTTTTTAAATATTTCTTATATACAACGCTAAGATACATTTATTTTATGAGTTTTCTAGACCTATCTGTCCAATATTGCTAATATTTAGCCAATGTTCCCCAAAATTTCAACTTCGGGCAATCTTGCCGGCAGCGTTGCCGGCAATATTCCCACCTTCGGCAATATTGCCGGCAACGGTACATCCGTAGGCACACCTATATTATAATAATAAGAGGAAAATAAGCATCCATTTGATATATAAAAGATCAATATACGTAATGGATGCAAAAATGTATCGGAATGGTACCTGTTCACACCTGGTTACAATAGGGTTGCGGCCGGGTGACCAACGGCACACCGGATTTTTCTAAATCTCTATACTCATTGCCATGAAATGAACTATGTTTGCTTTCAATACTTGATTACATTTTATCCCGCAAACTCAACTTTTCAAAAATTTTTTAAAAATATTTGCGGCCACATTTGGACTGACACCCCAGTGGAAATGTTCTCCTTATCATAAATATTTGTAAAAATGTGGTTTTAAGCGTGTACTCGATACCTGCACAATTCTGCAGTGGGATCTTAGACTATAAGCGATCATTGGCCTAAGCAATTAGGCCACTATACTGGTAACAGCTTAGGAACACGCTTGCACCTGTCAAACTGAAAACTGACAACTGAAAGAGTTTTGGCGCGCATGTCACTTTCAAACTTCTTCTACTTTTTATTGTTGGTGTGGTTTTTATTATTTTTTCCCCAATTGTGTTATTTGGGTCTTTGATGTTCATTATTGGTAAAATATTAGCCATGAAATATCCGTTACCTTGCACAAATGCAGGTAAGATGTTGTCTAATTCCTGTGACATTTGGTGTGAATATCGATAAATAGGGCTATTTCTTCCGTGAGTTTTAACTAAAATATCGTTATAATAACTTTGTTATCCTAGTCATTGAAAAATTATTGCGTTTTTTCAAATTGAAATGTATCAAGTTTTACATTCTTTTGCCCGGTTTTGTAGCAATTATTGATGGTATTCCCTGGTATAACCGATAGTTGTCTACCCATACGCCATCTAGTTACTAAAATGGAAACTGTTTGACAATCAAATTAAAAAGCTAAGAAAATGCCTCATTATTAAAAGCAATAAGTAATCGATCCCAAGGTCGCAATCTGAGTCATAGGGTCTAAACACACTAGGCTGAATTACGCCGACGTAAATTCCGCCGCGTTTGAAATCCATACAAAATATGGGCGGAACGCGACCGATCCCACACTATGCCGAAATTCCGTCGTGAGCCGAATTTCCGTCGAGCCAAGTCGAGCGTAAAGTTCGGCAGTAATGTTTTGTATAGCAACACACTATACGCGACGCGACGGAATTATCAAAACCGAACATAGGAAATCCAACTTTATCTCCAAAGCGTTAACGCATACATTACATCTGAGAATTTTAAATACTCACTTACGCGCGCGTTCCGCAACGGAAATTACGCCGCGAAATTTCAGCTCTTCGCGTAATTTATAGTGTGTCGCATCAGACATAAGCGGCTGAACGTAAATTCGGCCACGTAAATTACGCCGGTGTAATTCAGCCTAGTGTGTTTAGATACATAGAACAGATTGGAGGCCAAATACCTACAAATGATTTGAAAAAAAACTCAAAAGAAGGGGAATACTCTACGTGCTTGGAGTACGCACGGCATCTGAATAGTATTCCAAGTATAACAATGAGTTGTGCCTGGGATTTGGATTTGGAGACCAGACACGGGACAGGACCCGTCACCTGACATTATCCAGCGATGGTGGAATAGCGCCAAAGAACGCTTAACGTGCTTGATCACAAAGTCCCGCCAGCTATGGCGGGACGTTGATATCATTTCTGAATTCTGATCCTACGTCTTCGCCTCGGGCTGTTCCGGGGGATGAACGCCTCCCGCTCTCTTAGACGCTCAGCGTCCTCTTTAGCAGAGACCACCTGTTGTGTGGTCTCTGCTAAAGAGGACGGAAAAAATTATACCTTAGATTATGTTATATTTAAATAATGGGTTTATTTGCGTTGGCCGGCACTTTTAAAATTAGCCCAATTTGGACCTTATCCTTTCAAGAAAGGACTCCTTGATTCCTCATGGATCCCATCATCAGATCCCCACTTTCGTGAACATGGTACCAAATTCGGATTCAACCCTGTACAACAACAAAAGAATCATGAAAATCGGTCCACAAACGGCGAAGTTATGGTTGAACATACAAAAAAATATACACAGACGAACATAATATTATAATCTCCTCCTTTTTGGAAGTCGGTTAAAAATACAAAGGCATATATCTTTACTACTCAACTGGGCTAAATTGAAAGTTATAAAAAAATAGGTCGGAGCGGAAACATCACGTATACCAAAAATAGACGAGCCAGGGTCTTACGGTCGAAGCTTCCGCGTACCTAGTTAGCTACAGCGGCAATAGTGCAGTTGAGGTCATCAACAGGTTTGCAAACAAAGCCCGCAGCCGGGGTGCTCGCTGCTCAATGCTCGCCAGATAAAGTACAATGACATACAATTTGAGGGTGAACTGCGTCACCGTCGCGTCGCGCACGATGACGCTGACTCCCCGACAAAAGAACACGACGCAAGATGGCGGCGCCCGTGTCAGCTGATTGCGCGCACGCAGCTCTAAACTACGCCGAACTCATTTATCGCTCTCTCTTTCGTTGTCGGCGATAAATTATTGATTTAGAAACGTCGCTTTTGAAACAAAACGAGAGTGAATTAATTATGAAATTAATTTCACAATTCTAGACTGATGTAAGCGGTGGTATGATAACGAAAATTTTGTTCAGTTTGATAATATCTGTGTATACTGTATAGCGATAGCGAACGAAACATTTATCATGCCAAAAATAAACGTGAAGTTTTGAAATAACAAACTGAACAAAGTTAAATACAGGCGCGGTCCGAAGGGGGGGGGGTCACAGGGGACACGACCCCCCCCCCCAAATCTTAGGTCAAATAGAAAATTTTCAAAATCTTGCCAAATAATAAAAGGAAATTTCTATCTATCCCCTAACCACCAGTACGTCCGACCTTAGACAGCTGTGACTGTCAACCCAGAACCGTTCGAGGGCGCAGATAAAAAAAATATACATAATATTAGCAGTGACTAGTGAGTGACCCCCTCCAAAATTTCAGGCTGCGACCGCGCCTGGTTAAATAGATATTATTCCACGATCGAAGGATTAATATTTAGTGCAAATCATAAACATTTAACGTTACGAACGTAATGTAAAACGTTAAATATACGTAACGAACGTACGAATCGGTGTAAAAACGTTTAAATCTTGCACAACATTTCATTATAATGTATTAAGTAGGCTATAATAGAAAAGGCTCCATAACTCGACTTAAACAATTAAAACGACTCTAATATTTTCTTTAGCGAAAATAATGAGCAATACTAATTGCACGAAAGCCGAACAGACAGGACATTGACCTTCTGGCATCAAGGTCGGAGCCGGCCTTCAAACAACCTCGTCTAGCTAACGCGAGGACTACTCGTCGATTCAAAACACATGCACAAAAACAACTCGAATCGCAAATTACGAATTACCTTCAAATATGTACATAATTCCATGGCCACTAGGAAATAACATCATCACACGTTTCACGATTGCCACACTACACGAATTCACACAAATTTCACTCGGGGCCGTAGCACTAATTGGCACATTTATCGAACAAAGATAATACGTATTAGTTGCACCTCGTATTTGAAACTTATCAATAGCGAAGGTCGGCCTCGTGGCGGCGAGCTCCGACACTCGCGGCGTGATTTCACAAACTGAGGCCCGCCGCCCGAGTGCTCTGCTAGCGCTGGCGAGCGGCGAAGGCGCGAGGCAACGGAACGAGCAGCGGTCATGCAGCCCGCTGCCCACCAACGCACACTCAGCCGCTATTCGCGTCATTTCACACTCGCACGCACTCGACAATACAAACAATTTCCTCTACCGATAAACATTATAGCGTTCTCTTATCGAAAACTAATAAAGTCACCTAGGTAAGCTACGACAAAATGAAGACCTCCAGAGTCCAGTAGACAGAGCTATACATTTACAAGTTAGGTAAATATCTAATTAGCAATAATTTACGTCTCAGCCTTCAGGATAACATGGTTGTTGTATATATTACATAACTAGCTGTTGCCCGCGACTCCGTCCGCGTGGATTTCATTTTACAGCACGCGGTGGTTCCCGTTTCCGTGGGAATGCCGGGATAAAATAAAATAAAATATTATCTTTTTATTCAAAATAGGTATCATGAATACACTTTTTGAGAATCAGAAGAACGTAGAATCTACAGTGCCTACCACCGGTTCGGGAACTAACCTGGCGAGAAGAACCGGCGGCGTAAGAAACTCGCACGGGGCCAATTCTTTCGATATAACCTGATACTCAGTACTTAATTATCTATGCAGTGACGTAACTCAATGATAAATAGTTTATGGGTAAAAATGTGTGATACATAGTTAAAAGTAACAAGCTTTAAAATTTGGCACAAAATATAAAATTTAATTTAAAAAACTTTAATATTATGTGCATACGGCACAGCTGTTTTTGTGTATATTGATTTGAGGGGTCCCACTTACCAGGGTTTTTAAAAGTTTTTAAATTTGACACCAATTATGAATAAAAACATATTGATTAGTTCTGATGTGAAGTAAAAAAGTAAACGCCATCTGTTTTTATATATTAGAACTAAAATGTTCATTGCATTGATATATTTCTGGATGGAATATTATAGGCCAACACGGTACACTCCTTTATTTTAGAGCGCCATCTGTTGTGCAGTAGGAATTCAATTTATATAGATAACTTATAAGATAAGATAGATTGATTATACCAAGTGATAATATTATTAAACAAAATATATCTAACGTATTAAAAATTATAATTAAAAACATAATAAGTATGATTAATTCTATCTATGGTTCTATGTTACAATGAAGTAAAAAATTAAACGCCATCTGTTGTCATGTATTAGAACTAAAATGTTCATTGCCCATAGGCTCTAACAGTACTACTCCTTTAAAACGCCATCTGTTGTCATATTTTAAAACTGCAGTAGGAATTCATTTTATCGTTATTTTCATGGAAATAAGATATTTTCCCTCATCAAAATGTAGCCTATGTCCTTTCTCAGGCTCTACACTATCTGTGCACAAAATTTCATTACAATCGGTTCGGTACTTTTGCGTGAAAGCGAGACAGACAGACAGACAGACAGACAGACAGACAGACAGACAGACAGACAGACAGACAGACAGACAGACAGACAGACAGACAGACAGACAGACAGACAGACAGACAGACAGACAGACATACAGACAGACAGACAGACAGACAGATTAAAAAGATTAAGAATAAATAGAATAAGATTCGAAAGGCTGACGACACTCTCGAAGTTATGGGATAACCGTATATGAATCACGTTCAGAGTTCACGATGATCGATGATTCATGCAGTTTAACAGGAACCAAAACGAAAAACGTTAAGAGTGGTACTCTACCAACTACCAATCATAGTGACGTCACTACGTAACTATTTGGTCTACTGCGTGAAACGGGCATATTTTCTTGGTAAATTGGCACAACAAACTGCGTGCACAAAAACATTATCAGCGTACGAAAGTAACGTAGAAAGATGCGAATGTAAATAGAGATAAAGCGATCGGTGCGGGTGCGACGGACGCAGACAAAGCCGCGTCGCCGCGCGGTGAGTCGGCGATCTCCCCCAAATTAGTCCTGGGCCCGGGCGCTGACCTCGCCACGCGCCGCCCGCACCGGCCCGCTGCCCCGACCATAAGCTTTTACTATTTTTATTAATTGTAAGTCTCCCCAATAAAATATTTTTAATATCCCCAATAAAATAGTGTATGACATTGATTTGCCCAGACAATAGACATCTACACAGTACACACTAAAACCCCTGAAGGCTTTTGTAACCCATTTTTTTTCTTTTTAGGAAATTTGAGTCAACATCTCTTCAAAGAATGTTTTGAACCTAACTGCCAAAAAAATACTGTTACATTTTAATTTTTATAAGACATGTGAAGTTAAAAGAAAATAAAGAAATACAGTCAAAACCGTTAATGGCGACATCGTTTAGAACAACATACCGGTTAAATTGATCAAAATCAAAGGTCCCGGCTGAATGCTATATGACCACTAGGGTGGAGCGAAAAAACTTTTTTTTGATATTCGTTTCGGCATACCTGTAAAAAGTTGCTGTTACTGCTCACAAATAAACGTACAAAATTTTATTTAAATCATAATAGCCCCCAGCGTCATGAACTTTAGAGAAATTCGAAAAACTTCGTTAAAAACCACCAACTTCTAATATTGCCAAATTATCGCTGATTTATATTATGTGTATTCCGTTACGTTCGTAACTGTTTAAGCTTGAATATTACGAAGATAGATGGGGAGATTGAGGCAGAAGAGGTGATTTCATTGCACTTTTCAATCGTTGTTCGAACGCCATAAAGTGCGCGCTATTAATGTAATTCTGCTTGTGAGAAACAGTGATTCTAAGCACTACAAAAAACTCCTGTAAGTTATATTTTTAATTTCCTGTTCACTGATTGTTGATAAAATGCTATTTGCGATATAATTTATACCTAGTATTTCTCTTTATTGCAGTCATATTATGTCGTCAAAACACGAAAAGAGACATGTTGTCCTGTTTTTGGTTTATCGGAGAAGTTACCAGTGTGTCAACTACTAAAGTTTCATAATTCTATTATAAAAATTACTTATTTATTAATTAATATCACATTTATATGAATCAAAGCTTGACAAAACAACTAAAGAGCCGACACTTCATGATATATCCCAAAGACTGGCTACGGAAATTTTACATATCAGGCGAAAAGCGTCGCTTACCAAAAAAAGAAGTATATTATTTACTTGATTAAAGAACTGCAAGAAAAATGATGATAGGCCGTGTAGATTTAAATGCGTCTGTAAAAAATATGAAGAAAATGAAATTACAAGAAAAAAAATCACTGCGTAACAAAGAGATAATGGGTCCAAACCAGACGTCTTATTCGCGTTCTTTGCATGTTGACTTAACAACCGAAAGAACGAGTTCAAGCAATTGTAGCTTCTTCTTGTAGCTTTTACAAGCTAATCAATCGCCATAATAAGTAGCTGCTCAGCCACCCAAGAAAAAGAGATTCAATTTTCCATCATTAGCTCTCGTATACGATCGTACCTGAGTCTCTGACAGAGCAGCTGCTATTATAGCTTTATCTGCTTCTTTATCTGTGTTAAAAGATGTTGATTGTTGGTATTATTACATCAAAGGATTCTAGTGCTGTCATTGATCGTTAAAAATGCGATGAGAAATAATGAAAAACAGATCAGCACACACGATGTAGATCGCAATTATAAAAGTATACGCAGAAATTATTTTGATGGTAGAAAAGATGGCTGTGATGGCACAGTTGTGAATATAGTTATCAAAGAAGATGTTATTCGTTTTATGGAAGAAGTAATTAACAAACTACTAAAGTAGCTTTTTGTTTCAAATGCCTAATTGTGAAATTAAACAACAATTTAATACCAAACAATATATTTTTTTTCTGATGATCATTCCTTGATAATATATCATAAATATTTAATTTTTCTTGATAAAAACATTGATACCACTAACCAGAGCCTGTAGCTAAGACTTTTTTTATCGTTTCTTTATAGAATCGTCGATCAAAATGTATAGAATTGACATTAGACGAGTCGAACGTCAACGTCATATTCGCGAATTTTTAAGTCAATTCCATACATTTTGATCGGCGATTCTATAGAAAAGCGATAAAGAAAAGGTCTTGGCTAAGGGGTCAGTATTTTTAACCGACTTCCAAAAAACGAGGAGGTTATATGTTCGGCTGTGGATATTTTTTTTTTTTTTTTTTTTTTTTTTTTTTTTTTTTTTTTTTTGTATGTTCAACGATTACTCCGCCGTTTGTGAACCGATTTTCGAAATTTTTGTTTTGTTGTATTAGGTTTCACTCCAATTTGGTACCATGTTCACAAAAGTGGTGACCTGATGATGGGATCCATGAGTAATCGAGGGAACTCCTCGAAATTTATATGGAAACATATGGTGATTTTGGTTTTATGTGAAGCGTACTAAGAATATGCTACCAAAAAGTCAAATATTGGGTCAAGGTATACCATGGTTTTGAAGATGCTGAGAGAACTCCTGACTCCTTATAGATACACATTTGGGAGTTTTGGCGTTGTTTTAAGAACAGAAGGCATATGCTACTATGCAATTTATATTCATCATCATAATCATCATCATCGTCATCATCATCATTACCACGTCGTGTTAAGGTCACCAATGTCTCATGGCACAGACTAGATAATAGTACAAGGCATAGGTATGGATATACTAATAATAATAATTATGTACTTACTGTATAACAACACCTGTTTATTTAATACATGACGGCGGTCGGCGCCGTATAGGCGACGGCGTCGCCGCCGCGCGGCGCATGGCGGCAGACGACAGATCGAATCCTTTACTAACTACTTTATATACAGATCGAATACTTTATTAACTACTTTATAAAATTTAAATAGACAAATAGAATTGAAATAAAGTTATTTTAAAAAGAGCATTTAAACAAAACAAAGTCATTAAGTCTTTTTAATTAGTTATACTTATTAATCGATAGATGGCGCACTAAGTATCGATTTGAATTCTTTATTACAAGAACAGCTGTCAATAATTATGATAATATTAAATATTATGAGTAGCTACGCTACATCCTATGCAAGTTTATACAATTTTTTATCTGATAGATCCTTCGATCGTGGAAAAACGAGACACAATAGCCTTTCTATTGTTATCGCAATCGCCGGTGACCGCTTGGGGCTTGAAGCATTAAAATTGTTAAATTACTTAGCACAATATGTTCACTTCACTGATAATATATTATTTTGTGAGTGTGAGTTGTGACTCTTAACAAATTGTAATAAGATACTTAGGTAAAATATACGCGAAGGTTTATCTACTAGTGTAACTAAAAAGAGTGAAATTATTATTATTTTAACAAAAAATTAAAACCGACTTCCAAGGTAAAAACAATAATAACATTAATATGAACTAAAAAGTATTAAATAATTTCTACTATCTAATAGTGCCTTTTTCCGAATTCGGCTAAACCTCAACTATTTCTGTACTCAATCTTCATAATTTTGAAGTCGGTGCCAGTTCCAAAAGTTTCAAATATTCTGTCAGAGGACTGAAGTTTCAGCTATCTGGTATCGACTTCAAAATTATGAAGATTGAGTACAGAAATAGTTGAGGTTTAGCCGAATTCGGAAAAAGGCACTATTAGATAGTAGAAATTATTTAATACTTTTTAGTTCATATTAATGTTATTATTGTTTTTACCTTGGAAGTCGGTTTTAATTTTTTGTTAAAATAATAATAATTTCACTCTTTTTAGTTACACTAGTAGATAAACCTTCGCGTATATTTTACCTAAGTATCTTATTACAATTTGTTAAGAGTCACAACTCACACTCACAAAATAATATATTATCAGTGAAGTGAACATATTGTGCTAAGTAATTTAACAATTTTAATGCTTCAAGCCCCAAGCGGTCACCGGCGATTGCGATAACAATAGAAAGGCTATTGTGTCTCGTTTTTCCACGATCGAAGGATCTATCAGATAAAAAATTGTATAAACTTGCATAGGATGTAGCGTAGCTACTCATAATATTTAATATTATCATAATTATTGACAGCTGTTCTTGTAATATTTAACATATTACAATGAAGTTTTTTTTTTCAAGGAACAGCAAATAAAGAAAAATACTATTTATCAAAACTAGACCAATGTTTTCAAAAAAATCGTATTTTTCGAATTTTCAATTGGGTTGGGGCACCTCAAAACATCAAGACAAGTAAACCATATTTTGTATACATAATTTACTCATAACAAGGCAACTTTCTATTGCTATGACATTAAAAAAAATTGAAAAAAAAATTCTTCATACAAAATCGCTCCACCCTAATGACCACCTGTCACTGGTTATTACAACTGTTACGGATACGGGCAGTTGTTTACCTGCGCGCGACAGTTGCGCGTACTTTTTAGAAAAGTCTAACCCTTGTTTATGTGAATTGCGTGTTTACGTAATCAATCCAGAATGGAACGTTCCAGAAAGTATGGCGGGCCATATAAAAGGTAAACAAGCCGGCAATCAGTTCAGTTTGATACAAGCGATCACCAAGGCGACTTCGAAGTGAGAACAAGTGATCAATTGTGAGTGACAGTGATAGTGCTCAGTGATTTGGATCTAGTGCTTAGTGTTTGGACTTAGTGATTTGTGTGAGCTAGTGTTTGTGAATAAAGTCTTCAAGAGAGTCACCAGGTCTTTCTCTCCGAATCCTACGAACCCTAGCACGTAACAACTGGTGTCGGAAGTGAGATTTGGAGATGCCATTGACTTCGAGAGAGAACGTCAAGGGGAGTGTCAGGACAAGGGCGCAGCGAGCTGCGGAGGCCACAGCCACTGGGGACCAAGCTCCGCCCACTTTGGGGCAGGCCCCACCCACTGGCCCCGCCCACCAGGCTCCGCCCACTGACCACGCCCCTCGGGCCCCGCCCACTTCGGGCGTGGCCACGCCCACTTGCTCCGCCCACCAGGTCACGCCCACTCAGGCCACGCCCACTGGCCCCGCCCACTGGGCCCCGCCTGCTCAGGTCCCGTCGACTAACTACATCCATCCTGCCACGCCCGTAGTCTCTACGGCCCCTTAAATGGCTCCTCAATTGGAAAGCATAATCGAGTTAATTCGGGCTTTGCAAGATGCCCAAGACCGCAAGCTCGGCGCTTTGCAAGAATCACAAGACCGCAAGCTCGGCGCTTTGCAAGAGTCACAAGAGCAACAAAAGGACCTTCAAGAAAAGGCGCTTCTGGCCATAAAGGATGTCAGTGACACGGTGACTAAGCTTCGGAAAGAGGTCGACGTGATGAATAAACGAGTTACCGGGTTAGAGTCGGTTGTGGAAAATTTGAAAACCGGATTCACTAAAGTGCAGAAGAGAGTAGTGCGCCTTGAAACTACGGGAGTTACGGTGTCTAGTGGAGCCACTGGAGTGACGCAAGGGCCAAGAGTCAAGGTGCCGCCGTACGATGGCACTACTTCTTGGAACGCTTATCGTCGGCAATTTCAGACTGTTGCTACCGCAAACGGATGGACGGAGGAGCAATGAGCAATGTGACAGAGTCCAGCGCTCAGAAGAAGGGCTTCAGCAATGGGCGCTGGAAATTGAAAAACTCGTCAGGAAGGCATACCCAGGAGCTGACACCAAGATGGTCGACACAAACATTGTTCAAGCATTTGTCGACGGAATCAGGGACCTGGAAGTCAGACCTGCAGTAAGGCTACGTCATCACACCTCGCTAAAGGAAGCATTGGCGCATGCCTTGGAAGTCGAGGCTGTTCGGCGTGACATACGGCAGACCCATAATATCCGCGAGGTCGCTGCGGAAGTTAGGGAGGTTAGGGCTCCTGCAAGGAAAAGATTTGAAGCTATGTGCTATAAGTGCGGTGAGAGGGGCCATCTTCAGCTCAACTGCCCGCAAAAGAAGACCCAGACGGCAAGGATGGAAAGGATCGAGGAACAGATAGAGGAGCTGAGGAAGCAAGCACTTTCGTCCCCTGCCCGGGATAAGGGGAAACGAATAGAATCCAGGACTAGGTGGCGAGTATTAGACAATGTGGAGGGAGCCTCGATAACTGTTACCTCCCAGGCACGGAGCGGAAGAACAAAGACTTTGGGTCTCTCGGAAAATGATGCTAGAAAGGCTCAAGAGATGACGACCTTCGGCACATCATCACATGGAAGAAACGCGGTGACGTATAACCAATCTGGAGTGAGGTTGCACCCACTGGCGCTGTCACTAAGGCGTACTGGGAGCAATGGGACAGTCTGATACTTCAAAACGGAATACTCTACCGGAAATGGGCTAGCGGTAGAGAGTTCTATTTTCAGATCATTGTCCCAAAGGCGAGAGTACCAGATGTTCTTCGCGGGATACATGAGGGTGTATCAGGGAGTCATCTAGGTGTCAAGAGGATGCTAAGGAAAGTGCGAGAACGATTTTTCTGGTTGCATTGGCGAGATGATGTGCAGGATTGGTGCCACGAATGTACTTCTTGCGCTGATGTGAAGGGACCGCAGACCAGGAGTTGTAGGAACATAAGTAGGAACCGTTTGGCGCGTTATCATGACAGTAACAACGATGCTCGGGACGAGCATCTCTAAGAGGGGAGTAGTGTTACGGAGTAGTGATTTGTGTGAGCTAGTGTTTGTGAATAAAGTCTTCAAGAGAGTCACCAGGTCTTTCTCTCCGAATCCTACGAACCCTAGCACGTAACACAACTATCGGTTTTTACGACTAAATATGAGTAGTCCCTTCGATGTCGTTATAACAGATTTTGACTGTATACTCAATAAAATATGTAGCTTTTTAACCATTGCGTATTTGACCATTAATTATTATTAGTTTAATACTCTCTGTAATAGTAATAGATGCAGAAATATTTTCCTAATGACTTGGTCTAATAATTATTAATTTTTATAAATACTAATCAATTTTTATACATTTGGTTAATCACCTATGAAATAGAGAATGTATTTTACAATTGACATTTTTGATTTGATTCATTGACATTTTGATTGATTGACGACCTCCGTGGCGCAGTGGTGAGCGCGTCTGTAGCTCAAGCCGGAGGTCGCGGGTTCGAGTCCCGTCGACAGAACAAAAAAAGTTTATAAAGTTCCTGGGTCACGGATGTGTATTAAATATGTGTATCATATAATAAAAATCTTAAATATATGTATAGTTTAAAAGTATTAAATATATTTCCGTTGTCTGGTACCTATAACACAAGTCCTTCAGGTACTTACCACGGGGCCAGACTGACGTGGTGTGAAGCGTCCATAGATATTATTATTATTAATTACTTATCCACTATGTCCTGGTTTTTAAACGACTATTTTTCTTCAAACAAGACTTCTGTATTTTTTGTTAAATTCATATATTACGTTTTTAAAGTAATTTTTGTACTATGTCAAACTATATTTAATACTATAAACCCATAGGTTTAAAATAAAGTGTGATCTCTATCGTCTAAATTAAATATTTTTGGTAATGGAAGATTTGCATAATAAATATGATTTTTTAGTCTTAGTTTTCCTCACATAAAACCAGCCCACATGTATGTCATTGTCGCTAAATAACTTTCATGGTGTATAAGACAAATAAAATCAACATGGCTTACTTAGTTGTGTTATTACTTATTTCCCGTTTAAATATTTTTTGTCCATGTGGAAGATACTATTCATTAGTTTGTACAACAAAACATATTATGAAAAAGTACCTGGTGTTGAAATAGTGAATTCCTTACTAGACAAATGTCTTTCCAAGTGCGCAGGCCTCTTAGTTCACAACCATGCAACACCACTTCTGTGCAGTAGAGGTCAGCATCCACCGGCATCACAATGAATAGTTGCACCACCTGCAACATTACAAGCTTAAAACATGGTACATATTGCAGTAAGCTTTCCAGAAATACAGAAGTTGTTATTGACAATAGGTTTAGATTTTTAAATGCATTTAGATATAACTCGGTGCCGGTTTTAGCGCTACGGTCGTCCCGCGTCCCCCCCCCCCCCCCCCAAATGTCCCATAATAATATTTTATTATTTCTTGGTAAATAATATGACATTGAAATTAGTACCATCATAAGTTTCCTTACTAACCCTTTATTTAGAATTTAGAACAATATAGTTGAAATGGAGTTACTTATACCACAGAATATATAATAGTACCTTACGGTTATACATGTAATAACTGCATCTAATGTGTGTATTTTATATTATCAACAACAGGGTTAGCTCAAAATAAAGATTATAAATATTTTTTTTTCTTATGAATTATACACAAATAAATTAATTGTTAAAAGTAAAATTTATGGAATTACATACATGCACAGACATAGATCAAGATAGATACCGCATGTCGCTCCATTTGTATGAAAACGAGTGTGTCACTTCTTTCCTACCACTGTGACGAACTGATGATAAGAAATGTGTCCATTATCAAGGTCAATTTGAATTTGTACAGCTCAATACAGCACTTTTAGGCATTTAGGCATTTTTTAAATTCCGATTGATGTCTGATTCCGATAGCAGACTAAAGAACAGATTTTTGACAGGAGAGCATTGCTCGTCGTTTGGGAACGTGATATGGCACCCGAAGTACATACACATACAATATCTATCTTGATCTATGTCTGTGCATACATGTATGTAATTCCATAAATTTAAGTAATTTCAAACTGAATATTGTTTGGTTTTAAGTTTAAACCTCTTTATAATATCATGGCACATCAGGAATAAAATTATAATATTATGTACTACTGATGTGATATGTATGACTGGACTTTTGCCGTTACATGACTCTTATTTATTATTTTAATCCAGATCGTGGCAAAACGAGACATAATAGCTTTTTCATTGTTATCATGGCCGGATTTGACCGCTTGTGGCTTGATGAATTAATCCAAAAAAGTTATGGACAACTATTTAGAAATATTTCATTATTATAATTTCAAAACTGCAAAAGAAATGTACTATCAGAGAAGTTGATTCCTAGACCGATGGGGGACCTATGTAGTTTGGTTGTATTATGTCAAACCCAGCCAAGAGATCCCAATTAACATCGAATTAACATGATCTGACCAAATGACGTTGGTCTGTCAAATGCCTAGAAATCAATTCCCTCAATGGTACTAAGTTCCATATCCCTATGATTAACAATTCACATACCGATCACAATATTGTTTTCTTTTGTCATTAATGATTAAGGATTAAATAGAGTCTCTCTCTGCTTTAGAACTATGTTTCAAAGTGGTGAATATAAAAATGATTTACCTCCTAGCTCCAGTGAGTGAATAAGGAAACCTTTCATTGTTATGTGTAATATAGATTTTAACTAGATGTATAACATATAAATAACAATATGCTAATTAGCATCTAGCAAGTATTATAGTTTTGGCAATCACACTATGAATAATAAAAACTAAGGAAATGTAACTCCCATACTATTACCGTTTAAAATTTGATTCCTTTCGAACTGTCATGTAACGTCAGCCTTTATACCGCTCAAGGCCACCTAAATATTGCAAATGTATTGAAATGTGTACCTAAGGTACACTTTTTTGACAAGTATTTTGGAGCATGTTTTTTGACGGAGTTACCTTCCTTAGTTTTTATTATTTGTAGCAATCACATCACAAGTTATAAAAATGAGGTTAAAAAGGTGTTTGCTACGGATACTAATATAGAATTGGGTATATTAATCAACAATGAGTTCTATGATATTAATATACAAAGGCGTAAAAGTTACTAAAGTTGGTTCATCTGGCTCGTCATATTATTATCACAGACGATGGCGCATGAACACAACAATGAATATAAAAAAACTTCTCACAATATTATTATTTCTCTGTTCTGTAATTATCTATGCTAAATACTTCTCGAAAGTAAAGTGCTGTGACTAAGCAGTGGGTTTTTAAGTAGTGTGAATTGATAGACATTAAAATATTTTAAATAATAATTGGAAGGTGGTGTCACGATTACGATGCGTAAAACGAACAATGAAACGGAAATCCAAACGAAGAGAGATTCGAATTAGTTATTCCAAGACAAAGTACCCTTGATTCCACTGTCTCATTTTATTTATCGATGTACATTCGTAGGAAACAGAGTTATCAAGTAGGTAAGAATTTCATTAATTGGCATTCACGAAGAAAAATGGCGTCTTATAATCACTCGTCACGAAACAAGGTGCAATTTTAGGGCACACGGAGCACATATTATCACAGACACAAGTACACAACACATAAAGAAAACATGCTGTTTTAATTAATTTTCTGAAAATTACTCACTTTGAATACAAATTGTAAAGTAAAACATCCAAAATTTCAATGATTTGATGACAAGGCACTCCACTCACCGTTTGCAAAACCTCGACTAGTCACGTGACCAAAATAAGATTGCCATATTTATTTCAAATTTTCTACTTAAATATTTATTTTGGTTTTAAATACTTTCAATAATTATATTGTAAGGTTTTGTACATGCTTTAAAATATTATTAATAAAGATAAATATTATCTATTTCAATTGCACAAATTATCAATATTCTAAACAATTTTAAAAACAGAAATAACTCAAAATAATAAATATTTTATACTGTAATAAAATTACAATGTATATTGGCAACACAGCTGTCAAAATTTTTGACATAATATTTTGTATGAACAAATTAATAGGTAATAGAGTCATGCGGGTCAAGAGTGCGCATTTTAACTTTGATGCTTTAAAAAACTCAAATATTATTAGTACAATGAAACAAAACTATGTTCATTTGTTAGAGTGTTTATTTGTCACCAACTTAAACACAACAATAGTATTTTTCAATAGCTTATATTTTAAGAAACTTTAGAAAACAATAACCCTTGCATTTGCGCACTTTTACCCCAGTATCGGGGTATTTGTACGCAGCACTTTGGGTAAGTGTACGCATCAACAAAATATATATATTTTAGAACATAAAGAATATTTTTTTATAATTTTAATTTATAACTACTTATAGTTACTTAAAGTAATCAACAAAATCGTCTTAAATCAAAATATGAGAACTTTAATTTTCACTTAGAAATATTTAGTTACTTCGTCATACATGTAAATTATAATACAAAAAAAAAAAGTGCCGTGTGCGGAGCTGGTGCACTGTTTTGCCACCAGACTCTACAAAGGCTTCATTCAATCCAATCTTCAGTCGGTGGTTCAGAATACTGTTCGCCACATGAGGGAAAAGGCTTCTGCGCACACTTAACCCAAAGCATAGGAACAGGGTTATACGAATATCGTTATTTCCTGCGTCATCACAATATCCTAAACACTGGCAAATAACAAACTTGATATTATGTTGCACTCGATAGCAAAAAGCTTATTTAGAAAAAAAGTACATGACTTCAAAAGATTACGCATCAAAATTTGCAAAATATCGTAAATATTTGAGCAAAAATCTTCATTTATCTGTCATTTCAAAATAACGCACGCGCAGCCGCTGGAACACGAGCGCTTCGCAGGGCGTCCTGTGGGTTATTGAAGAGGGGGGTTGCCGTTCCTTAGCGTCAAATATTTTTCGAGATATTTACGATGCGCACACTTAGACGCTGCGCACACTTGACCCACATAACCATATGTGGGTGATTCTATTTTTTCGGGGTCAAAATTTGATATTTCGTTAATATCAAACTAGCTATATGACCGAGCTTCGCTCGGTATTCAAAGGATTCAAAAATTTCGGTATTCAAACACACACAAAATGACATTTTATGAAAATGATTCACTAGCTATATCGATTTATCGCCCCCGAAACCCCCTTTAAACTAAATTTCATAAAAACGTTGGAGCCGATTCCGAGATTCCAATTATAAGATTTTGACCCCAATTTTTTTTCTCGATCAAATACTTTTAAGGTGCGAGTCGCTCTACATCGCGCTAGCGCTTGCTCAAACGTCTTTCTATAAGAAGTGGTATCATCTTAAGTCAGGTTCTTCGATTCTTTCGATTGATAAACACGTTTACACTTTACTCACTACTCAGTACTTTATCTATGCAGTGACCGGTGATGTAACCATAAACCTATAAAATATGATAAATATTAAATAATTTATGGGTAAAGTTGTAAAAGCTAAATAAGCCCTTAAAATTTGGCATAAATAAAGTTTAAAAAATTAAATATTATGTGCACACTGCACAGCTGCAGCTGCTTTTGGGTGATTTAAGGGGTACCAGCCTACCAGGGTTTTAAAAAGCTTTTAAATTTGACACCAATTTCGTTGACACCGCGCGCTATAAACTGAAGTTCACGCGGACGAAGTCACGGGCAACAGCTAGTTACTCATAAAAATAAAACAATAATAAGTATTCTGTTTACAGTCGGGGCATTTTAATAGGCCACATTTGACATCTGTCAGATTAATCTCCATAGTGAGGTGAGCTGCGTAAAAACATCGACCAAAACGAATAAATCGATACGGACTTGAAATAAAATATTTGAATTTTATATGTTTGAAACAAACTCCTGTCCCATTATTACTTTTTCTTTTGCAAATTCAAGGAGCAAAATAAGACAAGTACATAATTTACAAAAAAAATATGCATTTATTCGCTTGAATTATTAAAACTGTTAAATGTAGTATTATCATTATTCATTTCTCATAAATATGTGTTACTTTTCACAACGTGGTTATTAATTTATGGGGATATTTCGTTACAAGTAATCAATACATCGATACTATTTATTCGCTTTCGATTTTTAGGGTAACTTCCCTAGAGTTTAAAAAGAAAAAAGGTCAGCTGACGTAACATTCTAACGACGTGCAAATATTAAGATCAGAATTTGTTTATTACGCTTAGAATTGTTTATCAGTAAAAGCAAATCGTTAAATAATTCGTATCGGTCATATTTACAATAAATATGTAATCGTAATTGAAAAAAGTTAATCAATTGTGCAGTTATAACAAAACGAAAATATTTATTTTTTATGTACGTCGCTATAAGGTTACCTGGTACAATTTTGATGAACTGTCAAATGTGGCCTATTAAAATGTCCCGACTATAGAGTCTGGCCAACGAAAGCTGTCCACGGCTTTTTGAAAAACTTTGAAATGGCAACACTTTTTGCCTGTCAGTGTTGTGACGTTGAAGTTTGAGCTCGAATTATTTTCAGAATTATTATTCTTTAACTTTATTACATTGTAATAGTTGTTAATAATGCCGAAAACCGTAAAAAGCAATACAAGGAAGATTCTGTTCACTATGATTGAGAAATTCAAAGATGTGCAAAGTGAAATAAATCGGACTAACACAGAAAAAATACGACAACTAGACTCGATAAACTCAATTTTAGGTTAGTATTTCATAGTTATACGAAAACGTCTTGATACTTTATACATTATTTTCAACGAATTTGCGACAATTCTCACAATTAATTAATTTTATTTTTTGTTCATTCTTTTCAGAAAGTATTGACAATAATTTGGAAATAAAAAACAAAGTGGCAGAAATTGTTAGTTCACTGAAAGCTCTTGAAAGAGACGAAATGCTAACAAGTGAAACACGTTACTTGGAAAAGATATCGTTGATGACAGGTATTTTATCTTCTAAAATATTTTTTCTATAACTATTTAATAATAAAAATAGAGTGGTCCCCCAGTTGCCCAATGTATTTTCTGGTAACCAAGATGGCAATAGGAACAGGCCTAGTGTTTATATTGTCTATCTACTATATTATTGATTCATGAGTATCGTAAATTATTAATGAAATGTATGTATGGAGTCTTTTCATTGTTCAATAATTATAATTTAAGCTATAGAGGGTCAATAGTATGCATAATAAATATACTTGAGAATAATAAATGTCTGAAGGATTTTGTCTGTATTGTATATAAAAGTCACTTTATTTATTTATTTCAGAAATAAGTGTTAAGACATTAACGCCCGAATACTGGAACGTCTCTCAAATATATAAATGCTGCTTAATTTTTTGAGTACAACTTATACGAAAATTTCGTATTGTCCAACGCAAATTTTAACTTCCAGTTAGTTTTAAGTGGACCTCCAAATAAGTTGTACTCAGGCTCCACATGAGCACCACTTAGCAAAAAAATTCGTTTACTCGATGGTTACTCAACTTCTTTTAGCTGTCAAATGATCTGTCAAACTGATTTAAGCGCCACTTGCGTTTAAGAGTGGTCAAGAGGTCTCTTAAATCTATAATTACGGTAAAAAGTGTGTGTATAATGTTAAAATAATGTCTTTATCGTCGCTATCTAGTCTTTCTGACCATGAAAGGCCGACCGCGAGTCGCCGTCGAAATAAATGCTCAATGCGTTTAAAAAATACAACGATGCATTTACGTTTTACAATACACAACTACATTTTCATGAAAATAGTACCTATATTGATATTAATGTTACTTGTAACTCACTTTTAAACTATTACCATAATATCCTTTTCCGAGGTAGTATAATTACAACCATGTTTCTTTTTTGTCTCATTATAATATTATCAAAATGTTTTCCACAAAGAGAATATAATCACGACGGTCGGTCTTCTTTTTCTTTTTGATAATGTCAATTGGTCGGTTTTCAAACATGTCAATTGTCAGTTGTCACTCAAAAGATCGTTCCATTCTACGTATGGTTGCATTGTTTTAAACTTTAAAGTCGATTTCGGATTTTCTATTGTAATTAATCAAAAATAATGTTAAAAATTGTCATGTCTTTAATTAATTTAAATATATTTAATGAAAACTAATAGTAAACGGCAATTAAATGATTTTTAGTGAACTTTTTATTTGTACAATCAAGTTAGATCTAGCGTAAAATGTAATACCTTAAAATGTTGCCATGATGTAAATATTTGACGGCTACTCACAGGGCTACTTACGTGAGTACCACAAGAAATTGTCTGAGTGGCGTTTGTGTATATCCCTTAAATATGGGACACGCTTACATTTAAATGCCCTTCAACTGATTAATGCATTTGAGTGACGTTTCAGTATTCGGCCGTAAGAAGAATAAAAACTGAAGGTTCTATTAATCAGGGACAGTGGAACACTCCGGGAAAAAAGCGACCACACCCAGCCCATGTATCTAATTTGGATAATTTTGATTTAACAGCCATCAGAAATAAAATAAACGAATTTTACTGTGTGAAAAACAAGTCCCGACACTGCGCACTTTGAATACTGAGTTGAAGAACTCAATAGGATTTGGAGGATGCCGTGAAACACTGAGAAAAATTTTGCACAATAATGGGTTTGAATTTGGAAACAATAAAAATGAACGAGCTCTTCTTATAGAAAGATTTGAGATTGCTGCATGGAGACACAAATACTTGAGAAAAATACATCAAAAGAGACTTGAAGGTAAACAAATTATTTACATTGATGAAACATATGTGCATCAAAATTATAAAGTAAAAAAATCATGGCAAGGCCCTTCTACTAGCGGTGTTATCAGTAACATATCCTCTGGAAAAAGATGTATAATTGTGCATGCAGGATCTGAGGATGGTTTTGTACCAGGTGCATTATTGGTCTTCAGCACCAAATCCAAATCGGCTGACTATCATAACGATATGAATGCATCTAATTTCATGAAATGGCTAGAGGAAATGCTGATACCAAATCTGACATAACCCAGTGTACTTGTGATGGATAATGCAAGCTACCATGTAAAACAAGTTAATAAACCACCTACTATGTCTGCCAACAAACCTATTATCAAAAAATGGCTTCAAGAGAATGGCATTCATTTTGAAGACTATCATACAAAAGATGAATGAATGTGCCTTGTGACAGATAATAAACCTGCACCTATTTATGAAGCAGAAGAAATACTCAAGAAATATAGCCACATCCATAATCATGAAATTTTACTATTACCTCCATATCATTGTGATCTTAACCCAATTGAAATGGTCTGGAGTCAGGCAAAAAGAATAATTGTAAGCAAAAATATAGGTAGACCAGGGACCGAAATGCAAGATTTAATCAAAGAAAGCTTTTTGTCTGTAACTGTTTCGGACTGGAAGAAATATACAGATCATGTAATACATGTTGAAGATCAGTACAAAAAGAGGGATCAAATTCATGAAACTGAGTGTGATAGCTTCATCATAAATGTTGGCAATAGCAGCAGCAACAGTGAAGAAAACACTGACTCAGAATCAATTTTTTCAGGTGTAGAATACTTGGAACCCGATTTTGACTATGAATCATCCTGAGTTGTGTTTTTTATTTGCCAGGTTCCATATTCTTTGTCCTGAGTCATAGTCGAAATTGGATTCCATCTGATGTGTCTCATTTATTATAATAAAAATGATTTTTTTAATATCCTTTTATTCGTGTCATACCGAATACCAAGCGAAGCTCGGTCAAATACCTAGTAATTATTATGAAAACAAGCACGCTGCGTTGTGCTCTCAGAAGTCTGAACAGTATACTCTGATGCTGCGTTGCTTTTAAATGTGTTCTGGCATAATTTTAGGCATGAATATAAAAATAAAAAATATCATAGTATCAAGTCTGTTTATTCCGTGTTTAGTCAGTGTTGCAAGACGCAGATTTTTTTAAATTTGCCGCCTTTTCTTGTGGACTTCTTTCCCTGGCCAGACGCTATCTAACATGAATTTTCTTAATTTTTTTCGCTTCCATATATTTTTTTTCATTTCCTTCCAATTCTTTAAATTTCCATCTTATACATTTTCATTTCCGTTTGTTGCATCATTACTATCCATCTATTTATATCGTAAATATAAATAGCAGACTGAGGCAATTCAGGGATCAGAGTCAGTATACGTACTACGTACAAGCCTAAATACAACATTTTGTCGTAATATCTTAAAAAAAATTATTCTACAAAAATGGCTAAATGGGACCGAAAAAATAAAACTACCCATGTGTGTCATTTCCGGCTTCAATATGTTAAATAATGTTATGTACCCTCAAAAAACATAGTAAGATATTTTCGTAAAAAAATTCGTAAATTTTATTAAAATATTTCGTAAATAAATTTTTGGACGGCATTATTTTTAATAGTACTTTTGAGTGCTAAATATATAATGTTTGGAACCGAAGCCGTGCATTTCTCTGCGAAAAAAAAAAAAAAAATCGGACCGGACCGGACCACTGAAAAAAAGAGGGTTTTTTTTTTTTTTAATTATAAAATTGGGGCCGTCTATGGGTTGTTCGCCCATATCCTTTTTTTGTTATTTTATTATTTAGATTTTTCGCACCAAGGATATTTGATATAATATTATTAATTTTAATGAATTGCAGTCCATCACGCCATGGACTTTTTTTATAATAGAGTAGATTATACATAATATGATATATACATATAGTAAATAAATATAAAAAATTACATAATTGTAATATTAGTGTTATATTATAAGGTTTACGTTTTAATAATTGGTATTTTATTTTTGCCGATCTCTGAGAATCACAGGTCACGTCCGGCTATGTGGCTTAGGACTTTATCGTTCCTGTCTTTTATAGCCATTTTTATGTTGTAATCTTTTATGTGTTCGGTTGACACCTCCGTGGTTCTTTTTATGAAGCTTGCCACAGCGTCTCCATCAGTGTCAGTGTAATAATAATAATAATAATAAAACATTTATTCAACACACATTCACACCACACTACACTGAAATACATAATATATATGAAACATTAAAAACAAACAAAGTAAAGTTCTACAAACAATAAAAGGCAAAAAAAAAGAAAAAATATATGATAATAATAATAAGGACATAAAGAACTAAAAATGAACAAGTGTAGCACACTAGGTCGTAGTAGTGTAAGGCAGTGCAATGCGAATATACCGTCGAAAAGGATTCCACTCAGGCTATGATCACGGTATAGGTTATCCTGTAGTCTGTACCGTGAACCCTGGTATTCTGTGGATCCTGAGCAGTTGTCAAGCGACTGACAGACAACAAGCAGTACCCATCAGAAATAAATAAGTAAATAAATACATACTTACAATAATTAAATAAAATAATGCGCAAAATAATTGTAATAAATAATGAATTAAATAAAATAACATTGAGATTTAGTGTAAGTAATAAGTATATATACGAAAGTGTTCAATATAAATAAAAAAATATATTTATGTAAATAAAACAATATAATATCGAGTGGCCGATTAAGTATAATAGTAATACATAATTTATATTTTGGCTTCACCGGTAAAATAACAAAAGGTGGCGGGCGAGGGCGAGGGCGAGGGGGGTGCGAGGGGGTGCGGCGCCAGACTGGCGGTAAACACCTACGGCGGCGGACTAAACAGGCGCGCGCGCCGCCCGATAATAGACAGGTGTTAGTGTGCCGGGATATAGCTACTAGACTCCATGAGGAACGCTGTCATGGATTGCCAGCTTTCGGGACTTGGTCTGTATGATGATCACCGAAGGACTCGTTAATCCCTGAGCTTCATGGATTGTGAGGACGCGAGAGTCCGTTCCCAATCCATAGCCTGTACTAGTGAGGGCTGCTTTCTTCTCCTGTGTGTGGACAAGATACTGGGTATTTAGATCGTTTTTAGGTATTCTCGCTCCTGTATACTTCATTAGCTTTAGGGACCGCACAATTTCCTTCGATGAATAGATGTTTGTTCGCGCCAAACTCTAGCGCGACGTTGGCAACACTGCAGCGCGTGAGTCTGCACTCTGCGCTGTCAACTGTCATACGCGACACTGTGAAGTGACACACCCCGCCATGAACCGTTGCCGGCGCGCGTTCGTTACATACGAAAATCTCGGTTAGCCGATCGGCCCAAACTTCGCGATTAATCCAATAATTATCCGTGATTTATCCTTATGAACTCCGCTCAGTGGTAGTGATTATAGACCACGGTGACAGTGACTATCGGCTCGTCTCATCTCAGCGCAGCCGCCAGCATATATCATCAACAGGTACCCATTTTTCATATTTCTTTTATTATATCCTTTTTTCCCAATCAGTTCAAACAGTCGTCGTAGGTCTTCGCCCCTACACTTTCTGGTCCTTCGAGCGGTTCAGGGACCTCTCTGGTCCTCTTTGAACCATCTCATAACTCCTAGGGAATTTTTTTTTTTCGCCCGGTCGTTCACGTGCCCCACCCGGCGAAAATTGAAAATACAGTCCACTCTGCCCATATTTCTGCCTAAATCTAATTAGAATCCCATTTGAATATCAATATTCTATCGAATTAAGTAACCTCCGCCCATTTTTTATCTCCCTACGGCAATATTTTTGGAAAAGTTTGCCAAATACGTATTTCGCCCGCCAGCCATTATAGTTCACAAAGACAATAATTAAATCCCTTATTCATTTTTTCCATTTTCATTCACTCATTCTTATCCAATTATTTTCAGCTCATATTTTAATTCTATATTGCATTTAAATTAAATCCCAGAATGTATTTCTGCCCAAAATACCTATATAAAATATTTTCAACATAATTCCGTCGTGTTATAGAACAAAGGAACTTATTCATACATCGCATAGTTTGTGCCTATTGCCCTTACATTAAGTGTTATTTTTGTTCAGCTCGTGTAAAATATTTTAAGTTGTTTAAAACGTTAACTAAGCACGTCAAGTACTTGATTTAATTACCCGTCCCTTATCTATCGTTCGATCGCCGCGCGCGCATACCTGCGCTCCGATAAGAAACATCTGTTTATTGTTTTCAACTTATGCAATAACAACCGGCTTAGGTATTGCATTTAATCCTTCAGGCCCCGCGCGAGCACCGGTGATCGCGACAACAATAGAATACAATAGCAATTCCTGGAAATTCCGACTGAAGTATTAAGCGTTTTGTGTTCGTTCAATTAATGGTATTACAGCCGTTCCTGTGTTATAATTGCATAGACACATATTAACTTAGCACATTACACATAAATATTTTCGTAACTTAGTTTATAACTTTTCATTCGTCTTATCCGCCCATTTATTTTATATTCAGTTTATTTCACATTAAAATGCCTACAAAGTCCCAGGCTGCCGTGCTTAGAGAAGCCGTGAAAGCCTTTACTAGACTTAAAGAAATTACTACGGCACTCTCTGGTACTAGCGAATCGAAGGAGTCGGCCCATGCATTGAGAAGGGAGTTCAATGCCCGCTTTAAAGAAATTAGTCATCAAAAGACAAGATTAGAGAATATTTATCATGAAATTCTGGACGACCCGACCTTGTCTCAAGAGAATGAAAAATTATATACGTCGCAATATGACAATTTTAACACTTTTGTTCGTAAATCGTTTATTCCAACAAGAGCATTACAATTTTACAGATATTATGACGTTGTAAGCACAGAGAAACAAAAGGGCAGCGGGGATATAACATCGCTGGTAGGTACGAAAAGTGGCGCGGAGGATCGCATGAACGGAGAAGCGCGAAAACGCTGCGCGCCGCTCGCTTGTCTAAATCGTACTGCCCTCGGACCCCGCGGTAGGCGCCTGAGCGGTCCGCGGCGACCGAGACGCGGGGGGGGGGGGAGGTGTTATAGGGATGGCGAACAGTGATGCATTAGGGATGTACCCGATTTTTAAAAACCCTGCGTTACATCCTCCCCCTCTAGCCTAACTAAGCGCCTCGCAGTTGGGCTAGTCATCTAAGTATCTACGCGGCCTTCCACGTTTGCGTTTCTCCCTGACGGGAGGTTCTATCTGACCGGAGAAGGGCGTGAGATGCGAAACGTGATATTTGCCTACGTTCCCCCCAGTCTGTATGTTCGTAGTAGTTGGGCTAGCAATGTTACCTATTTTGTATGGGCCGTCACGGCGTGGGATGAACTTTGCAGACTGTCCGCGCCCCGCATCGTTTGGCCCCTGAGTCTTCAGAAGGACAAGATCACCTACCTGGTAGTCTGGAGGCGTCCTGCGCTTCTTATCGACGTTATCTTTCTGGACGGCTTGAGCTCTCTCGTGAGTGTCCCTGGCGTCGTCCAAGGTCGCGGCCATCTTCTTTAAGTAGGGTGTGATACCTGGGACGAAGTTGTCCACCTCCAAGATAGCCCTCATGTCCGTGGCGGAATCAGAAGGAGCTCGCAGCTCTCTCCCAAAGGTTAGTTGCGCTGGCGAGTACCCTGTACTACTGGTAATGGCAGAATTCATTGCGAACCTTACCGCAGCGAGGTGTAAATCCCAGGTGCTATGATCCTGGCCCACAAGAATAGCAAGTTGCGCCTTGAGGTCCCTGTTCTTACGCTCGATTGGGTTGGCCTCCGGATGGTAGAATGGCGTGAGCGACTGGCCGATCCCTAGAACATGACAAACCTGCTGCATAACCTCGCTTACAAATTGCACGCCGTTGTCGCTGATGAGGCGGCGTGGTACACCGTACCTGAGGAAAACCTCGTTGGCCAACGTCTGCGCGCACTCGACGCTGGTGGCATTCTCGAGTGGAAACAATTCCACCCAGCGCGAGCAGACGTCCTCCACGATCAGGATCCATCTGTTTTTCTTTTGGGTCTCAACCAATGGACCGAATAGGTCCACCGAGATAACCTCGAACCTCCTTGACACGGCAGGGGTTTGCAGCAGCCCCGCTGGTTTCCGGTTGTCGGCCTTATACCTCTGGCAGGGGACACATTTCTTAATATAATTCGTCACGAACGTGCGCATGCCAGGCCAATAGTAGCGAGACCGAACGCGGCTCAAGGTGCGTTCCACTCCGAAGTGACCTGCTGTAGGTGCATCATGGAGGTTAGCCATCACTTGCCTGCGTTCGTGCTCGGGCACAACCAAACATGCGTCTTCTCCGTCGTCGGACTCCAAACTGTACCTATAAAGGATTCCGTCGGAAAGTGTATATCCGCGGTCGGACCACGATCTCCCCCTAGAGGGTTCGTCGGACTCCAAGTCCTCGATAATCTTGCGAACCTCTGGGTCCATTAGCTGATTGTTACGGACATCACCACTGCTCCGTTTCGGCAAATCAACAACGGTGAGACATACGTCGCACACCGGGTCCTGCGAACAAACAGGCCGCGACAGCGTGTCCGCGACCACATTTGAACGTCCGGGTGTGTATTCAATACTGAGGTCGAACTCTTGCAGGGTTAGGGCCCACCTGGCCAGTCGCCCACTAGGTGACCTCTGACTCATCAGCCAACGCAAGGGCTGGTGATCCGTTCTAACAATAACCTTCGTGGTTTCCACATAACCGCGGAACTTACACAAGGCCCACACGACAGCTAGAGCCTCCCGCTCAGTCGTCGAGTAATTCCCCTCGGCGCTGGTGAGAAGTCGGCTTGCGTACTCGATCGGCCTCTCATCGGAGCCCTCCCCCTGCATGAGAACGGCCCCGAGGCAATATCCACTACCGTCAGTGCAGATGATGAACGGCTTTGCCTCATCTGCCTGACGCAATATGGGAGCGGACACGAGGAGCGATTTAATGCGCTCGAACGCCTCCTGCTGCTCAGCGTCCCATCGCCAAACGCTCGTCTTCTTCAGGAGGTTAGTGAGTGGCCGTGCAATCTCTGCATAATTCGGTATAAAGCGTCGGAACCAGCTCGACGTCTGCAGGAAACACTTAAGGTGTTTCACATTTGTAGGCATCAGCATGTTATCTACAGCTGCGGTTTTGTCTGGATCCACCTGGATTCCGCCTGGTACGATAACATGGCCCAGGAACTTGACCGACTCACGCGCAAAATGACTTTTGTCTCTATTGACCCGTAGCTTAAATAAGGCCAACCGGTCGAAGACCGCCTTCAGGTCCTCCAGGTGCCTCTCGAAGGGACCTGGTGACAGGAGAACCAAGTCGTCCAAGTAGGACAGCAGTTCCACTCCCTTCAGGTTTGAACGGAACCGGTCCATCAACCTTTGAAAGTGGCCCCGGAATTCCGTAGGCCCATCGGCATCCGTTTGAATCTGAAGGTTCCGAGCGGCGTTGTGAACGCCGACTTGTCCTGATCCTCCACAGACTGACCTGATGGTACCCTGACCTGAGGTCGAGGGTTGTCATATATTCGCTGGATTTGGCTGCGTGCAGGATGTCCTCGATGCGCGGGAGTGGGTAACGGTCCGGCTCGGTTACCGCGTTGAGCTTCCGGTAATCCACACACATCCTCAAGCTTCCATCCTTCTTGGCTACGAGGACAACGTTCGAGGCCCAAGGGGGCTCACATTCCTCGATAACGTCGTCACGTAGTAACTTGTCTAGTTCTCCCTGCAACGCCTCCTTCCGTTTCTGGGACATCCTATACGGCGGGTTAGCAATGGGTTCCTGGTCTGGACTCACCTTTATGCGGTGGGTGGCGAACTCCGTGGCAGGACCGTGGCGCGTAAATTGGGCCGCTCTGTTACTGATGAATTCGTTCAGAGTGCGCGTTTCCTCCCCTGACAACTTCGTTCCTTCATCTTCGCGCAACGAGAGCTGCGCGGTGTCGGCGCGCAACAGCCCCGTGTCAGCTGGTCTAAGGGAGTAGGTATACACAAAGTCATACAAACGTTCGGGATCATCCGCAAACGTCCACTTACCTCGAGCAACATCCAGTACCATACCGGCCCGGGACAAGAACTCGACACCCAAAAGTGTTCTAGTCTCATCTCCGGGCAGCACCAGGAACTCACTCGTTACTTCACGACCTTCAATTGTGACCGTGACCTCGGCTGACAACAAGTCTCGCGGGATCTGAGACCCGTCAGCCAAACGTACAACGCGGCGGGATTCTTTAAATTGTACTCCCGCGTCGACTAAAATTCGGTGCAACATAGGACTCGCGATGCAATGTGTAGCACCCGTATCGACTATTGCCACACCGTTACGACCCATAACATGAATATTCACCATAGGGTGCGATGAATTTTCGCACGCGACTGTATTACCTAGGTGCACATGTGTGTCACTACCCTTATCAGTATAATAACAAAAGTCGCAACTCGATGTAACATCACTATTCGGCTCGGCACAATCAAATGTCACGCTATTGAGCCCCGTCCCTTCTTTTTTCGTCGGCATCGAAGTCGACGTTCCCGGGTTACAAACATCACATTTCGCCCTCACGACACCCATCTTACCGCAACCGTAACATCGGACAACATTAGGTGAACTACTGGGGTCGTTACCCTTACTACCTACTTGGGAAGTTTTCTCGCGGTTGCGACACTCATCACTTATATGACCGAAAGCTCTACAATAGCTGCAACGCAGCCTGTTTTTATTACGCGGAGCGAAAGTACTCGTGGAAGGCAAATCGGATCGTGCGGGATGCTGGCCAGTAGAAGTAGGTATAGTTTGCGACTTACGTGTTTTAATAATATCGGGACTTACTTGATATTCCTTCATGTTATCCTCCGCGATCCTCGTGTTACATAGTAACTCATCTAAACTATTTACAGACTCGCGGGGCACTCTTTTCTTAAGCCTATTACATAACAAACCGTAACACATATCTACTTGCATAACTTCATCTACTTTGTAGGGCAACTTAGCGAATAGCGCGTACTTTACACAACATAACTTCGGCGCGTTCGTCATCTTGTTGTTCGGACGCGAAAATCAGTCTAAATATTTTGTATGCCAGTTGGGCGACGCCGTAGATTGCGCGGAGTCGGGCGAGCGCGTCGTGCCACGTCGCCACCGACGACTTGACGCCTCTCCACCATATCGCTGCGTCACCTTCCAGGAGCATTGGTAATCCACGGAGAGCATGCTCGTCGCTGACGGCTGCGCAGTCTTTGAATATCTCGACGGCGTCGAGGAATACCTCCAATACTTCGCCGTCATGGGAAGACCCGTCGAATCTGGCGGTGCACTTCGTAAAGTTTCCGCCGGGCGCGCATGCTAATGACGTCGACGCCACCGGGGTGGAAGCCCTGAAGTCTCCGGCGGATGTCATCAGTGAGCTGATGAGGGTTCTGTTCGCTTCAGCTTGAGCGCGTGTGATGCTGTCTACCAGCGTGGATAGGAATTGCTCGGTGAGCTAGTATGCTGGTGCTTGCGGTTGCCTCGTGCCTTCCGCAGGTTGCTCAGCGTGGCCGAACTCACCGGTAGTGTCTTCGTCGCCGGTCTCGGTTGGCGTGCCGTCGCCATCTTGTTGACGATGCCGGAGCGCGTCCTGCCGTGTTCTCGTCATCGTAATCACGTAGGAGGTCCGTGCTTCTGCCACACAAGTGGGTTAGGTATTTACCTACACGATTTTTCGTAATTATGTACGTAAAATTAATGTCCGAGCCGCGGGATTCGAGCCACTAGTATGGGCGCCAGTTTAACACTTTTGTTCGTAAATCGTTTATTCCAACAAGAGCATTACAATTTTACAGATATTATGACATTGTAAACACAGAGAAACAAAAGGGCAGCGGGGATATAACATCGCTGGTAGGTACGAAAAGTGGCGCGGAGGATCGCATGAACGGAGAAGCGCGAAAACGCTGCGCGCCGCTCGCTTGTCTAAATCGTACTGCCCTCGGACCCCGCGGTAGGCACCCGAGCGGTCCGCGGCGACCGAGACGCGGGGGGGGGGGGGGTGTTATAGGGATAGCGAACAGTGATGCATTAGGGATGTACCCGATTTTTAAAAACCCTGCGTTACACAATGCAATTTCGGATTACTATTTCATTTTAACGGCGGCCGAAGGCTTGTTCAATACTTCGGATTCTCCTCAGCTCTCGTCGTCCGTGCTACCCAAAATTGAGCTCCCTAAGTTCGATTCTTCAGTAGAAGACTGGCCCTCTTTTATCACAGTTTTCCGTAGTCTGATGGACGACATGGCGACGTTGTCAGACGCGGTAAAATTGCATTATCTACTCTCTTGTCTGTCGGGGGAGGCATTATCGATGATATCCCATTTAAAAATTACAAATGAGAATTATAGTGTTGCGCTCGATATACTAACACGTCGATACGAGAATCGTCGCGTGTTAATCGACAGATTTGTCGATATAATACTCGGTCTGCCCAACATTCACATACGCTCAAGTATCCGGGCTACTTTCCTTACTCCGCTCACATCCGCCCAAAGTGCACTAATAAATTTAAATTTACCCATGGATAGTAATTATGTTTTTGTATTGTAGTCCGTAAGCTACAGGGGGAGCTCCGCACATTATTCGAGAGGAGATACGGCGCCTCTGATACTCTGCCCACTTTAGGCAATTTAATCTCTTTTTTAGAGGAGCACGCGCGCTGCATCGAGATAGAATGTCCGACGCCAGCGCGCGCTACTGAGTCTCAAGGTCAAGCAGGCCCTTGCCGTCAACAACCCCCCCTCCCCCCGTTCTCCGCGCACTACTGAGTCTCAAGGTCAAGCAGGCCCTTGCCGTCAACAACCCCCCCTCCCCCCGTTCTCCGCGCAGTCCCCGCTTTAGACCCATCAGCCCAGCGTATCAGCGCTCGCCCTCAGCACATACCATGCGTACCCCGCATGTCAGCCCAGCTCCATCTCATTCTCGCCAACACTATACGCCCCCCTGTCTCCCCCGACAGGTTCAGCACGTATACTCAGCTCAAGCCAGTTATAAGCCTAAACTTTATTGCCCTTACTGTAGGTCGACCGAACATAAATTAATAGCTTGTCCCAAATACAATCATCAGCCCATTCAAGGGCGTTGGGACTTCATAGAATCTAAAGGAAGATGTCGAAAATGTTTAGGTTCGCGCGCAGCCCCGTCGTCGTAGTGAAAATACTGCCCACACATACACATCCAACACAAACCATGCTATCGTCCATCATCAACCATCTACATCTATTCAATCCCGTTCATCTTCGCCTCATAATAATAATAAACAATGACTACCTACCATCACGGAGCATTCAGAGTTAGAAAATCAGCCCAATAATTTAAATAATAATTTTTCTCATGATAAATCAGCTCATAATAATTCCACTCAGGTTAATACCACTCAACACAATAATAACACATTACAAACGCCCATATCATTACCTACAGTCGTTTTAAAAATCTCAGATAAATATGGTAACTATCACAAAGCCCGCGCATTACTTTAAGTTCAAGTTAACTCAGCTCTTTCTGCTCATTCCCATTCTAATCAAGATATAAATAAAAGTCTAATGCGAATCTGGGAGTCAGAAGAACCACAGCCGCGTCCAACTCACTCAAACCCATTGCATGAACAATGTGAAGACTCAAGCTGAAAACAAACCTAAGCGTCAGTGACAGGGGACGCGGTACGCGATACGGGAGCGTCTGCAACGCGAAACTGGCCGTGCACACCTGCGCGACTACGGTGCGAACCGTCAAACGTTAATATCATGACACAATCTATCAAAACGTATACAAATCAAAACCATAAACTAAAGAGTTGTAGAAAATAATATAAAAAAAGGTTTTAAAAAAGAAGTCTAGTTATGTACACTTTAAAACACGCGTCTGACAATTTGACGCGCACGTTTCGCTTGCCGACGCGAACATTTCGCGTCGCGGTCGTGCAGGTGTGCACGGCGCCATAAGATTACATGGGCAGCGTCCGCCGCGCGGTAGACGCTACCGCTTCGCAGTAGCTTTGGTCGCGTAGGTTTGTGGAATCCTTTATTCTCCGCTCCAATGGAAGATGGGAAGAATCACACGCCTACTACCTGGGAAGGATGGAGTCATCAGAGTCGTGGACTTGGCCACCTCACAAGGCCAGCTGCGGAGACCTGTCGGCAAGATTGCCCGGCTCCCACTGGATTCAGCTCAAGATGGGGATCAGATCACGCCCATTGCCGGGCCCCCCAGGATGTTCGCGCCAAACTCTAGCGCGACGTTGGCAACACTGCAGCGCGTGAGTCTGCACTCTGCACTGTCAACTGTCATACGCGACACTGTGAACTGTGAAGTGACACACCCCGCCTTGAACCGTTGCCGGCGCGCGTTCGTTACATACGAAAATCTCGGTTAGCCGATCGGCCCAAACTTCGCGATTAATCCAATAATTATCTGTGATTTATCCTCATGAACTCCGCTCAGTGGTAGTGATTATAGACCACGGTGACAGTATGACTATCAGCTCGTCTCATCTCAGCGCAGCCGCCAGCATATATCATCAACAGGTACCCATTTTTCATATTTCCTTTATTATATCCTTTTTTCCCAATCAGCTCAAACAGTTGTCGTAGGGCTTCGCCCCTACAATGTTATTATAGACCATGCTTAGGGCGTATGCCACATCCATAGGGCTCCTGTGTGTGCAAGACAACTCCTGGGCGATGCTGGTTACCAGGTTTGGACGAGTGTAATTAAGTTTAAAGAGGTTTTCACGCTCTATAAACGGAAGTTGGTTAATATCTCCAAAGAGGATGACATCGTTGGCGCCTGTTAACTGATTCGCCATGACGATTGAGCCGAAATGGTTCATGAGGGCCTCGTCAACTATTAACCTTTTGTAGGCTCCTTTTGTCCCATTTACCAGCAAAGAGGCCATGGTACGAACTTTATCTTCAACTTTGTTGCCAGTTCGTAGCGATAGCCTTTGCTTTAGATCCTCGGCTGCTTCGATCGTCGTTGTTATTATAACATCTGTTTCCTCATTGAAGTTAAAAAGAGGAAGTTGTAACCCTCGATTTTTTTCTATTGTCGCATTATTTTTGTACGGCGGCGTTGCGGAATTATTGATTCCAAGCTGTATTGAAACAGTATGAAACTTATGCCATACAGAATCAAATGACCAAATTTACCATGGAAATTATTAGAAAATAAAATAAAAATACCGACTTAGTGGCGCATCATTTTTGTACGGCACTGTGGGCTTTCTTATTATTTTTCATGTATCTATCGATGGTAAAAATGCCGTACAGAATCATATGACCAAAATGTAGTCACCCTACGTCATGCACTTATGAATTCTCTCCAGCATTCAGTTGGTCAGCTTACATGTGACGGCATAGTGCTAAATCTTATTATTTTATGCTCTAATATCGTCCTATATACGTCACCAGCACGGATTTAAAAAAAATACAGGTGGTTCGTACAGTATATAATATTATAACATGGAGATCAGTGCTATGGGCCCATCTATTTTCGACATGGGCCTGTGCCCTGTAGTGTGCCTGTAGTCTATTATGTTAGGGTATGCGCGCACGGGCAAATTAGTTGCTCGGTGATTTATTTGTTTCTTTCGAAAAATAAATAAAAAACCGAAGAAAGCGTCGAAAAATAGAATATTGGGTGCATCCATTATGCAGCGATCGGCTGATTCTCGGGAAATTTCATACAGCATACTATGTATATGAAATTTAGAGCATACCCAAAGACTTGATCGAGAGACAAATAAATCGCCGAGCAACTAAGTTGCCCGTGCGCGCATACCCTTATGATAAAAAAATTTAATGACGTCAGTGACGTCAACGTGTGGTTCACACTGACATTAATTCTGACCACTTTCTGGAAGTAAAATATCTTTGGGAGTTTTGCCGGGAATACGAAAAAGTGACGTTGTGTAATGTGTTTTTGTGTTATTTTCCTAAATTTGTACTATATTGGTAAAATATTAACCATTAAATATTCGGTGTCGTGCATAAGACGTGCGGGCAAGTGATACAACTTTAAGAGTGGGTTGCACGAACTAACTTTAACTTTAACCGGAAAAGTTGACAGATGTCGTATGAGCATATGGGGTGTTTGGACGCCATATTTAACTTTAACTTTAACCACGCCTCTGGTGCAACGGTCTTATACAACCAAATGAATAAATGGTAATTTCAAATGCAATTATATTATTTTTAAGATCAAAAACATATTACATGAATTAGTCAGTAATAACGTTAATATAGAGTTTCTATGGGTTCCCTCCCACAGAGGGATTGCTGGAAATGAAAGATCAGACACAGCTTCTAGAGGACCACCAGACGAAGACCATAAGAACATTTTAAATGTCCCATTTACAGACCTCTTTTTGACGATCAAAGATGAAACCTTTGAGCTATGGAAAAGAATTTGGAATATAGTAAAGGTTAATAAGGGCAAATGGTACAGTGACATAAAGAAAGATCTCTCAATACCATGGTATAACACTGTACATTTTGAATCAAGAAAATTCACATCAGTAATAACAAGAATGAGATTTGGCCACTGCTTGGTCCCCTCCCACCTTTATAAATTAAGAATATTAGAAGATGCGAAATGCCCCAAATGCCTAGAAAATGATGCTGACCTCAAACAACTTATCTTTGATTGCAAAGAACTAGGTCTAGACAGAATATTACTCTGCTCTGAAATAGATAACATATGTAAAGATAGAGACATAAGTGTACCCCGCCGCCCAGAAGATTTATTATCAACTTACGATTTCTTCAAATGTTTATACCGATTTATATGTTCAACGATGGAAAAACTGTAAAAATTATTGTAAATAGTGATTTTTTTAATGTGTTTTGTAAATAGTGCTTAGTAAGAAGAAAGAAGAAGGACATTAAATTTTTTTAAATTTAATTTGACGTTTATTAATGTATTTTTTCTGAAGCAAAGGACTTGTTTCCAGCTCCCAAGTCCCAATAAATTAAAAAAAAAAGTAATCTGTGAAGACTGACGAAATGTCAAAATGTAAAATGTTGATAAAACGTGTGCAACTTTCTTGAAAACGAAAAGGTTCAAATAGGTACTGGGATATTTAAATACAAAAATTACAATTATTATTTATGTCATCAAAATGCCGACAATCTCCGTTAAACGCGATGTCCTTTTTGCCGCATTAGGAAAATCCTACAGTTAGTATGAATATTGTGGACATAAAAATATATTTATAATATTTTCTTACAAGATCAAAATATGTACTTTGGTTATAAATTATGAGGAAGACATTAAAATAAATTTAATACCGTTTGTACTTTTCAGCCGATGAAGAATTCGAAAACCTATGCTTTGAATTTGGTTTGGAATTAGATGAAGTAGTGAGTACAATCGCCGACCGGTGTACCACTCTTGAAACTTGTCGCTGAGGTTCAAAAGTGGTTCATTCAAATTTTATTATAAACAAAAATAGATCAAAATTAATATGTAATTCAATCTATTTATATAGACGACAGAGAAGCAAATGCTTATGAAAGAACAAGGTGAACAAGCTGGTGCAGGGGTGTCGGAAGAAATATTGTACCGCATTGACATACCCGCTAATAGATACGACTTGCTGTGTCTGGAGGGTCTGGTGAATGGAATATTGGTATTTCAAGGAAAGTAAGTTATTTTGTTTAATGGAAAATAATTTGTTAGTAAGAATCTCGATTGTGGGAATCACAGACAATAGATATTCAATTGTTACGCGGCCGCCGGAGGCCGCTTGGGGCTTAATGAATTAACCTGCACAGTGCACATAATGTTACTTAATTATTCTTTTGAAATAATTGGTAACAATAATAAATTCAAATGCATCTGTATGTATATTCATTGTTATTTTTTTCCAGGAAGAGTCCTCCCATATATAAAGTAAAAAAGAGTGAAGACTGTTACGCATTACACCTCACACCTGCAACAGCTCAAATAAGACCATACGCCGTTGCTGCCATTCTGCGGGGTATTACTTTCACTAAAGAAAGTTATGACAGCTTTATTGATCTGCAGGTAATAAAGATCTCAACAAAATTTTACTGTGCACTTATTTTAACTAAAAATAATTGTAAATTGAACAAATTTAAATAAGTTTATTGCTTATTTAAATTTTATAACATTTTCTGTAATTGTTATCATATAAAATTTCAGGACAAGTTACATCAAAACATTTGCCGTAAAAGAAGTTTGGTTGCTATTGGTACTCATGACTTGGATACTATTCACGGGCCTTTTATCTATGATGCTCTACCACCCAAGGATATCAAGTTCAAAGCCCTCAACCAAACAAAAGAGATGACTGCTCCAGAGTTAATGGAATTATATTCTGTAAGTTGATTTGCAGCTTGATATACAAAATACTTATGTAATTCAATAACAATTTCTAAAAGAAAAATCTTTAACTATCAATAAGTAGTATTTTCTATCATGTCATTAATAAAACAATTTATTCCACTTAAAGAAGAACAAAAGACGAAAGATACTGAAATGAAAAAACTAAGCATATAGAGATCAACTATGATAACTTGGCGCACCCCTCCAAATGACTGTTTCAATGTGTGTAGTCACATCCTTTTAAAAGAGTTTGTATGTAGTAAATATTCAACCAATCACTTAATGTCACTTATTATCAAGATTTGTTGGTCAACTAATCATAACTAGCCGACCGCGCAAGACATCGCACTTCAGGTTGTTTTGACAACTCACTTCAAACATTTTGAATTTTGGAGGGGCGCGCCATATTATCGTAGTTGATCTCTACCAATTTTTACTTTTATTTTTTACAGTCTCATGCACAATTGAAACAATATCTAGGTATAATAAGAGATAGTCCTGTGTATCCTGTCATCAAGGATAAAAATGGTGTGGTCCTGTCAATGCCTCCAATTATAAACGGAGATCATTCCAAAATAACGCTCAACACAAAGAATGTTTTCATAGAATGTACTGCAACGGATGTCACAAAGGTAATTTTTATTACAATATTTTATTGTTTTACTTTGTTGATGTGGTAGATTATCTACTGCATGTGTATCTAGAGTTCGGAGATAACGCTGTGTCTAGCCTATGCCATGACATGAACTTGATACTTAAATTTGTCATTTTTTATATTATATAAACATACACAAGCAGAAGACTATATTCCCAAAATAGTGTAGAGATCAACTACGATATCATGGCGCGCCCCTCCAAAATTCAAAATATTTGAAGTGCGTTGTCTTGCGCGGTCTGCTAGTTATGATTAGTTGACCAACAAATCTTGATAATAAGTGACATTAACAGAAATATTACGTGTACTGTGATTGGTTGAATACTTACTATATACAAACTCTTTCATAAGGATGTGACTACACACATTGAAACAGTCATTTGGAGGGGCGCGCCATGTTATCGTAGTTGATCTCTAGTAATAAAAAGTTTGATGTTCATTGATTAGATTTTGATAATTTTGTAGGCATCAGTGGTACTGGACACAATAGTATGCATGTTCTCTGAATACTGTAGCAACAAACATGAGGTGCAGCAATGTAAGGTGTATGCACCTGATGGAGCTTATGACCTGTGGCCGAAACTTGAGTATAGAGAAGAAGTTATTGATGTTGATAATGCTAACAGTTATATTGGTATAAAGTAAGTAAATTTAATATTATGTATATTGTAAGGTGCTTAAACTAAAATAATTATTAATTTCAGAAACTATGGCTAAACTATTATGATTTAATAAAAAAAATTTTTGTCACAATTAAAAAATTATGATTGAAACTAAGAGACTGTATGAGAGCAAATTGATTGTACAAAAACATTCAAGCAATCTGTCCCTTGCCTAAATGCTTATAGTAGTTTCAAACAACTTATAATTTTACTATGGAACTTCACAATATCAATGTAATATTTCAGTCAAGATGGAGATGCCGTGGCCAGTATGTTGTCTCGCATGTGTTTGTCTACAACACACGAGAATTTCCTGCTCCGGGTGAAAGTGCCGCCGACGAGACACGACGTCATTCACGCTTGCGACCTTTATGAAGATATTGCTATTGCTTATGGGTAAGTAATACCAAATACGTCATACTGCCTATGCCTGGGACTCCACGCGCGTAAATACTTTATACATGAAAAAATTTTACTGTGATGAAGTAGCAATTAGCATATATATCTATATATTTAAAACCCCAAAGCCTAAATATCACAAATCAAAATCTGTTCAATAGTTGTTGCATGGAGAAGTTACAAATATCACACACGTGAGTGTGTGATATTTGTAACTATAACTTTAGATGCTTTCATTATCCATTGCCCAAGAGTTTTCCATAATTTTCGGAAACGTTTCATCTGGCTTCATCTATTCCCAACAATACATTGTTAATTTCTTAAGTTCTTTTATTTAATCCATACTTGTATTATAAATGTATATGTGTGTCTGTCTGTTTGCCTGTCTGTTCTGCGCCGAGATGAGCCAAGCGAAGCGCAAGGGCACTACCTACCTTTTCTCAAAGTGTTTCTCCGTTTTTTTTTAAATCTTAATAGAATTGGTTTCCGTTATAGCAGATAGTTCATATTTTCAGGATATGATGTCGTCAATAGACTTATTAAGCATACAAAGTCTCAATTGAATAGCTCTTATACTTTAGATTTTATTGATGTCTAAAATACACTGATTTCATCACTGACTCACTGACACACTGATCATCATCAAAATGTTTGGCTACTTCCTGAAGTGCTTGAAAGCTGAAATTTGGTATGCAATCTAAGTTTAGTATACAAGCAACAAAAAAATTCATAAACTTGTAATTTTCGTCCCCCATCCCTAGTTGACCCTCATAGAGTTGGTTTCTGATGTGCCAGATATTTTATATTCTCAGGATATAATGCCAATAATAGACTTATTGAACGTTATTAAATTTCATATACGAAAATGTCTTGTAGAATCTAGTTACATAGGTACTAAGATGTGGGGTGTAAAATTTCAGGTACAACAACATTGAGCGTCGGCCCGCGCAGGTGGTGACGGCGGGCGGGCAGGTGCCTATTAACAAACTGACTGAGCAGCTCCGCATGGAGTGCGCTCACGCCGGATACACTGAAGCTCTCACATTCACTCTAGTAAGAAAATTACTATTTGAAAGATTGCTTTCAATTACGAGACGATGATTCTGTTCTGGTTAATCATATGTAGTAGGAAACTCCTTGTACCATTCAGTAAATCTGACTATTTCAGGGGTTTTTCTATTGTGAGAGCTGCACTAATTGGAACGATCTACCATCTGACATTCGAGCTCACGAGTCGTGGCTTTTCTTCATTGCCACAACGGGTTGAGATTGTATGTCAGCCACGACACGAATTTCGCTATTCGGCCTTTCTGTGATTGTAACAATGCGTCTTGCGCGTTTTTATAAGAGCCATAGCACGAATTTTGACATGTGGATGTTTAAGAGCCAGTCCGCACGGCGCGTTGCGTCAACGTTGCGTCGACGCAGTGCTGCTGTTGCGTTGTTTTACATACAAATAACCAAGGTGTTCATACGGCGGCCGGCGCACTGTGTCATGAGTCGTGACTCGTGACATTAGCACGCAACGCAAACGCGATGGACAGCAGCCTCCGAGACGAAGCGGGAGGGAGGGTTGACGTTTAGACTGCTTCGTAATAACGCTGCGATGACTCAGCGCCCTTGTGGCCCTCTATGCGTCAAACGCATGTGTGGACAGGCTCTTACAGTAACCACAACGCGTTGTGAGCTATTTTTCCGTTCACTAAGCGTTTTCGATCTTTGTGCATAACATATACAAATCTATACTTAATATTATAAAGCGAAAGAGTTTGTTTGTTTGATATAATCTCAGGAACTACTGGTCTGATTAGAAAAATTCTTTCAGTGTTAGATAGCCCATTTATCGAGGAAGGCTATAGGCTATATTTTATCACGCTAAGACTAATAGGAGCGAATAAATAGAGGAAAATGTGGAAAAAACGAGGGAAATTATTTGAAAGGGCTTATCTCATGAACTACTAGAGCAATTCTGTTATTTGGGTCAGATAAGAAGTAGACCATGTAAAGGTTCATAGGCTATTTTTTGTGGACTAATTTGTCTGTGAAATATCTAATTTAGAACGTCTAGTTATACATAATAATTATGCTAACCATATCGTAACCTGTCTTTCTTAGAGCCAGTCCACACGGATAACACACATAAGATTGTTTATGTGTATGTTATATTTGGATGGACGAATTTTTCGCAACGAAACTATTCTAAAGAAACTGTAACGAAGGGCCGCTCGAATTGTTGACTGCCATAGTGTTTAAACAGCTTGGACCCCTTGGAATTACGCCGAGATGTAGCTTCACTCTGCATCCTCTATTGGTTGTATCACGGGGAGTGCTCTGAGGAATTGTTCGGAATCATACCACCTGCAACTTTTCGCCATCGTCCCACGCGAAAAACATACCATCCTCATCACCTTGATGAGTGGCAGTCTTCCACAGTGCGTTTTTCGCGTAACTTTCTGCCGCGCACTGTAAAACTCTGGAATGAACTGTCACCAGCAGTTTTTCCGAACCTATACGACCTGCAAACCTTCAAGAAAAGAGCGTATTCCCTCTTAAAAGGCCGGCAACGCACCTGCAGCTCTTCTGATGTTGCAAGTGTCCATGGGCGACGGTAGTTGCTTACCATCAGGTGACCCATTTGCTCGTTTGCCCCCTTATTTAATTTAAAAAAAAAATTAAATGCTTATCCCTGATAAAGGTCTCGAAAACACATTAGACAAAAACAAAAATTATTTAATTTACTTAACAATAATATTTTCAGTGCTCCAGAGAGGACATGGCTACCAAGCTGGGTGTGGGTATCGACCAGGAGCCCGCTGTGCACATATCCAACCCCAAAACATTGGAGTTTCAAGTGGTGCGGACGCGGCTGCTGCCCGGCCTGCTCAAGACTCTGGCTGCCAATAAGAAGATGCCGCTGCCGCTCAAACTGTTTGAGATTAGCGACGTTGTGTTGAAAGACGAAGAAGCCGGTGAGAGATCTATGTTCCCTTAGTAATAAATAATTAGCCAGAAAAACATTCTGCATTCAAGCAATGGATAAGCTATAAAACGTTTTGTCTGTGTTCAATATGATCGAAAACTTATTCGAGTTTGGACATAATATTAAAGACAAACATACACTGCAGATACGGGTATGGCACGTTTTTTGCCGTTATGGTAAAGAAGAAAAACGAAATGTTAAATGTATGGAAGCATAAAAATGTAATATTAATTGCGACCATTGTGCAATTACATAATTTACTAAAGTTAATTAATATTCAAATAATGTACCCATGAGGTGCCCATGAGGCGTAAAAATGTAATAAATAATAATAAATGTTACTGTAATGTTTAACCGACTTCAAAAAAGGAGGTTATCAATTCGACCCATGCATATACACATGCAATATTTCCAGAACTGCCCAAGTTTCGTATATGTTTTTAACAAAAATTTATGTATTTATGTTTGTGTTTGCATATCTCCGGAACTACAAGTCCAATTTAAGTGGTTCTTTTTTTTTGTTGTAGTTGTTTTTGTTTGTTGAAGTTTCGTCAAAATCGGTTCAGTAGTTTGAGGTAGGCAATTTTAATTCTTAATTACGTACAATGTTTAAAGTCGGTTTTATCTTTTTAAAATACTATTATGGCTCATATTCATGTAAATTGTAATGTAACTATTATGTACCGCCAGAGACGGGGGCGCGCAACGAGCGGCGAGTGTGTGCGGTGCACTGCGGGCGCGCGGGCGGCTTCCAGTTTGTCCACGGGCTGCTGGACCGCCTGATGCGGCTGCTGCAGACGCCCTGGGGCGCCGACGGCTACGCCCTGCGTCAGGCTGACGGTACGTAGACGTGACTTCGCTTCTGGACAACCGTTTCCGTTATTATAATATGGCGGTACCAACAAATAGCACCACAATCCTGCGTGATGCGTCGCGCTCTCAAAGTTATCTAAGAACGTCGGTATACATGGTCAATGTTAAAGCATCTGTGTCCTAACTCCTAACCCATAAAACATTTTTTGATTTTTTAATGCAGTTTTGTTCTAAATCATCTAAAGAACATTACTGCATTCATAACTCAATGCGAACTTTTTGGGTTACCGTACACAAATACATAACAGCGTCCATAATATACGACAGCTGAAGTCGAGCTGAGTCGGCTCGATCTTCCTTTGCGGCCACCACGCAAATAGGCTACTTGACCTATATTCAATTTCATTGAACAAATGCATATTTCTAGTAGAACTTGGCCTAGGAAATCGTATTTCACCCTTATCATCAAATAAAAACGTATGATTGATAAATAAAGTCGATTTGAAAATATGAATTTATGAAAATAGGATTTGTACTGACGAAAACGCTTTTGCGGTACTTCCGATTTGGATGTGACGTCATCCTCATACTATTTTAATATATTTTATTCATCGCGCTCGTTATATGTAAGTTTATTTGTACATAAATATTAAGAATAAGCCTAGAAAGATTTGTAAAATATATTTTCTTAAATAATTCAAATAAAACATCAGTTTTATATATTATCTCCATTTATTGTAGACAGGAAATGAAATGGCCAAAACTTTTCTCCAAAAGTTTTCAACATTACAAATGATTTCTAATTTCTTATTTAATTATTTTATAATTTTTGGGCACTTTTAGACTCGTACATTTAGCACATTAAAATTTTTTCAATAAAGAGAGTTTAAAATACAAAACGTATGACGTCACACTATGGCGGACAGTGTTTTCGGCGCCATTTAAAAGGCATGATTTTCAATCAACACTTTTATGGGTTTCTACTGTGTAAAATATTAAAATATTAGTTTTTTTTTTTTGTGAAAATGAATGATAAAGAAGCGATTAGCATGAAGAAAAAAAATAGGTCAAGTAGCCTATTCCCACACAAAAGATACAAGAGTGACGTTGTTTTCGCTTCCAAAAAAGTCAGTTTGAAACCAAAATGCGGCACGTACGGTGCGAACAAATGTGGGAGCCGGAAGGTATTACATAATTTCATACAATGAATTCTAGAATGCGGTGCGTTCGGCGCGTGCGGTGTGCTTGCTGGTAAATGTAAATTGCTTTAGTGTGGCCATTAAATATTTTCTTGAGTGTTAATATTAACTTAACAAAATTTTATCATTACAGATCCAGCTTATTTTCCTGGGAGATGTGCCGAAGTCGTGTTGCGGGGAAAGACTATAGGAAAAATTGGAGTGATTCATCCCAACGTATTAACTGCATTTGAGCTGTCCAACCCTTGCTCCGCTGTTGAAATTAACATCGAACCTTTTGTATAGTTGGTTGAATATGCAAAGTTATATGTAACAAATAAAAATTATTTATGATTTATTAAAAGCTCGTATTTTACTTAACAACTTCATGTTGTCTTTGCCTTTCATTGCTTTCAACAAGGTGTCTGTAAATAAAGACTTAGGTAAGAGAGATCTGACCTAGGTCTGATCCAGGTTCCGACTTTGTGGTAAATATTATGATATCGGTAATTTTACGTGAATGAAATGACATTAAAACGCAATATATAAATATACATAGTTTAATTTATTTTAAATCGTTGGAAACAATTTATCAAGTCGTAAATAAACATTTCTAATAAGAATCTTATTAAATTTACATCAAAATATGCATTTTTAATGAATTAAAAGTTGCAAGCTCAAGTAATTGAACTTGGAATGGAGATTTCGAAGACAAACAAAATTTCATGACTTAGAATAAAATAATTACACTTTAGTCAAACCTGCAACCTGTGATATCTATTTTAAAGCCATGTTTAGTAACTTATTCTAAAATGAATTCGAGAGTATAGTACTTTCAGTTGCTTACCTAATTTATAGGTCTTGAAATTGACTCAAAAAGTAACTATTATTTGTCACAAATGTTCCATAACATTTTGTACATAAAATTTAATTTTATCGCAATATTCACTACCTAAAGGCACTTAAAACTTCTATGGTCTGTCTGTATAGATTTATAAAAATCTGATTTTCTTATTGAAATACTTTCTTTAAATACTGAATTATAATAAATATCATTAAATTTTTCTCTTAAACATTCTAAACAACATTTAACCACACAACTATTTGTTTACATTCATGTGCAAGGTATATTATTACAAATATTGTAGTATTTCACAAAGTTGTGAATGGATTTAGTTAACATTTAAAATTTACAGGTACAGTATTTAGTGACTGGCACAAAGTCATGGGCGTAGCGAGGTGGTTCGCTCGCTTATATTTTGTTTTAATTTTATCTGCCCCTCTTGGTCGGTCAAATTAAGAAAATCCTAAGATCTGCCCCCCGGCCCCCTATATAGAATCCTGGCTATGTCCATGCACAAAGTATGAGTATCTTGTTAAAATTGAATTGTATATGACATAAAATAATCTTAACCAATATGATCGCCAATATTATTTAAGCACAATAATAAATATAATTAATCCAGTCGATAAAATAGTTAAAGGGACGGATATACCAGGTATCATATTATATGATCATCTGTTAATTGTTTGCAACAACCTTCACTTGATCTGATCAAGTAGTAAGTATATAATAATCATGTTTTGCATTAATTCTGCTGCTCAGAATCAGGAGCTTAATAATATAAGGACACACTAGCTGCATATATTTCTAACAACCTTAATTTGATTTAATCTAGTAACAACTCTATATTGAACATGTTTTGCAGTTCTGATCTCTTAAAGTCTGGGGCAATTATAAATGGACATAGGTAGAAAGATAATTCTTTAAGATTAGGAGCATTGGTTTTGATAATTTTAGCAACTTGCATAGTTACATGTAGACATCTTGACAAGCTTAAGTAGGTAAGATTTTGAAATATATTGTTCGAGAAGAAAGCAATTAACGCATTTGTAGAGAAGTACCCGTGACGTAATTTCAAAGAGTGTAAATTTTTCAATCTATACAAATGAAGTAAACTCGAGTCGAACAATGTTTTACAAGTCATGATGTGGAGAACTTGGAGGTGCCTGCACTTGGATATAGAACGCATGATATCATCGTTCAATGTGTCCCCGTAAATATGCAGGGCCCGTAAAGTGTTTTGTTTAGTTTTCAATAAATTTTCCAAAAATTCTGCAGGGATATTTTTCATCTTTTCCATATTGATTCTATCTAAGTGGACACACTGCAGCATGCTGTACAGACTACCGTGCGTCAATGCAAAGTTTGATAATATCAAAGTTTCCAAATGCTTTAATTTCTCAAATGGCAAATGATAAACAAAATTACCATTCCCGTTTTCTGCATTTTGTACTATCAATGAATTGCGAAAACTCAAAAATTTTAAATTAGGCCAATGACCTAGATCATCAAATATACAGCTGTCCACCTGGGAAATACTTATTTCTAAATGGGTCAAATTAGGACAGTAGCTTATTAATGATGTCCTAACTTGAGAATACAATTTAAAATACTGCAATTTGACATTTTTTAAGTATTTAGAAACAAAAGGCACAATACTATCACTGATTCTCACATAGTTCTTCATACATACTATGAGTCGTGTATTGTCCCATACGCATGGAGTCAAACATAGCTGCTGCCATCTCATACATACATTTGCCACAGACAACAGAGACTCAAAATCTATCATAGAGAAAATATAAATAAGTAATTCATTTGGCAGATCATTTACAGTGAGTGTGTGAGAATGTGACGGCGAACCACTCGTCTCCAGGTGCACCATCCTCGTTTACAACTGCCCACTCTTTGGTAGTCCTGGAAAATTATTGTTTTTTTTATTTAGGCTCTAACTGTATTTATGCACATGTATAATGTTTGCAGTCAACTTCTTTAATGTAAACATATGATTTTGTATGATGTATTATGATTTATGAAGTATCACCAAAAGAAAGTGATAAAATATAAGAATTGATTTGTGAGTTTACAGAATTGTAAATGTAATGTAATAAATAGTTACGCATAACATACCTCGGGATTACCTTGCTTCCTATTCGAGAATATTGTACTGTTTGCTTTAATAAAAACATAATTTATGGAAACTTCAACTGAACGATAGTTAGACGTTTCTCGCTTCTCTATCTATGTAGGATCTTTATTTTCCATTTCAGGATCATCTAGGCATTTTATAAAAATTAACAAGGTAAAAATAAATTAAATTCTATTATTAAAAATAACTTTCATCTTTGACTTTGATGCAAAGTATTTTGCTATTTATATTTTGACGTTATGTTGACGGTTAATGTGTTTTCGATTACTAGTCCCAGTAGTATATTCAGCTCGATTTGACATCTCTGTAGCCAATCAAATCTCGTTACATTGCACGATCAGTAGAGATTCCAATTACGGAACACACTTTCATGTCAGGAATCAGGATTGACGTTTGACCATCGCGTTTGACTGCGTTTTTTAGGGTTCCGTAGCCAAAATGGCAAAAACGGAACCCTTATAGATTCGTCATGTCTGTCTGTCTGTCTGTCTGTCTGTCCGTCACAGCCACTTTTCTCAGAAACTATAAGAGCTATACAATTGAAACTTGGTAAGTAGATGTAGTCTGTGAACCGCATTAAGATTTTGATACAAAAATGGAAAAATTAAATTTAGGGGTTAAAAATTTTAGGGGTCCTCATAGGTACAACTGAAACAAAAATAAAATTTTCTTCTAACCTACGCGTATAGGGTATCTATGGATAGGTCTTCAAAAATCATATTGAGGTTTCTAATATCATTTTTTTCTAATCTGAATAGTTTTCGAGAGAGACTCTTCCAAAGTGGTAAAATGTGTGTCCCCCTCCCCCCCCTCTAACTTCTAAAGTAGGGGTATGATAATTCTAAAAAAATATATGATGTACCTACATTACTATAAAAACTACCAACGAAAATTGGTTTGAACGAGATCTATCAAGTACTTTTTTTATACATCATAAATGGTAAACCTTAATTTAACTTTCGTTAAATCAACTAAAAATATATAATAATTATTTTTAAATAAAACATTAAAACTGACTTCCAAGGTAAAAACAATAATAACATCCTTATAATATGAACTAAAAAGTATTAAATAATTTTTCCTATCTCATGGTGCCTTTTTCCGAATTCGGCTAAAACTCAACTATTTCTGTACTCAATCTTCATAATTTTGAAGTCGGTACCAGATATAGCTGCCAGAATATTTGAAACATTTGTAACTGGCACCGACTTCAAAATTATGAGGATTGAGTACAGAAATAGTTGAGTTTTAGCCGAATTCGGAAAAAGGCACCATGAGATAGGAAAAATTATTTAATACTTTTTAGTTCATATTATAAGGATGTTATTATTTTTTTGTACCTTGGAAGTTTTTCAAGCGATACTATCTATTACAACAATGAAGATAAAGTTTAAAATCATAATATGATACTGAAACTGCTCGCCTCGCCTCCGCCATTCCGGTGTGAATCGGTCCTAATACACCTGTATACTATTCTACGTATCTTATTACAATTTGTTAACAGTCACACTTACAAAATATAATATCAGCTGCAGATAATTTTAAACAATACATTAAAAAAAATCGAAGTGGACACGTGCTAGGGCCGCGCCAAACCGGAATTTTTAGCAGCGGCGAGGCTTTCAGTGTCATATGATTTTAAACTTTATCTTTATTATTTTAATACATAGTATCGCTTGTGAAGTCTACGGCCGCCCGTGGCCGCGATTGGTAAGTGTGACAGCTGTGCACTCTAGCATGTTACTTGTATTATCGAAGCAACTTACTTCTCAGAAGTAATGTCAAACGTGTGCCTTACGCTCTGGAGATAAGGTTGAATATTTTGTTATGTTCAATTTTGGTGACATCGGTGACCCTGGCGTGGTAATGATGATGATGTTAATGAATGTAATTTGTATAGTAGCATATGCTTTCAGTTCTTAAAACAGCGCCTAGACCCCCAAACTTGTATCTATAAGGAATCCGGAGTTCTCTTAGTATCTTCGGAACCATAGTATACCTTGGTGCAGAATCTTGCGTTTTGGTAGCATATGCTTAGGATGCTTCTCATAAAACCAAAATCACCATATGTTTCCATATAAATTTCGAGGAGTTCCCTCGATTACTCATGGATCCCATCATCAGGTCACCACTTTTGTGAACATAGTACGAAATTGGAGTGAAACCTAATACAACAAAACAAAAATTTCGAAAATCGGTTCACAAACGGCGGAAAAATCGTTGAACATACAAAAAAAAAATAAAAAATCCACAGCCGAACATATAACCTCCGCGTTTTTTGAAAGTCGGTTAAAAATAAATCAAAAACCTTTTAATTTTATAGAAATAAACCTTATTGATGCTGCGGAACCCTTCAGTGGCGAGTCCAACTCGCACTTGGCCGGTTTTTTTAAATTTGAAATACTTTTTACAATATTCTAATATCATTGGCATAAAACTACTATCTACACGGTTTGAAACTTAAGTTTTAAACCGCCGTTTTAAACCGTGTTTCAGGCACTTAAGGGGAGTAAATTGGTAAGGTTTAATTTGGTACCTAAGATTTGTTTGTTTCGCAGGCAACTCGCAGTGATAGGTCTTCCATAGTTTGCTGTACCTAGCACGCTACACAAGTTTTATTCGTCACGATAATAGGAAAGCAAAATGTATGGAATCGTATGCACACCCAGCACACCAGCTGTCTTAGGTGTCTTTACTGTGAAACTCATTATGGGGTACCTCACTTACCTGATGGTTTGATCATATTATCGTGGCCATAGAATTAGATATCGTTGATCTTGGCGAGATAGTTCCCTCGGCCGGAGCCCGGACACTCGGTGCTCCCGGCTAATTTGACTTTGGCCGAGAGCATTGTTTTCTCTGCTAGGTAGATGTAATCAGCTCTTATGGAAATTGGTACCACATCTAGCCATACTATCCCTAACTAATATTATATAAATAATAAAAATAATACATAGGACGATTTTTTAGGGTTCCGTAGTCATTTTATTTCGTTTTGATATTTTGCATCTCAGCCAGCCGCTCATCATTCATCATTATTCATTATCAACTTTGATTTGGGTTGAATTGGACCAAGTTACGTCTACCCCATTCAGAGACCTTCTCCAATGAATTCTCCACCTTAGACACAAGTTCGTTTCGACTCTCAGTGACATTTTGCCGAGAAATATTGGGGGAGCCGGTATACACAGCATCACCTGTACTGTCATCCGCATAGCAATTAATGCCGCTGGTCTGCAACATGTCATTGATATGCAGTAAGAATAGAGTAGGCGATAGCACACAGCCCTGAGGGTCACCAGCATCAACAGACTGAGTTTCCGAGCATTCGCCGTCAACTACGACCTTTATGCTTCTGTCTGCTAAGAACTGTGACCCACTTACATAATTTCTCAGGCAGCCCGTATGATGGAAGCTTTGAAAGCAGCGCTTTATGCCAAACCCGATCAAAGGCCTTCGCAATGTCCAAACTAACAGCCAATGCCTCTCCCTTCGACTCAATTGCCTGAGCCCAACGATGAGTCAGGTACGCCAAGAGATCACCAGCCGAGCGACCCTTACGGAACCCGTATTGTTTGTCGCTTAGTAATCCCTGGCCGTTCAAGTATCGAAGAAGCTGGCTATTGATAATGGATTCCATTATCTTCGAGAAGAGAGAGGTTATAGCGATTGGTCTGTAGTTGGAAGGATTTGAGCGATCACCTTTTTTGGCGATCGGGTGCACCAAGGCTGTCTTCCAGGAAGCCGGGACGATGCCAGTAGAATAGGAGAGCCGAAAAAGACGCGTCAAGACCGGAGCCAACTCTGGAGCACACTTTTTTAACACAATAGGCGGGATTCCGTCAGGCCCACTCGACTTTTGGATATCAAGGGAACGGAGGGCTTTTCGCAGTGAGCGCTGATGAAACCGAATATCCGACATGATCCGATCCGAGAAGCTTTTTTGGGGGATGAACCAAACTAGGGACGAAATCTGCCGCCAGTTGGCACTACAGAGGACGGAATAAAAAGTTCCATCCCCTGCATCACCATTCACCACTTCGGCAACAGAGTTGGCAGTGTTGTCGGGATCATCCGGCGAGAAGCACACGTGCCCACAAGGATAGGATGCAAAAAACGACCGCATCCCATCCCTGTCTGCCGACGTGTAGTGCCACACACGACGGTATTTAACAGCACGCTGTCTTAACACCGTCGTAAGTGGCACAGAACTCCTGACAAGGCAATGATCCGATGAACCAAGTGGTGCGGTTACGGATATTTAGTAGCTGTCAGGATTTGAAGTCAGCAGGAGGTCCAGCAAGGAAGGATTCTGACCATCCACATCTGGGATTCGCGTAGGCGTAGTAACCAGTTGTGTCAAGTCGTTCGCAAGGGCAAAGTTGCAGACAGATCTCCCCGCATGATCAGTTTTACTGAAATTGAGCCAGTCGGCGTGGCGGGCATTAAAGTCGCCAAGTATTATGATCTCTGCGGATGGGATCTGCTGCTGCACAAAATCTGAAGCAGATTGCAGGTGCTCCAAGAGTCGGTCCGTCTCGGGTTCACCACTATGGTACCTATATAGGCATGCATAGATGCGAGGGTGGTCGTCGCAATCTATGCGGAGCCATAAGATGGACAGGTCCATGACCTCAAGATTGCTGAGGCGGCGAGAGCCGATATCATCTCTGATATACACACACACTCCAGCTTTGGGTAGAAAGGAGTGCTCGAGATAATACCCTGGGTGGTAAAGGTATGATGTGTCACTCGGAGATGATATTTGCGTCTCGGTTAAAAAGAGCAAAGCCGGCTTTGCCGTCTCAAGGTGGTAATGGACGGCATTAAGGTTGGAGTGTAATCCCCTGATATTGCAAAAGTCCACGTTTAATATCGAGGGGGGTGCCTTTGTGTGTTTGCTCTTGCCCCGAGCAGATTGGAGCGCAGTTTTGCCCTCACCAGAATACGAGGGGCAGCCTGGACGTCCACGTTCAGTTCCAGGGGTTCCTGAGCATGGACGTCCAGAGAGGGATTATCCAACGCAGTTGGTACCCTCCTGGGGTAACAAATTGTTTTTCAACTGCGGCATTTCTAGGGGGGTAGGGGATTGGGCCTCCGGTTTCGACAGTCCTAAATTATTATCTTGCTAATTAGGGTATGGGTCCCAGAATACCGTGTGGTGTAAATTGTAATGCCGACTTGTAATTATTTAGCAGTTTAAAAACGGAGTAAATATCACACTTTTTTAATGAAAAATAATTTTTGGAATAACATTACTTACACATTTAATAACATTTTTATAAAACTGGTGGCAAATATGTGGCAGCAGGTGTCGAAACAAGTTGATTAATTTCTTTAGATGTCGGAATGGGCGGTAAATAATTCGTTGAAAGAACTAGAGGGCTTGGTACATTTAATGAAGTCTTTTCATTAAATGAAACTGGCGGTAGACTCGGTTGCAAATAAGTATTTTTGGGACTTAAAGATAGATTAAGGTCAGACGTGGCTGCATTACTATTTTGCGAGGATTCTATGATCGTCGAAGTTGTTTGAATACCTCCCGATGGGTTTAAGGAGGCGGGTGGTAAATAAACATCTGACGCAGCTACAGTTTTTGTGCCGGATAAAGTTTGAGTAATAGCAACATTTGGTGTCAGTGGTAGTAAATAGGAATCTGAAGGAGGAATATTGTTCACCGGCTGTATGTTAGTCGTAGTTTGCATTTCTACTAATTTTGGAGCGGTCAAAGATGGTGGAAGGTAAACATCAGATTGAACACTCACAGCTGCACCAGAGTTTACGTTATTATTATTACTCAACACATTGACTTTATCTTCATTTGATTTCGGGGGCAAATACTCAGGTGCGTTAGTCGATACACTAGCAGGGGTAATTGTAGTGGACTGGACTGGAGATTTCACGGAGTAGCCAGATGTATCAGAAATTATAGATGTTTTAGATATTTCACGATTATCCTTTTGCACTTCGTAATTGTATCCCAGAGATGTTGAGTCGATTACTGTTGACCGGTCGGTAGATATTGCATTATTTCCTTGCGAGCCAATTAGCAAAGCAGCATTATCTTGTTTTTCATAATTATATCCTGTCGATCCTGAGTTTATACCGGATCTGGTATTTCCTGCAATAGCTAAGGAGCTACTACCATCGCCACTGGCCTCCACAACATTCGATTGAACATTATAACTGTATCCGCTTGTACCGGAATTAGTATTAGAAACGACGTTCGTTACAGAAATTTGATCATCGACTTGAGGGCTCCTACTACCCAAATCATTTGGTGTACGGTAGTTATATCCTTCCGAAGTAGATAAGCAGTTTGTTGTGCTTACTTGATTAATCTTTTGCGCGCTGCTTCCACCATTGCCTCCTCTAGATGTTGCTTGTGAACCATAATTGTATCCACCCGAACTCGAAGCTCCACCCGATGTGATAACAGAAGAAACCTGTTGATTGGTTTGAGAGACAACGCCTCGAACATTACCGCTGACATCGCTCGGTGCACCATAATTATACCCTCCTAATTCGGCAGCAGAAGAGGATCTTACGTTTCCTCTATACGCCCCTCCGCTGCTCTGTGGACCAGAGCCGTATCCTGCCGAGACTGCACTAGTTCCAACGTTGAGCGCGGTGCCACCAGCAGGAGCAGGATACGCGTAGTACATTTGCATTACAGTCCTGTCAACAGGAGATGCTTGAGTCGAAGATGTAACAGGAGGAGCTCGTGAAGGTAAATTAAAAGAAATAGTCGGTCTGTCGTACACATACCCAGTCTGACGTGGAGCACGCTTTCTTTCTCGACCGAATCTCGTTTCTCGTATTGATTCAAAGTAGCCATAACTTCCCTCTAGGCATAAAATAAAAAAAAATATACAAACAAGTGCACACTTTGTGCCTGCGTGCATTTTGAAAGGTACAAGTTTTCTAAGGCGAGTTTGGCATTGCACAACGACATTTATAACTTTTACAAAGCTAAGGCTTCTCGGGTTATTATGAAACTAAAAGGCATGGTTAGTTAACCCTTTTAAGACGTCGGCAAAAGATTTCGGCAAAACCATTCCTTTAAGCATGAAGCACCCAAATTATCTGAGTTTTAAAAATATGAATATAGGCCTCTGAAGATATAATGCTTCTATTCTTTATCCTTTTAAAATATCAACTCTATTTTATACCTACACTTTTAAGGGTCCGTATACGAAATTTGCCGATTTCGCTGATTTAACAGACGTGATATAACAGTTGAAATACAGTATTCTATAAGTTTTAATGTACAACATGTAAGATCATTTCAATTATAATCTAATGTTGGAGCTAGATTTTTTATTTCTTTGAGTATTTTTAAATAATCCAACTCAAACCCGCAACAGTTTTGTGATTTTTAACCGACTTCCAAAAAACGAGGAGGTTATATGTTCGGCTGTGGTTTTTTTTTTTTGTATGTTCAACGATTACTCCGCCATTTGTGAACCGATTTTCGAAATTTTTGTTTTGTTGTATTAGGCTTCACTCCAATTTGGTGACATGTTCACAAAAGTGGTGGCCTGATTATGGGATCCATGAGTAAGCGAGGGAACTCCTCGAAATTAATACGGAAACACACAACGGTGATTTTGGTTTTATGAGAAGCATCCTAAGCATATGCTACCAAAACGCAAGATTTTGCACCGAGGTATACTATGGTTCCGAAGCTACTAAGAGAACTCCGGATTCCTTATAGATACAAGTTTGGGAGTTTAGGCGCTGTTTTAAGAACTGAAAGCATATGCTATTATGCAAATTACATTCATCATCATCATCATCATTACCACGTCAGGGTCACCAATGTCACCAAATTCAACCTTATCTGCAGAGCATAAGGCACAAATTCGACATTACTCCTGAGAAGTTAAAGTTGCTTTGATAATGTCACATTCTGTTTCACTTCGCCGAGATATTCTGGAAAACAACCTAAGTTCAACCTTTTGCATTGCGTTTAGCGTTCATAGTATTATAACGCATCGCATCTCATATCTGCCAGGGCTGTCTAGCAAGCGGCGCGACGGCGCGGGCGCGGGACGGGTACTATGCACAGAATAAAAAATTATTCACGAAGGTTACTATGTGCGCTGCGTGTGCGACAAGTCGAGCGAGTGCCAGCCTATTGAAACTAGTCCGGTGACCGGCTACTTAGCACGTCACACGTGTTCACTTCGATTTTTTTAAATGTATTGTTTAAAATTATCTGCAGGCTGCAGCTGATATTATAATATTTTGTAAGTGTGACTGTAATAAGATATTCTACGTATAGTACGCGTTTGCTTACTAGGTAACTAAAAAGAGTGAAATTATTATTTTTAACAAAAAATTAAAACCGACTTCCCAGGTAAAACTATAATAACATCCTTATAATATGAACTAAAAAGTATTAAATAATTATTCCTATCTAATAGTGCCTTTTTCCGAATTCGGCTAAAACTCAACTATTTCTGTACCTACTCAATCTTCATAATTTTGAAGTCGGTGCCAGTTCCAAAAGTTTCAAATATTCTGTCAGAGAACAGAAGATTCATCTGGTACCGACTTCAAAATGATGAAGATTGAGTACAGAAATAGTTGAGTTTTAGCCGAATTCGGAAAAAGGCACTATTAGATAGGAATAATTATTTAATACTTTTTAGTTCATAATATTATAAGGATGTTATTATTGTTTTACCTTGGAAGTCGGTTTTAATTTTTTGTTAAAAATAATAATTACTGTAAAATGTTGGAATTACTTTTTACCACTTTAATATGAAATAGTTGAGTAAAAAAATATGTAACTCGGCAAAATTTCAAAATTTTAGAGAAAATGGGCAAAGAATTGCTGTTAATTTCGGCAACTTGGAGCTGTAATTAATAAAAAGAAAACGACAGAAATAATCTATAGATAACATTCTATCCAATTCCAGAAAAAAGAAAAAAAAAACAAATTGTGCCAAAAACACGATTCAAAACAACCTAAATCTCACATTATATTACTCGCCGCAAGGTTCGAGTCGGCTTTCCGCGCTTAAATATATTTTAAATTTAATAATTAATATAAGTTTTTTAAAGTCTAATAAGGGGGAAAAACCTAATAATATTTCTGTAGCGAACCTTTGCAATTTCGCATTCATCGGCAAAATTTCGTACACGGACTCTTAAAGATGAATCATTCATAAATAACAAGCCATAAAAACATTTAATTAATATGATGTAAGTATATAAATATGTACCTAGTTGAGTTAAAAAATAAAATAAATAAATAAATTGGAAACACAAAATAAAACTGCCGAATGTTCCTACAGTCTCGTGTTAGAAGGTTAACTTCCAGAGGCTGTCTTGTGGTTTCAATTATTATCTGAGTAGTTACTACTTACTACCAACAAATTTCGCAACACTTCCCTTTCTTGTAAATCTACTGATTATAGATGTGCCGATCATGACTTTGGCCGATTAGCCGATTAGTCGGTTGCAAAGACTAATCTAATCGGCCGACTAGTCGGCCAAACCGATCATGGTTACGGATGTTTACTGCTGATTCGCGGGTTGCGCAGCATACGCAGCCTGCCAATATATAATGCCAACTAAATAGTAGGTACATGAAATCTTAAAAAAAATCTTTTTTATGGTAGGTACCATAAAAGGGAAGGTTCCCTTGACCTTCCCTACACATCAAGCGGGGATGATTTTTTTTTCGCATCCGGGGTGGATGCGAAAATCTTGTGGGGTGCCGTTGGATAGGTTTTTTAAAAATATTATGAGTATTCAAAGATCATTTTCCGGTTTAGGGATCCGTTTGTTAAATATTAAGTTTTAAAGTGGAAAAAATCGTTAGAGTCCAGTGTCCCTCCCTCCTACCAGCTAAACGGTTGTCGGTTGCTTCTAAAAATGTGAATAAAATAAATTAATTAAAAATCAAAAAACCTGACTGCAAAAAATGTTAACTAAAAGGAACGAAACAAGACCTAATTCTGCCGGAGGCATCGAGTCCGTGTTTTAATTGATACGACTCTTGCTTACGAGTTTCATGCCAGGATAAATAGAAGGCTACATAGAAAAATGTAGAAGAGAAGAAAGTGGATAATAAAATGCAGTCGGAGGCATACCTAATATTTTATGATTTATGAATATGATATATGATAAGGTGACGCCGCGTTAAAGTAAGAAACCGTGTTGGATATGTTTTAGATTGCTTGTTTTCTATGAGAGGCCGGGCCGGCCTCTCATAGAAAACAAGCAATGGAACAGCAAAAAATGGAAAGGGCGTAAGCGACAAAATGGTTTTTGTCGCGTAATTTAAAAACCATAAATACATTTCATATAAGCTATGCACATATTAAAGTGTATGCTTCAACCAATTTATGTACAAATTTTGGAACCTTAAATCACTCTCCTCTGTTGGAAAAATAGTAATCCCTTTTTTTACAGAGGTCTTTTCGATTGATAATTCTGTGTTATAAAAGTTGTCCAATCGTGTTATGCTATGGGCAATTCAAAGACAAAGACATGATGAATACTGACAATGAACTTTAGTTTCTTAGCTTTAGTCATTGCTGAGAAAAATCGGCATCGCTACAGCCAAATTATCAAGGCGTCGCCGCGACATGCCTTCGACTGCATTTTATTATCCACTTTCTTCTTCTACATTTTTCTATGTAACCTTCTATTTATCCTGGCATGAAACTCGTAAGCAAGAGTCGTATCAATTAAAACATGGATTCGATGCCTCCGGCAGAATTAGGTCTTTCTTGTTTCGTTCTTTTTAGTTAACATTTTTTGCAGTCGGGTTTTTTTATTTTTAATTAATTTATTTTATTTGCGACTTTTTAGTTGTATTGTAGTCATCTAATCATTTCGACAACCAATCTAATAAAAAATTGAAAAACTACCGTGCTGATAATATAACCATAATATATCGTAGCCTGTACACTTAGGTGGGATTTCACCAAATACACATAAAACTTAGTTTTATAAAACTTAGTTTCCATTGAACGCGTTCATTCTGCGACGTAAATCTCGTTTTGTTTCGATTGGATTTCACTACCTTCTTTTGATCGCGATTATTAAATCTAAGTTTACGTGACGTCACGCAATTATTTTACATGTTTTCAGTATTTTAAAGCCTTTTCACGTTAATTTAGCTTCAAAATAGAAAGAAACAATACTTAAACTTACAAACGCATGTGTCAAAACTGTCATATTGACATTTCTTTTGTCTATGTTTTTCGTTCCGCCATGACAGGGCTTGAACGGGTTTTATGACGTTGAACTTCGGACTTTGGGCGTTCAGAAGATAAAACTCGGATTTGCTGTAAACGCGTTCCGTTTACGCTGGTGAAATGCATTTCGATGTTATAATCGCGTTTATACGTTTTGAGCCGGTTCAGAGTGCTTTGAACGCGTTCCATTTCTTTGGTGAAATCGCCCCTTAGAAAAGTGTAACCTACAATACGTTATAATAGGTAATACATAGGTTTGGTACTGTTTCAATGTATGTTTCTAGTTTTAAGTACCAAATGATAGTTATTTTTATATACTTTGTCATTGAATTTTCATTTTACTTTGTCATTGAATTTTCATCTTCAGTTAATTTTTAATTAATATTGGATTTATCCATGCAGGCGGATTTTGGTTTTTTCTTATTTTATTACTAGCGGTCGGCCGCGGCTCCGCCCGCGTGGAGCTCTGCAAAAAGCATACCTAGGAAAGACTCGGTCAGCAAAATGATTCCCAGGTCAATTCACAGACTCCGACACTTAGGCATCCATTACACGCTAGGTTCCACGTCAGTCAATTCCATCAATCACGAATTATGTTTGACTGATGGTGAGTGGTGACTGATGGACTGACGAATGTATCCAGATTTTCGTCAATCACCGTCAGTCACGCTCTTACACGGTAGGTTACCCATCAGTCACAGTCATGACTGTGGTAAAACTGACAGCAAAACCTACTGTCTAATGGATGCCTAACATCGACGACGCAGTCATTATACGCAGGCTGCACCCTGCACAGATTGTCTTCCTCCCGCACGCGGGCGCACCCGCCTTGGTGACGCCAATTACTATCGTAATACTTATTTTAATTTCGCCATAATTTCTAAACCAAATCTCCAATTTTATTCATTCACAGACTAAAATATATTATCTACATAAACTGTACTTAGTAATGGAATAATTTATTTTGATAAGGATTAAAAGAATGAGTAAAATAAACGCGTAAAATAAAACGTTTAAATGTAGTCCAAAAAAAATTCAAGATTTTTAAATTAAAAAATGGTTATTGTGCCTCACGCGACATAGATAGGTATAGTGTGTCGCGGACTTTTTTGTAGATATTTGTAAGTTCTACAATTACTTAGAATTTTATGGTTCTATCTTTTATAGTTTAGGCAGCGTACGTAAAATAAGTAACTTTTCTGGTTGATTTCTTTACACCTTGCGTCCGAAGAACCCAAATATCTTACGGTACCCTATTTTTTTCCAAAATAAAATTCAGCCTATGTTCAGCAAAAATAATGTAGAATTCCAATGGTAAAAGAATTTTTCAAATCGGTCCAGTAGTTTCGGAGCCAAACAAACAAAAATCAAATCTTTCCTCTTTATAATATTAGTGTAGATTTATTGTTCTACTTAATATTAAAACTACAAGTTATATACATATTTAGAATCAGTGTTTAAAATCCTTTATTTTGATACCCCACTCGATATGCTTGGTAGAATTTTTATTTTTTTTACCTCACAATATGGCGTCAAACATCTGCCATTTTGGTTTTTTTTTAATGTCACCTATCTAAGAACACTTCGGTCATTAAGACAAATCTAACGATACCTAAAATGTGATAATCCGTTCAGCGGTTCTGAAGATACAAGGTAAGGAAGAATATTTCAAACATACAAGATACGCGCTAAACACATAACCCTCCCGGCAGGCAGTCGGGTAAATAAACACATAACCCTCCCGGCAGTCGGGTAAAAAATTCACGGGAGTGAGAAATATGCTGAATTTAAAAGAAAAACTATGACGGTTAAGAAGACTTCATAAGTTTTTGAGTTATAGTCGATCAACTAAAATAAATGTACGTATTCGGCGAATATTCGGCGAAGTATAAAGGAACTTTTCGTTCAAATTCCTTTGAACGTAACTGAGATGATGTTGTTAGTTATAAATGTACATTCATTGACCATACAAAAATTATCAAAAACTAGCGGTTCTACGGATATACTAATATTATAGGGTATATTGCGCATGGTCAGACACGCACTTGACTGGTTTTTTACTGTAATCATGCAATCTTGTTTTTTTTTATGAAATAAGGGGGCAAACGAGCAAACGGGTCACCTGATGGAAAGCAACTTTCGTCGCCCATGGACACTCGCAGCATCAGAAGAGCTGCAGGTGCGTTGCCAGCCTTTTAAGAGGGAATAGGGTAATAGGGGAGGGTAGGGAAGGGAAAAGGGTAGGGGATTGGGCCTCCGGTAAACTCACTCACTCGGCGAAACACAGCGTAAGCGCCGTTTCACGCCGGTTTTCTGTGAGCGCGTGGTATTTCTCCGGTCGAGCCGGCCCATTCGTGCCGAAGCATGGCTCTCCCACGACAATAATAATAATTGGTAATTACCTAATTTGTTAATACAAAATCCGAGTCTTCGTGTTTTGATTTTTAAATAAGAATTCGATAATTAATGTGTTCAAAACGTGTTTAACCTTTTTGGAAGTAAATTTTTCTTGATACTTTAAATATGACAAATTCTGAGATCTGCCCCCCTAGCATACGCCAACGAGATATCTCGTGGATAACTCACTCTCGAGCGTAGTGATATTGTCGATATCGATATTATCTCTTTTTCGCTAACATGCGTACGTCGAGACTAGAGAGATAAATTTCTCGTTCGTATATAGTTCTTTAGTATATAAAAAACAAAATTATCTCTAATTTTGACGACAGACGTACTACAAAAAATGTATCTCATGTTAGGGTCAATAGAGATGAAGAGATAAACCAGTTAGCATCGAGAAAACGTGTAGAGTGAGATATCTCGTTGGCGTATGCTAGGCAGGCAGACTTGTGTAGAGAAAATTGTGTATAAAAAATGGTGTATTGAGAAAGAGCTACCGCACACCTGAGACACGACTGTCTTAAGACAGACTATCGCTTAATAAAATGCACTAGATGCGCACATTTGAGACAAAACGTCTATTAGACAGTTGTCTAATGCGCCCCGCGACAAGTCTGACTAACGACAGTCGGCTTCCCTTTGAAGTGTATGCGAGCGCGCACATCAACGACAAAACTGTCTAGCCACAATAGACATAACTACCAGTAGTTCAACTGCAAAGAGACGGACAGGTTTCAATATAATTATGTATTTTATCAAATTCGTCGGGTTTCACTAAGATTATGAATGGAATATGCCTCGCGCTGGCTGATATAATTTATTTTTAAATACCTACCTTATAGATTTCAAAATTAGATTCTGACAATTTTAATCACATTTATTCTGCCTAAACATAAACAATAATACGACAAAAAAAGAGAAACACGTCCAGCGATCCAAGTACTATCTTTCCCGTCGAGTCTTTACCGTTTATTTTTGAAGCTTTATTTCTATCCGAATGAGAACTTTTCTATCTATATCTATAAAATCTCTCAGAACTGCTCGCAATAGACGCAAAATATATTTTTCAGTAACGTAATACAACATTTTTTGTGCTTTTTAACCAATTTTAAAAAAAGATTTCAATTTGAGCCATTACGTATATATAATATTTCTAGAACTGCTTATTTTTCGTATATTATGAGTATATTTCATTAGCCTAGCATAACAAATGTACGAACTTTTAAAAGTGTATGTTGTATGTTTTTATGTTTGTGTTCACGTATCTTCCGAGCTGCAAGTCCGATTAAAGTACTTAATTCTTTTTTTGTTTTGTTTTGTTGTGCCAGGTATTGTTCAATTTAGTTTAGGTAAGTTTAATCAAAATTGGTTTAGGTAGTTTTGAAGTCGGTTATAATTTATTAATATGCAACTTGTTTTTTGTAATACCTAAGTTGCAAACATAAATTATTTTAAATTAAGGTGTTTCACATCCCGTTCTTAACGTGTTTAACATGTTTAACATCCCAGAGATATACAGTAAAAGGAAACCCTAATGCCTGTAATATGTCATAGTTTTAAGTTCGTAGTGAAAAGTTAACAACCCTAGCGATTTTCGTCATAATACGTCAAATTTAAAAATTTTAACATCAGTTCTAATTTCTAAGTCGGTATACTCTATAATTTTGTCTACTCTGTCCGAGCGTTCTCTACTGATTATTAATATATAATTGTATGCATTGCGTCATCGTAGTCAAAACAGTATTGACTTGGTGTGCGCCACGTGATAGACACAACTGTCTTTAGACTGTAGTTAGACTGACTTGTCTATGTGAAACAAGATAGACAATCTTCAAACTACAGTCGTGTCTCAGATGTGCGCTCTCTCAAAAAGTTTAGAGCTATGATATAATATTAGTTTAGAGTAAAATAATGTGTATTGTGTTAGTCACAGGCTACACGGTCAAATTCTCATCAATCTGATCCATCAATCTGATTGACGGAATATTGATGGTTATAAAAAGTTCATATTAAAAATACGATCAATCCATCAATCCGAGTCGTACACGATCAAATTTTCGTCAATCAGTACCAGATTGATGGATCAGATTGATGAAAAATTGACCGTGTAGCCGCTGACTTAGAGTTTATTGTGTTATAAAAGTTTAAGAGTTACAGAGATAATATGAGTAAAAGTAAATAAAGAATATTAAGAGAAATAGACGTGTTTTCTATAAGAGTATTTTGAATAGAGTATAAGTCAGCGGCTACACGGTCAATTTTTCATCAATCTGATCCATCAATCTGGTACTGATTGACGAAAATTTGATCGTGTACGACTCGGATTGATGGTTGATCGTATTTTGAATATGAACTTTTTATAACCACCAATATTCCGTCAATCAGATTGATGGATCAGATTGATGAGAATTTGACCGTGTAGCCTGTGACTAACTGAGCATTTCGCGTCATGGAGCATGGTGCCGAAACCGGTTTGTGTTGATGGATGAGGAGATTGAGTAAGGAAGTCAGATAGACTATTTATATAAGCTTTGTAGAGGAGTTTAATGAGAAATATAATACGAGTACATAATTATAATACGATAGTCACAAAGTTTGAGGAGGCGAAAGGAGATAAAACAGAGAATAAACAAAATGGATGTAAAAAAACTTGTTAAGAAACAAGAACAGTTAGTAGAGAGAATTAAGGAGGCGATCGATTTTCATAATAATTTTCCAAAGCGGTTTAAAACCATAAAATATTTAGAAACGAAAATAGAACAAGCTGAAAAATGGTATCGCAGTTTTGATACAGCTCACGATGATTTACTTGCCACTCCGCGGGAAGAAAGAGAGAACCTAGAATATTTTACCGAGTACTTTTATGATGATGTGTTTATTGAGACCTACATAGATTACGTAGTGCTTTTAAAAGATGATGTAAAGAGTTCTCAAAGTTTAAAAGGAAAAGAAAAAGAAGCAGAGGTTGAGAGCAACGAGGGAAAACAAATTATAATATTACAAAAATATGAGTATAATAATGATGCAAAGATAAGTGAAGAAAAGAAAATGATAGAGCAAGTAGAGATAGAGTTTGATTGTGTTGAAGAGAAAATAAGGCGAGTAAATGAAGAGTCTAGTGAAAACAAATTAATCAATGAAATTTTGGAATTCGGAGAAGTACAAGAAATAGGAGAAAGACAAGTTGATGGGAATGACTGTCAAGGTAAAGATGAACTGAATAGAAATGTAGAAAAAGAGCTTGTCGGTGTTAAGAAGGAAATGACAAAGAAAGTGGAACTACAACTTAATAATGAGGAGCTACAATTAATTAAAATGGCCGAGACTAGAAAGGAAACAGATTTCGAAATGGATTTTAGTTTGCTTGTGGATGTTGAGAAAGTGAGGTTATATCTAGATGTTTTCAGATATGAGTCGAATATATGGAGATTTGAGGAGAAAGAATGCATTTTAATAAATTAATAATTATTAAGAAGCGAAAAACTAAATTTAAACATGCAAAGAAACTATTTTATATTTAGAAAAATTATTAAAAAAAAAGGAAAACTAAATTTAAATCAGGAAATGAGCTACCTAGAATGTGTTTATGGTGGAAGGGACGAAATAAAATAAGAAAAAAGAGTATTTATGGGGATAATATTGTAATTAGTGTGATAGTGAGATTATATCTAAGAGAGATGAGATTTTAATTTAATTTAGTTTTGAGGTTTATTATTGTGAGTTAAAGGTTAGGAATTGGAGTAAATTTATTTGATGTTTGTTATTGTTAATGAGAAAGGGTGATTATGAAATGATAGTTAATATTATCTGAGAGAATAGTTTGCGTTATTAAAAATAGGAATAATAATTATTGTAATGTGTGACCATAAGAGAGAGTACATAAGCTATTGAGTTTATAATATAGGTATATTGAAATGTTATTGGTGTATGAGTAGTCTAGTTATTGTTCAAGGTAATGAATAGGCAGGGCCGTGCCTGACGGGCGTTCATTGCGTGCACCGCACGCAGGCGGCCGAAATTAAGAGGCGGCCAAATCGTTACAAGTTGTTTACTGGGCAAAAATATAATCGGTTTGTTTTCATTATACTCGGCGCGGCGAACCTTGATCCCTATGACACTGACAGCTAATGTCATCATATAACATTGTAGTGGCGTCACCATTAAATTGGGATCATATTGGGGGCGTCTAAAAATGCCATTTAAAAATTTTACGTAGCTTTATACCATTAGTAATGTATTCCGTTGATATTTTTAACAAATCTTAACATTTACGAGAAGTTATCTCAATCTCAATTTATGTTTACGTCCTGCAAAACTTACGTCGTGTGACGTTTATCGACTAGGGCGGCAAGTATCGATAAAAAATGTCGGTAATGGAAACGAGTGCACAACGTTCCTTATATAGTTTACACTTTACAGTGAAAGTACTCAGCGCTGAAAGCGAAAAAAATGTTTTGTGATTTGTATGGGTACGTTTTCAAGTGGCAACAAAGGGCCGCCATTTTGTTGTTCACAAGCAAAGTAATCTCGCAAACGCACAACAAACTCCCGCGTTTCACTGTTGAGTACAGTTTTTCGTTGTCTTTTCGGCATTTTTCAATACCAGCAATAACAAAACAGCAACAAAAACAAAAAACAGTAATAACAAGAAAACAGTAATAACAAGTAACACTCCGATAACAAAAACACGTGGCGCATACAAGGCGTTAGGACTCGTACTGAAGAAGCGAGCGCTCGGCGCCCGTGCCGGCCGCCGGGCGCCGGGCGCCAGCCGCCGAGCGATCGTCGCATCGTTAGTGACCGACCAAATAGTGTGGCTATATCTAAATATATCCTATAATATTATAACCTACAATAACAATTATTTTTCAGACAAAATAAATAAATGGGGAACATTCATTTTCATGATAATTAAATATATACTTAAATAGCAAAAACGTGTTCACCGGGTTAAAAGTCCGTATACGAAATTTTGCCGAACGAAATGCACAACATGTGAGATCATTTTAATTATAATCTAAGCTGGAATTGGAGCTAGATTTTTTATTTTTTTTTAAGTATCTTTGAATAATCCAACTCAAACCCGCGACAGTTTTGTAATTTTTTTCATGTTATTATTTTTGTTTAAATTTTAAATAAAAAAATGTTTATTTTGTGCATTTTTTTTTCTTAAATTTCATCCAAACATATAAATCTCATAAAACCGGTTTTTAGCCGGTTTTTCTTTTCAGAAACCGGTTTTCGGAACAAAACCAATATTTTTTTTCGTTCTCGATTTCGGTTAACCAAAAACTGATTTTTTTCCCGGTTTGATGCCCTGTGTATAATAATAAACATTAAAAATTAAAGTAGTTTTTTTTAATGTTATCCTGGGGGCGGCCATACAGACTGGCACGCAGGCGGCCATATACCCAGGCACGGCCCTGTGAATAGGTATTAGGCCACCTCAATTTGTGAAATTACTAGCTTTATCACTATTTCCTGGGGCGGGAGTGTGTTCAAAACGTTTTTAACCTTTTTAGAAATTTATTTTTCTTGATATTTTAAATATGACAAATTCTGAGATGTGACTTGTGTAGAGAAAATTGTGTATTGAGAAAGAGTTTAGAGTAAAATAATGTGTATTGTGTTAGAGTTTATTGTGTTATAAAAGTTTAAGAGTTACAGAGATAATATGAGTAAAAGTAAATAAAGAATATTAAGAGAAATAGACGTGTTTTCTATAAGAGTATTTTGAATAGAGTATAACTGAACATTTCGCGTCATAATGTTTATTGAAGAATATAATATTTTGGTGTTCTGTAACAAAGTATTAATAAGATAAGTACTTACTTACAATTTTTATTTAATAAATGTCATAAGTAAATGTTTCTTTACCAGCAAGTTATTTCAGATAGAATTCATTTAATTTCAAAATAAGTAATCAAAGCTTTTCTAAAATGAAATTTCAATACTAGTAAAATAATGAAATGTTGGATAGTCGGCACTCAGCGCTTTTTGCCGACTATCCGCCAACTAGTCGCCAACTACAAAAGTGGCCATAGTCGGCTTTACCGACTAGTCGGCGACTAGTCGGCACATCTTTACTAATGAGTAATGAGTAAGGTGCATTGGGGTAACTTCGGAAGAAAAAAATATGGGGATATTTCGAAAATGGCAAATAATTACCAAACAGAAAGTAATTTTGAGCTCTGGCCACATTTACCGAGACGCCAATTTAATCACCTCCCCCGCTTCCTTTCCCTCGAGCCGTCAGCCGGGAATGCGTGTGCGCTAAGTTCATTTTTTCGCGCCAAGTGCAATTTTATGATTTTTTGGGATTATCGAAATTACCCCGTTTTGTTTAACACAGAAATTAGGTAAGTTACGTAATAATTTGTTTGTTTTAAGCTTTGACGTTTTTTGCTTTCTTAAGAATATGTTATGTTGGTCTAGCTATGATTTTTAACAAACATTCTAAATAACCCCAGTGGGGTAAATTTGTTAACGAAATTTCCTCAATAATTTTTTCATAGTCTTTTGCAGGGGTGCGCAACATATAAAATATTTACCTGCCTTTACCAACAACCATAAACGAATGAAAATACAGAGTCCAAACTTGACTCGACTCGTACAAATCATGTCGATTTTCGACATTGAGAGGTTTAAAACGTATTTTTGAATAGGCGTGTAGAATCAATTTTTATTGTTGTTAAAATAAAAATAAAAACAGTTTTAAAGTATAATCCGGGTTCCCAAAAACATTTTTTTTATTACTATCCAGCAAATGTTTCGTGAGTAGCTTCATTTTGATAAGACGAACAAAAATTTCCTTTGCGTAAATTCTCGAAAGTGGTAGCTAACAGAGATAGAAAGGATTTAAATTTTAATATTTCTATTTGATGGTCCTAAAATATGGATTGTTCTATATTTTGTAGGACAAGGTTTCTCTTGAATTTTGTAACTATGTATTAACCTATCAACATAAGTACAAAAAATCAGCTCGTTAGGGTTCCGTTTTAGTCTTTTTAGTTCATTAATCAACAAAACTTGGTTGACTAATGAACCCTAAAACACAACCCTAACCAGCTGATTTTTGTATATTGATAGGTTAATAGTTCTATCTCTGTTAGCTACCACTTTCAAGAATTTACGCAGAGGAAATTGTTGTTCGTCTTATCAAAATGAAGCCACTCACGAAAAATTAGCTTGATTGTAATAAAAAAAAAATTGTTCTAGGGAACCTGTACGACTATATAAAAATGGTTTAAGTGAAGAAGCCACTTTTATTATTTGCAGGTGTCAACTGCTCGGGTGCTAATTGCTGACGTGGTTTTTAAATGCAGAGCTAAGGCGCGCCTTTCCTCTGCAATTGAAAACTACTTCCTTTTTTTAATTTAGTTTTAATTTTGATTTAGCAATTTACGAGACTGGGTAAAAATTATTTTTATTTTTAACAAAAAATGTGTTCCTATTTTATTTCGTTACCTAGTTATAGTTTTGCTGGGTATTAAATTTAAATAAATACAATAATATTATCTAGTGTTGGCTTTTTTATTGTTCTTATCTATTTACTTCTTTGCTCCAAACGTTGAGGACATCTGCGTCCCCGATGGGGTAATTTCGAAAATTTTTCAGTCTAAAACTTAGTTTGGTATCTTCTATGGCTTGTATACACAATGTTTTTGTATGGGGTAAAATAGAATAAAAATAAATGTGTGCCTTAAATGTATTTTTACATTAGGTCGTGTTTCGCTGTTATTCGAAATTACCCCTTGAGTTTTCGAAATTACCCATGAAAAGTAAAAATAGGGTTTATATTTTAAAGGGGTAGTTATACCAGAATCCGTAAATACTTTTGAACTAAAAAAGATACAATTCACATGGAAATATGTTTATTATAACTGAAATGTTAGAGTTATAGTTAAAAATATATACAATTCGTCTTCTAAAGTTGAAACAATGACACAATAGCCTCAATCTTCCAAAAAGTTTACGAGATTACCCCAATGCACCTTAATGATACAAACTGCATTTTTATTGGGGCTAAAAATTATCACTTTTTAGTTTTATGATTTATTTTATTTGTTGATTTGTCATAGTCAAATTCTGCCGTCCTTATCATAAACAACGCATCTGCATGGCGGCAACTTTCGAGTAATTCGCGCCTAAAGTTTTATTCTTTATTTTTATTGTCCCTTTGAAACTAAGAGGAATATTCCAAATATTTTTATTTTGTTCGGTGCCTTTAAATATTAACTTTGCATATGCGATGCTATATTTACATATTTAGTTATTTTTAATATTTTTAAAGACGGAAAATTGTTTATGACTAGGAAACATGGATTGCAATAATGTTAATTTACTAAGCATAACCAACGCATGTGTGACAGTTGCGTTGTTAATGTCTAGTAAATGCACAATTGTGATGCTTATGCTTAGCAAAGATAAAGGATTATTACTTGCATTTAAGTTGCTTAAACGTTCAATATGACTAGCAAAGTATGATAAGATCAACTCACATGCATTTATTTTTTTTGTAACCGAACAAAAATGAAATCAACTTTACTTAAATAGATGCATAGCAATCCATGAACCGGTACATTATTTCTTCACCCTTAATCAGGCCCCATGTGCACTGGCATTAAAAAATATTTTTAAATATGGTGTGGTCTTAATTTTTATCTGTACAATGTATACCTAAGAACTGTTTCTTAAAAAATGGTCGTTTTATGGCCTATGCCTGTTAAGGAGCTCTCTGGCGTTTTATAATTTGTTTACATTACTTATCCCTATTTTTACTTAGGAAACTGCATACTTTGAACTTTGATCTCTTTCTCTGTCATAATATGAGGTGATAAACTATTCACAAGAATTGAAGAATTTTGAATACTTACCTAAGATTACTGTTTTGTAAGCGTGTAATTACCACACGTAGTATCAATTATAAGAATGTTTTTTTTTATATAAGTAAAAAGAAACCTAATAATTTACAATTATATTTTTATTTCATTATTTTTAACAAAAAATTAAAACCGACTTCCAAGGTAAAAACAATAATAACATTAATATGAACTAAAAAGTATTAAATAATTTTTACTATCTAATGGTGCCTTTTTCCGAATTCGGCTAAACCTCAACTATTTCTGTATTCAATCTTCATTATTTTGAAGTCGGTACCAGATAGCTGAATCTTCAGTCCTCTGACAGAATATTTGAAACTTTTGGAACTGGCACCGACTTCAAAATTATGAAGATTGAATACAGAAATAGTTGAGGTTTAGCCGAATTCGGAAAAAGGCACCATTAGATAGTAAAAATTATTTCATACTTTTTAGTTCATATTAATGTTATTATTGTTTTTACCTTGGAAGTCGGTTTTAATTTTTTGTTAAAAATAATAATAATTTCACTCTTTTTAGTTACACTAGTAGGTAAACCTTCGCGTATATTTTACGTACTTATCTTATTACAATTTGTCAAGAGTCACAACTCACACTCACAAAATCATATATTATCAGTGAAGTGAACATATTGTGCCAAGTAATTTAACAATTTTAATGCTTCAAGCCCCAAGCGGTCACCGGCGATTGAGATAACAATAGAAAGGCTATTGTGTCTCGTTTTTCCACGATCGAAGGATCTATCAGATAAAAAATTGTATAAACTTACATAGGATGTAGCGTAGCTACTCATAATATTTAATATTATCATAATTATTGACAGCTCTGTTCTTGTAAAGCGCTTATTCCACTTATCTAGCTTTCTAAATGTTATTCCTAGTAGTAGTTTGTTGACTAAATTTTTTAGGACCCTAGCTAGGACTTCCTAGCTAGGATAAGTGGAATAAGCGCTTAATCAAGAATTCAAATCGATACTTAGTGCGCCATCTATCGATTAATAAGTATAACTGATTAAAAAGACACTTAATGACTTTGTTTTGTGTAAATGCTCTTTTTAAAATAACTTTATTTTAATTCTATTTGTCTATTTAAATTTTATAAAGTAATTAGTAAGTAAAGTATTCGATCTGTTGTCTGCCGCCACGCGCCATGCGGCGCGGCGGCGCGGCGACGCCGTCGCCTCTGCGGCGCCGACCGCCATGTATTAAACAAACAGGTGTTGTTATACAGTACATAATTATTATTATTAGTATATCCATACCTATGCCTTGTACTATTATTAATTCTGTGCCATGAGACATTGGTGACCTTAATGATGATGATGACGATGATGATGATGATGATGATTATGATGATGAATATGAATTGCATAGTAGCATATGCTTTCTGTTCTTAAAACAACGCCGAAACTCCCGAACGTGTATCTATAAGGAGTCAGGAGTTCTCTCAGCATCTTCGAAACCATGGTATACTTTGACCCAATATTTGACTTTTTGGTAGCATATTCTTAGTACACTTCACATAAAACCAAAATCACCATATGTTTCCATATAAATTTCGAGGAGTTCCCTCGATTACTCATGGATCCTATCATCAGGTCACCACTTTTGTGAACATGGTACCAAATTGGAGTGAAACCTAATACAACAAAACAAAAATTTCGAAAATCGGTTCACAAACGGCGGAGTAATCGTTGAACATACAAAAAAAAAAAAAAAAAATCCACAGCCGAACATATAACCTCCTCGTTTTTGGAAGTCGGTTAAAAATCATCTCTTGTTTAATGGAAACAGTGTCCATATCATACTACCGCCAGACGGGCATATAATTACCACTTTATTTTTTATTTTTCCCAAAATGAATTGTTTAGTAAAAAATTTTTAGCTTCATACGAAAGATACAAATAGTTATTGGTAATCAAAAATAGGTTTTATGAATTTCGAAAAAGACAAAGCTCACTATAAAACTCCAATTACTTAGGTGGTCGATAAATCATACTATGCCTTAAGGGTTTATTTATTAGTTGTACTTAGTTTATCACAATTTTTTTCATGGCAATGGCATGGCAAAATTAATAAAAGTCTATTTAAAGTTAATCTATTTAAAGTTGTTAAATTTTCTTTTTTGTTCGGTTACAAAAAAAATGCATGTGAGCTGATCTTATCATTCTTTGCTAGTTATATTGAGCGTACAGTTCGACAAGGCTTTAAATTAATATGTCAATGATGTCAATGGGCGCTGCTGGTAAAGGAGAACTGTCAAAAATGATGTTTTTGTATGATAGCAGCGTTAGTTAATTTTCTCGCCACGTTCATATAAAGCCTTGTCGAACTGTACGTGCAACTTAAATGTAAGTAATTCCCTTATCTTCGCTATACATAAGCATCACAATTGTGCAATTTCCTAGACATAAACAACGCAACTGTCACACATGCGTTGATTATGCTTAGTATTTCATACATCGAAATTGTAAGTAAGATAGTCATAAAAAACGCATGTTTCCTTATGATGTATATTACTAGTAATAAGTTTGGAAAATATCACATACGCTGTTTATGACTAACAATAAGATGAAAACTATAGAAATTATTTAAAAACGAGTAATTGATCCTGGTAGATCTCGTTTCAACGATTCCGAATATACTAATAACTCAATTTCGTAAAAAATGTCGATTGCGTTGTTTATGCTTACGACGGCAGAATTGACTGCTGCTACCATTTTCGATTCGACTTAATCAATAATAATATGTACGTAATTTTACGGTGCGTCCACATTTGTATCATTTGCGCGATCAGATCTCCGATCAGATCATTGTCGCGATCATCGCGCCGTATCAAATATGCGTATCATAGTGTGGACGCCTATTAGATCATTCTGCCGATCATGCCCGTATTTGATATGACACGTGTCAGATACGCGGCTAATAGCGATCGGGGCGTATCATGATATGCGTATCATTTTGACACGCTTCGATGATACGCGACGGAGATCTGATCGCGCAAATGATACAAATGTGGACGCACCCATACGGGTTGAATAGAAATTAGTTAATTGTTAACTTCTGTTTACTTTTCTTACTTACAAGCAGATAATAGTATTTTTACTTCCATACCTTAACTAAGTATAACAGGCTTTACAACAGGCTATAAGGAAATAACAGTCCATTTAATAACAGCTATAATCTACATTAGTACAAACAATATAATTATAGCTACATACAATCTATGTAAAGGTTAGGTACCTAATTTGTGTTTTCTACGGGCTACGGCATGTAGGACTTTGCAGGAGGAAAAATAAGTCGTACAATTTGTGCAGATATTTTATTAAGTGCATTTATTTATATATAAGTACGCAAATTAATTAAATTTATCATCACTTAATTTATTTATGATCGTCAAAAATTTATTCTTCGAGCCTGAGACGCACCTTTTCATAAATCCCAGACACAGGTTACTGCAGCAATCGCTGTTTCTGTCACACTGAAAATTATTAAAACACGATTTATTGCTTGGAATAACTAAGTAAGTATTATATTTTTTAAAATAACTTGCCCCGAATTACTTATCAAGTTTAATACTTTTGTCTTCTGAAGGGGTAACCTATCAATTTTTAAGGTTCAGTGGGAGTTTTGAAATAAATTAAGTACTTACATATTTTTTTTTTTTTGGAAAAATGACTACTTACTTACTTAAATATTAAAATCAAATCCTTAAAAATAATTGATTAAATCTAAAATTAATTAAGTAATAAAAAAATCATCTTACGTATTCTCCGACTTCGGCGCATTTTTTCTCGGCCACATCTGAATCATGAACTTGTACATCTAAAATGTTGTTATCCAACATAAGTAAATCGTTTTCAAATTCTATGCCTTTTACATCATCGGAACCTCGCGAGGCGATCTTGCCATCTATAATTATTATAATAATCATAAATGTAGTGCAAAACAAATAAACGATTAAACGTGACATGTTGTGTGCCGGCCTCAAATGAGTGTACTGACCGTACGATGAACGATCCCTGAGGACAAAAGCTACACTTAGCTTTAAAATGTAGATAACAACAAATATGCAGTAAATAATATTATTGTAACACATAATCGCGTACCTAATACAGCTACGATTTGCTCTAAAAACACTCAATTCAAACTCAAACAAGTCAGGAACACTTTAAAAGCTTAACATCGTTTGCAAAAACAATAATTAAGCTGACTGAAAAGGAGATCTTAACTTTACAAAAGAAAATGTTCTTCTATCCGAAACTAAAGTCTCAAGACGAATGAATCTAAGGACTATGAAACATATTGTGTTAGGTATTGAAATGTCTTGAGTCTTGACGGGTGGCTAAATCTCGTACCTAGTATTTATAGGCCTCATAAGGTTATTGAACTAAATCGTACTAATAACATAGTTTATTTAATAAATAGGCAATCAATGTTGTAGATAAACTATTTAGGTACATAATAATAATTAGTGATAAGTTCTAGAAATAAAACAATAGGTAAGTAAATAATAAGTTTTTATAATTTGGATATTCTATTAAGCATACTTTTCAACAAAATATTTAGTAGAACACGTCACAATTCTTTTATGCCGATCTTCCAATCGTCTACCGGGTCTTTTTAATTATTATGATACGCATTTCTTCATGTAACCCAAGCAAGAGTTTGAGCAGCAATCTTTATGGTTCAAGCACTGCAACAAAATATTTTTGATAGTTGAACTTGACGCTACCAACGAAAAAACAAGTCTTTTCTCTCTCTACCCAAATAACAAGTCTCAATAACTTACGGATTCTCCGACAGCAGCGCATTTTCTGTCTAGAGTTGCTTCAAAGATTTTATTTTGAGTGTCGGTTTCTTCTATCACTTCGTCTACCGGTGCGTCCACTGCATTAATAGCAACTTCCACCTCGTTCTCAAGAGGTAGCAGAACCTCCTTGGTTGTAACATCCTCTGGACTTGCAACACGAATTAGATGACTTTCCGCAGTGAGGGCGATGCAAATAAGTGCAAGGAAGAAATACACTCGAGACATTATCGCCACGTTAATTATATTATTATTTTTATAATAATTCTGAATAGAGCTCTGAAATAAGTGTAACAATGATCGATATTATTAGGTTGGTTTCAGTATTTATTGGATCCGAGTGGCCTTTATTATTGTTTTCACCCGCATTCACGTATTATAGTCACTGCTAATTGCAAAGTAAATAAACAAGATACTCAAATCAGCCAGTAGACAGGCTGATTTTTATTTTCAGTTTAATATTTTATTAAAGACTAGATGACGCCCGCAACTCCGTTGCACCAAAATTAATTTATCGCGCGGGAACCGTATATTTTTTCGGGATAAAAACTATCCTATGTTCTTTCCCGGGGCTCAAAGTATGTTCATGCCAAATTTCAGCAAAATCGGTTCAGCGGTTTGAGCGTGAAGAGGTAACAGACAGACAGACAGACACATTTTCACATTTATAATATTAAGTATGGATTCAAAATTATTTAAAAAAAATGCTTGAGAAAAGTCTGAACGGATTGCCTACAAAAAAGCTATAATTTATATACCCATAACTAATAGGGCTTACTCAACAAAATATGATGCATCAAAAGGTGTAAAATTTACTCACAGATAAAAAGCCATAAAACCAAACTAAAAACCATATAGCGGTAGACATAAAATAAAACAAAAAGATAAAAGAAACAATTTTTATGTACTCATTACAGCTGTCATGACAAGTATTACCGCTAAAAAGTTTTATACATTGAGGTAAAATAGAAGTTAAATACAAAAATTACATTTAAATTATACAAATAATATACAATAGTTGTTGTAATTTTGTAAACCAGTAATGCATAGAGTAAACAGGCAAACTCGTACATGAAGAAGTTTAGTCGTTTCATTTATTCATCCAACTTAGGTAACGCATCTTTTCAAGTAGCCCAAACAAGCATTCGTGCAGCATTCACTGTGATACATGCACTGAAAAAAATAGCCATATACAGTGCATACGTACATTGTACATGTAACGCTCAAAGACCGAAATCGCTCAGTGAGCGAAAAAATAGCTCACAACGCGTTGTGGTCACAGTGAAACAGCCACGACGCGAATTTCGCGTCGTGGCTCTAATGAAAACGGCCACGACGCGTTCTGGCAATCACAAAAAGGTCATAACGCGAAATTCGTGTCGTGGCTAATATGCTATTCATTTTTTTTATATTATGTTCTTGATTGATTAATCATCCATAGGTATGGATATTTGAATTACGGATAGTATAAAACTATGGATATTTTATAAATAATAATGATAAACACGTTATGCCGTGATTTAGTAAAAGAAAAAATATTTGGTAGTACGCGTGGTAATTCAAATATAATATTCTATACCTATGGATGATTAATCAATCAAGAACAAATCAAGAAAAACGAATAGCATATCAGCCACGACACGAATTTCGCGTTATGGCCTTTTTGTGAATGCCAGAACGCGTCGTGGCCGTTTTCATTAGAGCCACGTGGCTGTTTCACTGTGACCACAACGCGTTGTGAGCTATTTTTTTCGCTCACTGAGCGATTTCGGTCTTTGAGCGTAACATACATATTAATATATAAATACTACTTGAGAAGTAACTAATTGACACTACTTATGAAGAAGCACCGCCACAACTTAGTTAATAAGTATGATATCATAAGTATGATCACCTTCTAAGGTGCACGCATTGAACTTTTTAATTTTTGTGTTAATTGGCGAAAATTGTGTTGTGTTTGGTGTCCTAAATCCTTATCAAAAAAAAAAGACGGGTTGCACTCCGGGAGTGCCGGCAGAAGTGAAAACTTGATTATTAATGTTGTGCATTATTTTTTTAACCCATTCTTTATGAAAATCGATTTTTAAAAAATCGATTTACCCTGTAAGGGTAAATCGATTAAATTTTATACCAATTTTTTTATGAAAATCGATTTTTAAAAAAACGATTTTTTGAATTAAGTAATCGAAACCCTTACAAATTTTTCTAACCCATTTTTTATGAAAATCGATTTTTTTAATTAATCGAAACCCTTACAATCGATTAAATTTTTAACCCATTTTTTATAAAAATCGAATTTTATAAAATCGATTTTTTTAATTAATCGAAACCCATACAATTTTTTTAACCCATTTTTTATGAAAATCGATTTTTAAAAATCGTTTTTTTTTAATTAATCGAAACCGTTACAATCGATTAAATTTTTAACCCATTTTTATGAAAATCGATTTTTAAAAAATCGATATTTTAATTAATCGAAACCCTTACAATCGATTGAAAAATATAGACAATCGAAAAAAAAAACGATTGTTCGATTAATCGATTTCGATGTTACAACACTACTCTCCAACCGTCTTACGGTTTTTCGATCAGCACGAGAATCTGACGCAATTTTCACAGTTTTTAACCATCCCACAAAAGTGCTCAACGCCGCTAAAGAAGTTTTCACTTCAATAACTAAAAAGAAATGAAGGCCCAAGTCAATAGCACACAACACGATGTCAGATGTGCATCGTGTGTGTGTACTGTGTAGCCAGGAATGGCTACAAATTGATACTAGAAATAGTCTATATGGCAAAAAAAAACGTTTGCTGGGTCTGCTAGTATTATTATAAGATTCCTTTATCGATCTTAAAAAGGAGCATGAAGAGTTATACTTACGAATTCTCCCACAGCAGCGCATTTCTTATCTAAAGTTGCGCCAGTGGTGTCTCTTGTAACAACATCAGTCTCGCTCGTCAATATCTCGTCCACTGGCGCGTCCACTACGTTACTAACAACCTCCACTGCCTTCTCGTGAGGCACCAGCACTTCCTTGGTCTTGAAACCCTCAAGGGCCACGCCATGGATAAGATTACATTCCGCAGTTACAGAGATTGATACAAGAGCTAGCAACAACAAACAAGCACGAGCCATTGTAGAGATACTGAACCTTGAATTTAATTGTTTACAGAAGAATACTGTGCGATTGCTAAATATAAGACTGATTGATGCCGTAGACAATGTATCGGTATTTATTACAACAACTAACGTTACTTTCGCCCGCATTGACAGAGTTAGTCATAGTAGGTACTCATGACTAAGTAAATAAACAAAGTGCCTAACAAAACAAAAAACAGGCTGATTTTTTAAAGTTTTAAATGTACCTACCAATGTATATACCTACCAATAATAATTATTATATTACACATAATTTCAGTATCCCGAGATTGTTATAATGCTAACAAAACTAGAGTAGTACCTAAAATACAATTCTGGCGTTGAAACGGCTACCTTGATTAGCTATATTCTGTTGTTTCTGCGTGAATGAGTAAAACATTTTCATACATCCATAATCCATATTATGAAAATCAACTCACGAACTTTTACACAGAAGAAGGATATAAAAAAACGAAAAAACATGATTCAATATCCGTACAATAGCACTTGTCGTATCTCGATGTGTCATCAATTTGTAAACCAAAAGTGTGTAATCAACTCATCACTCATTAGCATAATATTTTGGTGATACTATTCTGTCTTATCGACAAAGATAGGTAATATACTTATTGCAAAATAAACATAATATTTTAAAATATTAGCATCAGGTAGGCTTTTTACAAAAAAAGGCTACAATTAATAGGACATACCACACAGTACGGCCGTAATGAGGAATCGTATTTGTGATACTTTAGTTTAGTTCTAAGCACAGAAAAAAAGTTTATAAATTATTGTACAGAGAAGAGCAGCCTCTATATGAGCTAAAAAAATAGTTTAGTATCAATTAACCTTACATGCAGGACTCAGCTTATCTCTTTCGCAAATACAAAATTACAACAGACACTATCAATAAACAGTTAGCTATCAGAAATACGGGATGCCGAAGGTTTTACAACTTTCAGTTTTCTAAAACCTTTGATAACTGATAAACGTGGATTTATATTAATACCTAGGTAAGTATTAAACCCATAAATAGGAGGGTGAATTTCCTAAACGCATTTTTTACGCAGCTGGAGTTAAAATGGCAGTGTAAAAATGATTAATAGGATGAAATAAAATTTTATCTCTTAGTTTGTGTTCTTATTTAAATAAGAAATAACATTGGCTGACGAAATTATAAAAAATACGTGTTTCGGATACTGTTGTTGACGCAGACCGCGCACTCAAAGCACGCGATAAAGTCTGCACAATAGCACAGAATATATTATCTATACATATAATAAAACTGTAGAAATGAAGATTCTGTACATTAAAGATATTCAAAAAATAATAATAATATGCGGAGGGTGTCACTACATCGCTATAGAAGCCAAAAATGTCGTCAGCTTTTTTGTCTGTCTGTCTGTCGGTCTTTTTTTTTTTTTTTTACTAAATAAGGGGGCAAACGAGCAAACGGGTCACCTGATGGTAAGCATTGATGACTGACATGACTGATGGCAAAGATGGACACTCGCAACATCAGAAGAGCTGCAGGTGCGTTGCTGGCCTTTTAAGAGGGAATACGCTCTTTTCTTGAAGGTTTGCAGGTCGTATAGGTCCGGAAAAACTGCTGGTGACAGTTCATTCCAGAGTTTTACAGTGCGCGGCAGAAAGTTACGCGAAAAACGCACTGTGGAAGACTGCCACTCATCAAGGTGATGAGGATGGTATGTTTTTCGCGTGGGACGATGGCGAAAAGTTGCAGGTGGTATGATTCCGAACAATTCCTCAGAGCACTCCCCGTGATACAACCGATAGAGGATGCAGAGTGAAGCTACATCTCGGCGTAATTCCAAGGGGTCCAAGCTGTTTGAAACACTATGGCAGTCAACAATTCGAGCGGCCCTTCGTTGGATACGATCCAGAGGGAACAGTTGGTATTTTGGCGCCCCTGCCCAGAGATGAGAACAATATTCCATATGAGGCCGAAGCTGCGCCTTGTAGAGTTGTAGGCGTTGGTCCGGACTGAAGTACTCTCTCGCTCTGTTAAGAACACCAAGCTTCTTCGAGGCTAATTTGGCCTTACCCTCTAGATGATATCGGAACTGGACTTCGCTCGATATGTTGACGCCCAGTATCTCAATGCTAGGGGAGATGGTTAAAGATGTGCCCTCGAAACGAGGACATACGACAATTGGTGACTTTTTAGTGGTGACGCGCAGACTTGTGTCTTAGCGGGGTTGAATTGGACCAAGTTACGTCTACCCCATTCAGAGACCTTCTCCAATGAATTCTCCACCTTAGACACAAGTTCGTTTCGACTCTCGATGACATTTTGCCGAGAAATATTGGGGGAGCCGGTATATACAGCATCACCTGTACTGTCATCCGTATAGCAATGAATGCCGCTGGTCTGCAACATGTCACTGATATGCAGTAAGAATAAAGTAGGCGATAGCACACAGCCCTGAGGGACACCAGCATCAGCAGACTGAGTTTCCGAGCATTCGCCGTCAACTACGACCTTTATGCTTCTGTCTGCTAAGAAACCAGTGACCCACTTACATAATTTCTCAGGCAGCCCGTATGATGGAAGCTTTGAAAGCAGCGCTTTATGCCAAACCCGATCAAAGACCTTCGCATTGTCCAAACTAACAGCCAATGCCTCTCCTTTCGACTCAATTGCCTGAGCCCAACGATGAGTCAGGTACGCCAAGAGATCACCAGCCGAGCGACCCTTACGGAACCCGTATTGTTTGTCGCTTAGTAATCCCTGGCCGTCCAAGTATCGAAGAAGCTGGCTATTGATAATGGATTCCATTATCTTCGAGAAGAGAGAGGTTATAGCGATTGGTCTGTAGTTGGAAGGATTTGAGGGATCACCTTTTTTGAGGATCGGGTGCACCAAGTCTGTCTTCCAGGAAGCCGGGAATTCTGTCTGTCTGTCTGTCTGTCTGTCTATCTGTCTGTCTGTCTGTCTGTCTGTATGTTTGTTCCACTATCAGACGAAAACTACTGATCCGATTTGAATGCGGTTTTCGCAGATATATTTGTCTTCTTCCAACGTAACATCTGGTGTATAAAAAAATTCCCCCCACCCCTCTAAAGGGACGAAAGAGGGGGTCAGATTTTGTAGACTTTTGCTTTAACACGAAAACTACTAATCCGATTCGAATGCAGTTTTCACAAATATTATATTTGTCTTCTTCCAACTTAACATGTGGTGTATGAAAAATTTTCCCCCACCCCTCTAAAGGGACGAAAAAGGGGGTCAGATTTTGTATAAGTCTTTTACTTTAACACGAAAACTACTGATCCGATTTGAATGCGGTTTTCACAGATATATTTGTCTTCTTTCAACTTAACATGTGGTGTATAAAAAAAATTCCCCCCACCCCTCTAAAGGGACGAAAGAGGGGGTCAGATTTTGTATTTAAAGTCTTGCTTTAACACGAAAACTACTGATCCGATTTGCATACGGTTTTCGCAGATATATTTGCCTTCTTCCAACTCAACATCTGGTGTATAAAAATTAACCCCAATGAATTCAATAAATGGTTAGATTTTTTAGACGGGGAAATAATATTTTTTGTTTTGTTGTGTAGGGTATGATCGTGGATTGGTACCATGTAAATAAAAGTGGCGATCTGATGATGGGATCCAGGAGTAATCGAGGAAACTCCTCAAAATTTAAATGGAAACATATGCCGATTTTGCTTTTGTATGAAGTATTTCAGGCATATTATGTTACCAAAAGTAAGATTTTGCACCATGATTCGAAGGTACTGAGAAGAACTCCGAACCCCTTATAGATACAAGTTTGAGAGTTGGGGCGCTGCTTTAAGAACTGTAAGCATATGCTACTGTGCAAATTACATTCATCATCATCATCATCACTACCACATCAGGGTTCCCAATGTCACGTTACGTCACGACTGTGTGCGTTACGTTCTCGTTGAATTAATTGTTATGTTCAATATTTTGTGAGTCGCTTCGATGCGCTTCGACTTACGAGTAGTATAAATTGACGCTTAGTGTTGCGGTTACTAAGTGGTGGTAGTGAAGTCAGCTGAAATTATGAGTTTTCGTATTATGAAGGTGTATCCTGGATCCAAAGTCACTAAGCAGATCACATAAGTCTTAACAGAAAGCCTTATATAACTATCTTTAAAGAGTGAAATTATTATTTTTTTCAACTAGATTGTCCCATGTTTAAATAACAATCTTAATCATAAAGTATTCGATAGTCTTAAAAATTCTTATCCAACAACCAAAAATTGCATACATGTCACAGATTCGGGGCCAGATTTATTATCATTAATTGGTTCGTTATTGCCGTAACCCGACGTTGATCATCAATTTTTGCAAATTTATTTTATTGATGATGAAAATCGTGAATTGGATCAACGTTGTGCAATTATTTAATTATAAATAATTGCACAACGTATTGTATTAACAAGTCGAGAAATTATACATGAGCTACAATGGTTTTTCCATCAGCATAAGTGCCATGCCACATGATGCGGTGCGGTGGCGGCGCGGCGCCTGACCAGTGCCGCTCCGGTTTCCTACATATAAAAAGTCCAGTGCGCTCCGAGTTCTGACGCTCCGACACCGGAATCGAGACGAGGCGGGGAGGGGTGTATGTATTGGTGGAGCTCGAGTGCTTCGCTGCTACATAGGGAATGCAATCTCGTTCTCGCGAGATCTCGGCCTTTTTTAACGAGATTGATCTCGGACGAAAAAAGGCGAGATCTCGCGAGTTTGACGAGATTGTACTTGAGCATCAAAACGTCTTATTCGAAGCGCGGATTGACACGGACGGAGTTGCGATCACGGAGTAAAAACAAAGAGGAGCTGGCCTAAGCAACTGTGCACTGTGATTTTCAACTAGGTTCTGAATTTTGACTTTTCGTTATTTTGTTACTGTTATTTATAGAAGAACTGTTTTATTACTAAAAGATTTGTGTTTGATTATAATTCTGGACGTCACGTTATCGTGGACGCCGACTTCCACGATAAAACGTTATTCGTTAAAATATGCTCTTTTGATTTTACACACCGCTGACGTTTTATGCGGTGATGTTCTCTAACGTGCACGTTAAAAAGTTATCGTTGACGGTTTAAAAGCCTCTCCCTTGCTTCCCTATGTTATCATTTTACCGCGGACGTCCACGATATTTACCGCCACGTCCAAAATTATAAAAGCGCACATTATAAGAGAAGACCGGTTGTTTCTTTCATTTGTTATTTGATAGATAGTAGATACGTATGTCAAAGTTTTGTATTCAAAAAATAAGACACGTCAAACAACGTTTGATGCATAAAATTCTATCGAAAAAATGCGTGAAAATGAATGTTAATCTTATAATACTTATAATATTTATTACTTTTTTCGTAATTTATTAAAATATTGTGATTATTTGCAAAAAAAAACCCACCAAACTGCTAATCTCGCGAGATCTCGAAATTGGCAAGATCTCGCGATATTGTATTCATAAACTCGCGGGATCTCGCTTGAGCCCGATCTCGCGAGATTTGCATTCCCTACTACTACAGTACTGCCAAACGTTGTGGCGCCGCACTCACCATGTGGCCGGTAGTCCGGCGAGATGGCCTCCGGTGCGGCGCCGCACCGCGTCGTGTGGCATGGCTGTCACGCATTAGTTCAATTGTTTTAAATTGCTCTCGATCGTATCACGTATGCCATCTGCTGATAATCACAATTAATGTTTGTGGTGTGAAGTTGGAAGAATCATGTTTTTCACATGGCCAACTTTATGTTGCCTGTTCCAGAGTGGGTACCCCCAGCCGTTTGGGGGTACCCACTCTGGAACGCAAGTGGAACGTAAGTAGAAGTGGAAAGTAATTCGCACTCAAAATGGAAAAACAAAAAATATTGTTTATCCAAATGTTTTGGATTAAGTTTTTAAATAGCTAGAAATTAAGTAAGTAATATATTTTTTCAAGAAATGGATCGATTTTATATCACTATTATACATTAATACTTCAGTCGGAATTTCCAGGAATTGCTATTGTATTCTATTGTTGTCGCGATCACCGGTGCTCGCGCGGGGCCTGAAGGATTAATTCACTTTATACGTAGCGAAGCACGTACCGGGCCGCTAGTGCAAATATAAAAAATTATCCAACGATCAAGGATATTTTTTGAAAAACTGCTGTCAAAAATTGCCATCAGATTCTGGTAGACCTATAATATTCCACTATGAGCTTAGCAGTAAATGACGAAAAAAATGTAATAAAATCATTGTTTTTTTTACTGAAATTAATCATGCTGTATATTATAATTTCAGTGAATTTTCACTTCGGTGGATCCGTCTTTCATTTCGGTGACTAAAGTATAATTTACACAGAGCCAGTACTGACTGCCAATAAAACTGGCAGCTAGTATTGGCTTGGTATATGCCGCGTGTGAACAGTTTTTCAAGCCAGGCCAAACTGTTCACACGCGGCATATGCCAAGCCAATACTGGCTGCCAGTCTTATTGGCAGCCAGTACTGGCTCTGTGTAAATTATACTTAAAGTATAGTTTTCTTTTCACAGAGCCAGTACTGGCTGCCAATAAGACTGGCAGCCAGTATTGGCTTGGTATATTATATGCCGCGTGTGAACAGTTTGGACTGGCTTGAAAAACTGTTCACACGCGGCATATACAGAGCCAATACTGGCTGCCAGTCTTATTGGCAGCCAGTACTGGCTCTGTGAAAACTATAAGTACTTAACAGCTGTTTCATTTCGGTAACATCAAAATATATTGAAATTTGTCAATTACTTATTGATATTTATGTCAATACTCTTGCAGTTATAAAACAAAAAACTTGATGTCAAGGGACACCCGGATGGAACGAAGTTATGAAAAAAATGCCATCTAGTTGACGCCCAAGAATACTCACAACGACACTTTTAGGCTACTTGACCTACTTTTTTTCTTCATGCTAATCGCTTCTTAATCATTCATTTTCACAAAAAAAAACTAATATTTTAATATTTTACACAGTAGAAACCCATAAAAATGTTTATTGAAAAATACGCCTCTTAAATGGCGCCGAAAACACTGTCCGCCATAGTGTGACGTCATACTCTTTGTATTTTAAACTCTCTTTAATGAACATTTTTTTATGAGCTAAATGTACGAATCTAAAAGTGCCCAAAAATTATAAAAGAATTAAATAAGAAATTAGAAATCATTTGTAATGTTTAAAACTTTTGGAGAAAAGTTTTGGCCATTTCATTTCCCTTCTACAATAAATAGAGATAATATATAAAACTGATGTTTTAAGCGATTTTTTCAAGAAAATATATTTTACAAATCTTTCTAGGCTTATTCTTTATTATTTATGTACAGATAAACTTACATATAACAAGCGCGATAAATAAAAGATATTAAATTACTATGAGGATGACGTCACATCCAAATCGGAAGTACCTCAAAAGCGTTTTCGTCAGTACAAATCCTATTTTCATAAAATCATATTTTCAAATCGACTTTATTTATCAATCATAAGCTTTTATTTGACGATAAGGGTGAAATACGGTTTACTAGGCCAAGTTCTACTAGGAATATGCATTTGTGCAATTAAATTGAATATAGGTCAAGTAGCCTACGTCCGTCCGGTACATAAACTTATATACTGTCGTATATACCACCTGACAACCCGAAAATGCGTGACCATTTTTGATCTGTCAATGTGTGCTTGTGCTAGTGATGTATATTTTACTATCGATAGTATAGTATTTTGCTATCGATCGTATAGTCCGTTCGAGTTATTCTACCTGAGTTTCTATAAGAAATAAATAATATGCAATTAGGTATTATAAATTTTAATTGGCAAAAAAAGGTGACGATTGAAAAGTAGATACACATTTTCGTTTGGAATGACATAGTCTTGCCGGTGATCAGACTTAGTAAAGTCAGTAAATCTTTTAAAGGTCACTGTATACGCCTTTACAATAGAATCCCAGAAAACGTTCAAAATCTTTTGTTTATAAATTTTAAAAAGTAGTCAAGGAACGTTTTGTGCCAAAGCCTATTTAATATAAGGTCAATGATTTCCTAAACGATGGCACATCTTGGGAGTAGAATGCTGAATGACTGCTTGCAAGGCTACTTCTACATGACTTACAATAATTACTATGTACCTATCTACGTTTACATTGTATAATTTTTAGTTACAACATTGTAAATTTTATTTTAAAAGAATAATTTTTTTCTCACTTTTTTTGGTAAAAAGTGGGCCACGTGCGAGTTTCTTACGCCGGTTCTTCTCGTCGGGTTAGTTCCCGAACCGATGCACGGGTTCGTAGGCACAATGTATTCTGAAAATATATTTTATTTTAGATTTATTCAGAAATAAAGCAATTTTGATTTTGATCTTTAAAACACCAACTGTAAGTTTAGAAAACCTTAAGGACAGCTAAAAAGAGTAAAATTATTATTTTTAAACAAAAAATTAAAACCGACTTCCAAGGTAAAGACAATAGTAATATTATACTTAAATGAACTAAAAAGTATTAAATATTTATTATGTACTCAGTATTTTTGTTCTCAATCTTCATAATTTTGAAGTCGGTACCAGTCCTATTAATAAGTTTATTATTATTTTTAACAAAAAATTAAAACCGACTTCCAAGGTAAAAACAATATTAATAGCATCCTTATAATATGAACTAAAAAGTATTAAATAATTTTTCCTATCTAATATGTAGTGTCTTTTCCCGAATTCGGCTAAACTTCAACTATTTCTGTACTCAATCTTCATCATTTTGAAGTGGTACCAGATATAGCTGAATCTTTATTTCTTTGACAGAAAATTTGAAACTTTTGGAACTGGCACCGACTTCAAAATTATGAAGATTGAGTACAGAAATAGTTGAAGTTTAGCCGAATTCGGGAAAAGACACTACATATTAGATAGGAAAAATTATTTAATACTTTTTAGTTCATATTATAAGGATGCTATTAATATTGTTTTTACCTTGGAAGTCGGTTTTAATTTTTTGTTAAAAATAATAATTTCACTCTTTTTAGTTACCTAGTAGGTAAACTGTTAGTGCCAATTCAAATTGTATAAAAATAGTTTCATATTGTCTTCACTAGATGTCACTGAGGCGCTCCTGTGTCGCGCTATCGCTTGTACGTAGAAGTTTTATATAGGTAGTTGTAACTTGTAACAGATTTTCGTTGTGTTGTTGAAAGTTTGTAAGCAACTGACGTCTGACAACTCAACAGTGAGCTTGGTGTGAGCAGTGAGCATTGAATTGACAACATAAATCATAATATTGAGTGGTAATTGATCTCGTATAATTGTTATTAAAGGTGAATGCAGATTTGGCCGCACCGCACGCACCGCAGTCGCCGCATTCGCAATTCTTCATATTATTATGAAGTTGCGAAGACTGCGGCGCGGGTAGGTAGGTATGCGAGCTTGCCTATAACTTCATATAAAGAATTCCGAATGCGGCGACTGCGGTGCGTACGGTGCGGCCAAATCTGCGTTCACCTTAAGTTGACCTCCGTCATAGTCCGCGAATTTATAAGTGGTCGTCGGTGGTACTGCGTATATTCTACGTATCTTATTACAATTTGTTAAGACTGATATGAGTCATACGGCATACCCCAAGGCCCAAATATCAGGTAGATAGATAAATTTAAACAATACATTTAAAAAGATCTAAGTAAACACGTGCTGCAAAATGCTCGCAGCGCGGCATCACAATAGACATAACTACCAGTACTTCGACTGCTATGAGACTGACGAGTATTAATATCTGTCGTTTCTTTCGTGTTTCGCCAGGATAAGTTAAAGGCTGGCGCGCTGGCTGGTATAATTTAATTTTAAAAATAAGATTTTGAAATTGAATTCTGACAGTTTTCTTTGCATGTGCCAAAATATAAACAACTAAATTTGTAGGTTACGACCCTAGCGACGACTTTTGTCATAATACGTCAAACTTAAAAAAAATTACATCAGTTCTAAGTCGGCATACTCTATCATTCTGTCTACTCTGGCGGCATGCCGCATGCCCTGACATTCCAGTTAGAACTTGAATACGATGTTTACGTACGCGGCGACGCCTTTGCTTCTGCGGCGCCGACCGCCGTGTATATTAAACAGCCTATAATAATTGGTGTTGTTATGTACATAATTATTATTATTGTATCCATACCTATGCCTTGTACTATTATCTATTTTGTGCCATGAGACATTGGTGACCTTAACACGACGTGGTAATGATGATGATGACGATGATGATGATGATGAATTTGAATTGCATGGTAGCATATGCTTTCTGTTCTTAAAACAACGCCGAAACTCCCAAACGTGTATCTATAAAGAGTCAGGAGTTCTCTCAGCATCTTCGAAACCATGGTATACCTTGACCCAATATTTGACTTTTTGGTAACATATTCTTAGTACACTTCACATAAAACCAAAATCACCATATGTTTCCATATAAATTTCGAGGAGTTCCCTCGATTACTCCTGGATCCAATCATCAGGTCACCACTTTTGTGAACATGGTACCAAATTGGAGTGAAACCTAATACAACAAAACAAAAATTTCGAAAATCGGTTCACAAACGGCGGAGTAATCGTTGAACATACAAAAAAAAAAAAAAAAAAAAAAAAAAAAAAAAAAAAAAAAAAAAAAAACCACAGCCGAACATATAACCTCCTCGTTTTTTGGAAGTCGGTTAAAAAGTTGCAGTTATACCTATTCTGTCAGAGAACTGTCTATTATATTATTGAAAGCTGCATTCAATGGGTACTTGCACACTGCACGATAACGACACGATTCGATACCACAGAATAGAGGGCCACCGCACATATTATACAATTTCAAGTTGGCCGACTATCGTACAAACTATCGTACTAATTCTAATATTCTGTCACTTAGTATTGAATGCACCCAAAATATTCTTTTCGCCTTCGTTTTATTAGTGCCACAATAAAAGCGCGCTTTTTGCGCATTTTAACACGCACGTCGCTAGGCTAGCAACACCGTTACCAAATAATTCTAAAAGTCTGCGGCTGGCAACGTACACGATGAAGTTGTCCAATTAAATTGTGACACTACGCAATTTAGTTTGTACGATAGTCGGCCAACTTGAAATTGTATTATATGTGTGGTGGTCCTTATCTATTCTGTGGTATCGTGTCGTGTCGTTACCGTCGCAGTGTGAAAACACCCAATGAGTATCAGATACAAATGACTGATCTGTGAAACCTTGATTTTATACTAGGTATGTCAAAAGATCATAATTCCATAAAGGATTTTCTTCTCTCTCGCACTCTTTGTTGGTCTTTAGCATTATAAGTTTATGGTCCGGTACATGTCGCTGTTTATTCTCAAAACGCCATCTAGTTGACGTCTAGGAATACTATCACCCCGCCGCGCCGTGCCTACACGGTGGGGTGGACGTGAAAAAAAATACACCCCCACTTGATGTGTAGAGGGGCCGGGGGGTTCCACAAAAAATATTTTTTTGAGATTTTATATACTATTTTGTCGGCAACATTAATATGTGCATTCATGCCGAATTACAGCTTTGTAGGTCTTATAGTTTATGATTAAAACCGCGAACAGACAGACGGACAGACAGATAGACAGACGGACGGACAGACCGAAACTATAAGGGTTCCTTGTTGACTACGGTACCCTTAAAAAAGTGCACCAAAATGAAAAAAAAAATACTTGTTGAAATTCACCTACTAGAAATGCGAAAAAATTTAATAAAATTGCTATTAACTAAATATAAGTAAGTTTATTTCGCGTTTGTAAAAATAATATGTACTTAGTTAAAAATTTCTAAAACAATTATTTTAATCCAAACGGATTATTAAAAGGCCTATTCCACATATTGTTTGGAGATGGTTTTGTGGGCTTAGGTGACAGAACTTGAGTGAGACCAGCTCCTGGATTAAGCGCTTGGCCTAAGCCTTGTCCGAGCTTCTGCGGATTTCCTTGTCCAGTCACTTGGCCCAGCTGACCCAGCTGACCTAACTTTTGCAAATCAGTGCTGTCGCCAAGATTAGGCAGTCCAGGTACAGAGGGAACGGCATTGGGAAGGTTTGGAATTAGTTTCGGCAAGTTAATAAGCTCTCCAAGGAAGTTTTTGCAAAAAGCTCCTGTTATTCTATCAGCCATAGATCCCCATAATCCCATTTGACAAAACCTGAAAAAAAAACTGGTTATGAATTTTTATTAAACCGGAATAGGCATCAAACTGGGGTGTGCAAAAAACCCATACAATTTTATTACTAATTTGTTGAGTCAGAAACATTATGTGGGGTCCGAGCGCCTTGCTTGTAAGTTGTAGACCTTGACCAGAAAGCGCGAATTTACTCTGACGTGAAACTTATGCGGTCAGCGGTGTGACGCGAATGTGATAGTGATTATGCGCTTTTTAGGCTTTGGAAAGAACAATTATACAAAGAGCATAACAAAAACTTACCTGAAGTCCTTATCTACTGTAATTTTTTCACCAATCTTTAAATATTGTTCGCTTTCAGACGAGAACGATGGAAATCCAAATATATTTTTTGATGCAGTTGAGTTCATGTTCTGTCTTATGTTATGGGCGAACTTAGCAAAGAGTCCAACAAAAGTGTCTCGAGCTTGCGCATCACTCGGAGACACGGCACCGCCAACGGACTTGCCCTCATCATCCAAGGGCTCGAAAAGATATGCCAGTTCATCCCCATGGGCTGGTCCCTTTTTCTTGGGCTGCTCTTGCTTGCCTTTTGTTGGATCGTCTGGGCCCTCTAAAAATACAGTTGTAATTTTTTCAGTAGGACGTCATGTTCAGGATATACAAGAGTCAAGACGTAAGTAATCTTTTAATAAATAATTAATACTTAAATAAATAATAATTATGACAGTTTATGGCTAAATTCAAAATAACTCTTGATGTTTTGTTGAACAGAAAAGGCAAAAAAACTAACGTGTAAGGGCGAGGCCAGGTAGGAAATGTGACCCCTTGCTGAGGTTGCCCAGGTGCTCAAAGCTATACATTAGAGCAGGGGCTTTGCTACTCCACGCTCTAACGCTCTGGTAGGCTGGGAAGTTGAACAGCGCATCACCTGCAAATTGAAGCAAAATTAATTTAGATATATACAAAATAACATAATAATTAACACCTATATAAAATTTAATTTATCATCCCACTTCTAAAAAAAAGGTTTACACTGTGTGCGTCTAAACTTAAGAGATAAGTATACTTTGTTTTTTTTTTGTCTGGCTAGATTCTAGAATAGCAAGTTTATAAAGTGGTTAGTGAATAATTATTATGCTAAGCACTTTTGAAAATATACATGTATATTATGTAGATGTCGCAGCTAACTGGTTTAAATAGCCGTTCAATCAAACAGCCCTTTGACTGAACAACGCCATTCAATCACAGGTCTAGCTTTTTAATTGAATAGGTATTTAAGTCACTCAAAACGTTCAACACTACAGCTGATTCAAAAGCAATTATACGTGGGAGAGCCATGCTTCGGCACGAATGGGCCGGCTCGACCGGAGAAATACCACGTTCTCACAGAAAACCGGCGTGAAACAGCGCTTGCGCTGTGTTTCGCCGAGTGAGTGAGTTTACCGGTGGCCCAATCCCCTACCCTATTCCTTTCCCTATCCTCCCCTATTCCCTTCCCTTCCCTACCCTCCCCTATTACCCTATTCCCTCTTAAAAGGCCGGCAACGCACTTGCAGCTCTTCTGATGCTGCAAGTATCCATGGGCAACGGAAGTTGCTTTCCATCAGGTGACCCGTTTGCTCGTTTGCCCCCTTATTTCATAAAAAAAAAGCCGCCGTTTGATTGAATTAGTTCAGCGCTCACCACCGCGGCGCTAGGTGCGTTTTGTTTACAAAATGGCGTCAACTATGCCGGTGTTTGTGATTGTTTCAAGATAATATTTTTCGGAAAGTAGTGGAGTTCCCAGAGCGTAAAAATCGTGCAAACCTCCGATTTTTGCAATAGTGGATGAAAATTGAAAAGAAAAAAAAGGAATGTGTAGCTGATAATATAAATAATAAAGTTTACCTATTGAAAAGTTGTGCTTTTGATTTTTATTCTCTTCCACTTCAAGTAAACTCATAAACTGTAAAATTTTGAAGAAAATTTGCATATTTCTTTCTTTTAAATATATAGCAAAATAATAAAATATATTATTATTTTTTTGATTTGTATCGTTGCTTATATTCCAAAGAAAGAAAATAAGTTGAAAAAATATATAATTTAGATTTAAAATTAATATTTTTGTATGTAGATGAGCATACCTCCAAATGTGCTTGTTGTGTGCCTTGCCAGGTAAATGGCGTGCCTATTTTTATTTGGTTTTAAATAGGAGGTTTAAAATTATTATTTAGGCTTAATAAAGCCTTCTATTTCTTAATGTGTATAACTTTTTAGCTCTTACTTTATTAAATTTTCTGAAAATGTGGCACAAACTTTTCACGGATATTTCGAAGAAAATCTGTATTTTATTTCTTTTGGTTAGGTTTTTACAGAATATATTGATTTTTTTATTTATTTTTTTCATAAATTATATTTGCTAAAACATACTTAAAGGAAAAAAAATACAAATTAGGTTAAGAACTGATATTTTTTATATTCAGGTAAGCATTTTCCAAACATAGGTCGCAGCATGCGTCTCTAGTATGTACGTGAGATTTGTAGCACCCAATTTTTTTTCTGGCTTTAAGTAAGAAGTTAAAATATATTTCAAAGACTAGAAAAAGTCTTTCATTTGTCGATGCATTTAATGTTTTAGCTCTCACTTAAATTCTCAATAAATTTAGAAACATATTTTCGGTCTATTTTACCCATTTTTGGAGATATTTAAACGTTTTTAAGTACTTAAAAGTTATCATTTCTCTAAAAATTAAATACGCACAACAAGTAAGCTTGACACACTTTTCGTTACAACCCTTAAATCAACCCAAACCCTTTTATCTTGGTTACGACGAGCGTTAATCTGTAAAAACTTTGCAAAAATCTTTTAGTTGTATTTAGCTTAGCAAAGCAAACTTTCTTTCTTAAAAATTGTGTATTTGGTTAATTTTCAACGTAAACAATCGGATAAGAGTCATTAAATAACAGGAACAAGAACATTTTTTTTTTCTGGACCAGTTTTATATGGTGAAATATTAATTTTTAATTAAGTAACTAAAAAATTAAAAGCACAAAAAAATTTTTGTAAACTTTGCAAGAAAATGACACCTCAAAAACAAAAATCCATTCACTATTACAATTTTTGGAGGTTAAAACCTCTGGCGACTCCACTAAAGACAGAACTATAAATATACATAAATCTCCCAAGAAATTACAAAAAGTTTTCCTATTCTCTCAAATTACATAATTTTATTTAACTAATGATCACCTTAGTTAATTTGCCATTTAACCAATTGGCTAAGCGTCGTCTAGCTGTAGTGTTGAACGTTGCAGTCAACATGCCGGCTAAACGACGTATAGCCGTGTGATTGAATGGCGTTGTTCAGTCAAAGGGCTAGCTGTTTGATTGAACGTATATTTTAACCAGTGGGCTGCGACATAGATATAGCATAATATTCAAAAATATTTACCTGTAGCATCAACAATTTGCGAGAGGCCGTCAATGGCATTGAAAGTACTGTCAAACAAAGCTTGATAATAATCTGGTAGGGGAATTACTTGTTGAATGCCGGCTATCTTGAGGGGATTGAGACCCTCCACACCCTTAACGACCCCCTTTAAGCCGCCGATCAAATCTTTCTTTATAAAATCTTTTACGGCCGTCAATTGCTCTGTCAGGAACTTGGCGTATTTACCTGCAAGCAATGTGTATTTTATAATATTATTAAAGATATTATACTATGATATTCGTGAGTAGTGCCTAGTAAGTAGTAAGTAGATCCATATTTTGTGAAAAAATTGAAGTAGTTGAAAAATAGACAGACAACTTGATATAATTACCAAACACAGCACGAGAAGTCTCTGCCGAGGTGACACCTGTGAGCATCGGGCTTCGTTGTTGCTTCAGCTGAAGAGATTCCGAAGGTGCTTCTGCTACCATAGGAGGAAGGCCGCGATTGTCGTATGCTCCTTCAATTCTAGCCCCTGCACCTGGAATTGTACAAATTTGGGTATTAGTTCTTCAAATTTGAGTGCGTTCAAGTTTGAGTTAAATTAAGAGCTTACGTTACTTGAGTTGAGAAACTGGAACATCTGACATATTTAATTGTAAATTACAAAATATTGTGTTTCATTTAATGTTTCAACTTTTTGATTCAGCAGAAGTAGATTTTTGAACTATAAAATCACTTATACTTAAAGCCGATTCCCTCACTCTACTTACTTACTACTTACTACTTACTTACTTACTCTAACTTCGCCTTTTGTGAATCAATTTTGATGATTCTTTTTTTTGTTACGAAAGAAGATACTTCACAGGTGTTTCTATTATGAGGAAATACTGTTTGAAGTAGGATTTTTTTGCTAAAATTATTCTTTTAAGAGAAAAGAATCTTTAAATATCTGCTGCTGTATCTTACCTGATCGTCCTGATATTTCGTTAAGGAAGGCTTGCGTTTCAATCATAGAATCAGAACTGATTTCCTTGTCTACCTGTTTAATAAGTTAAAATATATAAATTTTAAGGTTAATTATGCACTTTACTATTTTAATCACTCACAATACCCCATCAATACCCCTACTCTTAATAGAAAAAAGACGTCTAACAGTATTGTTGTGAAATTACAAAAATAGTTACAAAAAAGCAATGTCTTTATATAAAATATTAAAATACCTACATAATTATTAGAATTTAAAAAATATTTTAAATTTACCATTATTATTTTCTCTGCTGGTAATTTTCTCAGACACAAAAGCATTCTTTCTGATGGTTCTGTAGGACAGCCAGTGCGTTCAGCTACAGCTTTTGCATGTTGTTTGGGATCTGATCGTATTGCTCCCGGAGACAACGGAGTCCCCGAAAGAGCTGCGACTCCTGTTGCTGCACGACCTTCGTTTGACAACGCCATCAGGGACGCCGCACTACCACCAGACCCTTGACCCATCACAAGTATACGAGAGCTGTCGCCACCGAAAAATTCTATGTAATCCTTGATCTGCAATATTTTGACATAATTAACTTTTAGATTTCACGATACACCAAAAAAAGTACCTATTATTGGTATGTTGGCTGTTTAATGTTCACATACCCATGTCATTGCTGAATGTAGATCGAATAGTCCTGTGTTACCCGATGCGTCCTTAGTTCCCGTGCTAAGGAATCCCAGCGATCCAAGTCGATACTGTGCTGTTACTAGTATTGTATCTTTTTGTGTAAAATGCTGACCCTGTGGATTAACCGCAACCAACATTATTGACGAACCAGCTTCGTAAGTACATAATAAGTTAAATGTATGAAACAAAAGTTTGATAAAACATACCCCGTATGGCTGGGCAGAGCCCGTTTTGTAGTTGCCTCCATGAATGAAGAACACGACCGGACATCCTGCGAATGCACATATAAAGCAGCACAATTTAACAAAATTTTACCTTTTAGGTACATGTGTGTTACAAATTACAATACTTGTACCTCGCTACGCCCATGGACTAGTATTATAGTCTCTACTGGTTTTTTAGCATCAAAGTTATTCATACCTTCTTCGGTGCCTGGCATTTTTGGGGCAAATATATTTAGGCACAAACAGTCTTCGCTTCCAATGACTCGATTCGATCCTCTTGGATCCACTTGTGGACATGGGGGACAGTATCGTGTCGCGTTTATCTCACCGGCCAAGTATCGCCGCAGAGGCCTTTGAAACCTCCTTGGCCCGATGGGTGGTTCAGCATAACTGAAAGAATATTTTTGTTTCATATTACTTACTAACAAATAACTATTATTTGACTCACATCAATGACCTTACAAAAGCTGCGGTCACTGTGATAGTGTTTCGGCAGGATATTGCAGTTATGAAGTCTAAAATGGCATGGACCTATCAATAGCATAGATGCCTCACACGTATGTTTGATAAAAACTAAGATTCAGTTCTAACTCCTAAGCATGGGCGTACCGAGGGGGGGGGGGGGGGGCGGTTCAGCTGCCCCCAAAAAGAAAATGTAAAATTTTCTCCTATTTCGCCCTATCAAGGACGCGGCTGTACAAGGCGCGCTGATATGGGCATTTTAGAGACAGCCTTGCCTTAAGTCACATTGATGAAAGTAAATTTTGATGATGTTTTGTTTCAATATACCAGACCGACCATCTTGATTCACGTACCTGTACCCAAGATTTCAGCTTTAGCTCATGCTGCCCCTACTCTAATACTCTTCATTAAACTGAAGGTTAATCACAATTAAATGTCTCTGAGTACGACGGTTATAGTTTCGTGACATACGTGATACGACAGACAAGACGAATCTATAAAGGGTTGTTTAGCCACCTGGGTACGGACTACGGTACCCTTAATAAATAATATTATAATTTTTATTTCATTTTGTTAACTGATAAGCATAATAGGTGTTAGGACTTAGGACGTTAGATAACGCTGCGCTCATTTTGCGGGGGTTGGCGCTTTATCTATATCCGGTAAATAATTTTGTTAGTGTCGTGTATTTTAACCTTATCAAACTCAAACAAACTTTTTAAATGTTGTGGGTATTTTGAAATATTTAAAATTAATCAAAAACGAATGCTAAAGAGTGATTTTTTCAAATGAGAATCTAGTTTATCATCTCAGCAGAAGCCTGCTGACGTGAAGAGAGGCTTTGGATAGTGTGCTAATAAGACTGTAAATGCCTTCTTAATGAAATGTGCGGCTTCCAGCTGTAGGGCTCTAGAAAAGGAGTTCTGGAAGGTAGTACCTTCCAGTCCCTTCTTCTAGACTCTAGGGCCTTAGTGAAACGACATAATATCACTAGATATTTTAGAATATTCGACATCTACCGGGATTTCGTGATATCCCTGATATCCTCATTTCCCTGCGACATAATATTATTATAATACCGTACGATACGCAATATATACCTACTGATACAGTGTCTATCCTATGCTTATGCAGACTTCTCATGACCTTCGTAAATTGTTACTTTCCTTAATTTTTGCTCAATCAGGCTCTTATTTAGAAATACCTAGGTCCTAGGAGAAAGAGGTTTTCTCCTAGGACCTAGTTTTAGGAGAAATCCAAATAGAAATTAAAAAGGTTTTCCAGAGAGAAGATTTACAGATAGAAGAAAAATCTCCCCAGAAACCTTCAACTACTAAATTACAAAAAATATATTTGCAGCTGTTCCCAAGAAACAGATTTAGTACCTATATTATACAGTACATAGGAACGTAGGTATTACAGGATTATCACGTTTAGGGTCTGAAAAGTGGAACCCTTTGCTAGTCCTTCATACTAGCTATTTTAAGATATTGCAATGACAGGTACCTACATACCGTATGCCAGCAAATGTATAGTAGCCACGACGATCATCCTTGAGGCCTTCCAGACGGGCGCTGAATCCGTGTCTCTGCGTGAAGACCACGGCGGCGTCGGGCTCCGGTGGCGCCGCCGGGTTGCCGCCGACCACGGCCTGCGTGGGTGCAGCCCCCAGGGACAAGATCACCATACACAACCAAAGCCAGCACATGACTAAACCGCATCCTCGATTGGCTCACTGACATCCTCTCTGTAATCACTTAGGTGACCGCATAACATTTTTGCTATCAAATATTACGTGTTATCTGGTTTGATTCGGGATTTTTATGTACATATTACTTATATTATTATGAGGTACAAATATGCAATATTACATCTAAAGTATAACAAAGCAATTTTTTTTATCTTGTTCTCTTTGGGATAACTGTAGGAATCTCGTCTCCCACTGCCGAACACTTCTGAGTAGCTGCTTCCCACTGTCTCTAGTATGTCTGGTCTCTGCGAATACTTTGTAGTTTAGGGTGTCCAGCAGTTGCAGTGGGCAAAAAGAATATAATCACCGCGTGCCTGTGCAGTGGCAGGCGACTGTCATGAGTACGACATGAGATATCTGGAAAACTAATATATGTTATTTTCATAATTCTGAGCTTCCCAGATCGAAACATACTTCAGTGTTGAGGACAAGAAAAGAACCTGGCCGGCTACGCTCGGCAAGAACATCAGCAGTGGTCAAAGCCATCAAGGCGCGCAAATAGCAAGAAATCTAGTCCGAAAACAGAAGTTGATGACGTTGCAGGTGGATATCAGTAGAAAAACAGTAAAAAAGGTTTTAAATGAAGACCTTTGTCTACGAGCATACAAAAAAGTAGGCACTTAATAATCGTCTAAAAGCAATAACTAATAAGGCTTTAAAGATCCCGGGAGTTGTTAAGAGGAAACGCGGGTAGAGATCAACTACGATAACTTGGCGCGCCCCTCCAAATGACTGTTTCAATGTGTGTAGTCACATCCTTATGAAAGAGTTTGTATGTAGTAAGTATTCAACCAATCACAGTTCACGTAATATTTTACTTAATGTCACTCATTACCAAGATTTGTTGGTCAACTAATCATAACTAGCCTACCACGCAAGACAACGCACTTCAAACGTTTTGACAACGCACTTCAAAAGTTTTGAATTTTGGAAGGGCGCGCCAAGTTATCGTAGTTGATCTCTACAGTAGAATTTAAATGAAGAAACTATTGCCATCACGCTTCACCCTGCGCCGGCACGTGTATTGTGATAGAGACATACACAATAAATCGAGGTTACGTATTCCTCTGATTCCTCCTTCAAAATAGAGCCTATCTAATTATTATTTTTTTAAATATCTTTAGGAAGAGTGAGTCTATGCCTCTATGTTTTTATTTTATCTAAAAAGATCTTTCAAAATTGTTTTATGGTCGGTGGACTGTGGCGGGGTACGGGGCATTCATTTTTCGCGATTTTTGAAGGGTCATATTTTTTTTATTACTTGTATTAGTAAAATTAAGAAAAAATCTAACGTAGAGGCATAGTTTTTACAGATCCCAATATTGTATTAAAAAATCATTTGTCTAGATGCATTGTCCTGGGAGTAAATTGAGGAATACGTTTATATGGAAAAACTGTGTTAGCGAGCGGTACGCGAAAAACCGAGACGTGACCTAGACCGTAGTATATGGTGATATCCTCTTTACGGACGAAAAAATGTTCGATATTGAAGCCAAGTGCAAAAAACTAAATGATAGGTTCCGTTTTGCAACATGGCCATCATCCATCATCAGTGATGGTCTGGTTGGGAGCTTGTCCTATTACGGCCCAACTGAGGTTCATTTTTGTGAAAAGGGGGTCAAAACCAGTGCAAAAGTGTACCAAGAGACGGCTTTGGATACGCTTGTCAAAGACCTGCCCACCACACTATTTTCCGGACATCATTTCGTGTTCCAGCAGGACTCTGGCCTCTGCGCCTGCACACAAAGCCAAGGGCACTCAATCCTGGTTTGAGCGTCAAAACATCGACTTTATTAGACACGAGGCCTTCCTTGAGCCCGCGGACCTTATTTCTTTGGACTAAAGCTTCGAACAAGAGACGCGGGCGGCAGGACGCGATACGGGAGCGTCTGCACGCCCAGTTTCGCGACTATGGTGCGAACCGTCAACCGTCAAACTTCACTTTATTGACCGACTTCCAAAAAGGAGGAGGTAATACGTTCGGCTGTATGTATTTTTTTTTTTTGTATGTTCCTCGATTACTCAGCCGTTTGTGGTCCGATTTTCAAAATTCTTTTGGTTTTGTATAGGGTTTAACTCGAATTTGATACCATGTTCACAAAAGTGGTGATCTGATGATGAGATCCTTGAGGAATCGAGGGGACTCGTTGAAATTTGTATGGAAACATATAGTGATTTCGATTTTTTCTGAAGCATTCGAGGTAAATGCTACCAAAAAGTAAGACTTCGCACCAGGTTTACCCTGGATCTGAAGGTACCGAACAGAACTTTTGAATGCTTATAGGTACAGGTTCGGGGATTTCGGCGTTGTTTAAACAACTGAAAGCATAAGCCAACACATCAATTTGATTAATCATCATCATCACAACTATAATTGTACCATGGTCATCACACTATGATCCAATTATTGGTACTTTTCGTGATATTTTGCATCGAAGCAGATGTTTTTGACGATGATTTCACTGTTTGTGGACCGATTTTCGAAATTTTCGTGTTGTTGTATAGGATATACTTAATCTTAATTTTGTATAACAATCACGAAAGTGGTGAGCTGATGATGGGATCTATGAGCAATCAAGGGAAATCCTTGAAATTTATCAAAACGCTCATAGTGGTTAAAATGTTGTTTATAGTAAGTTAAACATATATTACGAATAAGAGAAATTTCATACAAAGGTGTCTCTTGGTCCAAAGGCACTGAACTGAACTCCTGAACCTTTAAAGATGAAAGTTTGGAAATTGCAGCATCGCTTAGATAACTGCAAGCATTTGCCACAATTTTGCTTACAGTAACATAATGTACTGAATAGTTAACATTCATATTGGTTATTTACGCATAAAGCCTTATTTTGTAGACAACTCTAAAAAGAGTAAAATTATTATTTTTAACAAAAAAATGAAAACCGACTTCCAATGTAAAAACAATCGTAATATGAACTAAAAAGTATTAAATAACTCTTACTCTTTAATAGTGCCTTTTTCAGAATTTGTCTAAATCTCAACTATTTCTGTACATATTACAGTCTTCATTACTTTGAAGTCGGTACCAGTCCCAAAAGTTTCAGATATTCTGACATTACTGAACTCACGATTAAATTAGCTGGTACCGACTTCAAAATAATGAAGACTGTAGTCAGTAGTATGTACAGAAACAGTTCAGATTTAGACAAATTCTGAAAAAGGCACTATTAAAGAGTAAGAGTTATTTAATACTTTTTAGTTCATTTTACGATTGTTTTTACATTGGAAGTCGGTTTTCATTTTTTTGTTAAAAATAATAATATTTTATAATAATACTAGCTGTCCCGGCAAACGTTGTTTTGCCATTCAAAGTATTTCTACTTCATCAGTTGATACAAAATCTTACCCCCTCTTTTGTCCCCTAAGAGGGGTGGAGGGAAAAATTTTATACACTAGATGTTAAGTTGGAAAAACAGTTAATAATACATATGAAGTAAGTCCATTAAAGAAAAAAGTTTGATACAAAATCTGACCCCCTCTTTGCTGCCCTTAGAGGGGTGGGGGATTTTTTTTTATAGACCAGATGTTAAGTTGGAAGAAGACAAATATATCTGCAAAAACCGCATTCAAATCGGATCAATAGTTTTCGTGTGATAGTGAAACAAACAAACAGACAGACAGACAAAAAAACTAACCACATTTTTGGCTTCTATAGCGATGTAGTAACACTCCCCGCTTATTATTTTTTGAATATCTTTAATGTACAGAATTTCTACAGTTTTATTTTTAAGTATACAAACTCTCAATTAAATAGATCTAATACTTTAGATTTTATAGATATCTAAAATACGCCGATTTCGTCACTGACACACTGATGGTCATCAAAATTTTTGGCTACTTCCCGAAGTGCTAGAAAGCTGAAATTTGGTATGTAATCTAAGTTTAGTATACAACTGACAAAGAAATTCATAAACTTGTAATTTTCTTCCCCCATCCCTTAAAATGGAGGGGGGGGGGGGTTACACGGGATAGACATTAACTAAAAAACTCTTAATAAAAAAATAATAAAAAAAAACACTAAAATACTGCCTAGCAAGTAGCAACTTACAAAAACCGGCCAAGTGCGTGTCGGGCCACGCGCAATATAGGGTTCCGTAATACCGCTAGTTTTTTTTTTTTAATTTTTGTGTGGTTAATGAATGTACATTTATAACGTGTTTTACACTATTAACAACATCATCTCGATTACTTTCAAAGGAATTTGAACGAAAAGTTCCTTTATACTTCGCCGAATACATTTTTTTAGTTGATCGATTATTACTTAATAACTTATGAAGTCTTCTTAGCCGTGATAGCCTTTTAAATTTAGGATATTTCCTACTCCGGTGAATTTTTTCACATTTCCAAAAGCAACCGTTTAGCTGGTAGAAGGGGGGGGGGGGGACACTGGACTCTAACAATTTTTTCCACTTTAAAACTTAATATTTCACAAACGGATCCCTAAATCGGAAAATGATCTATGAATACTCATAATAGTTTTAAAAACCTATCCAACGACACCCCACACGATGGGGTGGACGCGAAAAAAAATTTTCATCCCCGCTTGATGTGTATGGAAGGTACCATAAAAAAATATATTTTTTTAAGATTTCATGTACAGTACCCGGCAATAAATATTGCATATCGACCTTTGGAAAGTGACAGTCGGTTAATTTCGGTTTTGTAGAGCGTTATCTCTTACGCACGAAATACGAAAAGTCCGGTATATATATTAGGAGCTGTTAAAACAATTAAGGTTTGCTTCTTTTGACAATTTTATTATTCTTTGTATAAAATACAAATTTTCTATAAGTTATGGCTTTATATTCGGGTAAAATAAAATAAAAAAGGGTGTTCAAATTATGTTTACGTATTTAAAATTCTTTTGGAAAATTACAGCTGTAGCAAATTTAGGGGTGTTAACAACTCTAGATATATATTTTGAACTGGACGCGACTGCACTCTATTGAATTTGAACAACGACTGACATAATGTCAAATAGGTGTGTGCTACAAAGATAACGCTCTATGAAACCGAAATTAGCCGAATGTCAATATTTATTGCCGGGTATTGTACCATTTTGTTGCCATCAATAATATGTGCATTCATGCCAAATTACAGCATTGTAGGTCCTATAGTCTCTGAGCAAAACCGCGGACAGACAGACAGACGGACAGACAGACAGACGGACAGACAGACGGACGGACAGACCGAAACTATAAGGGTTCCTTGTTGACTACGGAACCCTAAAAAGGACTGAAATCCCACGAAAAACATTTCATGTAAAATGTTACCCCGACGACCGCAAAAGGTTTGCCCTGTGAAAAAGACATCGATCTAATGTAGAGCCAAGCTTCTGAGTGTACGCGGCCTTTACTCGATCGATCCTAACTCCAACAAATTCTACATCAGTAAGTATGTATGGCTTGGCTGTTTCGCTACTTGCTACAGAAAATAATAAATATATTCACCTCACCTCCACGACGACGGTAACGAAACAGCGAAGCCATACATACTTTCTGATATTAGGCCTGGAGATACTGACACAAAATTCTTGGTCATTTGTACCAGTATGGCGGCTCTACAGGGGTATAATTACGTAAAGGCAAAAAGGAAAATGATGGTCATAGCGCTCGTACTGGCAGCCCAAATTAATAGAACGTGTCGGATAAATAAGGAGTGTCGAACGATTTGTTCCACAAAAATGCTTGTATCAGATAGTCGAAAAAAATAAGTAGGCGAAAGCGTAATGCCATACTTGTCGGGTGCGGCTTACAGCCCGCCATACCGACGCGAACACGTTAATTTTAATAAATTAACAAAAAATTAAAACCGACTTCCAAGGTAAAAACCGACTTCCAAGGTAATGACAGTAGGTACTTGAATTATTCTGAAAATACTTAGTTATATGTTTACTTTAATATATTTAATAATAATATTAAAATAAAATAAAAAATAAAGGGGGGCTCCCATACAAAAACACAATTTTTGGCTCTCATAATGACGGATCATAATCCCTCGGCGCTCATAATTACGTCTTAAGTTACAACGGCGGGGTTACAAATGCGACTGAGCCGATTTGGTCGGGACAAAGCTTCCAGACGTTCCAATTCGGTCGGGCGGTCGGCTTGTCGGGTGCGCCGGCGATCCGATCACGCCCCGACCATTGACCAATAATTACGTCGGGCCGACCGCTCTCCACACTTCCCGATTCGGTCGTGGTCGGGTGGTCGGCCCCAACCAAATCGGGGCGTCTGTTAGGAGTAAAGGGGCCTCGCGCGAGTCGCGCCCCTTGGACCACGAGGTTTTTTTTAACCCTTAATTAGGCGCATCAAAAAAGTCACAAAAGTAGGTCTCCACTAATCCCAAATAAAAAATTAAAATTAGGTTGAAGAAATGAATAAAACGAAGTATTAATTACCAATTATGCGAATTTTTAGAATGATTTATGATAATTAACCTATCAAGTATCAAGCCCCATAAGATCACCGGTGATCGCGATTCGCGACAACAATAGGATAACAATAGATTTCCAAGAATCCGCGATCGAAGGATTAATCTTAATAAGCAAAAACCTTCATTTGCCTCTATAAGTACAACAAAAAAACAATCAACTACTTACTGTTCTGTCTCGAAATCTCATAAATATCACTGTGGTTGAGAATTGAGATCGAGATTACAAAATTAATTATTCACTTTGATGACCAAACTTTTTTGCAGCACCGAAGGAAGTAGGTCCTAACTCCTGACTCCTGAGCTAATACGGACAAACATATTTTTCTCATTTATTATGATTTGTTACGCACTTCAGCCGGTCATCAGTCATCATCACCATCCAGTGGTCAGGGATTATTTTAGGCATCTCTGGGGTCTTAAGGCGACGTCATGATAATTTGGCTGTAGCGATGCCGATTTTTCTCAGCAACGACTAAAGTTAAGAAACTAAAGTTCATTGTCAGTATTCATCATGTCTTTGTCTTTGAATTGCCCATAGCATAACACGATTGGACAACTTTTATAACACAGAATTATCAATCGAAAAGACCTCTGTAAAAAAAGGGATTCCTATTTTTCCAACAGAGGAGAGTGATTTTAGGTTCCAAAATTTGTACATAAATTGGTTGAAGCATACACTTTAATATGTGCATAGCTTATATGAAATGTATTTATGGTTTTTAAATTACGCGACAAAACCCATTTTGTCGCTTACACCCTTTCCATTTTTTGCTGTTCCATTGCTTGTTTTCTATGAGAGGCCGGCCCGGCCTCTCATAGAAAACAAGCAATCTAAAACATATCCAACACGGTTTCTTACTTTAACGCGGCGTCACCTTAAATCTTGTCTACCGATTCATGCTCGTCACAAATCGGTGCATAGTTTTGAAGTTCGGAGGGCCCTACGCTCGCAAAATCTCTTTTATCTTCAGTAACCACCAACCTCACAGCCGCCTGCGTATTTCACTATCTCGATCTATTACTGACATTTTCACAGAGCAATTATATAAAAAAACTAGTGTCCCGGCAAAAATTGTTTTGCTATACTTATACTGAAATAAAGTATTTCGCCAATTTAATAATATTTTCGCCAATTTAATAATTTTACTATCTGTCCCGGTTAGGGAATGCAATACCGGGATACCGGGATCCCGAAATACCGGGATCCCGCATGCATTAAGCGGGACTAATCCCGGTCGAAAATTTTGCGGGATCCCGCGGGACTGGCGGGATTACAAAGAAATGTGATTCATATGCGTAACTTTGCGAGCGGGGTGCGTGAACTGGCTACAGGCAGCCCGCTAAACAATTTAGCTTCAATTAACACTTTAAATGACAATTGAACTAACCAGCCTGGATGCTGAGCGAGCATTTCCAGCTGCTAGCAGTGCTAGCTACCTTGTGTCGAATATCAGGAACCGTTTCGGAGTCTTTGGGCACGATTTTTACCTATATTTTGAAAAAAAAAATCGATAAAAGATGGACATAAAATAAGCGATTTTTTTTTAGTTTTTCTTAACTACTTACATATTATTATTACGAAGCCATTTCCAAAAAAAGATATTAGTTTTCCTTTCATTTTTTTATAAAGTCTGAAGTATGGAGGTGTTAATAATAATTAAACTCTTGAAAAAAGTGTCCGACAAAGTTTGTTTTATTTGAGATTCTAAGAATAAAACGGGGTCTATAAAGTAAAGTCATTATAACGATTTATTTTAAAGCTTAAATCCACCCAGCGGGATCCCGCAAATTCCGGGATCCAGCGGGATTGTAATGGTTCAATCCCGCAAATACCGGGATTGAAATTCTCTTGCGGGATTGCACTCCCTAGTCCTGGTGAACTTCGTAGTAAATAATTTTAAGCTGAAAAATAACTCAAACATGAACTAAATATTTTCGTATGAGAAAATGATTTTGGTATTAAGTACGTACAGCTATGTTAGCTATACATTATGAGAACTTCGATGGCACCCGGCCTCTTAAGATAACATAATATTATTATGATACGAAAATCGAAATGTATATTTCCATATCGCTCGATACAAAAGATAAAATATATATTAATATCGTCGTGTGTGCAGTGTAATGGTTGATTTCTAAGGTGAGCGATATTCTAAAATATGCTCTAAGATAATATACATACATATTACATACTATACAATTTACATAACATAAATAGGTACATATTATATTGCGTTAGCATTCTATATAGTTTGTGTATTATATTATTATCTTTACACCGTCTGTGACGCCCTTTAGGAAACTACCAAAAGCGTCGTGTCACGTGTGGCGTCGTTGCATTCCTGGAACTCTAGCACATTTTTTTCGGTTTGAAAGTGATTTGATCCCAGGCGACCAATTAAGGGTTAAAGGATTTACAAGTTTTGATACTCAAATAATTTACACAAATATTCATAAAAAAAAGTTTTAAAATAAAAGTTTGATTATCAAAAAATTCTTTCTCTTCAAAAATCCGTCTTCTTGTTGCGTCATCCATCAGGGGCTTTAGGGGACCTCGTAATATATTATCTTGCCCACATCAAAAGGTCTTGCCCCGCCACTGAATGTGTTTTGGGCTTTGGCTAATTGGACGGCGTTATGTAATAACAGATTAAGCGACACTTGAGAGAATTCGAGAAAATAAGCTTTAAAGATTTTAAACTTAAAATTGTCGCTGTGAGCTCATTATTTATACGTGTATTATTTTTTTACTGTCAATTAAGATGTATATAAAGTTTAGATTAATATAGAATATATTACTGTGTAGAATATACTTTAAAAGATATAGCCATTTTTCCGCTTAATTCGATAATGATTTATAGCAATATATTAAATTTGTCAACGTACTATACGACATTATTGTCGTTTGATTCTTTAATACGATTTATTTTGGGTGGAATAAAGTGCAATAAAAGATTAAATCCAAATATTTTAATGCAAATTTCTCAAATTAAACAAAAATTATACAGTTTTTTAAAGATTATACTTATTGTATATTGTATGTAATGATTACGAAAATACACATAAATTGGAATAGTTTTTTTACAGTCAAATACCACAAAATAACATAGTTACTTACTGGCTTGTCTCGCTATCCTTTATGAAACTAATATAAATGCGAAAGTGTGTCAGTGTGTCTGTTTGTTACCTCTTCACGCCCAAACCACTGAACTGATTTTGCTGAAATTTCGTATGGAGATACTTTGAGTCCCGGGAAAGGACGCAGCATATTTTTTGTCCCAGAAAAATGTACGGTTCCTGCGCGATAAACGAATTTTGGCACAACGGCGTTGCGGGCGACGTCTAGTCTTTTAATAATTAAAATTGTACTTTTTCAACATAAAAAAACAAAAAACTTAACGCTCAGTGATAAAAAATTAATGAAATCAATTTTTTTTTTCTAATCTTCATCTTCTAAGTATATCAAAATCTGCTGCCAGAATAAATCCAGATTAGGCGGTTAGTTCGTTATTGCGTTTTTAATGAATAAATTGAATCAGATTATCTAAAACTTTTGTGGATATAATTCGTTTATGCATTTCAAATTCCTGTTTGTGTATTTTGTAACAGCAACTTAGACGCATAATTCTTTAATACGTAACTAGATTGTGCAAAACTTCTAACAAAGTTTTCTCAGTTTATATACTTACTGTATTATCTATGCAAAGTTTGACATGTCGCTTGATTCACCCCTTATTATAAGGCACTAGGATTGACTTTCGAACACAAAATTAGCTGAATACATAGTTAATGATGCCTAGAATCGATCTGCATTCATAACTCATTTTTTTAAATTTTGTCGCTTGATTCGTTATTACATAATGCCGTCCAATTTTGCATGAAAATGTTGTGTTTTATTATAAATCGACCCTACTTGCTATGCTAATATCATAAATGCTAGAGTGTGTCTGTCTGTCTTTTACTTCTTCACGCCCAAACCGCTGAACCGATTTTGCAAAAATTTTGTGCGAAGATACTTTGAGTCCCGGGAAAGGACAAAGGATACTTTTTATCTCGTAAAAATACCTACGGTTCCCACGCGATAAGCATAATATTGTGGCAGGAGTCACCTAGTACAATAATAATAACTATTATTAGTCCCCGTGTAGTTCAAGTTATTAATTATAGGTATTAGGTATTAATCTTTTTTTTATAATAGAATATCTGAGAATATCATAGTTATTAATAGCTGATGATGTCCCACTGCTGGGCAAGGGCCTCCCCTCTTTCCAGTGTAGTGGAAGCACGGAATATATAACACTAGGAAGTATCAAAGTAAAATAAATAATAATATGTTAATAATATTTTAAAAATACATACTTACTCGAAAATCTAAAAGCTATTTTCATTTTTTGTACGTCCATGGGAATTGGGAATGATGAAAGTCCATGGTAATTATGTACTTATATATAAAATCATATTATGTGGTACCATTGTGGTACTTGGATTTTTATATTATTCATATTTCAAATTTCAACATTATTTTGCACAGCTTTTACTAAGACCTATTACTTGGCAACATTGTCGTGCAAATAAATACGATTAATTTTGAACCTTATGCCCGTGTGATAGAGTATATTGTGTTATAACTAGTTATCAACTACAACACGATATCTTCCATACTTTTCTTTGATGGAGTAGTCATTTAGTTATGTTTATTTATTTAGAATATTTTTATTCAAATGCAGATTTTACGAAATATTTTGTTTTAATGTGAAACCAATGATATTCTACTCATACAGATCTGTTACGTCCATACTATTTTCCGGCTTAAATCTCTTCCGAACAATTTTCAAATTCAAAATTGCAAACATTGACAAATTTGACAGATAAGTGAAACAAAAGATACGAAAAACCATTTACAAATAAGAGACAGTTCTATTTTTAAACGTCGAATCGTATCGCTGTCTCTTCCTTCGCCTGAGCTATGACGAAAATTCGATTTTTTCCAGATTGTTCGAAAAAATAATTGAAAATGTAAATAATCGAGGTATTTATTGCAATCAAGACATGTGGTAAGAGATTCCATGTGTTTTGTTTTCTTTTGAGTCATAATTGGTACATTTTCGAAACATGCACGACGTCATTTTCAATTTATTTAGGTAAGACAAGACAAGACAAGTAGGAAAGTTTCTAATTTTACTGTAGTTAAAGACAAAAGTAATGTTTTTTATGTGACCGACACTACAACTCGACACTTTGATCTTACAGGCCTATCTAGGATTATTGGTGTTTACAAACACTCTCGGAAACGACTTCCTTTTGCATGTAGTGTCAGTCACGTTTATGTTTGACTAAATAAAAGCTATTTGAAAACAACAGTGATTACCATTTTTATACATAAGTAAGCTTGCTTAATCTGCTACAAAGCCATCTTAAAATTGATATTTAACAACATAATAGTAACCATAATATATGACAAGATAAAACGCAAATCGTATCAAATGTAGAGTCAGTCACATATGGAACTGCCCAGATGGACATCATCGTGAGCTTGCTGAGTCATGACTCATGAGCACTGGGGCAGTTCCATGTAAAAGTCTACCATAAACTAAGAAAATAAATACCTGATTTAGGTATTAAAAATACTTAATTAAAGTGACAACATTGTGGTACTATTAAGATTTTATAGAAGCAACAATTTCTAAGCATTATTTTTCTAGCAAAGCTGTCATTTATGAGATGATGGCGTGAGCTCGGCTGAGTGTGGTTTTGTGTGATGAAGTTCTGACTTAGTTTTCACGTTATGTTTTTTGAATTCTTGTCATATTTTGTTACACACTGATTGTTCAAACAATTAAATACCGATATAGCTTTTATGATTCGAGAAAATTCATTTTTATAAAGATATATTTTATAACATTCAAATGTTTCATGTTTCCTTAAAGTGTCTGCCATTAGGTCTTTTCCCTTAAAGTATTTTTTTAATACCAAAATCAAGTAAGTATTTACTTACTTATGTATTGAAGTACTTAGTTTATAGAACTAGAGTCTAGAATCTAGATTGATATCGTTGTATGTAAGTACATAGAATTATTTGGTCTGAGACATAGAATTGCTCTGATATTGTAAAATATGATTCACAACTTATGTACTATTTAACTAAAAGAAGAGAAAAACGCTTGTTCATGCCTACTTTTACAATATTTTCTTTTGAAAAAAGTTGACGAACAAGCGAACAAGAGCAAAATAAAAAGTCATGTTTTTTGAGAAAAAATAACATCGCTGTGTAGACTACGTCGCGTATTTAGAGCTGGTATGGATCAATAATTCCTTTTCGGAATATGAGTAGTATTTTCCAAAAGTATATATTTGATAAAGTGTGCAATTACAAATTAAGTAATTTGCAAATATTTGTTTCTTTTAAAATAATCAAATATTAGTAGAAAATATATTTTAAAATTTTCGTGCAGATTTCGTTTAACCTTACCACACTGTGACGACACGCACTACGTCGCGTTTGCGTCATCAGAACTCCAACAACGCTCAAACGGGGAGGACGTGGGATGAAAGAGTGAAGTGCTTTGTTAGAAACATTATAATTTATTTATTTTTCAAATGTTTCTAATATCGGAATCGTAAAGTACAAAGTATTAGGATAGGTAAATATTATTTGAATGTTATTTTCTTCAGCTTATTTTTTTACATCCGTGCTTCAGCTATTCTATGTTGATCATTTTCAGTTAACTAAAACTTATTTTTAATTGTTGCAGGTTTAGAATCCGAACGCCATCATGGCGTCGGACGAACAATTTTCGCTATGTTGGAACAATTTCCATGCGAATATGTCAGCAGGCTTTCATGGCCTGCTGTCACGTGGAGATTTAGTAGACGTAACTTTGGCTGCCGAAGGCAGATTATTACAAGCACACAAATTAGTTTTATCAGTATGTTCTCCCTATTTTCAAGAAATGTTCAAAATGAACCCAACTCAGCATCCCATAGGTAAGTCGATTTCGATCAGACTTGTTACGGTATTACTTAAAATGTCGTTCGTGTTACTAATATTGTTTTATTGTTGCAGTATTTTTAAAAGATGTTAGTCATTCGGCGCTAAGAGACTTATTACAATTTATGTATCAAGGTGAAGTTAATGTTAAGCAAGAAGAATTAGCGTCATTTATTAGTACAGCGGAACAACTTCAAGTGAAAGGTTTAACCGGAAATTCAAATGAAGAAAGTTCCACGCCATCCAAACCAAAGCCGACCTCAAGGCCAGGCCCGAGGTCGTCACAACAAAGGCAATCTGTTATGACTAAGTTAGAGACTGATTTAGATTCTAAGCCCTCCTCAACTCCAGTAGCAATTAAGAGACCAAATAGGCCGTCAATAGCGTCAAATAATTCATCGTCATCTCAAAGTGGACCTGCGAAACGGAAATGTGTGGATCCTTTAGAAGCTGGGCCGTCAGGATCAGCTAAAGACGAATTTGTAACGATACCAGATGAAGATGAAAATAATGCCGTGGCACCGAAAATGGAACCCGAATTTGTTAACGAAAGTATGTGGGATGAAGATGACGACGGCACGAATAATGATGAAACAAATTTCGGCGAAGATGACTCTAATATGGAAATGACTGGTAAATATTGTTTGTCATACTTTGTATAATAATTTTTCAACTTTTCTTTGTCGTTTTTAACTTTTTTTTTATTTTCTACAGGCTTTGATAGTTCGGCAACGGGAGATGGTAATCTTACTGGAACTGGGGAAGGTGGAGCTGTAGGTGATGCACAAGGTAGGTTTACTCTTCAATTGCTGGGTTAGCTTCTATTATGATAATATAATAGAAGGTAGCTTCTACAAAAAGTCGCAAATTTTTGTGATCTAAATTTTTATTTCAATTTTATCGGTATAGATTTAACAAATAGATCACGAAAGTTCTAGAATGTAAGTGAGATTTGTAAGTTTAGTATTAGTCAAGGTAACTAGTACCTTATTTTCTTGTAATTTATTGAAATGTTACAGGGTGTCGCGTAAGACCTAGCTCTTATCGAGGCATAAGGTTTTGTTTCAATGGTAATGGTAATTGTGGATATGGTAAGGTTAGGTAAAGTGGATTCATGCCTATCTGTTGTGACACTGGTGCTTATAATTGTAAAGGTATTGGTAGGTATTCTGGTCAAAGGTAATCTGCTTATTGAGTGGTAACAAATGTACGAAATAAACTAGTTTGTTTTCATTCAATGGGCACCGGTAACAGGTCTGGTAATATTTTTGGTTAAGTGTGTGAAAATCTAAGTAAAGGTAAGTTACTACCCGACCAAGCCAACTAGACTAATGTCAAAGCATGCTCTCGCACTTGGGCGCGTCACTAGCAATGCATAAGTGCAAGAGCATGATTTGACAGTCTAAGGCTGGTTTTACAGTCACGCGTTTGGCAGCGCCGTTGGAGCGCGCGCGTTCCAAGACGAAGAAAACGTACGGACGAACGGCGCTGCTCAAGCGCGCGACTCTGAAACGCAACTACTACCCCCATACATCTTCGAACGCGCGGCGCTCCAACGGCGCTGCCGAAACGCTTAACGATAAAACCAGCCTAGTTTGCTTGGTCGAGAGTGCCTGAAACAGCCCAATAGCGACCAGGTTGCGACAGTTCTGCAGCCTAGCCGCTAGTGCTCTTATTTGGGCGGAGCGGGAAACTCGTCTAGCCCGCCGATTTCACGTCCGTGGCCTTAGTACTTTGTAGTGTAGGGCCTCTGCCTCGAAATCTGCGGTGCGGGAGCGAAGAGTTTGGTCATACTTGTATCTCTGTCGCGTAGCATCGAAGCGTATCGTGTACTCAAAATAGGTACGTTTCTAGAGATCATGATACGCTTCGATGCTACGAGACGAAGATCTGATACGCGGTCATGTAAGGGCCGGGACACAAAAAGACATGACGTCGCGTCGTAGAAACGTGTGCGTCCCCCCAGAAAGCCCAATCGAGCTAGGTGTATTTTCAATATATCAGAATTTAGAGCAAAAATAGAGCACCTCTACAGTCAAGTAAAAAAATTGGAGCATTAATACGAACGACGCTGCGAGCTAAAAACCGTGGGCTTGCTGACGTCCTGTCCCGTCAGCACGCCCAAGCTAGATCTCGGGAACCGTTGAGAGTACTATCGTGTATTGTGGTTCAAATTTTCGAGCAAAATTGGAGCACTCTGCTCCCGTGAAATCAACTTCGAAACTAGAATGTGAAAGGAGTTAGACGTGATTAACCGGTGGGCTTGCTGGCGTCCTGTCCCGTCAGCAAGCCCACGCAGATCTCTGAAACGGTAATGATTTGGATTATGATTAAAAACTCTACAATAGAGCCCTATTTAGAGCACTCTGCTCCAAAAAAAATATTAATGTAGCTTCAATAGTTATCGAGTTACAGGCCTTTGAAAACGGGCTTGCTGACGTCGCGTCCCGTCAGCAAGCCCATTTGGAGCGTGAAAACTACTGAACGGAGAGTCGTCAAAAATATCTCAAATCGTAGCTTAGAGTGAGAGAACTATGCTCCAAATAGATCAAAATCCTAGGTTCTACGGTTTTCGCGCTATCAGCGAAAAACACTTCAGCCGCCAAAATTTGTCGATTTTCACAATCGCGCGACGTTGCCGTTCCGCGCAACAAGCAAATGAACGCTTCATTTGCCGTTGGTGTACACGAGAATGAACCTTCAGATGGTTTATTTAAGAGTCTCTTTACTTGCAATCCTAAGATGGCACGTAGTTTATGTCTGATATAATAGACCAGCAGCTATCGTTGCTAATTCGACATTTGTAATCTTCTTGTAAGTTCATGTAAAAGTAAGCTTGTTTGCCTACTCCCTATATTGAAATGTTACCTAATAATATTTCATTTGATGTGATGTGAGTCAGCACAGCATGATTAAGGGCCTACACGAGCCATAATGGCGCCGCCATTAGTTAAAAATAATTACTCACGTAAGTAGTACCTACTTTTACCCATAACTCTGGAATTGTTGAAGGACTATTTTCGAGATTCGGCATGTAGTCACGACTATTTCATGAATATTTTTTGGCATACCTACTCAAAATTGATTTTCATGAAGGTTTCAAAAGTGAGGATTATAGCGAAATGGACACAAATAAAGAGATGATTGTGCACATGAAACTTTACATAATTTTAGTGCCATTTTATGACTAAAAATGTGATAAAAATTGTTGTATAACTTTGCTTAAGCACTATACCTACCTATTGTTACGATGTTTACTTATATTGTCTGTTAGTTTATTTTAAATTTACACTACAATAAATGAAACGCTATATTTATTTAATCATAATCGTAGTAAAGTAACATAAGAAACCAAATGATGATTAAGACTGTTTTATAAGAAGCAAAGGTGCGAAAGGTACCTTCAGGCATCTTACCTATTCTAATTTATAAACAAGACTGATTTGTAACAATTATAACATTTACACATTTGTATGTTTCTTGTTTTATTTCAACACTTCTATTAAGATCACAACTTCACAAGCCTAAGTGGCGCCGCCATCAGTTAAAAAATAATTTCTCAGTTAAAAATAATAGATATTACACAGCTTTCTATATTTTGCCGATTGATTGTTTCTAAATAAATGCCTAACTTGAAAACTGAGTTTTCGTTTAAAAGTAGGTACTACTTACGTGAGTAATTATTTTTAACTAATGGCGGCGCCATTATGGCTCGTGTAGGCCCTTAATCATGCTGTGCTGACTCACATCACATCAAATGAAATATTATTAGGTAACATTTCAATATAGGGAGTAGGCAAACAAGCTTACTTTTACATGAACTTACAAGAAGATTACAAATGTCGAATTAGCAACGATAGCTGCTGGTCTATTATATCAGACATAAACTACGTGCCATCTTAGGATTGCAAGTAAAGAGACTCTTAAATAAACCATCTGAAGGTTCATTCTCGTGTACACCAACGGCAAATGAAGCGTTCATTTGCTTGTTGCGCGGAACGGCAACGTCGCGCGATTGTGAAAATCGACAAATTTTGGCGGCTGAAGTGTTTTTCGCTGATAGCGCGAAAACCGTAGAACCTAGGATTTTGATCTATTTGGAGCATAGTTCTCTCATTCTAAGCTACGATTTGAGATATTTTTGACGACTCTCCGTTCAGTAGTTTTCACGCTCCAAATGGGCTTGCTGACGGGACGCGACGTCAGCAAGCCCGTTTTCAAAGGCCTGTAACTCGATAACTATTGAAGCTACATTAATATTTTTTTTGGAGCAGAGTGCTCTAAATAGGGCTCTATTGTAGAGTTTTTAATCATAATCCAAATCATTACCGTTTCAGAGATCTGCGTGGGCTTGCTGACGGGACAGGACGCCAGCAAGCCCACCGGTTAATCACGTCTAACTCCTTTCACATTCTAGTTTCGAAGTTGATTTCACGGGAGCAGAGTGCTCCAATTTTGCTCGAAAATTTGAACCACAATACACGATAGTACTCTCAACGGTTCCCGAGATCTAGCTTGGGCGTGCTGACGGGACAGGACGTCAGCAAGCCCACGGTTTTTAGCTCGCAGCGTCGTTCGTATTAATGCTCCAATTTTTTTACTTGACTGTAGAGGTGCTCTATTTTTGCTCTAAATTCTGATATATTGAAAATACACCTAGCTCGATTGGGCTTTCTGGGGGGACGCACACCGTAGAAACTTGAATTTCTGCGACGCGACGTCGTGCCATATATCGTAGCACGTCACGATGTCGCGTCGTAGTTTTTCACTGGGAATCTACGCACGACGTAAAGCCGGGTCCAGACGAGTGAGGCTGGTTTTAGGCTGGTTTTACAGTCACGCGTTTCGGCAGCGCCGTCGGAGCGCGCGCGTTCCAAGACGAAGAAAACGTACGGACGAACGGCGCTGCTCAAGCGCGCGACTCTGAAACGCAACTACTACCCCCATACATCTTCGAACGCGTGGCGCTCCAACGGCGCTGCCGAAACGCTTAGGCTGGTTTTATTGTAGAGCGTTTGGCAGCGCCGTTGGAGCGCGCGCGTTCCAAGACGAAGAAAACGTACGGACGAACGGCGCTGCTCAAGCGCGCGACTCTGAAACGCAACTACTACCCCCATACATCTTCGAACGCTTGGCGCTCCAACGGCGCTGCCGAAACGCTTAACGATAAAACCAGCCTTAACGATAAAACCAGCCTTAGGCTGGTTTTATCGTAGAGCGTTTGGCAGCGCCGTTGGAGCGCGCGCGTTCCAAGACGAAGAAAACGTACGGACGAACGGCGCTGCTCAAGCGCGCGACTCTGAAACGCAACTACTACCCCCATACATCTTCGAACGCGCGGCGCTTCAACGGCGCTGCCGAAACGCTTAGGCTGGTTTTACAGTCACGCGTTTGGCAGCGCCGTTGGAGCGCGCGCGTTCCAAGACGAAGAAAACGTACGGACGAACGGCGCTGCTCAAGCGCGCGACTCTGAAACGCAACTACTACCCCCATACATCTTCGAACGCGCGGCGCTCCAACGGCGCTGCCGAAACGCTTAACGATAAAACCAGCCTTAACAATAAAACCAGCCTTAGAATCACGCTGACCATCGGCGCTGACAGCTCAGCGCGTAGCTTGTCAGCGCCGAGGTTCAGCGCGTAGCTTGTCAGCGCCGAGGTTCAGCGCGAGACGTTTCAGTATCGTGCTGATCACTTTGGAGTACAGACGCACAAAAATGCAAAAGGTTTCAAGCTGACGACGTCCACTCGGCTCGATACTAGAACGCTCACTGAAGAGTGAAGTCTCAAGGGGGTGACAGACGCGCGAGTAAGTACGCGGACTTATGGCTCGACGATCTTAATCGCCTGTGTGTCAGCAAAGAGCCGCGAGTCGCGCGCCGCGAGCCGCGAGCCTGGGGGTTACCATGCCCCCAGGCTCGCGGCGCGTGTTTGCGATTCTCGTGTGTCGCCGACGCGAGTCGAGTAAGTCCGCGAACTTAAAACCCGCGTACTTTAAGTTCGTACGTGTGTCACCCCCTAGAGGCCCGCGAGCGGCGGTGAGTGCCGACGGGTACGCGGCGCCGATGAGCGACGCGTACGCCCGCGGACAGGTCAGCGCTGACCCGTACGCGCTGATAGCTACGCGTTATTTTAAAACGTTTCCTAGAAGTTCATACATTTTGGCTGTCAGCGTGACTCGAACCAGCCTAACGTGTAATGTAATTCACCGTGTAATGTAACACGAATTCTACGTGTGGACGGCACTACGAGCATTAACATGTAACGCTCGGGGTTTATCCATCGGCTGTCGGTTTTCGCGCGAGCACAAAGGCTCGTTTGGACAATTCGCTTTGAGTTCGTGTGCCGTCCACACCGTTGACGCGTTACGCTCGTCTGGACCCGGCTTAAAAAATGACTACATCGTACGACGTCCCACGACACGACGTCGCGTCGTGGTACGGCACGACCACGTATTAACATCATGCTGCCGGTAGTAGGTATCTAAAAATGCTAAAATAGCGTTAGTTGCGGCAACCATTTTTAGGGTTCCGTACCCAAAGGGGAAAAACGGGACCCTATTACTGAGACTTCGATGTTTGTCCGTCTGTCTGTTCGTCTGTCTGTCTATCTCCATGCTGTAACTCAAGAACGGTAGTAGCTAGAGCGTTGAAATTTGTACAGATTGTTTATATCTGTTTCCGCTAAGGGTCTACAGTCTACACAGACGGACCGCATTTCAACTGCAATCTAACCGCAAATTGCAGTTCAAGTGCAGTTTGAATGCAGTTGACACGACTGCAATAGAACTGCAAACCAAATAGTTCACACGACTGCACGCCAATTGCAACTGAACTACAATCTGACTGCGCGTTTGGTTTGCAGTTCTGTCGCAGTCGTATTGCAGTCGTGTCAACAGTTAGGGTTGCCAACCTCAAATTAAAAAAAACAGGATTTGAAGTTGGAAAAACCAGGACAGTTCAGTATAAAAACAGGACACATTAAGGGGGCGACTAACCCAAAATTATTGTCGATTTTTTAATTCATTTTCATACTTGAAAATAAGCCCTAAATTGTTTCATTTTCTAAATATACTACATTATATTTCCAAGAATTTGATTTGATCGAAAACACGATATCTTATCTCTATAGAAAAAAATCACAAAGATGCATCTAATTTTCACCAATTTTTCATATTATATTGCCGTAACCGTGCGTTAAACCAAGTTAATATTTTAACACATTGTTTGTATAAAATTCTATCATTGAGACACTGACCTGGCGGATTTTTAAAATGTTGTATATTTATCGAGTTATTAAAAAAACTAACTTGGTGATGATTCCGCGTCATACTTTTTCACCTGGCATAATATGAAAGACGGGCGTGAGTGTAAAGAGAGAAGGACGATGTTTGATTTTTTGTGTTATTTTTACTGCTTTGATTTACTGCGCTACCATAGTAGAGCGAAAGAGATATCATCAAATGGCACGTTGCGCCTTTGTTTTTAATTTGAAATAGCATGGCAGCGCGGCAACGCAACTACTTGCGAGTTGCGACTTGCGAGTTGCGAGCCGTGCGGCCGCTCGTAGCGTAATTTGAAAAGAGGCGCGCGAATTTTAAAATTAAAAAAAAACCATGACAATCCAGGACGCTGCTTAAAAACTACCCAGGACGTCCCAGGACACTACAAGAACCAGGACATGTCCTGGGAAAACAGGACGGTTGGCAACCCTATGTCAACTGCATTCAAACTGCACTTGAACTGCAATTTGCGGTTGGATTGCAGTTGAAATGCGGTCCGTCTGTGTAGACCCTACCCCTAACCCTAAATATAACAACAAAATATACTAAAAACAAAATTATGTTATTATTTACTAGCGACCCGCCACGCCGTCGCACGGGTATAAAATATATAGCCACTGAAAAAATGATTTAAATCGATGATAGCCTTAGATGATCCTTCACGTGGTCTACTTCTTTAAATCTGTGCCAAATAACATAAAAATTGCTCCAGTTGTTCGCGAGATGAGACCTTTCAATTCCCCCGTTTTTTTCCACATTCTCCTATTAGTCTTAGCGTGGTAAAATATAGCCTATAGCCTCAATAAATAGGCTATCTAACACTGAAATATTTTTTCAAATCGGACCAGTAGTTCCTGAGATTAGCGCGTTCAAGGTACAGGTTTGGGGATTTCGGCGTTGCTTAAACAACTGAAAGTATAAGCTAACACATCAATTTGATTGGTCATCATCATCACAACCATAATTATACCATGGCTCATCACACTATGACCCAATTATTGGTACTTTTCGTGATATTTTCCATCGAAGCAGATGTTTTTGATGATGATTTCGCTGTTTGAAGACAGATTTTCAAAATTCTTTTTGTGTTGTATAGAGTTCAACTCTAATTAGGTACCATGTTCACAAAAGTGGTGATCTGATGATGGAATCCTTGAGGAATCGAGGGGACTCCTTGAAATTTGTATGGAAACATATAGTGATTTTAATTATTTCTGAAGCATTCGAGGTCGAGGTTCGAGGGTGAGGCTACAAATAAAATAAGATTTTGCACCAGGTTATACCCTGGATCCAAAGGTACCGAACAGAACTTTTGAATGCTTATAGGTACAGGTTCGGCGATTTCGGCGTTGTTTAAACAACTAAAAGCATAAGCTAACACATCAATTTGATTGGTCATCACACTATGACCCAATTATTGGTACTTTTCGTGATATTTTACATCGAAGCAGATGTTTTTGATGATGATTTCGCTGTTTGAGGACAGATTTTCAAATTTCTCGTGTTGTTGTATAGGATATAATCTTAATTTTGTATACTTAACAATTACGAAAGTGGTGAGCTGATGATGGGATCTATGAGCAATCGAGGGAAATCCTTGATATTTATCAAAACACTCATAGTGGTAAAAATGTTGTTTCTAGTAAATTAAACATAATATTATGTTACGAATAAGAGAAATTTCATACAAAGGTGTCTCTTGGTCCAAAAGCACTGAACAGAACTCCTGAACCTTTAAAGATAAAAGTTTGGAAATTGCAGCATCGCTTAGATAACTGCAAGCATTTACCACAATTTCATCACTTAGTAACATAATGTGAATAGTTAACATTCGTATTGGTTATTTACGCATAAAGCCTTATTTTGTAGATACTTAACTAAAAAGAGTTAAATTATTATTTTTAACAAAAAAATTAAAACCGACTTCCAAGGTAAAAACAATAGTAATATTATGAACTAAAAAGTATTAAATAACTCTTACTCTTTAACAGTGCCTTTTTCAGAGTTCGTCTAAATCTCAACTATTTCTGTACATACTACAGTCTTCATTAGTTTGAAGACGGTACCAGTTCCAAAAGTTTCAGATATTCTGACATTGAACTCACGATTAAATTAGCTGGTACCGACTTCGAAGTAATGAAGACTGTAGTATGTACAGAAATAGTTGAGATTTAGACAAATTCTGAAAAGGGCACTATTAAAGAGTAAGAGTTATTTAATACTTTTTAGTTCATAATATTACTATTGTTTTTACCTTAGAAGTCGGTTTTAATTTTTTTGTTAAAAATAATAATTATGTTAAGTTGAGCCAGAATGGATGCGTTGGTTCTGAATGCAATCCATGGGATTCGGAGCATTTTCTCCAGCACCACATCTCGAAGGCGTCGATACGTCTGCGGTCTGCAGACTTCAGAGTCCATGTCTCGGATCCATAAAGAAAGATGGAAAATATGAGCGTTTGCACTAGTTTCGTCTTGGTTTTTAGCGAAATCTTTCTGTCACGCCAGGTTTTATGCATTTGAGACATGGCACTCTTAGCCATCCCAATTCTCCTACGTATGTCTGGTTCGCAGGAGCCGTTATTTGTGATAGTGGACCCAAGGTATACGAATTCGCTAAACACTCCTAGTTTTAGAGCGCCAGTCAATGGTAGTGTGTTTCCTCTATCTATGACCATTATTTTGGTTTTCCCTTTGTTAATTGAGAGGCCCAGGGTATTGCTGATTTGCTCCATTTTCGCCAACAATTCTTGCATCCCGACTTCATTTGCAACCAAGAGAGTAGTGTCATCAGCATATCGGAGATTATTTAACTTTTTTCCACCTATGTGGACGCCTCCCCTCTATAAGGTCACAGGTTTTCCGCATAATGTATTCGCCGTATGCGTTAAATAAAATTGGTGAGAGAATACAGCCCTATACCTAAGCCAAAACTTAAAAGGGATGGGACGTCATATCCTTGATCCTTACTACGCCACGGCTATTGCAATAAAAAGACGGGATGAGATATATTGGATGATCTGGAACCCCAAGTTCTTTTAGTACTTACTACAAGGAATTCCAGTCGACGCAGTCGAAGGCTTTGCTATAGTCGACAAAGCACATTATTACAGGTGTGTTATACTCATATGATTTTTCAATGACCTGCCTAATGTTTAAGATCTGTTCGCGAGTTCCCCTTCCCTTAACAAAGCCTGTTCTTGAGGAATTTGCCAGTCCAAGTAATGCCGAATGCGTCTGTTAATGATATGGAGTAGGATTTTACTTGCATGTGATATTAGGGCCAATGTGCGGTAGTTCTCACATTGCTTTGTAGAGCCTTTCTTGTGTAAAGGTAGCACAGTTGACTCGGTCCAATCTTTTGGTCACTCGCCAGTGGTCCAGATCTTATTGAGGATTGCATGCAGTACGTCTACACCGGTCTCGCCTAGTAATCTAAGATCTTCTGCGATTATTCCATCAGGACTTGGAGCCTTCTTTAATTTAAGGGAATTTATCGCAGTCAGCATCTCGGAACGCTTGGCTCCAAACTTATATTGTTCCAGTTCTCTACAGGCTTAGGTTGTTTTTAAGGGCCTCTTTAAAGAGTCGTTGAGAAGAGTATTTAGTTGATTCCAGGATATGTCAGCCGAGCTCAAGTCCAAGCACAAAGACCTCAACCTGTCCTCCATGGTCTGTCGAAAAGCGTTTCTTTCATCTTCATTCAATTGGTGACGTTTGTTGATAATGCGTTTTCTAGGTGTTTTAAGGCGCAGATTAAAGAAAGCCACAAGGAGATTGTCATCAGAACCACATTCAGCTCCTGGAAACGTCTTAACATTGCTAACAGATGATTTCCATCGGGAATTGATAAGGATATAGTCAATTTAATTTCTGTATCTATCACCTGGTGATTTCCATGTATACAATCTTCTAGGATGGTGTTGAAAGCAGGTGTTTAAAATAACAAGATGTCGGCTAATGCAGAAACTGATTAGTCTGTCGCCTCTCTCATTTCTAGAACCAAGTCCATGACGCCCCATAACTTCGTGTAGGTCGTCTTTGGTAGTTTTGCCGAACTTTGTATTCCAGTCCCCAAGTATTAAAGTTGTTTCTCGGTTTGGTATAGATCAGTGGTCCCCAACCTTTTTTTCATGCGGGCCACAAACATGTTTTGGTCTTGGTGTCGCGGGCCGCAACAAAAATTTTGTAGGATTAAAAAATAACATTCTTCAATATTAACGATTTTAAAGTGGAAAAAATTTAACGACTATCACGTAGATTTTACGTTATTTTGCCGGTGGGCGTGAATTTAAAAATTGTTTAACATCACGCGGGCCACAAATAAAGTCCCGGCGAGCCGCATGCGGCCCGCGGGCCGCGGGTTGGGGATAGCAGAGTCTAGCGTTTCTTCCAACTTTCCGTAAAACTGTTCTATCTCTTCCCCCAATTACTGTGAGGTGGGAGTATATTATATTGATACTAGCTGTCCCAGTGAACTTCGTGTCACTTTAAAACCGTCCCTGGACTTAAACGAATATTTTAAGACTAAAATCAGCCCAATCCGTTCAGCCGTTTACGAGTTTTAGCGCGACTAACACATTTAAAAAATCCATTTTTATATAATAGAAGACTAACTGTCCCGGCAAACGTTGTTTTGCCATGATATAAAGTATTTCCGATTTCGCCCATATTATTTTATCGAAGTGGCTAATTTATAAGTATGTCACAAGTGGCTAATTTATAAAATCAGTAAAGCCGTCCATCGCTATCCCGTGACCCGCGTCACACGAACAATGGTCGTCGTCAGTCTCGAGTTCTAATAATTTACTATTGTTTATTCAACAAATGCACTTATCAATATAATAAGTACCCAGTAGCCGATTCTCAGATCTACTGAATATGCATATAAAATTTGGTTAAAATCAGTAAAGCCGTTTCGGAGGAGTTCGTGGACTAACATTGTGACACGAGAATTTTATATATAAGAAGATGATGTGTAAAGCGCAAGGGTTAGTATTTAATTTCATCGTCATAATTCGATCTGATATTGGGTTGTAACCAAGAACATAGCGGTTTAGTTTATCGGGTATTAAGATGCCTACCCCTTTCAAGCTGGAGTCGTCCGGTCCAGAGAAATAAAACGTGTTCCCAGAAGATGTTTTAAAATGGCCATTGTTTCGCATGTGGGTCTCACTTACAGCCAGTATATCGATTTTGTTGGTGTCCATTTCCTTCTCTACGATGCTCAGTTTGCCTGGTTTGAGTAATCCTCTAATCTTCCAGGCTGCTATACGATGACGTTTACGTATTGATGTTTTTAAATGTTTAGAGGTGGTAGATACGCTGATAAATCCTCCAAGTGGAACTTCGGTAGGATATTTCACACCATTTCTCCCGGGTACCGAATGGCGCCGAGTGTTAGTCGGGTCGTCCAACAAATCGCTCTCATTGTTCTCAGTACTCATGGTGGGGGGTGTGTACTCATGGTGGACAAGGGACACATAATAATATATATTATTATGTATGTATTTTTTGTGTAAGTACGTATATTTACGTACACAAAAAATACATACTGCAGCTGTACTTCTATAATGAGCCGGGAAGTATTAAAAGATTAAAAGACTGAAAATTCTGCCGAAAGGTGGCGTCCAGCGTCATACTGCACAATGGCCATAATTCGCTAAATAGTGGAAACAATCGACATTATATTATGGGAACAACACTCTTTAGTCACTTTACACACAACACATTAATACATAAGAACAATAATTATAATTGCGTAATATTGCATTCGGCCCTTTGAAAACCACTGTCCAATGAAATATAGTCTCAAGTCTGGCTATATTTTAGTCGGTTGAGAGTTAAACCCAGTATTAAAATGTGTATGAAAAATTATACATATTTGACGCGGACGAAGTCGTGAGCAATAGCTAGTGTGAAATATATTATATCCAACAGATTAAATATACCCTTTCTACACCTGTTTATTAAGGATAGCTCCTCAAAGTAACGTTAATTACTATTGATTTTGTGAACATAAGGTGCAAAAATAAATGAACTAAAATAATCGTAGCTCAGCTCCGATATTAGAGATCAACTACGATAACATGGCGCGCCCCTCCAGAATTCAAAACTTGAAGTGCGTTGTCAAAACGTTTGAAGTGCGTTGTCTTGCGCGGTAGGCTAGTTATGATTAGTTGACCAACAAATCTTGGTAATAAGTGACATTAACTGAAATATTACTTGTACTGTGATTGGTTGAATACTTACTACATACAAACTCTTTCATAAGGATGTGACTACACACATTGAAACAGTCATTTGGAGGGGCGCGCCATCTTATCGTAGTTGATCTCTACTTAGAACAATTTTTATTACTAATATAATAATATGTTTCTCTAATATAGCGCTACAAAATAGTAATGGTTTTATCCCTGGCCGCTGGAAAAAAAATGAGGCCACAGGTCCATACAAAGTTACCCAATGCCCTATAAGAAAGTAGTCGAAGAGCGTTTGTGTGCCAAAGTCTATTATGACTATGCGGGCGGAGATCACTGGCTAGAAAAATAGACAGACTCTCTATTCAGTATTCTCGCCAGTATCGGCAGCCATCGTTGGCTGCCAATACTGGCACAACGCGTTGTGACTTGTGAGCAATTTTTTCGCGATCTGAGCGATTTCGGTCTTTGAGCGTAACATATATACCATTGCGAAGATTTCTGTAGACCTGTAGGGGTATTCTATGTATATTGTATGAGTATTGTTCATGTATGTAAACGGCAGTATAGCCAGTGATCGGATAGAGGCGCGCACGATTTGTTGCGCCCAATAAATATTCAATATAATATCTCTGATTATCATTCCCGTAGGGGGTCTCCTAAATTGGTGACCCCGACGTGATTTTTGTGTGGAACAGTGATGAACCCCGCTGTGGCTGCTTTTCATAGTACACAATACTTAGTACATTATTTTGATAAATCTCGTAGGGTTCAGCCTGCGTTTGCAATGTAAGCGGAAAAAATGTAATTATTTGCGACATCACATTAGAAACCCAAAAAATAACAGTATTTCTTCACTATTTAATGAATATTATTATACTTATAAACCATCCTCTTTAATCACTCTGTCTATTAAAGAAAACCGCATCAAAATCCGTTGCGTAGTTTTAAAGATTAAGGCCCAATCTCACCAACGTCTGTTAGTGTTAACAGCTTGTTAAAATGTCATGCCTTCTCTATCATTCATATGAAAAACGAAAGAGGGAACGTGATACTAATTCGAGCATTAACTTTAACAGTCATTGATGAAATTGGACCTAAAGGGAACAAAAGGACATCAGGAAAAAAGCGACTGTTTTATACTTACTTATACTACGCAGTGATAAGACGTAATAACCATGGTGTTCACACGGCGCGTTGGGTCGTCGCAACACACACATGACGGACAGCAGCCCCCGAGACGAAGCAGGAGAGGGTGTTGACGTTAAGACTTAAGGCCATCCCCCGAGCAAACGACCTTGACCATACATTTGCCGCGTCGCCTTAGTTAGTTCAAAATTGACCTAAAAAAAATTAAAACGTGGAATATGTAGTTTATGATATTGTCGATATATTGGCGTGTGTTTCAAATAAGAGTAATTTGTAAATACTAAGGAGATGCTGAATGTATGCTTGAATTTCAATAAATCGGTTTTACTTTGGAAGCTGATATCATTAGTATAATAAACAATTATTATTTTTAACAAAAAATTAAAACCGACTTCCAAGGTAAAACAATAATAACGCCTATTCTTGAATTTTTGGGTTTCGCCAGAATCCGGCTGCAGTGCGTCGTCTAAATAAACAAGACGACATAATCGGTGCATTAAAAAAGAAAAAAAAAAGTAGTATTGGTTTTATCTGGGATGATGATTTATTATAGGTAGAATCTTAGTAGAAATTTCTAATTATAACATCCTTATAATATGAACTAAAAATTATTAAATAATTATTCCTTTCTAATAGTGCCTTTTTCCGAATTCGGCTAAAACTCAACCATTTCTGTACTCAATCTTCATCATTTTGAAGTCGGTACCAAATATAGCTGAATCTTCAGTCTGCCAAAATATATGAAACTTTTGTAACTGGCACCGACTTTAAAATTATGAAGATTGAGTACAGAAATAGTAATTGAGTTTTAGCCGAATTCGGAAAAAGGCACTATTAGATAGGAATAATTATATAATACTTTTTAGTTCATATTATAAGGATGTTATTGTTGTTTTACCTTGGAAGTCGGTTTTAATTTTTTGTTAAAAATAATAATTTCACTCTTTTTAGTTTTTTCGCGTACTATGTACGTACACCTGTATACAATGATATTTTATATAAAAAACTATATGTTTTTTTTTTTTTTTTTTTTTTTTCTTATTTATTAGGCTTGTGTCGAAACCGACAATGCCAGCCTCATAAATTACATCCAAATTATAAACTTCATTACTAACAATTTGCAAAACTATATGTTGAATATCTTTTTTTTAATATGCAATAAGGGGGCAAACGAGCAAACGGGTCACCTGATGGAAAGCAACTTCCGTCACCCATGGACACTCGCAGCATCAGAAGAGCTGCAGGTGCGTAGCCGGCCTTTTAAGGGGTAATAGGGGAGGGTAGGGAAGGAAATAGGGAAGGGAAAAGGGTAGGGGATCGGGCCTCCGGTAAACTCACTCACTCGGCGAAACACAGCGCAAGCGCTGTTTCACGCCGGTTTTCTGTGAGGACGTGGTATTTCTCCGGTCGAGCCGGCCCATTCGTGCCGAAGCATGGCTCTCCCACGTCAGAGATATATTTAGAGAGATATCATTGCCTGTACAATATTATTCTACGTATCTTATTACAAGCTCACCGGTGAGCGAGACACAATAGAATAACAATAGATTTCCAAGAATCCACGATCGAAGGATACTGAACTGGCTTAGCTTTTGTTAGACAAAAACTTGACAAAACACTAATCTATTTTAGTACAGAAAATGACCGAAATCGCCTAGACTTTGTTAGCTAAATAATTGTTTCTAACATTGCAGCTACAAATGCTATTCAATTTGATACCGATATGGTAAATACATCGTCATCGTTAGCTTTAAAAATATGTAGGTGGATAGTTACATGAAAATTGTTATTATTTTAATGTTACAGTAATGAAAATACTTACTCGTTTCTATTCTGTATTTATGTGACAAAAAATACCAATTAACTAACGAACTTTAATTAATAGGTAAGAAACAGGTACATAACTACACACTTGTTGAGAGTACAAATAATTATAAAACTATCTTAGATGAATGATTGGTTTTTGATCTGACTGATCATTTATAGCTAAGAAAACTACAATATTTTTTCTAGCATAGTTAGTATACCTCTAATGTAAAATATAAAACGCAGATAATAATTTTTATCACGATTAGTTTAATATTTTTACAATTTAAACGTAGTTGGTAACAGTCAGTCTTATTAATTTATAAAAAGTATGCTGTATGGCACGCTCGCGATAAACAAATATTATGGCGGTGAGCCTCTACTCGACTAGATTTTGTAAGTGCATTTTATTTGAAAATATCAAGGCAAAAAGCTAATCCATTTGTCAATTTTTTTACTGAGATAGAATAAGTATAATTGTAGAGTAATATGCAGAAACAAAAGCTCATCTATTAGAGTCTGGCTCGTGACTCAAACGGTATATAGCCTTTGTAAATACGCCGCGCCGCCCGGTCTGGTAGGTACCCGGCCGCGCCGCCGCTCCGCTCGCTTGACAGCCCTAGCAGATTGTAGCAAGCGAGACCGCACACAGTTATTGTACTATGAACGCTAAACACAATGCAAAAGGTTGAAATTAGGTTGTTTTCATGTGTTGTTGTGAGATAGGCATGTTACTTGTATTATCGAAGCAGCTTACTTCTCAGAAGTAATGTCAAATGTGTGCCTTATGCTCTGGACTTAAGGCTGAATTTGTTATGTTCAATTTTGGTGACATTGGTGACCCTGATGTGGTAATGATGATGATGAATGTAATTTGCATAGTAGCATATGCTTTCAGTTCTTAAAATAGCGCCTAAACCCCCAAACTTGTATCTATAAGGAATCCGGAGTTCTCTTAGTATCTTCGGAACCATAGTATACCTCGGTGCAAAATCTTGCGATTTGGTAGCATATGCTTAGGATGCTTCTCATAAAACCAAAATCACCATATGTTTCCATATAAATTTCGAGGAGTTCCCTCGATTACTCATGGATCCCATCATCAGGTCACCACTTTTGTGAACATAGTACCAAATTGGAGTGAAACCTAATACAACAAAACAAAAATTTCGAAAATCGGTTCACAAACGGCGGAGTAATCGTTGAACATACAAAAAAAAAACCACAGCGGAACATATAACCTCCTCGTTTTTTGGAAGTCGGTTAAAAATAGAAAATTTAAAACGTGGAAAGGAATGTTGATATGCTGAAGATTATTGCTGTATTTTTATTATAACTTTGTAGCTTTCAAATTATGAGTTTATAAGCCCCTAAATACGGTAAATTACGAAATCTCCGTAGGAAACGCCATTAAGACTGCTTAGAACACAAAGCATCGTTATAATGCTGCGAATTGCGATAGCGCAACGCCCGTGTGGCCGGCTATGCGTCAAAATATTCGCGTTGCGAGTTGCGACGACGCAACGCAAATATTATGAGGAAAATGCGGAACTAATCCGCGCGGTTCCCGCTAACTATGTCTGCACAGGGACTTATACTGATACAAGCCATCAGGGTCCAGGATCATCATATCCGGCGCCAACCAAAAAAAAAAAATCATAACCAAATCAACGTTATGAATATCGAGATTCCAGCGGACAGGTGTTTTAAATATTAACATTTAGTGCAGGCTTAAGCACTAACAGTTCCTTATAGTTGCGTGTGTACGGTAAATTATACGGCTATTGCTGAACCAAAGATTTTCTTTGGTAGGATTGGTCCTTGTGGCCCAAGGATGGATTTAAGATGTGGAGCCACCGCGATTTTTGATGCATTTTTTTAAAAATATTAGCAGCTTCAGCTCTGGAGGAAAATAGAGTCTCAATCTGTATAGAGGCATTAATTATGGTACTATTCCAAGTTCGGTACCATATTCGGATGACTTAAGAATGCTTAATTCATTTTAGGATTCATATTTGCACGATAAATATGTTAAACAACGTAAAAAGAAGAAGAAGGAGAACCATTATTTAAACGCGCTATTCTTAGTATGAGTCAGTTATGTAATTCTGGTCCGATTTGAAAAATTCTTTCAGTGTTAGATAGCCCATTTATCAAGGAAGGCTATAGCCTTCCTTGATAAACGGGCGTTAAAGTTAGTTCCAAAAATTCATGATAGATGGCGCTGTGCGTCTCTTACATCGCGGTATTGCTTACACAAATGTCTTTCTATAAGAGGTGGTATCATCATATATCGGATTTTGGATTTTTTCGATTATTATTATGTACTCTTTTACATTATTAAATAACTCAGTAGTAAGTACTTTACCTATGCAGTGACGTAACCTATCAATGATAAATAGTTTATGGGTAAAGTTGTGTAATTGGGGGGCTAAATATACTTTAAAATATGGCATAAATAAAGTTTAATTGAAAAAAATGAAATAAGTTATGTGCACACTTTTTTTTATAAAAACTTTTGACACCAATTTTGTTGACATCGCGCGCTATAAACTGAAGTCCACGCGGACGAAGTCGCGGCCAACAGCTAGTCCTTAATATTAGCGAAAAAATAGAGGAAAATGTGGAAAAAACGGGGGAAATTATTTAAAGCATTTATTTATTTTATTTTTTATTATATTTTATTTTGTTTATTTTATTTTTTCTATCTTTTATCTAAATATTATTCCAAAATTGGCATTCAAACATTCGATTCAATCGAAAATGATACCAAACTGGACTATATACCTAAATCCCACGCAGTTATTGACCTCATACCTTGTTAAAGCTAAAAAACCCCCCCTCCCCCACCTGCATGAAATATTCAGGTGGCTCCACATCGTAAACCCATCTTAGGGATATAAAGATCAATCCTACTAAAGGAAGTCTTTGGTTCAGCAAAAGCCGTATTCCTCGTTTTTTTGTCTTGTACGCACACGACTATTAGGCGAGAAATCACCACAAATATTATAAAAATATATGTGTTGATTTTTTGTCAAGGCCTGATCTAAGCTCCATAGGTAAGTATGTACATATTATAAAATATATAGACTCAGAGTGTGACTTCTTAAATAGCACAGACTTTTCTCAGATGATCAGATCATTTCATCAATTTATAAATTAAATGGAGTATAATATTATTGCTTATTTTTAACCGACTTCCAAAAAACGAGGAGGTTATATTATGTTCGGCTGTGAAAAAAAAAAAAAATATATATATATATATATATATATATATATAATTTTTTTTTACTACGATTACTCCGCCGTTTGTGAACAATTTGGTACCATGTTCACAAAAATGGTGACCTGATGATGGGATCCATGAGTAATCGAGGGAACTCCTCGAAATTTATATGGAAACGCATGATGATTTTGGTTTTATGATAGGCATCTCTCTCTCAATCTTCATAATTTTGAAGTCGGTGCCAGTTACAAATGTTTCAAATATTCTGGCATCTGGATTCAGCTTTATCTGGTACCGACTTCAAAATTATGAAGGAGTACAGAAATAGTTGAGTTTTAGCCGAATTCGGAAAAAGGCAAAAGGAAAAATTATTTAATACTTTTTAGTTCATATTATAAGGATGTTATTATTGTTTTTACCTTGAAAGTCGGTTTTAATTTTTTGTTAATTAATAACGATAACGGTTACGATTACTGAATCTGTTACCCATGGACGCCCGTTTGACAACAAAATACCTACGAGCCCGCAGCATTGATATAGTTAAATTTAATTGTAACCCATTTTCTAGCTATTTTAAACAAATAGTCGAAATAATAAATAGGATGACCTTTAATGATAATAATATTAAATTTTATGGTTTCTGATAAATGATAATAATGGAGGATCTACTCAAGGGCCATGGCGTCCTCTTTGCTTTCTACGGCGCAACAGGGCGCCGCGGCCTCTAGTGCACCGACCATGAAGCTACTATAATAGCTCCATGGCACCGACGTTGCGAACTGCGAACAAAATACAAATTTGTATTCTGTGACTGCGAAGCAACGGCGAACCGATTTACTGTCTCATCCGCCACACGACAATGGCTTATTTTGCATCTCGCTCTATTCCTGTTTCGCAGATTTTTCGCGTTCGGTTCGTCGCGTCGCTGTTTCGCAGTTCGCAGCGTCGGTGTACTAGAGGCGTTAGGTTAGGAGTTAGGGAATCCCTGTCCTATACACATACAGTAAGTATCTGCTGTTATTTGTCAATTACCTGTTACGTCGCTTTCGCACTAAATCATTTTGCTGAGATCCCATTTGCATTGCCACCGTTAATTAGGTATCCTTGCACATGCAAGCTTACAAGGATGTTTTGAAACGTTTATATCATGGGGTCGTGGATGCGCAGCAGTGGATAGTGGTCAATGGCGCTAGCGTTAGTTTATCCATACTAATATCCATATCTACTTAATATTTCAAATACACACTTAAAAGTTAAATACTAATACAATAAATGCGAAAGTGTGTCTGTCTGTCTGCTTGTTACTTCTTCACGCCCAATCCAAACCGCTGAACCGATTTTGGGGATACTTTGAGTCAAGGGACATAGGATACTAATTTTTATCCCGGAAATACGTACGGTTCCCGCGCGATAAACGAATTTTAGCGCAACAGACTTGCGGGCGTCATCTGGTATTTTAATAAATTAAAAAACAACTTCAAAAGTGCTTGACTGAGGTCTGAGCCATCTGGATTGAGATTGTGTACATTGAAATTAGTTTTACGCACAACAACAGATGTCGCACACAACAACCATAATCTCAAATAGTTTTTCTAAAAATTTAAGCAGTCACACTTGCCTCCCAGCTACATTTTCCCGCACTGACCTTACTAATATTAAAGACGCGAAAGTGTGCAGATCTGTTACCTCTTCACGCTTTTGTCAGGGCAAAATGTACGGTTTCAGCCGCGCGATCAACGACTTTCGGCGCAACGGAGTTGCGGGCACTGCGTCATCTAGTAGGTATTATAAAACGTTACACTTTATTATTATGCTATAATTAATATTAATCGTAAATTTAATAATTTACGATTTGAAAATATAATAATATTCCACTTACAACTTTAACATAATTATGTAGAGCCTATAAGCTAGCAATCAACAATCAACATTCAACAGGTACGGCCAAGGTACGGCCAACTAATAAAAACAGTTACATAGGCTGCACTAAAAATATCGGGAATGGAATACTTCCACTATTCCTGTCATATTAAAATCTTTTTAATTGAAAACTCCTTGGTTTAAAAAATCGAATACCATTTATTTATTCAAAAAAAGGTTCTCGGTCTTGTCACAAGGTCTTGTCAAACTTGTTTAGTCGTTGAGAAAATGGAATTGACTCGAGAAAATTCTACAGCGATGATTTATTATGACTTTCGAAGTGGTTTAACACAAAAACAGTGTGTTGATCGGATGATTTCTGCATTTGGTGATGAAGCCCCATCCAAAACCACAATTTATCGCTGGTTTGCTGAATTTCAACGTGGATGTGTCAGGCTCAGTGATGATCCCCGTCAAGGTCGTTCAAAAACTGCAGTCACCCAAGAAAACATTGATGCTGTGCGTAAGCTGGTTGAGGAAGATCGACATGTGACATACCGCGAAATTCAGGCAACTTTAGACATTGGCATGAGTCAAATACAAATAATATTGCATGAACAATTAGGTTTAAAAATGTTGTTTTCCCGATGGATACCGCATTTGCTCTGTGAAGAGCAAAAAGCGGCTCGCGTTACTTGGTGCGTCAGAACTTTCGAAAGATTCCACGCAGGATCCTCAAATCCTGTATAAAACATCGTATCAGGTGACGAATCCTGGATATACGCGTACGAAACCGAAACTAAAAACCAGTCACGAGTTTGGGTGTTCGAAAATGATTTAAAGCCAACAAAAACTGTTCGTTCACGGAGTGTTGCAAAAAAAATGTTGGCCACGTTTGTCTCCAAAACCGGCCATATTGCATTTCTTTGCCACAGGTCGTATCTGAACTCCGTAAAGAGAACTGCAACCGCCGCATCATCCTCCATCACGACAATGCGAGTTCTCACACCGCGCACAAAACAAAAGAGTTTTTAGAGCAAGAAAACATAGAATTATTAGACCATCCGCCGTACAGCCCCGACTTAAGCCCTAATGATTTCTATACTTTCCCTAAAATAAAGAATAAATTGCGTGGTCAGAGATTTTCATCACCTGAAGATTGAAGAAGCTGTGGACGCCTACAAAACGGCCATTTTGGAGACCCCAACTTCTGAATGGAATGGTTGCTTCAATGATTGGTTCCATCGTATGGAAAAATGTGTCAAATTTCGTGGAGAATACTTCGAAAAGCAATAAACACATTTTTAAATAGTACTGTTGTGTCACCTCCTTCATTCCCGAAATTTTCAGTGCCGCCCTCGTACTGTGACGAAAAAAGTGGAATCACCTAAGGGGGCGTCCACAAATTACGAAGGGTGTTTTTCTGAAACCAATGATTAAAGAAACACAGGATCCGAAGCAATTGTCTATGTATAGAGTTGATTACGTCAGTTCGTCGAGAAATTTATAATCATTTAGCTATCTCCTTTTTGCCTGTGCTTTTTTACGTAGGTAAGTGAAAAAAGACAACTGTAAGTTTGAGTGTTTGCCATTTTGAAAGAAATATTCTCTCTCTCTCTCTTCTTTGCGACCTGGTCGCCATTACTAGCCCCCAATATTTGTGGTAGATAAAGTGTCAGAATACGTAAACAAACAGCATTTATTTTCAAAATTTCAATATTATTCTAATTAATTTTGGTAAAAATTGTTTTAGGAAGTGAAATTTGATACCATACTCGAATCCGAAGAAAACAATCAAATTTGTCTTTACATCAGTAAGTTCAGTATTTTACTTCGAAACACACCAGATTTTTAAATCCAGACGACCGTGTTTTCTTAAAATGATCTATTACAAAAGGTTCTATTAATTTCACTGCTTGGTTCCCTATATTTTTGATGTTTTCCGTATAAATTCGTGGTAGTAATATTGTATGAACAATAGTGATATGGCTTTATCGATAAATTTTATTTAAAGTTTTTTTTTTACCTAATTTCATCACTTTTAGAATGTATAGGTGTTTATTTCTACTTTTAGATTACCTAATGATGAAGCAAAAAGAAAAGAGTGGATAAATATTATAGGTGCAGAAAATAACATGAACAAAAAAAGGATATAATGTAATGTAAATAAAATTACGACCTCCGTGGCGCAGTGGTGAGCGCGTTGGTATCTCAAGCCGGAGGTCGCGGGTTCGAGTCCCGCCGACGGAACAAAAAGTTTATAAAGTTCCTGGGTCATGGATGTGTATTAAATATGTGTATCATTTAATAAAAATCTTAAATATATGTATAGTATAAAAGTATTAAATATATACAATGTGTCCCAACACCGGTGTTCGATCCTTTAATGTCATGATCTATGGCAGGGGTCACCAAATGGCGGAGCGCGGTCCGCATCCGGACCGCCGACCCATTGTGTGCGGACCAAGCGTGTTCGAAGATGATCTTTGTTCATCTCAGGACTCAACATGTATATTTTATAGCTTGCATCAATATTTCACTCCAAACTTCAGAGAGATAATTAGCTGCAAAAATGGTTACTTTTCTCATTGATATGTAAATAAATACCTTTGTAATTTCCGTAATTACCTTTTTTTAATAAATATTTTTTTATAAAATGTTTGGACCGCCAAGGTCATTTCATGTCTTAAAATGGACCCCGAGCGAAACTAATTGGTCACCCCTGATCTATGGCATATTTTATCGACAAATTGGCTCTGAAAATTTTTCTCTCTCTCACGGTTGTAAAATGGCAGCCATTTTAATGTTTCTCGGGCTTTCACACTAATCTGACCAGTACTTCTCATTAGACGTGTGCGCCGACGGCGAGCCGGTCAAAAATCGGCGGCGGCGGCGTGATTTCGGCGTGATATCGGCGTGAAGAATTGATATAAAACTGCATAATTTAATTTGAGATTATACGGGGTGTGCGGCGAGTGCGCTCTCAAAAAGCGGCATGAATCCAACGCGCGGTGCGGTACAGCTAGGTACCGTCACGAGTTTTGAGAGCTCGGCAAAAGTAGTGGGGAGACTTGCGCATGTGTAAACTCGCGCTCAAGGTAAATTATAAGAAAAGTCAATTATTAAGAAAATAAAATAAAAGTAAAAGGAAAAATAAAATAAACAAAATAAAAGGAAAGTTACAATGTCAACTTGGGGAAGTCCATCTGGGGGGTAAGTCCATCTAGCGGCAATAACTCCCACATTTAAACGACTACTTTCACGGCACGGCTCAATGGGTAAAACAGTATTGCAGAGTTCGTTTGATCTAAAAAACAGACATGTCGCTACTAACTCCCGTTACAAAAAAATAAAAAACGATCGGCAAACTTTTTCCCGTTTTGTAATCGTATTCGTTATATTGAAGGCGCATTCGACAACACTTCAACCAGCTCTATTATAAATGGCCTGGCTTCAAAGAATATAGGGATGGGTCCTACGTATAGAGGCGAAACTGCCGCTTGCGCCTTTTTCCAATTATATGACCAATGATTTCACTTTGCTCTAATCTATAATATCGTGAAGAATTATTTTTTTCTGTTGATTATTTTTAAAATAAAATTTTAGTCAGAAAGGCGTAAATGTAAATCTACGTCACGTATTTAAAGCCCAATCAGTCGGTTCGCCCATCTATATAGCCAAAGCCAAGCGTCAGGGGAGCGGCGCGCGGGCGGAGGTGCCGCTTAGGCCGTTATACTGTGTTGCGGCGACGTCCGTTACCTTTGGTATGCTCGCTCGTTTTCAGCGTAGTATAATGTTTTTTTTATAATATAATAATAAGTATTTTAACAAAAATGCCGCCAGCAAAAAGAATGCCAATCACAAGGGCTCAAAAAATCTTAAATAAAATTATTGGCCAAAGAAAATACAGTAGTGATTTAAACACCGAAGACGAAAATAATGAAACTGATTGTCCAGGTAAGATGAGTCAACCATTTTGTTGTTGTTATTTATTCTAGTGAAGTGATATTTACATATCACTGTTGCAAAATATTAACATTTAGTAGTAATTTAATGGTATACTTCGTAAAAAGGCGTGAACTCGCTTTCGCCCATTTACGTAGTTCAATTTTTAGGGTAATCACTTACGCCTTTGATTTAAAAATTGTATTTTTGGCATCTAATGAAACGCAACATGGTTTATTTATTTATTTTTTTGAATGGTTATTTATCACCTTTTATCCTAAAGTAAGCAAATTATTACGTGATTATTAAAAGTCATTAAAACATACAGTGGCGTAAGTGCGTATGTACAGAAGTCTATCTTGTGTTAAGTAAATAAATTATTTCATTCGTGTACGTTTTTAGGGTTCCGTACCCAACTTACTTCGTTGTCTGTCCGTCCGTCCGTCCGTCCATCTGTCTGTCTGTCTGTCTGTCTGTATGTCTGTCTATCTGTCTGTCTGTCTGTCTGTCTGTCTGTCTGTCTGTCTGTCTGTCTGTCTGTCTGTCTGTCTGTCTGTCTGTCGCCAGGCTGTATCTCAAGAACCGCTATAGTTAGACTTCTGCAATTTTCACAGATTGTGTATTATAACTGTTGCCGCGATTATAACAAATACTAAAAACAAAATATTTAATACTAATATATAAGGGGGGCTTCCATACAATAAACATTTTTTTAGCCTTTTTTGCTCTATAACGGTACGGAACCCTTCGTGCGCGAGTCCGACTCGCACTTGGCGAATTATTTATAAGGGTTTTTTTCTAAATCTATATTCGTATGCCTATTTCTTGATATCAGTGCAAATAAATATTTTATAGAGTTAGGCCGCGTCGATTCAGAAGCTTGGCTCTACATAAGATCTGATGTCTTTTTCACAGAGCAAACCTTTTGTGGTCTTCGAGGTAACTTTTACATGAAATATTTTTGGTGGGATTTCAGTCCTTTTTGTAAGTTGCTACTTGCTAGGCAGTCTTTTTAGTCTTTTTAGTGTTTTTTATTATTTTTTATTAAGAGGTTTTTAGTTAAATATGTCCATCCCGTGTAAACTTTCATGTCCTCTTCTTATATCTATATATATAAAAATGGATTGTCAAAATATGTGTTAGTCACGCTAAAACTCGAAAACGGCTGAACGGATTGGGCTGATTTTGGTTTTAAAATATTCGTATAAGTCCAGGGAAGGTTTTAAAGTGACACGTAGTTCACCGGGACAGCTAGTTATTCATAAAATTGATAAAAGTCTTATTTAAACTTCCATTACCCCCCTACTAAACTTATTTTACGGCGTATAACCAAATTTCGGCGTATTTCAGATATCAATAAAATACAAAGTATAAACCTATTCAATTGAGACTTTGTATGTTCAATAAGTCTATTATTTACATTATATCCTGAGAATATAAACTATCTGGCACATCGGAAACCAACTCTACGAGGGTCAGATTCCACTCACCCCATTTTAGGGGATGAGGGACGAAAATCACAAGTTTATGAATTTTTTTGTTGGTTGTATACTAAACTAAGATTGCATATCAAATTTCAGCTTTCTAGCACTTCAGGAAGTAGCTCAACATTTTGATGACCATCAGTGTGTCAGTGACGAAATCGGTGTATTTTGGATATCAATAAAATCTAAAGTATAGAAGATATTCAATTGAGACTTTGTATGCTCAATAAGTCTATTGATGACATTATATCCTGAAAATATGAACTATCTGCTACAACGGAAACCAATTCTATGAAGGTTAAAAAAAACGGCGAAACACTTCGAGAAAAGGTAGGTAGTGCCCTTGCGCTTCGCTTGGCTCGTCTCAAATTAAGTGGGTACAGAAAACGTTTAATAATATTTTATTTTTTGTTATGTTTGCTTTTTGAGAGATACTCTACTAGTAAAAGTTGTGATTAGATTATCATGTTGTTCCTCTTACTTTTTAAAAGTTGATTTTGCAGAAGAATTAGAAGTGGTCTCATTTTATTTTAATATTATCTTACATCATATAACTGTCAACAAAAGGTTAGAAGTTCTGCAGCACAAAAATAGTATTTATATCGGCAGCGTTTCCCCATAAAAGGATACCATATGCCATTCTACTGTGAAATTAGCTAAAATATACTAATCGTGCAGTGTCTTCGTCAGAAATTTCCCTAATCTTTCTGACTGCATATGCTGCAGAACTGAGTCTATCTGCGAGTTTAGCAATATGAGGACCCCACTGTAATTTGCTATCTAGTGTAATACCTAAAAACACAGTAGTGTCCACCAAATTCATTTTCTCATCATTTAATAGTACATTGGTTTGAGCTTGCCGTACATTGGGCAAAGTAAACTTTAAACATTTAGTTTTAGTAGAATTCAAAAGTAAATTATTAACATTAAACCAATGTACTATTTTTGAAAGAGTACTGTTTACCTCGTCGTAATTAGACTGTTGTCTCTTCACTTTAAAAATAAGTGAAGTGTCATCAGCAAAAAGTACTATTTCATTATCATTGTCCTTAACTAGATAAGGTAGGTCATTTATGTAGATGACAGTGGCGTGGGGTGAAAAAAAATAAAGGTAAAGCCGGACCAAAAAACGGCTAACTCGTGAATAAGCAAAATTTCAATTCTTGTAAAAAAAACGTGCAATAAATTACATACCTGTATTAAGTGTGTTAGTTTACCTTTTCCATGGTGCTTTGCTTGCATTGTGTGCGTTGCATGCAGTGTTAGTGTTGTTAGTATTCACCACCTTCACCATACATGACATCACTGGTATTATATGAACAGTGCATGTCGAGTATGATAAAAGTGGCTTTAAAAAAGCCGTTTTAAGCACACGTCACTCACACTCACACACCAAAAATAAGTGAATCCTGACTTGCCAGTGTAGATGTTTGTTACTCAATCATGCAAAAACTGGATTTAGATGAAATTTTGCATGCATCCCATGTCAAACATGGAAAGGAACATAGGCTACCTGTCTGAAGTTCACGCAGACGAAATCGCGGGCAAAAGCTAGTAGCAAAGAAATATCAGCAGAAATACGTACCTAAATGTTTAATTTTGTTATTTGTCGTCTGTCGTCGTTATTTAATATTCCTATTCTACAACCTGAAAAATTACCTAAGAATTATTATTTATATTCTAACATAATTCTACGGTTTTTCTTTACGAAATGTGCCAAAACATTATCATAAAAGTCGCTTTTTTGATGCAATTTTAATAATACATGTTTTTCAATTGAAATTACACCGAGATTTGACAATCTAGCCTCGCTTTGGCTGTTTCGTGTATAGGTATGAATTCGCTTCAACGCCGAAAACGACCTTTCAGCGGAAGCCACCGATACAGGAAGAGTCAAAACAATTTGAGATAACATTAAAAGCTGAGGAAAAGCTTCACTCAACGCGGATTTAAAAAGATGTAAATAAAGTTCATAGATATCTAAATTATTAAATGTTGAAGTACTGTATAAAACTTTTAATTCGTTTTTTAATGCGTGAAAATCAAATATATTCGGGAATTCGGATATTAATGCAGACACACTTTCCTCGGGAAAACTACTACGGTAACTCGCGTATTTAGACTTATTGACTAAATCAAGAAAAGTTAAGTTTTGAAACGATGAATAACGGGAGTTTATTTGGCTTTTGATGTTATCTACTATTTCAACGAATAAACGCTTGTATTGTGTTTTCAAGTCAATTTCTGTATCCATCCGCCGGCGCCGTCGTGGTGGTTCACAATATTCCTGAATACTATTGAAAATAAAATCAAATTGTTTTAAAAACTCTTCTGATAACCAAGATTGAAATGCACCAATTTCTCTGATTGAGATTTCGATGTCGACTTGTTTGCTTTGAAGCAAAGCAAACAAAATGTCAGTTCTGGCAAAAATCTCTGAAAAAATATGCAAAAGGAAACAAAACTGCATATCTTCTAATTTAGTTACAAACGACTCCGACATGGATATAGAATCAACATCCCACGATTGGGGATTATCTACTATATGATCAAAGGTTTCAATCATATCTAACCTGCAATTAAATATAACATTAATAATGCGCGAATGATAATGCCACCGTGTTTCGGCTACTCCAGGCATACGACGATCGGAAAACTGTTTTAAAAGATTTGACCGTTTCGACAATTTGTTGAAAAACCTGACAATTCCATTGATATGGCCGAAAAATGATTTTAATTCTGAAATATTTTCTAAAGATTTACTTAAAACCAAATAAGAATATGAGCATAGCACGGTACGAAACGCGCGAGAGGGCATTGACCCCGTACTAGTGCTTGAACGCCTCCACGTTCACCTGACATAACGGCGGCACCGTCATATGTCTGACCGATCAGTTTGTCTTTGCATCGATATTGTTCAAGAATATCGAGCAACTGAGTCGCTAATACAGTCGCAGTCCGGCTTTCGCTAATGTCGTAAAAACCTACAAATCTTTCTTCCAGACCATTTTCGGACAAATAACGAAATATAACAGACAACTGTTCTCTATGACTGACATCTGGGGTTTCGTCAATCATAACTGAAACGAATTTGGCATGGCTAATCTCACGTCTAATCTCGTCTAAAATTACCGCCGCGGTGCATTGTATAAGATCATTTTGAATGTCTCCCGATAGACCGGTAAACACGGAGTGTGAAGTAGATGAGCATTGTTCAAGATGGGAGTCTATAACGCTATCGTACTTACTTAAATAAAATAATGTTTCTATATAATTTCCACGATTGTCTGAATTAACGTTTTCACTATGCCCGCGGAAAGATAACTCCTGTTTTCCAAGAAGAACAACAGTGTCTATTAAACGTTACATTAAGTTTCGATTACGTTCCACTTTTCGATTATGGGATTCATAATTATTTCCGAGAAATGTTTCTATTCTACTATTTTTCTTCATACAGATTATACAATCTTTGCCTGCTTATTTTAATTCCTGCAGTCGCCCATTTAGTAAAATTATTATTATTATTATTATTGTTTCTAACCGTTACTATGTTCAGATGGAGACTTGGGCCTCCACCCCATTTCGACAGCTGGAACAGTCTCTCAGTGAATCACCTGTCATGGCCATGCTATCATCAGATGCCATGATCAAGGTGCATAGCTTTTCGAAGCAATACTAGGTTTTTATACCTTCCAGGGAGGATTGGGAAAGAAAAATCCCAATCGACGTCCGCCCTAGCGACATAGTTTGGTTCACGGATGGATTAAGGAAAGACAACCGTGCGGGAGCCGGATTCTACGGAGGCAGGCCACCAAAAGGCAAATACGCCTGTTTGGGCGAGTTTGCGACCATTTCAGGCTGAAGTCTTTGCTATCCTCGGTTGTTCACTAGAATGCCTGGAGATAGCCCTAGTTAATAAAAACGTTTTTATCTTCTCCGATAGTCAAGCTGCACTTAAAGCACTGACTGCCGCAGAAGTCACGTCCAAATTAGTTCTGGAATGCACTAATTTGGACGTGACTTCTGCGTCACTTGAACACTCCAAGGCTTAGTGCCTTGGAGTGTTCAAGATCCTGGCTTCAACAAGAAACTATCAGAATTAGTGCTCACCTTGGGTAGGAACCAATTAAGAATCCTTACCAGAAGCCTAACCGGGCACTGCAAGCTCAACAAACACCTAAACAGAATGGGTATTTGTAGCATAACGACTTGCAGATGTTGTGAGTAGGAGGATGAAACACCTATTCACCTTCTCCTCGACTATCCTGCTCTACTATAGAGCAGAAACAGGCACCTTGGTCGCGACGAATACTCGTCCACAGAGGAAATTCGTGGCACCAACCCTAACCATATCGTTCAATTTATGAGCAGTATTGGGTTGGTTATGATTCTCTAGTGCGAAGGAGTCACAATAGATCCTCATGGGTCGCAGTGACGTCAGGGCTATAGCGACCTACCTTCTTTAAAAAAAAATCGTATTTGTAGTGTAAGAGCGACCGCAGACTTACAATTTTAGTTGGTCAACTAAGTCGCACAGTATACCAATTATAGCTATAGCGAATTATGAGAGCTCGCAGAATTTTGCAACTAAATTCGATTCCTTTCCGATTACCTATAATTTAAAAGTTGTCCAATTAAATTATTACGTAAGTGTGATATTACGTAAGTAATTTAGCTTAAATACGATAGTCGGCCAACTTGAAATTGTATATCTGCGGTGACCCTAAGTGTCTGCCAAAAAAATAAAAAAAAGTGGCAATACGAAGGATTTTTGGAGTTTCTTGGATTACGTAAGTAATTTAGTGATACTTTTACTTATTACTGGTGTTCAAATCGTTAATATCGCTTTAATTTGGTTATTATCACCTGCAAAATATTTCTTACCTAAAACTGCAATAGTGGGGAAGTCCGTTTAGCTTGCATAATTAAAGGCCGTCATATGACGGTCTTACCTCCAATCAGATATTGTCAACCTTTTCAAACCTACTAGATGGCATTGCTCATAAAGTGGCCTGGTTCACAAGTGCCCTCGAAACCTGACCTCCACCACTGAAAATTATGATTTTCGGCTCGTAACTTTCTAAGTAAATATGTTCTTTTATAATGTTGTTTTATTTTAAATTACGGATTACTCATGTCAAAAAAATATTTGATAGCCCTGAACCCAAACAAATTTACTGGATGGACGGACGGACTTACCCTAATTATTTTTTTTACTCAATAAAAACTAAATGAGGCTTTAAGATTATAACAGCATAGTTTCTTCTTCAATACCTCCTACTTACAGATGTCACTATCTGGGTTTTAGTCTGTTTAGTGTCGACAATGTCGAAAATCATCACCTTTAGACGGTTGGACTTTACCCCAAAGACTGGGAAAGTCCGTCTACAAGATGTTTCTGTGAAATATCAACTATATTTGGCACACAATTAATGTGTGGGGATATCTAACGTCTGTATTAGGTTTATAAAATATTACTTTGTCATCTACTGTGAACACCGTCTTTCTAGAGTCATTACAAAAGAAATAAAAGCAGCTCAAAGCCAACTTCAAAGAAAGTGTGCTGGTCTTCCCCAAGTTGACCATAATTTATAAGGAAAATAAAATAAAACAATGACGACTGATAACTATGACAACTGCGCATTTCAAGGCCCACGCTCAAGCCCGTGATGGTACCTATATTCGTCTCTAAGTGGCACGGTGTCTTTGCGCAGCGTATTTATGTGATTCCGTTCCCCGCTCGGTCTTTTTCGAAAACATACCATACATATCAGAAACAAACGGCATAGTAAAAGGAGGGGAAGTAGGGTAACTCCGGCCCAATCCGCGATTTAATTACCTACTATCTTAGGGTTGTCAATTTTAGGCGGCGGCGGCGCGGCGGCGTTGTTATGTGGGAGCGGCAAGCGGCTGTCCCACAGAATACTTTTAACCTGGGCTGTTCGCGCTTCGTTCGCAACCGCATGAACAGCGGCAACGTCGCGGTCTTCCGACTTTTAATAATAATAATACTCTGGTAAACAAGTGCCATTTTCGTCAAAGCCTGATCTCATGCACCGAAAATTATGATTTTGATCTCATTCGATTCGGAATATCATCTAGAACATTCTATCAAAATTCCAAGATGGGCTGAAAAAAAATGCAAAAGCTATAAACAATTAAGTAAACAAAAAAAAAATATGGGTTTGGTTTTTTTTAATATTTCAAAAACTATTTGAGATAATCAAAATTTGAAAATAGATCCTTAAAGAACAGGAAATTTCCTAAAAAAAAATCCTAGATCCTGGAACCTTACCAATAATCCTTATAGCTTTAATTGAGCGGCGAAAGTAACGGTAAAACAGCGTGGTTCGGGTTTCGCGTGATTTGCCGCAATCTGCTACGTGAACTAAAAAAATATTTTAAGTGATTAAATATTAATATTAAAGAATAAAAAAATTTGGGTACGAAGTAGACATATCAATAAACAATAATCCGTTAACAAAAATAAATTATCACAATTTGTTTATCATCCTTTTCTTAATTTGTTAATAGTCACCATTTTAATGTTAACATAAAAACGCTGATTATTTCTAAACAAGAAATCTAGAAATTTTTATTATTCTTTTGAGCTAATCTTAAAAGGGCTTGAAAGAGATTCCCGTAGACAAAATTAATTTTTTTTTTATTTTTCACTTTTTTTATTAAAATTCAAAAGCATTCCAAAATTATTCATGTAAATAAACTATAAAGCAGTCACGGTACTTTTATATCCAATTATTGTTATTATTTTGTTTTGTTGTTATTAGAAGCCAGATAACAATATATATTTTTATATTTATAACTAATAAAATTTAAATAATCATTTTTATTGATGAAAAAACCCTAATTGTTCATAAAAATGTGAAAAATCAAAATTATTGAATTTTCCCACCGGATATCTCTTCTAAACCCTTTTAAAATTAGCTCAAAAGAATAATAAAAATTTCTAGATTTCTTGTTTAGAAATAATCTGCGTTTTTATGTTAACATTAAAATGGTGACTATTATCAAATGAACAAAGGCATAACATTTAAACAAATTGTGATAATTTATTTTTGTTGACGGATTATTGTTTATTGATATGTCTACTTAGTACCCAAATTTTTTTATTTCTTTATATTAATATTTAATCAGTTAAAATATATTTTTTAGTTCGCGTGGCAGATTGCGGCAATTCACGCGAATCCCGAACTACGCGTTTTTACCGTTACTTTCGCCGCTCATTTAAAGCTATAAGGATTATTGGTAAGGTTCCAGGATCTAAGATTTTTTTAGGAAATTTCCTGCTCTTTAAGGATCTATTTTCAAATTTTGATTATCTCAAATAGTTTTCGAAATATTAAAAAAATCCAAACCCTTCTTTTTACGTTTACTTAATTGTTTATAACTATTGCATTTTTCTATAAGAAATATATATATATATATATATATATATATATATATATATATATATATATATATATATATATATTATATAGATAAGAATGTTCTAGATGGTATTCCGAATCGAATGAGCCCAAAATCATAATTTTCGGTGCATGAGATCAGGCTTTGACGAAAATGGCACTTGCTAATCAGACTATAAGTGACACTTGGTTGTCCATATTTCGGCCAATTTTCGTGCATATTTGCATGTGTCAGAAATAGCTTAGGCTTGCTAAATAAAAGTATTGTATAAATCATAAACACCAATAAATAAAACGTAGTTTATACGTATCGTAACTACGTAATACAATTATTCACTTAGCTTTCCTTCATTTCCAATTATTAAGCTGAAAGAACTGATATTACACAAAAGGCCAAAAAGCGTTTTAACCAAATAAATACTTATCTTATAACGATCTTTGTTCGAAGTACTCAGAGCCAATTCACATTGACAGGAGGCAGAGTGACGGCTTACGACAAGAGAGAGAGAGTGAGTCCCTTCCATCAGACAGCCCGCCTTAAATACTGCCATCTCAAAAACAACCCCACCGCCATTATCACTCCGGCCTCGCCTCTGACTACCGAGATTTGCATCTAATATCATAAATACAATGATTCATAGTTACAATCATCCTGAAAATCATTATAAATCAAGTATTTAATTATAACACTTTTATATTAATTTATTAACTGTACTATCTTTTGTAACAAAAGTATCATAACCGGAAACAACAATAATTATTGTCTGTTTAAAGATTTATTGACGTGTTCAAAAATAATGTTATAATATTATATTTGTTGTCCAAATATCATGAATTAATTATTAATAATAATTAGTTCAACTCACATGAATTATTGAAATATGTACTTCTCATAAGAATTTCAAGTTAAATAACAAAACAATAAGACAAAACCATTGTTACCATTATACATCATGTTATTTATGACTATTATTGAAATAATAGTCATTTATATTCATCTATATTTTGAGTAAAATGGGTCGTACCTCACACGGCCATTCTGACAGACACTTCGTTCTCGAAGTGTTTTAATAACTTTTCTGAAAAGGAAAAATCTAAGTTCTGGAAAGTAAAAGTCAAAGTCCAATTAGTCATCGGGCTGTCATGATCAATCCCATTACCTACTGCCATGTAATGTCCAAATTGATTCATCAGTCCGATTAGGCAGTTCCATTTTTGTCAAACTTATGTTTCATCATCATCACAGTAGGCTAACCAGCACAGCATTTACATCTCTCAAAACTGTCGTGTTTTGTCCCACTACATAGTGTCCAGACAACACACCAGCTTCACGGCATTAACATACCTCACACGGCCAGTCACACCTGTCATGATAGATCCATCGTTAGAATCTTACACCAGGTTGACACCTCACAAGGAAATCAAATTATTCCTCTAAGAAAATATTAATGTATGTAGCCAGAGCTCAGACCTAAACTGAGGAATACCATCATTAGCAACTCATTTAAACCAAATGCAAATTTTAAAATAACTCATCAAAATATAACTTCACTTGACATTACAAAAACAGCTCGGTCATTCTGCCTCATTACCACAACTTATTGATACTATATTTATTACTGTGTGATTATTATCAATTTGTTTTATCTATCAAACACCATCTCTGTCTAGACTTTAATACCAATATAAAAAGTAAGTTAAACGTTAACCTTCGTAATTCGTATCACTTCCTTTCCAAGATACTTTGTCAACTTACTCCTAGCCTTCATCAAATACTTCAAGGCTAAAACTAGCCAAATCGGTTTAGTGCCTCTCGAGTTTCAACAGTCTTACAGAATTATTGAAAATTCACTTTTAGGTTTTATAACTTCTGAAAATTCTCAAAATTGTGCCATAACAAATTCATGGATAATATCCCTTTACTAATTAATCTATAATAAAACAAAGTAAAACCCATGTAAAACCAGTCGATTGTACTCATCGACCTGTAAAAGGCTTTTAACACATTGATTATTACAACAACCAGCAAGCTATACATACTCCTTTTCACTTATTTTTAAATTCGAACAGTAAAATTTGCATCTTTTACCCCAATAATTGCGAGATTATTTGTATATCGCCAATTTTTTATTATAGCTCCATTAATTGTAATTAGTACCTATTGAAAATTACAATCCTGAAATGAAATTTTTGTTTGTCGAAGGCTTCTTGCCGACCATATTATAATGTCAGGAAAACTTATTTTCAATCATTGAAGCCCTTATTAAAACTGATATTCAAATTATATATAAGTATATATTTTTAAAATGTATGTTGTTCTCCTTTTTAATTATAGCTCCTTATCTAACTTGTAAATTTGTAATACGATGAATAATAATATCGCTTTGCAAAACAACATCAATTTCAAATGTACCCATATTAATTACTTCACAACAGTTTTCTCTCCAAAGTATATTTTTTTTACAATAGATATACAATTATAAACTCATGGTCTTATTTCCTAAAAACCTGGAAGTTGGAAACCACTCGAAACTTTTTTTTTTTTTTTTTGGGAACCTACATTCGATTAAAATTTGGGTTCAACAACCCTCAATCTCATAAACATTATGAAGAAAATCTGAAAACCAGGTTAGGTTAACCTGACCCAAACCAAACCTAACCTAAGCCTAACTTAAGTTAAACCTAAACCTAACTTAACCCTATAACCATTAAATGAAAAGACCAACCCACTATTGGGATGCAGATGGCTACTGCGCCGCCCCACCAGGTGGACTACCCATTTACACCTTCCACGGATCACACAGAGACGCCTAAACACCAACAACCCATTGGAAGAACATTATATGGACTAGAGTTGCTCTCACGGCCTTCCCAACCTCCAGCCCACAATATATAAAACAAGTGCCATAGCGTAGTTCTAGATGTTCCCCCATAACCTTAGAGAAGCACAAATAATATTATATTGGATATTCTATTGTTCAAAATTATTTTCTCTATTTTTGACAATACTGGTTATCAAGTTTCCTTACTACACCTGATCCAACCAGAAAGAATGTTCATTATTAGCAATAAAATTGTATTATTACAGTTATTGAAGGAATTATCAGTCTCTTTTTCTCTTTACATTTACTTTTGTGGGTAAACTGATTCAACTATACTTTAGAAGATGGGTCTCTAAATACAATCTGCTATTGTCTGAACGTTGTCTAATACAATCCGCAATCATGGCACTAAATAACTATAAAATTGTTAACACTAAGGCCCATAAAATTTTAGGATTCGTCCTAAGATCTAGCTCCTTCACAACACATTACAGTACTAATATTCTGACATTGCTCCCTCGTGTAATATTTTAGCACTTATTCCAGTATACTGTATAATATACTTCCATTGTGTGGCACCCATACAACACATTTTAACACTCTAGAACAATTATTGTGAAACACCACAATATACCTAACATGCCTTTAACTGTGTCTGTTCAAATTTATCTATGTCCCTTCAATCTATACGTTACATGATAAATTATGTGTACCTGGATAAAATAGCACAGAATTGTAATAAATTCTTTTTATCCTTGTCTATAATACTAATGTTTTCCACCAACAAATGCAGATAAAATAAATATATCAGCCTGTTTACTCAATTATGTAAAAGTTACTCTTTATCAGAACTAAAATGAATAATTTCAGCGACAATATTGGCTTATTCAGTAACAAGCAAAACAATAGTAAAGAAAAACTTTTTATTCACAAGTTTTTATCAGATTCTCAATTACTCATATCGTCACGGCAATTATTTTGACTAAATCCATGAATTACTCTTTCCTGTTTAAATATTCATTTTCCATAGCTTTCTAAACATTTTTTTTTTACGCCTTTTGATAAACTAAACAAATGAAACAAAACAAATACCACCAAAGTATTACGTACAACAACGTAATAATATTATTAGATCGTACAACAAGATTGCCACATCTAGTAATACCATAGTAATACCGTACGACATCTATGGCATTCTATTTTTACGCAAATTTTTACAAACTACCCTCAGTACTTGTAAAATTTTTTTATTCTTGTTGGAAAATAAGTTATTTATACTTGTAATTATTCATTACATTATTATTTGTGAAGTGTATAATAACTGTGCCAAGTTTATTACATAATATACTATCCGCAAGCTCATACAAACAGTACTCCACTCGCCAGTAATTGTGAGTTCTCTTATGTTAGTGAATTATTGTGTCATTTGTGAAAGGAAAGAAAACAAAATCTTCTTGGATAATACAATATGTAAGTACATATTTTATATTATACAAATACTTTATAAATGGTCTATGGCTATATTCTTAGAAATCTTGTAAGTTGTAAAAATAAATTTTCGTGAAGAATATTCTCAATTGACGAGAATATAAGCAGCTTATTAAACACCAATGACAGATCTATTATTAAATGGCCAAACTATGATTTATATCGCGTATTCCGCACTACACAGTACAGAAGTTAAAATAAACTTCAGCTTCCGTTAATGACATCCTTGTCCGTTACAAAACAAAATCGTTTCATGAAAATAAAATTCAGAGTACGATTCAACGGAACCAGAGTTACATTACAGCTTTAGTTCTCTCTCAATTTTATAAAACAAAAGCAGAACAAAGATTTGCAGATACGATTTAAAAGTTATCTAGTCTCCGTTTTCTATTTTCAAACCACGTTAAATAAGAGCCCTTCAGGGCCTTACCTGCCTTTTCAACAAATTGAAGCACCAGATAAATTCAAAATCCACACCTCGATATTTTTACTATACTTTAGCTCAGCCGTCTTGTTTCTTTCGTTGGTACTTGGCATCGTTATTAGATTTAGATTGATATAACTGCCTCATTGGGTTCGAAAATGCGTGTTAACCAGTTGGCATCCATTTTGTATTCGCTTATTGTTGGGTTCAAAAATATCTTTAACCAGGCGGCATCCATTTTGTTTTTGCTGGAAGGAAAAAAATGCATTAAAATCCAACGGCGTAAGGGCCAGACCCAATTCTGATGTCAGAAATAGCTTAGGCTTGCTAAATAAAAGTATTGTATAAATCATAAACACCAATAAATAAAACGTAGTTTATACGTATCGTAACTACGTAATACAATTATTCACTTAGCTTTCCTTCATTTCCAATTATTAAGCTGAAAGAACTGATATTACACAAAAGGCCAAAAAGCGTTTTAACCAAATAAATACTTATCTTATAACGATCTTTGTTCGAAGTACTCAGAGCCAATTCACATTGACAGGAGGCAGAGTGACGGCTTACGACAAGAGAGAGAGAGTGAGTCCCTTCCATCAGACAGCCCGCCTTAAATACTGCCATCTCAAAAACAACCCCACCGCCATTATCACTCCGGCCTCGCCTCTGACTACCGAGATTTGCATCTAATATCATAAATACAATGATTCATAGTTACAATCATCCTGAAAATCATTATAAATCAAGTATTTAATTATAACACTTTTATATTAATTTATTAACTGTACTATCTTTTGTAACAAAAGTATCATAACCGGAAACAACAATAATTATTGTCTGTTTAAAGATTTATTGACGTGTTCAAAAATAATGTTATAATATTATATTTGTTGTCCAAATATCATGAATTAATTATTAATAATAATTAGTTCAACTCACATGAATTATTGAAATATGTACTTCTCATAAGAATTTCAAGTTAAATAACAAAACAATAAGACAAAACCATTGTTACCATTATACATCATGTTATTTATGACTATTATTGAAATAATAGTCATTTATATTCATCTATATTTTGAGTAAAATGGGTCGTACCTCACACATGCATATTTCGGCACTTGGATCGTTTTTTTTTAAATTAAATAAGGGGGCAAACGAGCAAACGGGTCACCTGATGGTAATCAACTACTGTCGCCCATGGACACTCGCAACACCAGAAGAGCTGCAGGTGCGTTGCCGGCCTTTTAAGAGGGAATACGCTCTTTTCTTGAAGGTTTGCAGGTCGTATAGGTCCGGAAAAACTGCTGGTGACAGTTCATTCCAGAGTTTTACAGTGCGCGGCAGAAAGTGACGCGAAAAACGTCGTGCATATAATCCGATATCTAAAGAAATTTATAAAATATAATCCTTTAAAACAACATTAAAAATTAACGCCTGTCTCTTAAAGGTACCTATTATAAACAAATCTGTTGTTACGATTCGAACTTTGCTATACTTATGTGTATAATTAATATCTGATTTACAATTTAGTCAATTACTTATTTTTAATTACGATATAAAATAAGTAATTGACTGTTAGTAGTTAGTTAATATAATATACCTATAATACAGAGAAATCGGCATTACTAAACATAAACAAAGCAATAGCGGCAAATTAGTTGACTGATCAAAAGTACTTACCTAAAACATTCTCTTACATTTTATACTATGTTTGTGTGATAGAAAACTAATACAATAAAAAAAAAAGAAGTAAGTAATTATATTATGTTAGAATAAGTGAGTAGTACTTACCTTTCCTGTTCAACTGGTAATTTAAACAAAAACAATTCTGGAATTGTTGCATTACTATTTAAACACCCAAACAATATTTATTACTCCTGCGATCATGATCGGACATTTTTGATTCGTTTGGCGCGGCGTGGCGCGACGCGGGCGTGCAGCGTAAAGTGTTAGCCCCGCCTGGTACGGTCCGAAAACGGTCCGAAATTTTAATAAGTGTGCGTGCGGCGACGCATTGATACTATGGCGCACACATACAAGCTGCGCGCGGTGCCTTTGTATGAAGATAACTTACTTCCTCTCATTATACTATGCAAACGGTAACATACGTACGTACTAGAATTAATAAGTTTAGAAGTCGCGCCGACTTTTACTGGCCTCATACTAATCTGACCATCTCATCATAAGAAAATCGTTATAACTTCTAAACTATCTGACTTAGAGCATTGAAATAAAAGAATTTTAGAAGATGAAAACTTCCTCTATATTTTAAAAATATAAAAGAACCAGTTTAATGTGCTAGATTTTTCACAAAAAGCCATTAATAAAAAATACACAATTTTTTTTTCTTAAACTTGAGTTTTTCTATGTTTAATTCCACGAAATTTATAACATATTGCCTGTGTAAGCGTAGTCCACAAATTTAGCTATCAAATGAGACCTTTTTTTATCTTCATAGAATATTTACAAGAGCAGTTCTGATCAGATTAGTGTGAAAGCCCGAGAAAAATTAAAATGGCTGCCATTTTACAGCCTTCAGAGAGAAAAAAATATTGAGGGCCAATTTGTCGATAAAATATGCCATAGATTATGACATTAAAGGATCGGACACCGGTGTCGGGACACATTGTATATTCGTTGTCTGGTAACTGTAACACAAGTCTGAAGTCCTTGAGTACTTACCACGGGGCCAGACTGACGTGGTGTGAAGCGTCCATAGATATATTTTTTTTGGTTTGATTCGTCCCATTCAGGACAGGCAAAGGGAACAAAGCCCATACAGCCATGTCTTTTGTAGGCGTCCATAGATATTATATTAAAATGTATTTTCTTTTTATTTTTAGGTACACAATTCCAGTAAGGAAAGGAGAATGAGGATTTTTACAGAAAATTCTCTATACTTATTCAGAAGTATAATTTCAGTTAAAATTAAAACTAATTATTTATACCACAATTGCTAAATAATAGTTTACAATGTGCTTGTTTTGTATTAAATTTCATTTAAAAGTATACATGTAGGTACTGTTTTAACTGTTTTCTAAAATATGTAAAATCTATTGTTGTTAATATCATGCTATTCGTTATACTTATTTTTTGTCAAACTTTGTTTTCCATAAATACTTATTAAGTATAAAAAAGTCAATTTACAAAATAAAGAAATATTGTGTTAAGTGAGATTTTCATTTATTTAAAGACGAACTATAAATAAAAATACAACAATTATTACTTTTCTTACAAAATTTAAAATTTTGTAAGAAAAGTAATAGTTTTTTGTAACAAAAGTAAAAATTTAAAATTTCTTACAAAGTAAAGTTTTATATTAGATGGATAATGGGAGTATGTAGTTAAGATTTAAGACTAATGTTTCTTTGAATTATTCTTTGATTTTAATGTGTTTATAAAATAATTAATTATGTAACAACAAACAGAACATGCATATAACATAATATTGCCTATGCATAATATTTACTAACTTTATTAATTTTTCGTTTTAAATCTATACATATCAATATTATTAGTAAACTGAAGTTTAATTTTGTGTTAGGATTAGGAATCCTAGTAAATAGTTAAAGTTGTTACTTTGTTAATAATTAACAATTGATTAATGAAAACAGCTGTATTCTGTTTTGTATTCCTATTATATTACATAAATATAAATGTGGGTTTCAGAACCAAAAACAAAATGACATACAAATTATTAAAGGGTTTTTATTGTATTCTCACTAAAATATGTTTTGTTAGTAGTTAATAAATATGAGTATATAAACAACAACACTATCTATCTATTTACTGACTATCAGATAAGTATAAGTATAATATTATAAAATGTCAATATACATAATAATAAAGAAATAACGTGCAAAGTGAGTTTTTTATTTATTTAAGCCCCAAAGTATAGGTACTTAGTACATATATATAAATACTAGCTGTTGCCCGCGACTTCGTCCGCGTTAGCATCCCCTCACATCCCAAGTATTATTTATTGTACAAAAATATTCAATGTACAGAATTGACTTTCCTACGATTTTACCATATAAAAATGTTCCGCGCGGCTTCGCTTGCGTAATTTAGGAATTTCACACAACCGTACATTTTTCCGCAAAAAAAAGCCTATGTCCCTTCACGTGGTCTATTCTTCATGTTTGCCGCATAACATAAAAATTGCTCCAGTAGTTCTTAAGATAATAAGCAATCCATACTAATATTGTAAATGCGAAAGTGTGTCTCTGTCTGTCTGTCTGTTACCTCTTTACGTTCAAACCGCTGATCCGATTTTGCTGAAATTTGGTATGGAGATACTTTGAGTCCCAGGAATGGACATAGGTTTCTTTTTATCCCGGAACAATTTACGGTTCCCGCGCGATAAACGAATTTTGGCGCAACGGAGTTGCGGGCGTCATCTAGTTTCATATAATTTCCCCGTTTTTTCTACATTTTCCTTTATTTCTTCGCTCCTATTAGTCTTAGCGTGATAAAATATAGCCTATAGCCTTCTTCAATAAATATGCTATCTAACACTGAAAGATTTTTTCAAATTGGATCCAGGATCAGTGGTTCCTGAGATTAGCGCTTTCAAATAAACCCTTTCATATAATTTCCCCCGTTTTTTCCACATTTTCCTCTATTTCTTCGCTCCTATTAGTCTTAGCATGATAAAATATAGCCTATAGCCTTCCTCGATAAATGGGCTATCTAACACTGAAAGAATCCTCAAAATCCGTTGCGTAGTTTTAAAGATTAAAGGGAACAAAGGGACATGAGGGAAAAAAGCGACTTTGTAGCTTTTTGATAGCCTTCCTCGATAAAATGGGCTATCCAACAGTAAAATAATTTTTCAAATCGGACTTATAGTTCCTGAGATTAGCGCGTTCAAACAAACAAACAAACAAACAAACTCTGCAGAATTATAATATTAGTATAGATGTACAAAAATTTTACCTCTACAATTTTATTATATGTATAGACATTGATAGATAGATACCTACAGATATAGAAATAAACAATAACTAAAAAAAACGGTAAAGGTTCGGAAGCCTATCTCAAAATTGATGGCGAGCCGCGGTGAGGGGGGAGGGGGAGGAGGGGTAAACACCCCCGTACCGAATCCACACTGAGAAACCCTGCAGTATTGGAGCTACTCACCTTTATCGGGATTCTGAGGCTACATCAAGTTTTATTCTCGGCAATTTGCATAGCGTGTTTTGTGACGGTCGCCGGCTGCTGCCGCAGCACAGTCACAGTTCTAACCTAACCAACTTTTGGACTTTCTGGATTGTGTTTTTGTTTTGGCGGGGGACTGCGCCCCCCGGGCCCCCTTTTGTTTTATGACGGTCGCAGGCTACTGCCGCAGCACGCTCGGCTCCCTCTGTGTTGTGGTCTAATTTCTAACCTAACCTACTTTTACTTCCAAAAGTAGGTTACTTTTGGACTTTCTGGATTGTGTTTATTTTTGTTTTGGCGCCTGCTGTATCCATGGTTAAGTAGGCCTTCTGTTAAGTCTTTTCATTAATAATAAAATGAAATAAAAATAATGAGCTTGATACAGGGCCGGCAGTCATTTCGGCAACCTGCTGGGGTAGCTTTGTGAACCTTAGCCAAAAAAACAACTTTCTTACCTAATAACACGTTAAATACTCCGTTAACCTACAAAACTAAAAATCTATATTATCAGCACAGATAATTTTAAATTGATAAATTGAACACAAAAACTCAAAACCTATAAGTACTTAAATAATACCTAATAATTACACAAAAAATATATTTTTAAATTGACAAAGGAATTAAAATAATATCTACACTCAGAATTAAATAACACAAACTAAAATAAGAAATCGCCAGCTATCGCAAATCACAATACAATTTGAAGATTTCAAAATGAGTTTCACTGTCATGCATGAAATTTGAATTTCGAATTTAGAATGCTATTTTTTTTCAGCCAGTCAGGTCAGTCAAGAGTCAAGACATAATTTACTCATCTATATACATATAATAAAATTGTAGAAATGAAAATTCTGTACATTATAAATATTCAAAAAAATAATAAGCGGGGGTGTCACTACATCGCTATAGAAGCCAAAAATGTGGTTAGTTTTTGTCTGTCTGTATGTTTGTTCCACTATCACACGAAAACTACTGATCCGATTTGAATGCGGTTTTCGCAGATATATTTGTCTTCTTCCAACTTAACATCTGGTGTATAAAAAATTTTCCCCCCACCCCTCTAAGAGGACCAAAGAGGGGGTCAGATTTTGTATCAAACTTTTTTCTTTAATGGACTTACTTCATATTATTAAATATGTTTTCCAACTTAACATCTGGTGTATGAAATTTTCCCCCCCACCTCTCTTAGGGGATAAAAGAGGGGTAAGATTTTGTATCAACTGATGAAGTAGAAATACTTCAAATGGCAAAGCAACGTTTGCCGGGACGTAAATAATAATAATAGTAAATTATTACAACTCGAGACTGTCGGCGACCATTGTTTGTGCGACGGGCTAGCGATGAACGTTGCTATGGTGCCATACTTATTAATCACCTCAATATAATACTTTATATGGTAAAACAACGTTTGCCGGGACAGCTAGTATTATTAAAGAACTTAATAATAACATTAATTTGATTTTTCGAAACATCCCTTCTTATATCGCACGTCTACGTCATACGGAGAACACTTCTCCAAAATTTTCAGTCTAGATACGATCCGTGGTTTAGGTTTTATCGTAATTGCATTTTCATATCTATAATCTGTCAAGAAAGTCATGACAGGCGGGAATTTTTTTAAATAAAATAGAAAATATGAGAACTTATACTCGGCGCGGCGAACCTTGATCCCTATGACACTGACAGCTAATGTCATCATATAACATTGTAGTGGCGTCACCATTAAATTGGGATCATATTGGGGGCGTCTAAAAATGCCATTTAAAAATTTTACGTAGCTTTATACCATTAGTAATGTATTCCGTTGATATTTTTAGCAAATCTTAACATTAACGAGTAGTTATCTCAATCTCAATTTATGTTTACGTCCTGCAAAACTTACGTCGTGTGACGTTTATCGACTAGGGCGGCAAGTATCGATAAAAAATGTCGGTAATGGAAACGAGTGCACAACGTTCCTTATATAGTTTACACTTTACAGTGAAAGTACTCAGCGCTGAAAGCGAAAAAAATGTTTTGTGATTTGTATGGGTACGTTGTCAAGTGGCAACAAAGGGCCGCCATTTTGTTGTTCACAAGCAAAGTAATCTCGCAAACGCACAACAAACTCCCGCGTTTCACTGTTGAGTACAGTTTTTCGTTGTCTTTTCGGCATTTTTCAATACCAGCAATAACAAAACAGCAATAAAAACAAAAAACAGTAATAACAAGAAAACAGTAATAACAAGTAACACTCAGATAACAAAAACACGTGGCGCATACAAGGCGTTAGCACTCGTACTGAAGAAGCGAGCGCCTTAGTGACCGACCAAATAGTGTGGCTATATGTAAATATATCCTATAATATTATAACCTACAATAACAATTCTTTTTCAGACAAAATAAATAAATGGGGAACATTCATTTTCATGATAATTAAATATATACTTAAATAGCAAAAACGTGTTTACCGGGTTAAGAGTCCGTATACGAAATTTTGCCGATTTCGCTCATTTAACAGACGTGATTTAACAGTTAAAATACAGTATTTCTATAAGTTTTAATGCACAACATGTGAGATCATTTCAATTATAATCTAATGTTGGAGCTAGATTTTTTATTTTTTGTAAGTATCTTTAAATAATCCAACTCAAACCCGCGACAGTTTTGTGATTTTTGCTGTAAAAGGTTTAGAATATCACCTTTTTATGGATTGTATTGACGTCTTAACGGTATGAAAAAAATACAATGTACTGTTGAGAAAGTCGTCTATACAATGTAAGAATTACTTTTTACCACTTTAATATAAAAAAAACCCTTTAAAAAACAGAAAACCTCTATCTGCCCGCTAACTTGGCTGTATCATTGGTACATTATCGTTGAAGGAGTAAATTAAACACGTAGAATACTGTATTACTGAACACTCTACTCCCGGCCGCGGCTGGTAAGCAAGTGGTCGATAGCTCTCACTCTGGCGACCATCTTGTCACCGCCTCAACCTGATTGGCAGTAAGGCGGCCATCTTTATTTATCAATACACTACATTGGCGATCGTCCTTTTTCACCTGGCATATGAAAGGCGGGCGTGAGTGTGAAGAGAGCAGTAGAAAAGAGAGTACGGGCTCTTAAACATTATTAGAAAATAACAAGTTTGGAAACTTTCGTTTTACTTACCTACTTAATTTATGCCAAAAATCTTAAAATAATACAACAACAACATAATGCACATTAAAAATGCACATTATAATATTTTTTAAAACATGTTTACCAACGTGGCTGAATGAAAGCCACGCCTTTGTCTAAAAAAAAAAATTCATCGACACGACCAAAGACACGACCCATCACTAACACGAACTGTCATAGGGATCAAGGTTCGCCGCGCCGAGTATAATTAGAGATAAAAATGTGCAAGGTGACAATATTTAAAATGTAATAAGCGTTCTCTGTGAAAATACAAAGAAAAAATACACCTTAAAAGCGTGATTACGTTTAGAAAATTTTCCCGCCTGTCATGACTTTCTTGACGGACTATAATAATTGTTTTAACACTAGATTTCGCCTAAAACCATGTATAATAACTATAATAATACTGAAAATTATTAAGTAATTATTATGATTATTATATTATCATTCAATATATATATATATATATATATATATATATATATATATATATATATATATATATATATATATATTAATATAAATTAAATAGATTTGTAAAAGTGTTAGTTCATTTCATATAAAAAATATATTTTTAAATTTTTTTGGCACTTTACATAATCTAAAGGGCCCCCGAGACGATCAAAAGGTTTGACTCAAACACGTAAATTTTGGTTTGACTCAAACCATTTTGATCGTTTACAAAGCTAGTTTGAACGGTTTGTCAAACATTTACGTGTTTGAAGCTCGTTTGATGAAATTTCATATTTTTGTTGTTTTTGACGTGCCGTTTGATCGTGTTCCGATGCGTTTGAACAAACTTTGTACCATTGACCATTCTTTGGAGTAGGTACATTATTTTTAGCCGACTAAAAAAGAGGAGGCTATCAATTCGACGCGTATGTATGTAATATTTCCAGAACTGCCCAGTTTTCGTATATGTTACTCTATATCACCATCTGAACAAATGTGCAAAATTTGAAAAAAAAAGTGTATGTATGTTTTTATGTTTGTGTTCACATATCTCTGAAACTGCAAGTCCGATTTAATTTTTTTTGTTGTACTATATAGGTATTGTTTAACTTGGGAGACTACTGCAAGTTTCATCAAAATAGGTTTAGTAGTTTTTGAGATAGGGAATTTAATTCTCAATTTCGTACAATTTTTCAGTCGGTTTTATCTTTTAAAAAATTATATTTTTTCGTCACAAGACGTGGAGTACACGCTACTACTAGCGCGTATTGAACCAAACTGTGCAGTTTCGTTTGACAAACCGTTCAAACCGACATCAAACGGTTGCATCAAACACGTAAGGTTTGAATCAAAACGTTTGATCGTCTCGGGGGCCCTTTATGCGCATAAAATTAAATTTCAATGAAAAAAAAAGAACACCAATTGAACGTACAGAAATAATTAATTTTGAATTTCGAACGCCAAATATTTTTTTAACACTATTATGATGACAAAACAGAATGTTTAATATAAGCCCTCCATTCAAGACAATATATTTTTCTAAATTCTACAAAAGTAATAAGAAAACAATAATATATAATAACAATAACTTGTTACAAATATATACCTAGCTAATATTTACATTTAACAACTAATTGATTACGATAATATTATTTTATTATGACTCCTGCATGCAGGCTACGTGTAAAACAGCCATAACATACCCCGGTAAGTTTTGCCACAGATTAAGTCTCTTGTGGCAAAAAGCAATGATTGGCATCTCTAACTCCCTGCGTCGCTGCAAGCCGCTGCTAAACGCTGTATAGCGCTGTAAACTGTTCATGCTTTTTAACGACTTTTAAGGATAAATTTCAACAAACTATGAATTACATCTTCCATAAAATACATCAAATAATAATGATACGAATTTTCGAGCAGATCAGACTAAGGAATCGAGTTGTCCCATACTAACTTTATCCCCCCTTTTCACACCTTTAGGAGAGGAATTTCTAAAAATCCCTTCTTATCGCACGCCTACGTCATACGAAGAATACTCCCTCCAAATTTCAAGTGTCTACAATTACTGGTTTCGGCCGTAGCGTGATTCCATTTTCATGTCATTCAGGACAAAGCCTTTTATATAATGATATAGATTAAATAGATTTGGAAAAGTGTCGATATCGATATTTTTTCATCGTCATTAGTAAAATCCGCCATTACCCCAACTTTTGAAGGCGTGCGCGTTCCTTTCGTGGTTATTTCGTGTCCTCTCTTTTTCTTACGTACGTCATTGCACGGGCGTATACAAGAAACTTAAAAACACATTTAAGATTCTTGGGCGTATATATAGCTTTGACAAGGGGGGGGGAGGGGTCCCTAACGTAAAAAAGCAGCCAAGTGCGAGTTGGAATCGCCCATGAAAGGTTCCGCGGCAGCAAATATTCAACGTGCTTAGGAAATCAAAAATATTTTTTTAAATACATGTACCGCTACCGCACCGATTTTAATCGGGGAGGTACAAAATATATTATTGTCGATTGGACAAGAAAGATGGATAGTAATGGGGGGTCCGGACCCCCAAGACACCCCCCCTTATATGCGTCATTGTCTGAAACTTTTTGACAGCTAATTTTCAAAAAATATCTTTGATCATTGGATTAATTTTTATATTTTCATGTTTCACACACAAAATAAACCGATAAAGGAATAAAAAAGGATGAAAATGTTTCATTCGTGTTACCCCGGTATTGCTAGAGTCAATTTATTTTCTCACTTTTTGCCATCAGATTCTGGTATACCTAAAGTTATTATAGTAATAATTATTTTTACGTACGAATACTTTCGTAATTAGTTACTAACAAAGTAACAAGTAACAACATACTAGCACGACTGTGATGTGCGTGAAACAGGACGGTTTCCGTTATTTGTGGTAGGTATCCCTAAAAACGCCGTAAGATCTATGGTCATATTTAGATTGTTTACTATTTTGAGATTCTAAATAAAATATGATTTAGTGTAAATTAATAATAAAATCATAACTTGTGTTATATAAAGTGACTTAAATATTTAAATATAGAAAGTGTTGTATATTCAGTGAAACAAATAAATGTGTAAAAAGCGCTGAACGTGTTCATGTCAAAAGTTTTGATTTGATGATAATTTGTGTATCAGGTGTTTGTTATGTGATTGTTATAATTTGTGCTTCAAATTTTATGTGGATTATCGGTATGTACTCTCCTTGTTGTATTTTTAGTCACGGTTTTTAAAAGTCGGTCAAATTACAATACTTGTTACGAAGATAAACGTCATTTTCGTAGATGATTATTTTTAAGCATTTAAAGCTTATATTATTTGTAAAATAGAACATGTAGATCAAATGTATATCATCAAAAAATTACGTTTTTTTGTAAATATTTGAACAAGCTCACGTCGATTTCAATATAATGAATGTATCAAAATATTTTAGGCTTGTAAACATAACCTCCAATAACTTTTGCATCTATAATAATAATTGAATCTAACATTATTTACCATTTTGCATTGCTTAAACATTGATTTTATAAGTTACAGTTACAAAAGTACATTATATTCATTTATGTTTTCTGTATATTTTATAATAACATTGACAATCCATACAGTTTCATATCAAAATATTTACATTTCTGTCCTTATAATTTGATTGAATTTGTCATTGATGAAAATATTCAGTAAGTTACATGAAAGGCCATCAAAGAGTCCAACTCTTTCGATGCCCTAGGTTAAGTAGCAATGTTGACTGTGATTGCAAAATTATTAAATTCCTTATACTGTATGTACTCTGCGAAACATGGCGGTAGCGGTCATTGACTCCCTGTCAAGAACTTGTTATTTTCTATATAAACCGCGATTGACAATGAAGTGTCAGATGTTGTCAATCGTGGCTCTGTATAGAAAATGACAAGTTTTTGACATGGACTTACAGGGAATCAATGACCGCTACCGCCATGTTTCACCGAATACAGTATAATAAATCTTATTTTATTATCAAGGGTGTTTATTTAAATAAGAAAAGTCATGTTTGGATATATTATTTTGGTTCATGATTAACGTGACCATTTATTTTTTACAGAATTTAAATTAATTTTAATGAATAATTATGTATTTCAAAATCCCTATATTACATTATTATTATTAATTTTACTATAATATTATAAAGCGGAAGGTTTGTTCGTATGAACGCGTTAATCTCAGGAACTACTGGTCTGATTTGAAAAGTTCTGTCATTTCTAGATAGCTCATTTATCGAGGAAGGCTTTAGGCTATATTTTATCAAGCCAAGACTAATAGGAGCAAAGAAACAGAGGAAAATGTGGAAAAAACGGGAAAAATATTTGAAGGGGCTTTTCTCACGAACTACCTACTGGAGCAATTTATATGCAATACTTGGCACAATATGGCAGAAAAATCATGTTTGTTGTATGTATGCGTTACTTCCAGGCATTGCACAGGCATTTCAAACAAAAATACTTTTAAATTATCGTTGTTTGGTCTGTTTGCAAAAGCTGGACAATTTCAGCCTCGCGGGGGACAGCTGGACAGACTGCCTGAAAGCGGGACAGTCCCACCAAAAACTTCTATCACGAATAACGTGACCATACGTCACGAATTCACCTATTTCTTACTTATATTCTTGTTTTGATGAAAAAATTTGGAAAATGAAAAAGGTTTTGCGTTCAATTTACTATTTAAGTAGTTAAAAAATCTTTGTTTGTTCAGACTATAGTTGAATGCCACAATTGAAAGTAAACCGCATGACCTATCATAATCCAGCGGTCTGTATGTTTTTAAATTTGAATCAAATCGAAATTGAAAATGTGGATTACTGTTGTAAATTTGTAATCCACATTTTCTTTAGCTAGACTGCTTGATTAAAAAAAATGTGTGTGGCACTCGGGACTGCCCAGTGCCGCGGTAATGCTATTGCAGATAGCAGCTAGCCTACACTTGATTTTGAATTTCTTGATTTGTTTGCTGTGCTCAAAGCCCACGATAAAAGCTTTGCAATAGCTTAAAGTCCATATTTATAATGCACCACATTATGAGGTTTGTGGTTTTAGTGTTCATAAGGAATAAGTACTGAAAAACCAAGTGTATTATTTATTTTCAGAAGATTGTTATGCTGTAGCCATTATTGAATGTTTCTTATTTTCTGTTTTTAGTTTTTCTTATTGTGGCATTATTTATTTCCCTACATGTGTGTGTCAAATACAGTGAATCCAGCTCTGGAAAATCAGGTGGCCATTGTAATCCAACGACAGACATGCATATCATCTTTTAATGTAGCTAAACCAGATGTTCCCAGGGCCAACGTAGACCCCCGTCTAATTTATAGTGGATCCCTGGGGGTCCACCTGGATCACTTTGGGAATCACTGAGCTAAACAAACTATTAGTACAGATTCCCCAGAGTAATTTTTGACTTCATTACTATCAAGTAAATTTCCGTGAATAGCTTTATTTTGATAAGATGAACAACAATTTCCTCTGCGAAAATTCTCGAAAGTGATAGCTAACAGAGATAGAAGGATTAAATATTTTGATTTGATTGTCCTAAAATATGGATTGGTCTATTTGTAGGATAATGTTACTGTTAAATTGAATATATAATAACTTAATTCCGTTTTAGGATTCTGTAATCAACAAGTTCTCATTGACGTCGGATCCCTAAAACAGAACCTTAAAAGCCCGTCCTCTCTTTTCTACTGCTCTCTTCACACACCCCGTCTTTCATATGCCAGGTGAAAAAGGATGATCGCCAAGTTAGCGGGCAGATAGAGGTTTTCTGTTTTTAAAGGGTTTTTTATATTGAAGTGGTAAAAAGTAATTCCAACACTTTATAGACGACTTTATCAACAGTACATTGTATTTTTTTCATACCAGTTAAGACGTCAATACAATCCATAAAAAGGTGATATTCTAAACCTTTTACAGCAAAAATCACAAAACTGTCGCGGGTTTGAGTTGGATTATTTAAAGATACTTAAAAAAAAAAAAACTAGCTCCAACACTATGTTATAATTGAAATGATCTTACATATTGTGCATTAAAACTTATAGAAATACTGTATTTTAACTGTTAAATTACGTCTGTTAAATGAGCGAAATCGACAAAATTTCGTATACAGACTCTTAACTAGCTGATTTTTTGTATATTGATAGGTTAATAGTTTTTTTCCGCAAATTAAAAATAAATAAAATATAAAATGCTAAATTCGTTTTCAAACCATATTTTTACTATTACCACCGACTTAATTTGCATTCGGGAATTATCTTCAATGCTGGAATACCTGGATTTTTGTTTAACAAAATATTTTATTCTAAGAAGTCGCCTCCAAAACTTGATAGCCAGAAATTAAAACTAATGGAGGGAATAAATGCATCCAGATGAAATGAAATTTAAAATCAGGGTCCCAAGACTACACATCAACTCCTTTAAAGGTCTTCAGCGCCCACAAGGGGGCCCACTTATCACCCATAACAACGGTTGGATTGCAGTTGAAATGCGGTCCATCTGTATAGACCCTAACAGAGATAGAAAGGATTTCGTACTTTGATTTGATGGTCCTAAAATATGGATTGTTATTTGTTCTATTCGTAGGACAATGTTACTCTTAAATTATATATGTATTTAACTATTAACCTACCAATATTATACAAAAAATCAGCTGGTTAGGGTTCCGTTTTAGGGTTCTGTAATCAACAAAACTTGGCTGACTACGGTACCCTAAAACGGAACCCTAACCAACTGATTTTTTGTATATTGGTAGGTTAATAGTTATATAATTTAAGAGTAACATGTCCTACAAATAGAACAATCCATATTTTAAGACCATCAAATCAAAGTATGAAATCCTTTCTATCTCTGTTAGCTACCACTTTCAAGATTTTTCGCAAATGTTGTTTGTCTTATCAAAATAAAGCTACTCACTAAAATTTGCTTGATAGTAATAAAAAAAATTGTTCTAGGGCTCCCTGACTATTAGTAATTAAGAATAAAATTTAAATAAGATAAATACATAATAATTATTCTTTTAACCCATATAATAATTATGGGGTCTCCCATACAAAAAAAGAAAAATTTACCCATTTTTGCTCTATAATGGTGCGGAACCCTTCTATTTTTATTTTATTTTCTTTATTGGAACAAAAACAGTTACATGTTATAATCTTAAAGTAAGTACAATTAGATAAATAAAAGAGATAAACACATAACCCATACCATTGTTCGTGGCGTAACAACACGTTTGTGCGAGAGTCCAACTCGCACTTGGCCGATTTTTTTATTTTTTTATTTTCAACGAGTAATCGTTTGTGATCCAATTAAAAAAATCTTTTGGTGTTACATAGAGTAAAACAAATGTAAAAAAGGAGAGCCAAGTTCAATACGTAAACGTTAAGCTTGTCTAAGGACTTGAGACTTGAGTGCCAAGTTCTATGGATTTTGTTGTTTTGTTTTTTTTTCTAATTTTGAATTTTTAGTTTATTAGGTTAGGTTTGTTTTTTAGGGTTCCGCAGCCAAATGGCAATTGGCCGGATTACACGAGGCTAGTTTTTCAAGCTAGGATAGCAAGCTAGTGTTAGTAAGCTAGCAAGCTAGTACTTCTTTCTTCGTGTAGACAAAACTATCTTCATTTGTTTAGCTAGTACTTGCTAGTAAGCTAGTTTACAAGCTAGGACAGTTTTTAATAGGATGGAGTTCTATTTTCAGACTAGTAGCATCCCCCCACCACTGATTTTACTATCTATACTAGCTTCATGTGTCCGGCGAAGCTAGTTTTCAGTTGACTCGTAATCAGTACCTACGGGTTTTGGCGTCACAAGGCTCAACAGAATAACAAACAAATCAGGCGTCATTCGCAAAATACTCTTATATTTGCCTAAACCGAAATTCTTCCAAAGTAAAGCAGATGGTCCACGTTCATCTCTTCTTAAAATTCACGGTCGTGTCCACAGCCGTTCTTGTAATTCATCTTCTAGTTCGTCTAGTGCGAATTGGCACAGTCTTTGAAGTAACCGTTTTTCAGAGCCTCGTGTAAACAGAACTAGCATGGTCCAAGCTAGGTCAGCAAGCCAGGACAGTTTGGTAAAAAACTAGCTTGCTATCCTAGCTTGAAAAACTAGCCTCGTGTGTCCCGGGCATAAAAGAGCTATACTATCGAAACTTGGTAAGTAGATATAGACTGTGAACCGCATTAAGATTTTGATATAGAAATGGAAAAAATAATAAAAAATGTAGGGGTATAGGTACGTACAACTAAAACAATTTTTTTTAAATCATCAAACCTATATGTGTGGGATATCTATAGGTCTTCAAAAATCATTCAGAGGTTTTTAGTATCACTTTGTTCTAACCTAAATAGTTTGCGAGAGAGACTCTTCCAAAGTGGTTAAATGTGTCCCCCCCCTCTAACTTCTAAAGTAGTTAGTAGGGACATGATAAGTATAAAATAATATAATAATATTATCTAAATATATAAAACTCAAAGGTGACTGACTGACATGGTGATCTATCAACGCACAGCCCAAACCACTGGACGGATCGGGCTGAAATTTGGCATGCAGGTAGATGTTATGACGTAGGCATCCGCTAAGAAAAGATTTTGATAAATTCCAACCCCAAAGGGTTAAAATAGGGGATAAAAATTTGTATATAATAATACTTCTTAACGCGAGCAAAGCCGCGGGCAAAAGCTCGTTTTATATAATATAATAATATGATGTACATTACTATAAAAACTACCAACGAAAATTGGTTTGAACGTATACGTCATAAATGGTAAACCTTCATTAACATTTAATTAAATCAATTGAAATACAAAAATAAATCAAAAACCCTTAAATTTCATAAAAATAAACTTTATTGCTGCTGCGGAACCCTTCATGGGCGAGTCCAACTCGCACTTGGCCGGTTTTTAGGGTTCCGTAGTCAACAAGGAACCCTTATAGTTTCGGTCTGTCCGTCCGTCTGTCTGTCCGTCTGTCTGTCTGTCCGCGGTTTTGCTCAGAGACTATAGGACAGGGATCACCAATTAGTTTCGCTCGGGGTCCATATTAAGAAATGAAATGACCTTCGCGGTCCGCAAATAAAAAATAATAATCGGCCAAGTGCGAGTCGGACTCGCTCACGAAGGGTTCCGTACCGCAAAAATTGAACAAAAATAGTGTTTTTGTTTGGGAGCCCCTCTTAAATTATCATTTTTATTGATAAAGTATACATATAAGTTCTGAGGATTTTGTGAAAATTACAAGACGTGCCTACCTGTTGCCATTATCGATATCGAGCAAAAAAAAAAACGCCTAAAAAATCATGTTTGCTGTCTGGGAGTCCCCCTTAAATATTAATTTTATTTTGTTTTTAGTATTTATTGTTATAGCAGCAACAAATGTACACAATCTGTGAAAAAAACAGAAGTCCATCTATAGCGGTTCTTGAGATACAGCCTGGAGACAGCTGACTGACAGACGGACAGACATCAAAAGATATTAATTAAACAAAGGCAATTACTAAATTTACACAGGTATTAATTTACATATCAATGAGAAAAGTGACGATTTTTGTTGCCAATTATCTATTATCTGTCTAAATTTTGGAGTGAAATTGGTGCATGTTAAATCCTGGAAATGTCCATCAGTAAGTCGAGATCGAAATTTATTTTTAACGAAGTTCATCTTCGAAAATGCCTGGTCCGCACACAGGGTCGGCGGTCCGGATGCGGACCGCGGTCCGCCATTTGGTGACCCCTGCTATAGGACCTACAAAGCTGTAATTTGGCATGAATGCACATATTAATGATGACAGCAAAATGATACATGAAATCTTAAAAGAATATTTTTGAAGTGAAAACTTCTTTAGCGGCGTTGAGCACTTTTGTGGGATGGGTAAAAACTGTGAAACTCGCGTCAGATTCTCGTGCTGATTAAAAAATCCTTGGAAAAACCGTAAGACGGTTGGAGAGTAGTGTTTTGTGTCGAACTCGAACTCGAACTCGAACTCGAAATCGAACTCGAACTCGTCCTCGTCCTCGAACTCGAACTCGAACTCGAACTCGAATTGATTGTAAGGGTTTCGATTAATTAAAAAAATAGATTTTTTAAAAATCAATTTTCATAAAATATGGGTTAAAAATTTAATCGATTGTAAGGGTTTCGATTAATTAAAAAAAAACGATTTTTTAATAATCGATTTTCATAAAAAATGGGTAAAAAAAAAATGCACAACGTTAATAATCAAGTTTTCACTACTGCCGGCACTCCCGGGTGCAACCCGTCTTTTTTTTATGATACCTTCCATACACATCAAGCGGGGATAAAAAAAAATTCTCGCGTCCACCCTTAGAGTATTAATAACACTTAACAGTAGTACTACTGTTATTAATACTCAAAGCGTCCACCCCATCGTGTGGGGTGTCGTTGGATAGATTTTTTAAAACTATTATGAGTATTCATAGATCATTTTCCGATTTAGGGATCCGTTTGTGAAATATTGAGTTTTAAAGTGGAAAAAATTGTTAGAGTCCAGTGTCCCCCCTTCTACCAGCTAAACAGTTGCTTCTGGAAATGTGAAAAAATTCACGTGAGTAGGAAATATGCTGAATTTAAAAGGAAAACTATCACGGCTAAGAAAACTTCATAAGTTATTGAGTAATAGTCGATCAACTAAAAAAATGTATTTGGCGAAGTATAAAGGAACTTTCGGTTCAAATTCCTCTGAAAGTAACTGAGATGATGTTGTTAGTAGTGTAAAAGTTAAAACACGTTATAAATGTACATTCATTGACCACACAAAAATTAAAAAAAAAAAACTAGCGGTATTACGGAACCCTATATTGCGCGTGGCCCGACACGCACTTGGCCGGTTTTTTAATAAAAAATCGATTTTCTCAAAAATTTGGCAATTTAATACTGTCTTTTATTTTATTTTACCACCTCATTGCTCAGACTGAGATTTCTTACTGACAAATTCCGATTTTATTACTGCCCACATGTTACCGCTCGTTCAATAATTTTTACCGCTCATTTAGTTATTTGCCTGCTCAATTATAATATATATTCACTGATCCATTTCATTACTTTTTATTAGGGCTCCATTCCACCGCGGCGCGCGCACGGAGAGGCTACGCACGTGCGTCAAGCTTCGCTTTGTAAGAAAATATATGTGACTGTGTCCACTGCAACCCACGCACAGTGCACACGCTACGCACGAATTGTGTCAAGTCAAAGAAATAAATCCACGCACGTCCACGCGTGCGCGTTGCCGTGCACAGCGTGCGCAGCGGTGGAATGGAGCCTTTACTAATTTTTGTTAACTTTACTGCTCAGATTTAGCTGCTGACCCAGTTATTAAACGTGCCATTTATACTTTTTAACTTACCGAAACTGCCATTTACAAAATAAGTTTGAGTATCAAAAAATTCTTTGGGGGGGAAAGATATTATATTTCCCGAAAGATATTATATCTTGCCCACATCAAATTTAGGTCTTGCCACAGAATATATATTAATAGTTGTACCAAGTCTTGCCCCGCCACTGGGCAGGTGTTACATAATATCATACTATGACTGCGTCTGAGTAATAATTGCGTTACGTTACCGTTCACAGTGTTCAGGGAGGCAGTGGATGGGTTAAAATACCCTTTCTCCTTAAAGTAATAAAAAAAAACATTAAGAAAGTTTATCATGAAATTGACATTATATAGGTACGGGTAAACGCGGGAAATACGGTGTACAGTAAAATTGCGGAGCATGTAGTAAGGCCGCGTTTCCACTGAAGCGGAGCGGAGCGGAGAGGAGCTTAGCGGCGAATCGACCAATCACCATGCTCGAAATCTTCGCTTCGCTGTCATTCCGCTAGAATAGCACAATTGGTCAATTCGGGCACCGCTAAGCTCCTCTCCGCTCCGCTCCGCTTTAGTGGAAACGCGGCCTTAAGGTATTAAAATTATACCCTTACTACAAGCTTGACTAGATGACGCCCACAACTCTGTTAAGCCAAAATTCGTATATCGCGCTGGAATCGTACATTTTTTTCAGGATAAAAGTAGGATTTATTGTTTTGCGCCAATTAAAGAAAAAAAAGTTACTAATATAACATATCAAAAATGAAAGATTTGTCAGAGCTGGAACCTAAAGGAAAACGGCGTGTCTAAAATAATATAATTTGTTCTATAACTGATCCTGTAAAATAAAGAATATAATATTATACTTTTTGTGGGTGTTTTCATCTGCAACAAAAGTAGCGACCGTGACAGGTCACACGATTGCAAAAGTGGCGACCGTGACAGGGCTGAAACTCCAAGATCCAAGAAAGATCACACCACAAAAAGTATCCTATGTCCTTAATCCTGGAGCTCAAAGTATCTTTACGGTGAAAATTCATCATAATCAGTTCCGTGGTTTGAGTGTGAAGACAGACAGACAGACACACTTTCAAATTAATTATAATATTAGTATGGATTCCAGACTTTGCGTCGAGATTCATATAGTATAATATCCTGCAACCTGAGCACTTTTGTGGTACACTTTACGGAATAACTACAACGCCTATTGATTTGTGCTATAACATTGTAATTTTTATTTATAGAGGTATATATTATACATGTGTTATCACTTATCATCGGTCAGTCAAGGTTTGGTTACTATTCAAATATAAATAAAAAACTGCCTTAAAGATTATTAACTCGAAGAAAAACGACGCGGAGCCCTCAAAAGCTCGGCTTTTAGCTAGTTATACTACTTACAGGTGTAACACAACTGAGTGATAAAGTTCACTGAGAAAGTACCAGCCCTAAAAGAGTAACTTTTTTTATTTTGTATGGAAAACTCCTGACGCTTAGGCGCTTGCCTATGTATATACAGTGTGTTTGTGTAGGAGAACAATGCTGGGAAATCAAAAAAAAAATGCCGTCTTCATACCCATACGGATGCCCGGATCGGCAATTTGTATGGGTATGAAGACAGATTTTTTTAATTCCCAGCATTGTTCTCATAGAAAAAGTAGTTCATTTTGACGGGCTCATTTGATGGTTTCAAGGACAACGGTGTTTACACAAACATCTTGTATTATATACATGTTACCGCTAATGTGCGTAAACCAGTTAGACTGCAGATTAAAAAGGTATTCTGCTGATTATCTGCGTGAGTCAGTTAAAGTGCAAAAAGTTTATTCTCTTCTTACATTAACGAGATAATCTACAGAATACCTAGGTAATCTGCGGACTAACGACCATGCATGCGGTAAATTGCATAAAACCTGTTCTTGTTTGAATAAATATTTAGTTGTATGGAATTATTTTCGGCGCCGGTTGCTACTATTCGTTACTATGCAAACTAACTAGGTGAAGTGCGAATATAAGCTTTTTTGATTTTAATTTCACACTTTAACGTATGGTTTACTAGATGTCCCGCGTGGCTTCGCCCGCGTAAATTAGGAATTTTACGAAAATCGTACATATTCCCGCAAAAAAAAGCTTATGAGTTATGACCCTTCACGTGGGGTTTTTCCACATTTTCATCTGTTTCTTTGGCCCTATTATTCTCAGCGTGATAATAAATATATTACAGTCTTCCTCGATAATGAGCTATCTAATAGGCACTGAAATAATTTTAATATTGTTCCTGAGATTAGCGTGTTCGAGAGTCTTATAATAATATAATCATGAGACGATGCATGGTAAGAATAATATGGTAGTGATGATGATGATGATGATGATAAAATGTAATTTGCATAGTAGCATCTACTTTTCGTTCTTAAAACAACACCGAAACTCCCAAACTTGTATATCTATAAAAAGTCAGGAGTTTCCTCAGCACCTTCTGAACCATGATGTACTTCGGCGCAAAATCTTACTCGTTGGTAGCATATTATTACTATTATATTATTATTATAACATCTAAAAATTAATATTGGGCAAGCATGTTCCTTGTTTCTATAAGGAGGAAAATGTAAACACCCGCCTAGGGGATGTAACGGGGGTTGAAATTTTGTACGTTCTTGAAGGGGCTTTCAAATTTGTATCTCTATAGTCTATAGATGGCGTAGAATTGTAGATTGATTTCTAACAACATACCGATAATGTATTTTTGGAAGTCAATGTAAGTAGGTACTTTAGTTGTTAAGAATGTTTCCGCCGCTGATCTTTGAGTTTTTATATTTACATATTTTACAAATTTTAGTTGTTGCAGTTATGTATTTTACATAGTACTCAAAAGATTCAATTTACTATTATATTACAGTAGGGGAGGAGAGGGTGCCATTTGTGTTGTCACTCGAGTGTCATGGACACCTTGTAGGTTTTGTACATTAGGTAAAAGTTAAAACTGATAAAAAAATAATAAGAGCGTTTTTTATTTTAGCCGCGGGTTCAGAAACTGCAGCCATTTTAAAGTTTAGAATTTTTTTTTAACCCACCACATGAGAAATATGATTTCTATACCATGATAACTAGACGCATGTCTGAAGCCTATACAAGCTTAATATGACACGCTCGAGCTACTCCCGAAATCCCCTCTTCTCCTCCCCAACTATTATGATTATGTCCTGGTTTCTGAAGTTTTTGACTGTAGTTTATCTATTCAACAAAATTTTATAATGGTTAATATTTATTATTTCAGCACTTATCAATCAAAAGCACAAGTCAATAGATAAACTCGTGTCGAAAAAACTGGCCATATACAGGATGTTTCGAAAGTAAATGGATGACTCATGGTTGGAGGATTCGATCTCGGCCGATTTTTCTAATCCCGGGATTTCGGGATTATCTACAGCGAATCTCGGGATCCTGTGATAGTCCCGGGATTATATTGGTGATAGAATATGGCAACAAAAAGAGAGTAAAATATATCAAAATCGTTTATTTTAAATATTTAAACAAAACAAAATTATACCTCCTGATAAAATAAACAAATTCGGCAGTTCTGTAAATAATAATTTAAGAAATAGTTTTATAAGATATTTACAGATATGCTTAGTTATTTCTTACAATAAACTTAAAAATTAACTTCTTAAGACTTGTTTACATAAACTATAAAAGTACAATAAAAAACTAAGGAGATCAATGTTTTAAATTTAATAGACCAGGAACTTTATTAAATCTAAGGAATAACAACGCATCTAACAGAAACTAACACTCTTTGTTTGGATCTATGTTTACTTCGACACAATAATTAGATTGTTGTTTTTCAATAAATTCATTGATTATTGACACAAATATCAATACTTACCTACACGACGTAAACGGGGTTCTTACACAATTTTTCACATAACACGATACCGGTCGTTATCAAAAACAAATAAAATTGTTTAAACTTTAAACAATGTGGCCGTCATAGCGTCATATTAAAGTAAGTGCGTTTAGTTTCAGGCACATTTTTATTGACTTAAAATATTTATCAGTCCCAAAAATACCGGGATTTATTAAATTAAATCCCGGGATTTTCGGGACTAAAATATTCTCGGGACTAAAATAATAGATCCCGGGCGCCGGGATCGCGGGATCGAATCCTCTACTCAGGTGGTAATTCTGAACAACTTTTCTTCGACGACTTTCGGAAATTCGCAAAAAAATATTGATTCTCCATAGAAACTTTGTTGGTCACGTACGTACCGCTACATGAAAGCAACATTTTTTTTTCGCTAATAGAAGAAATGTTGTCTATAATGACCCCTTTCGGTTTCCTATACTACTTTTGAAATTACCTGTATTTAATATTAAATTATATTTAAATAATATATTAATGTTAAATTAGAAAAAGTTTATTTTGTAAATTTTAAGGTACCTTGTTTTTTGTTGATATTTTAATAGTGATTAAATTTGGTTTAAATCTGCTGCAAATAACTTATTTCGATTTATGTAATAATTTTTATTGGTCTACCAGAATCTGGTGGCAAAATGTGAGAAATTAAATTCACTCTAGCAATACCGGGGTAATTGGAATAAAACATTTTGATCCTTTTTTTCCCCTTATAGCGGCTTATTCTGTGTGTGAAACATGCAAATATAAAAATTTATCCAATGATCAAGGATATTTTTTGAAAATCTGTCATCAGGCATCAGATTCTAATAGACCTATAGTTATGACTATTTTTATTTCTTTGACAATTCAAACATAAAATATAAATTATTATTGTGTGATTTTTTTAAACCTCATAATGTTATATTATCCACGAGACTATTAATACTATGCTTTATAATTATATATTACATATTTTCTTTTTCAAATATTATTTTCGTTACAAATTTTACAAATTATTTTCGTTAACTGATCGTCACTCAACGTACCAATTCCGTGCGGATGGCGCCGCAGAGGCGCCATGGGTATCTTTTCTGTATGGCGTGTGGGTTGTGGCGCCCGAGAGGAGCCAACATGTTTATCTGTAAAACTATGATAAAATTGCATTTTTCAGTGGTTTCCCCTCAATGAAAGTGGCTTTATCTGTCATGTATGTTACGTGTACAGTGTTAGTTTTAGGACATTGCATCAAAACTTACACTTCAGGAGCCTTAAACATTTTCAATTGGTCATTCATTATGATTTAATATGGCCATCGAATTATTTTATAAATATACAACGCCAACACCAGCTAAATCGCACATTAACATAATTTAGAAGATTACGATTAAGATTTAGATTTATTTTTAAACTTATTTTAGAAGATTTACTGCCGCCACCAAATGTCACCGAACTGGATAGGCCTATATCTGAAGGGAAAATACATTTGCCAACGATTTTCCCAAAACGTAGCGGAAGAGTTATGCGAAAACACTGTAGAGTATGCTATAGTAGAACAAAAAAAAGAGTTCTGGTTCTATATGGCTGTCCCGATTGCCCGCAATGCCCAGGGTTATGCATAACCCCCTGTTTCCGAGAATATCACAAATATTCAATTTCATAGTTTATTAATGTAATGGGCAATGGCTATTGTCTCGCACCTCCCCCGCAAAATAAATAAAAAGCGATATTGCCTACCGTAAGGTATTGATTTGTCTATGATTATAACATTGATTTTGTGACGTGATTTTTAATTAGTAATCATAATTCTTTATTCTGTCATTATGATTTTGCTGCAGCTGTGTCAATAGAAGCCTCAAGCTATCAATGAATACAAAAATACCAAATTGATACAAGTGTTTATTTAAATAGTTACCTTAGCTAATTAATCACAAAATCAGTCCGTTTGTACATTTGTACTTTGGTACAACACTGTAATTAACGTTTTAATAAATATTTATAAAAAACACGTTTGTTTATTATTTAGCAGTCCTATAATTTTTTGCATTATTACGTATCTTTCATGGATGTTAAGTCGTAGCAATTCGTTAGATACAAACTGCCCAAAATATTTACACCCATAAATATCTAGAACCTACAGTTCTCGCTCTTCGTATTTTATCATCGTTTCCGTGGAAGTTGACCCATCCTTAGTGTCTACAGTTTCTTGCAATCCTTCATTAGCCTTATCTTCTTGATTAAGTTCCCAAACATCATAAGTCTGGGAGTTCTGTTGGAAGGAAGTCTGATCAACAAACTGATCGTTATCGTCGTCGCACTGCGTTTCAATCTCAGACTCAGGTATGCATTTTTTTTTCAAGAAAATCCTAAACCAACAGTTTAATATTATTGAGGTATTAACCTATAATATACAGTACAACCTCCATACGTCGAATCTCAAGAGAAAGGCCAACAAGTTCGAGCTCCAAAAGAGGTCCAAAAATTACACCGCCCAAAAAGATGGTAGTCTAGTGTCTACCCACTAAAAAATTGTGGGTGCTCCGCTTTCACTCAACTGTCCAGTAAAAGAGTTGTCAATGCGAAATACCCTGCCAAAATGAACCTTTATCCAAATACATCCTACGAATAACAAAAACTAAGGAAACGTGATTCCCATACTTCAACCGTTTTGAATTTGGTTCCTTTTTGCACACTAAAATATGACAATAGCTACGAAACACTAACGCTCTACGAAATAAAGCCGTTGACAATAATTGTCACTTCTATAATTACACAAAATTATGCATGTATTCGGATTTCGGGTCTCTTTTTGTAGCTCGCCGAACAAATTTTTTGACAAAGTTACTCTTGCTTAGTTTTTATTATTCGTAGAATTCGTCATTTCCTTTTTGATTCATTTATTGAATTCAGATATTTCATTTAAAAACTACAACTTATACAATATATTTATTTGTTTATAAAATACTATAAAACGTAGATATATTTTCGGCGTTATACATGACTATGGATGAATAACGATGCATATTACATGCTGTAATATCCCGTTAGCTACAATAAAATGAAAATAATAGCCAAATAGCCATAGCCAAAAGTAAAACTAGTCCTTTGCATGGTGAAGTAACTAAGTAATATTGAAACAGCCACGACGCGAAATTCGCGTCGTAGCCATAATGAAAACCACCTGATAAAAATAAGTAACTTGTCTTCCATTTCTGTTTGTACACGTAAATAATCAATTCTAAATACTTGAAACAAATTATTAATCCGTTTACGTTCGCTGTTGGGTCGCTACTAAAAGAAAAACAATTGGAAACAGACGAAACAGGGATAAATTACAATTCATGGTGGGTGGTGCTCGAGAGGTTTCCATCAAAGATTCTGGCGCTTGGCGCCTCAGAGGAGCCACGAAATACTTGTTCGCCGCCAGGCGGCAATTACACCGCACTGAATCAGTTAGTAGTTATAAGCCGATTGTATGACTATTGACTACGGTTATACGTTCACTGTTCAGTCTAACATTAGTTCAGTCCATCAGTATGAGACTGACGCCAGAATGATGACCGGAAAGTACATAATAAAAAATGATCAGTCCGTCAATCAAACGGTTACACGATTATTCTTCCGTCAGTCTGGATCTGACTAATGGACTGAACTGATGCGAGAGTCCAGACTCACCAGACTGACCGTGTAACCTATGTCTAACAAAGCCATTTGAACAGAGCGGGCATGAAATCAGTCAGGTGATTGAATGTAGTTAATTTTTATGGTTCCATATCCAAATGTAAAAAACGAGACCCTTGTCGCGAATCGCGCGAACTTGTAGGTAACAAAGGTAAACAACGGTATTGATATATAATAACTAGCTGTCCCGGCAAACGTTGCTTTGCCATAATATAAAATACCTATTTCGCCCATATTACTTTTTTGAAGTGACTAAATAATTATGTTACCATAGCAACGTCTATCGCTATTCCGTCGCACAAACAATGGTCGCCCTCAGTCTCGAGTTGTAATAATTTACTATTATTTATTCAACAAATGCACTTATCAATATAAAAAGTAGATGTTGTCCGATTCTCAACCCTAGCCGATATGCTCGCTAAGATTCACGAAAATCGGTCGAGCCGTTTCAGAGGAGTTCAATTACGCACACCGTGACATGAGAATTTTGTATATTATAGATAGGAGGGTAGTTGTAATATTCTCTGGTGACACATGTCACTAGAGACAGCTGCTGTCAGACAGACGATCGAGAACCGCAGACGGGCGAGCACGCGGCGCAGTCTTAACAGTGAGTCATTATTGTCATTAATTAAATATTGTGATCTTAAACGTTATTTTTTAGGCTGTGTGTTCACTTCATCGAGGATATCCAACGCCTAGAAACTGTTGTGTATAATAATATTGTATTTAGATTGCGAACAATGAGTCGGTCGTTTAGTTATCTTATTATACGAGGTGTTGTAGTCGTTTGTGGCCGGTTGGTCACATCTAGTGTTTACTGCCTACTGTTGAGTGGGTTTGATTTAGACCTTAGCTATAGAATGCTCGGTTGAGCCGTGTGGTAAGGGGTCGCTGTAAGGGGTGGTTCGAGGCGACTGCACAGTATAGAAACCGTGTTCATCGTTTATGTGGTGATTACCAGATGGACACGTGTGTATAGTTTAGTTGGCAGCCTAAGTGGTCATTGACCTGCTAGGCCATCACGATATAGAATGCCATAGTCTAGTGCGGACTAGCCGCATAGGCGAAATTGTCACGTGTGCTCGCATAGGTGGATGCAGCAGAGTTATAGTTATAGTTTTCGCCTCCACTGAGGTGGTGGCGACAACCCTATTGCTGAGACTTTGATGTCTGTCCGTCTGTCTGTCTCCAGAGTGTATCTCAAGAACCGCTTAAGGCCGCGTTTCCACTGACGCGGAGCGGAGCAGAGAGGAGCTTAGCGGTGCCGAATCGACCAATCACTATGCTCGAAATCTTCGCTCCGCTTCGCTGTCATTCCGCTGGAATAGCACGATTGGTCAATTCCACAAGCTCAGCTAAGCTCCTCTCCGCTCCGCTCCGCGTCAGTGGAAACGCGACCTAAGTCGCTTCGTCAAGACGTCTAATGTGAGTAGTGACCATCAACAACTTGACGAATTGTTCTTTAGTAATTCAATTATGTAAAATATGGTTTTATTCAATGAACGCGCTGGTTCAATCTGCTATTTACTTAATGACTACATAATAAGTCAAATAGCAGATTGAACCAGATGACTGCGACCTATACATAAGTCCAAAATATCCGTTATTGATTTTAAATATTATATTATTATGCTTGGTAGTATACTGTATAACACATAAACTGTGACATTCATAGAAACACTGTCTGTGTTTTTATTGTTAATGTCAAATCAAGGGAGAAACTGACAGATTACCTTTGTATATTTGTGATTTTGCCTATTCTAAAAGGACCCTTTCTATAGCGGTCATGCTGAGCGTGCTGGCACATAACATCTTAAAAATACTGCGTGCAAGCCGAAAGTGGAAACTCAGCAACAGATAACACAGACAGCGCCATAGGATGTTTTAAGGCTCTATTCCATAAATCCTTCAGTTCTATTGTCCTCCATTGTCTTTGTTTGCATATAAAACTAATTTAATTTTGTTACTTTATCAAGTTTAGTTATGATCCTCGTATCCGTTGTCAGTTACAGGCTTTTAACACAGTTTTATGTACAGTTCTAGGTCATAACAATATCAAAGGCGATCTGCATTTCATTCAAACGAAAAGTGGGCACCTGCAGTTGATATACGAGCCGTACATCTTCGTGACGGACAGCGTGCGCAGCGGGCGGACGTTCTGGCGGTGCATGGAGTACGGCAAGCGGTGCCGCGCGCGCATCACATCCAAGAACAACGTGCTGCGCATCACCAATCCCGTGCACAACCACGCCGACAATCACATGGACAAAATCAATCGGAAATATGATTTAGGCGAGGTCGTCACCTGCCCCTCCGTGTGAGACTCATGTGTGTTTTTGCGTGTGTGATCATATCAAACCTGAGAGTATTAGACACGACGCGAGCGCAGCCGACGCTGTGAACGCTCCCGGGGCTCTTTGTAATTGAACCTGTATATATATTTTATAATAAATAAATTATTTATGTGATAAGTTAATTATGAAATGTAAATTCGTCTCTATAGGCTTATGTCGAATAAACGAACTCTTACCGTGTCATATTTTTGTATTATTAAGGTGAAATTAGCGTAAATAAATCGTGAGACAGAATATAGCCTTTTATTTTAACGCGTACGTTTAACCGAACAGGAGCCGCCCGAGGACGCTTAAAAACGAAGTTGGCGTACACGATGACCCAGAGGGGCGCCCCGTGTCTCGTGATGGACGGTTTCGGGTTCGTGGCGCGCAAACGCCGCGGCGCGCGCATCTACTGGAGCTGCCGGTCACGCACGCAGCGCCGCTGCCACGCGCGCGCGCTCACCGTGGACGGCCGCCTGGTCACGCACTGGCCCGCTCATACGCATCCGCCGCACAATCTCGCCTTACAAAACGACCGGATCGAAAGTCTCATAGAAATAATTACATCCGAAAAACTGGACCACGATTCTCGTGATCTCCAAAATATGGAGATGTAGCTCCCATCATTCATCTGAAGCCCAGTACTCGTAACTGTTTGTGATAAGTGATAACTGATAAATTTCCGTTTCGATCCACGAAACGGGATCTTATCACGAATAGTTACTAACGGGAATTTAGATTTCGGATTCTTGAACTGAGCGAGGACCAGCAGAAAGAAATAAATCGATAATAACTATTGCACGGTCTTTTATTTCTCAGCCTCTTAAAATATTATCGTTAGCGAAATTCACATTCGCGTGGTTCACGGAAGTACCTGTAGATAGTCACATTGCAGTGTTTTGCAGTGGAGTTCGTGATATCCAACCGGGGCCGGCGGCACATGCGTCTCGGCGGGTTCTCGTTCTACGCCGAGAAGGTGTTCCCGGAGAAGAGCAAGGTGCGGTGGCGGTGCACGCGGCGCACGTGTCGCGCGTACGCCCACACCATACACGACCGCATCTTCGCGCTCAGCAACGTGCACTCGCACGAGCCGCCCGCGCCGCCGCCCGCCGCGCCGCGCTCCTTCAGCCACGCGGCCATCGCCACGCAGGCGAAGGCTCTGTTGGAGGACTAACGATGCCGACCATACGGGATACCCCCTCTCGGTCGTTCGTTTTCCGATTCCCGCGACTCTCGCGTGAGAATACTCGAGTACAGCTCGACAAGGCTTTAAATGAACGTGGCGAAAAAAGGAACTAACGCTGCCATCATACAAAAACGTCATTTTTGACAGTTCTCCTTTACCAGTAGCGCTTCCCGCCCACGTTCATTTAAAGCCTTGTCGCACTTTACGTGTAGATGGTACCTCTACCAGTGTACATTAAATAGCGTGATTACTTTTTGCATATATCATTCCTTGAATCGAAAGTCATTTTGATGTTGTATCGCTTTATACTTTTTTATTTTTTACCTTTATTTTAGATTTTAAGAATTGGCACAAAGTCTAGTCTACGAAGTTAATTTGCAAATCAATTCTAGTCAATGAATTAGCAGTATTATATTATTATTATTACAAGGATCTCAATATTTGTATGCATTAAAATTATGTATTTGTTCGATTGTACAATTTATACTTTCATGTAAGTGAACAGCAATAAATAGAAATTATGCAGCGTATCGCATTTTAGAGAAACTAAGAAAGAGCTTTATTGAGTAACATTAATGTTCTTGCAAAGATTTTAGATAATAATAAAATAGCAATATAATAACGCACCTAAGCCGTTGAATAGAGATTTTGGTCGTTCTCGTCCTCGATGTAGAGTTTCTTTTTCTATCTTAGTAAATAGTCGATTTTATTAGGAGCCTACTAACTACCATATTTTTAAATTGATGATTATGCATATTATGTTTAAATTCGAAACTGTAAAAAGCCAATTTGACTCTAATCAAAATCTCCGAACGTCGACGCTCTTTACAGCCCGGAACTTTCGACTACAATATCGTGTTAATTTCCTTCTGTAAGTACTTAATATGGTAATAATGGTAAAGATGTACAGTCGTTGATTACAAACTAATAATAATTTATTTGAAATTATCTTATTGTACGAAAAATAAACGAGTTTTTATAACCGGTGTTTTACTACCCACGTGAACTGACGTCCAGATCGACGTGGTCTAAAGCGGGCGGGTGTTTCAGAGGAGAGCGTGCGGCTGTGCGTGGGGCCGGGCGGGCGGCCGCGGCTGTGGGTGCGCGGGCGCAGCTTCTACGCGGCGCACACGATGCGCTCGGGCGTGGTGCGGTGGCGCTGCACGATGGGCGGCTGCGGCTGCAAGGCGTACACGCAGAAGGGCCGCCTGCACAAGCTGGTGGGCGAGCACAACCACCAGGGCCGCTGCGGCCGCCGCGCTAACCGATCGCTCGCCGCGCTCGATCCGCCCGCGCCGCTGCTCGTGCCGAGGATCCCGCAGCTCGACTTCGACAACTTCGACCCCAGCGCCTGGGTAGCGAAGTTCTAATACCAAATGCCAAAACTCATTCCGAATATGAAGTGATCTCTATTAGATAGTACTGCATCGATATCTTTATAGCGAGTGTTAATTTTTTAATTGTAAATAATAATTATGTAGAATGTAGACGATCGATCGATTGAAGCCCGACTGTAGGTATCTAGTCTCTGCGATTTGATCCGACAAGATTGTGTTTACGAATGTTTTAGGTCTTTTGACCCTTAAAAATTTGATAATATTTTTTTATTTGGCTGCGAGTCAAGTAGAATTTTCACAACTAGTCGTTTATTTTAATGTTATTTCTATAAGCCTAATAATATGGTAGTTTGAACTAACATTCCAGGTCATTCCTAAATGGGTAGAGCTAAAGCTCTGCTGTACCAAATTATTAGGTCATATTATGATATCGAAGCCTAAGTCGTATTGTCTTAATAAAGAAACAAATCCCAGTGCAACGTAGGTTAAGTATTTGAGTACTGCATAATATGACTGGGCTTTGATTATTTTGTATTTCAACAGGCTATCACTAAATAATAATATGATCTCAGATTGTTAAGTATTTATTAATTTATCTCTACTTTATTAAATTGATGCCAAATTTTGTTACATGTGTGTGATAGAGATTAGTTTGTAATGTTTAAATATATAATCTTATACACACTACCTCCTACCTAATATGTAACATATGTACGGTACATTTTGATGCTCATTTTATAATTTAGGTATTAAAGTTGTAGGTTAACAGTTCCAGCTGTGCTTCCTTGTCTATGGTCATTTGTATATTATCATTCGAGAGGTATCATGATGATGTAAATTTTTGTAAGATGCCAACTTGTAACTATGTTGTAAAATGTGATTTTATATTTTGTTTTTTATTTACAAAAACTACATGTTATAAAACTAGTGCCAAAATACTTGCTCATGAATACTGAATCTAAAAGATTATAACATGGTTTCTATTTCTACTAAACTTAAAGTAAAAATTGTTTTACGTAATAGTAAAATTATTCTGTACATCCGTCATTAAAAGTACAAAACGAAAAGCCTTTTCTTTCACTCGAAAATAAGAAGTCCCCGATGTTTGTTTAATTTCGTGCGTGACACCCGAGCTTTTAGTTGTAAGTAAGTATAATAGACTCATCAGGCTCACTCTCCGCCTGCGATCCTCAACTAACCGATGTTGTTTGTCGACAGCGCGCTTCATCCGCGCCGGCAAGGGGCGTCTTCTCCTACACCGAGGTTACACGTTCCGCCTGAAGAACAATCTGGCGCACGGTCGCAAGCAGTGGTACTGCTCGTCGCGGCTGACGTCGCGCTGCCTGGCCGACGTGAACACGGAGGGGCCGGAGGGCTTCGAGCGCATCGTGCGCTCCCGCTACGCGCACAACCACGCGCCGCCTAACGTGCGGCGCTTCGCGGACGGGCGCTACGTGGTGCGCACGCCGCACCAGAGCGGCCACCGCGCGCCCGCGCCCATCGACCCGCACCACCAGCTGCTGCAGCTGCAGCACGCGCTGGCGCTGTACGCCGCCACTGCGCACGCCACCGCCAACGCCAACGCCTCGGCCGCCGCCGCCGCCGCCACCGGAACCGGCTCCCAGCAGTCGCCCAACTCGCTACCGCCGCCGACCACCAACAATTACGACACCGCCAAGCCGCTACTGGTGGACGGCGCTCCTCTCAAGGAGGAGGACATGATGTAGAGCGGCGGCCGAGGTGCTGCGGATGTTATGATCGTTTGACACGTCGCGTTGACGATTCGTTTAGATGTTGCATCACGTTGTAAGAAATCGATGCACGAATTGTTTAATATTGAACGGTTCGATGTTTTTAAGCCTTTTGCACACGCGTAGTAGTATAAATTATACTCTTAATTATATTATTATTATTAGATTAATTGGGAAGGTTGGCGTTTTCAATGAGACGGTATCGATGGATGTATAATGTCGGATATATGAACGTATTTAAATCATTTGAATCGATATTAGATGTTGTGAATTTTGCGACCAATGAAACGATATTTGCGTCACCTGTTAGCATCTGACGGTGGCATCTATCGGTAGGTTAAGCGGTCTTTCGAGGTCTTTAATGTTATCCGTATAGGTGTGGGATATAATTGGATTGGGTAAGGAAATAAAAGTGTATATACATGTGCGATGAAACCTTCTGTTTTCGCGGCCTTTACGCGCTGCTTACGTTGCTACTTTTCTAACGATGTTAGAAGTAACGTTTGATATTTTATCAAACATAGACATGAAAGAATTCTCTTCATTACACACACCAAGTATGATCAAAATATCAAGAATTCTCCTCAATATTATTATATTTTTTCATATTAATTGTTACCAAAGTATTGCTTGTTTGTTATTATTTCTTTATTTATAAAGTCACTAGATGTCCCGGTGAGCTTCGTGTCACTTATAAATCTTCCCTGGACTTCCACGATCATTTTTAAGACTAAAATTAGCCAAATACACGGCTGGACCCGTTATCGAGTTATAGCGTTACTAACACAATTGAAAATCCATTTTTATATATACAATAGATTCATCTTTCAAACAATCGTAAACGTAAAGGTCGCGAAACAGCAACGCGCGTAACTTTGTCGAATTTAGATAGATGGTTATTATCAGGATATAGGCTCAAAAAGCGGACGACTAGTAGAATCAGCCGGATTCCTATGGGCAACATCATAGAGACGGGTAGCGCTAGACTGTATGGCAGCAGTGAGCGACAACACGCAGGTAGGATCTGATACATGTATTCGGAGTATCGGGAAGGACCTTCGGAACACTGCGATCGAACGGGGTGCGTAGGACGGACTGCGGCCTGAGTGGCCGCCAGTAACGAGTCGGTGACTGATTGCGCGAACTCGCTTCGTAACGGCAGAGAATGGTTCCCTCGACTGCATTTATAATAACATATTTATTTTGAGATTTATATAACTTTACATGTTGCACGTTTGATGTTTAGGCATTTAGGTGTCCGCCTCTTTACGATAAGAATTTACATAATTTATATTGCGACGACGTCGCTATCGACGTACCTACCTTCGAGTGTGAGGCTCGCGCCGCGCGCGGCCCTCGTCGGCCGCCGAGCGCGCGACCGCACTCAATGTTGTGCTCCTTAGGAATTACTAAGTACTTAAGATCAATGAAACTACCTCTTCACTTTTATACGGGTTTTTACATATTAGTTTAATTATACAATATTATACATATACATGAATGAATACTCAGAAGCTTTACTCGAGTAAGGAGTTGTAGTATAAGTTAGCGTGTAAACTAGGCTAGGCGCGCGCCGGGGCGGCGGGGCGGCTCGCCGCGCAGGGTCCGGCGCGCCACTCTACACTACCTCTATGCCGCGTGCCGCGTGCCGCGTGCCGCATGCGGCTCTCGGCTCGCAGTCAGATACACACGACACATGTAACATGTTACTCACTCGAGGTTTAGCTGTTGACGACTGTACTATACGTAGGCTATTTTGAGACTGTTGTCTGAATATATTTTATTGATTGTTTTTATAATTATTATAATAGTGATTTGTTGCCGATCGAATTATTATTTTCACGAGATGTTAACGACTTATCTCTTAGACTCCAACTTGAGTACAAATTTGACTAATTTTAATCGTTACTTAGATAACCTAGTTTTAAGGAGTCCGGCGGTAAGCGCAGTTCGAAGCGAAAGCGACTCGTACCCCGGCGATGCGGCGCTGCCGGATGCCGTCGACCGGAGCGCTTTTACTAACACACACTATCGATACGTTTTATACTAAAAGTTTTTTGTTCTCTACGAACGATTTCGAGTCGGGAATGAATAATATCTATGGATACTACAGCGAAAACTTTTAGCATAAATTGTATCTGTGAATCGACTACAGGCCGGTGGGGAGTCGGCGGAGAGGCCGGCTCCCGCGCCCGGCGCTGCCTCCGGTCGGCGCATCCGCGGCACCCGAGACTACGGTAACCAAATAACAGGACTGCGCTCGCCGCGGCGACGCGGGGGCATCCTTCGAATGATATACTAATTATGTATCGTATTTATTGGGTAGGTTAAATATATTATGTAAGTATGTGACAATACGTGTCAATTATGAGAATACGAAACGAAGTAACGCGAAAATATAATATCGAGTACGGTATGGTCTATCGGTGTGAGCGAATGTAGTCACTTTAACAAGAATTTACTCGTATCCGTTGTGTATTTATAATGTTGTTATATTGTGAATCTCATAGTGCATAATGATCGCGTGTAAGCCGGTGCCCCGCGGCGGTCGTCGCGGTCGTCGCGGCCCGATCGCGGACTCCACTCTATTTTAACGAATTTTGAAACTATCTACCTCATTTACTCTCGTCTTTGAGTCTAGTGTAATTTTTGTATTTACCATTATATTATAAGATAAGTTGGGTTTATGTATGGGAACGTTTTGTGGTATATTAAATTGTACTTATAAACGACCGCTGGTTTTATTCGATCCCCATTCCCCGGCCCATAGGTCGACACGAGGTGGTGGTCTGGTCGCGTCTCCCTCGCTTTCTAATGTTCTAACCGTCGTTTCTGTCGCAGGAATCAAGTATTTAAAGTCGCGCCGCGGTAAAGTAATAATGGTTGTGAATACGTTTCCGTTTTGCGAGGAGTCGAAGCTGCGGGACAAGGTGATCTGGCGCTGCACGTCCAAGAAGACCAACTGTAAGGCGCGCATCCACATGATGGGGAGCAGCGTGGTAGCGGTGAAGGGCATGCACAACCACCCGCCGCGCGTGCAGCCCTCCTGAGCCGCGATTCTCGTGATTATTTTCGATCTCGATCTCGACTGGCCCGCTTCACGCTCGACTCGAGAGCGAGATAGCATGTCCAAACGAGATTCACCGAAAATGATTACGCGAATCGCTCGTGCCCTAGTATTATCGCGTTCGCGCGGTTACCGTGGGCGGGCGCGGATGCAGCACTCTGGAGCTCTCTCACCGAAACCCGCCCTGTACCCGCCCTGGCCGCGCTCGCTCACGGCGCCCGCCTTCATTGCTCTATGTCTATATCATTCCATTTACTCGTTGATATTGGAACATTTTATGTATGTGCTAAACTCGAGAGTGTAAATCAAAAACCTTTTTACAAAATTGTCTAGGATGTAAGTCGTTAGGTATTATTAATCAATCAATTTTTATGATAGAATTTACACAAGTTGCGCCCGCATTTTATGGGCCGAGCGTGTTGAATGCGTATTACATGTTAAATTAATAATTATAGTAATCATTAGTAAGCTCAATGGGTAGACACTTCTTGGAGATCTTTGGGCTCATTTGCACCAGTCCTCATTATTTTTAATCCTTTGTCAAAATACACTGCCTGCTCTTTCATAAACTTTCAGAGTGAACACCGTATACTCTATTTACTGTCCTAACTCACGATTAAATCCCAGACTGGTGTAAGTTGATTCGAGTGTAATCTCAGTTGTTGATATCAGATACAGAATAAAGACAATAAAATAATGTTATGTAAAATAGGTAGTGATTTAAAATGTATGTGTAATAAAATGTATTTAATGCTTTTATTATAATATCATTCCAGATTCGTAGGTAGAGCTAATATTAAGTAAATATTCGACGTGTACATACTTAAATACTGAAAGTTTTGTATTTTGTATATTTTTTTATATTACATTATTATTAGGTGGCGTTTAGGATTGAACTAAAAAGTACAGTAGGTAGTTTATTTACTTTACCTTATCGAAAAAAAATAAAAAACTGTTTTTCAGAATATATTTGATCTAAACGTAAACAGAAAGGTGACATTTGGCCAAAATAATGCGTGTTGCACTTCTTCATGTTAGTCAGGGAGCCCTAGAACAACATTTTTGTTGATTTAACTAACATGCTAAGTTTTGAGAGTAGCTTCATTTTGATAAGACAAACAACTTTTTATCTGCGAAAAATCTCGAAAGTGGTAGCTAACAGAGATAGAAAGGATTTCATACTTTGATTTGATGGTCCTAAAATATGGACTGTTTTATTTGAAGAACAATGTTACTCTTAAATTAAATGACAATTAATCTATCAATATACGAAAAATAAGCTCGTTAGAGTTCCGTTTTAGCGTTCTGTAATCAACAAAGCTTGGTTGACTACGGTACCCTAAAACGGAACCCTAACCAGCTGATTTTTTGTATATTGGTAGGTTAAGGCCGTCCCCCGAGAAAACGACCGTGGCCATACATTTGCCGCGTTGCCGAGAGCGCACCAAAACCCTATTTTTTTACTTATCTTAAGCTTAGTTCAAAATTGACCTAAAAAAAATTTAAAACGGGGAATATGTAGTTATGATATTGTCGATCTATTGGCGTGTGTTTCAAATAAAAGTAATTTGTAAATCCTAAGGAGATGCTGAATGTATGCTTGAATTTTAATAAATTGGTTTTACTTTGGAAGCTAATATCATGACCATAATAAACAAAAATAGAAAATTTAAAACGGGGAAAGGAATGTCGATATACTGAAGATTATTGCTGTATATTTATTATAACTTTGTGGCTTTCAAATTATGAGTTTATAGGGCTTGAAATACGGTAAATTACGGTATCTCCGTAAGGAACGCCCTTATTAGTTATATAATTCAAGAGTAACATTGTCCTACAAGTAGAACAATCCATATTTTAGGAACATCAAATCAAAGTATGAAATCCTTTCTATCTCTGTTAGCTACCACTTTCGAGATTTTTCGCAGATAAAAAGTTGTTTGTCTTATCAAAATGAAGCTACTCACAAAACTTAGCATGTTAGTAATAAAAAAAAAAATTGTTATAGGGCTCCCTCACTATTATTGGGTAAACATTTAAATCAGTAGGATTGTGCAGCTTCAACTCCCAAGTGGCCACATGCGGCCGCGATAACAATTATTATAGAATATATATTTATATAGTGTCTAGTTTTTCCACGATTGAGGTATAATGGTTTTGTTTGCGTTTAGATGTACGGGAGCCCTAGAACAATTTTTTTGCGACTACTACTACAAGCAAATTTTTTGTGAGTAGCTTCATTTTGATAAGACGAACAACATTTTTATTTTCGAAAGTGGTAGCTGAGATAGAAAGGATTTCATACTTTAAGTTGATGGTCCTAAAATATGGATTGTTTTATTTGTAGGACATGGTTACTCTTAAATTATATAACTATTAACCTACCAATATACAAAAAATCAGCTGGTTAGGGTTCCGTTTTAGGGTTCTGTAATCAACAAAACCTGGTTTCGAATTCGGTTCGAAAATAAAAATGTTGTTCGTCTTATCAAAATGTAGCTACTCATAAAAAATTAGCTTGTTAGTAATGACAAAATATTTGTTCTAGGGCTTCCTCACTATAGTCCGAACAATATCGATAGATATTTTATAATGTTTAAAATTATTGTGATAAATGATAATCTTAATTATTTGATATTCCAAGTATTAATCGTTACACAAGGTATTCTTACTATGATAATACCTATGTCTTTATGAATGATGTACTTATAAATACGATAGGTATTGTCATATCTAGCGTTGAAATATTTATACCTAGGTAGAAAGGGGTACGAAGATTTTGGTCGACCTACTTGTCCGCCATTTTGTTTTTTTTTAAATCGCGTTTACGAATAATTCTTTGAAAAATGGATAGCTAACATCAATACAAACGAAAAATAATTTGGACAAAACCGCGTTAAGTGTCACATTTCGAAGGTATGAGCTGCCAAAGTTTTACCATTGGAAATAAATATTTAAGATATTGCAACTCTAAGGCATGGTTATTCCAAGTGGTTTCTCGTCTATGAAACAGTAGCCACTATGTAATTTATTGTAACACGCCGTCGCGTGATGACAAAGTGCAATCTAGCTCAAACAATATTTTATCAACTACATACCTAATGAGAAACTACTACTGCAAAGTCTCAGTTTTGACGATTCAGTACTTTTCCGATATTTTTATAATAAAACAAAATCTACGGTATACTTCTATCTGTATTTACCTAAGTTAACATACGACAATAACAAAATAACAACGGTAAATCTTCGAAATGTGACGACACTTTACGCGGTTTAGTCCAAGATTATCTTTTGTTTGTATTGATGTTAGCTATCCATTTTTCAAAGAATTATTCGTGAATGCGATTTCAAAAAAAAAAAAAATGGCGGACAGTTGGTCGGCCAGGCTCCATACAAAAATCTTCATACCCCTTTAATAAGTGAAGTGCCTTACCTAAATATATATTCTGTGGCCTTACTCACATTTGGGTCCATATTAATTGTTAAATCATAAAATTAGGTATTCATATTGGTGAACTTTTAACGAAACATTCCGTAATTATATATTTTTTCATAAACTTTGATAAAATTTTAAAAAAATTAATATAGATTTATGTTGAACCTGTTAAGAGTATTACTCACTAAGATAAATTAATTAAGAATGTTTATTTAAAATGGTTATTTTATTTATCCTTAAGTACCGATTTTTTACAGGTATTATAAAGTCAAAAACTTTGTACATTAATGTAGATTTTGTTTTACTAGCCTTTCCAATGGAAATGACACATGGGGCCCCACAAAAAAAATGGTGTTTGCTTATTTTTTAAAATTAAGCAAATATAACATTATAATATAATCTAGTTGGACCTACAAAAAAAAAAAAACTTTAAATGGTACCTATTGGCTTATATCGTTTTCGGCATCTGCACTGCCCCGGGGCAGGGTGGGTCGACAGGATACGGAAACAGCCGAAATTTGAATTAAGAACATAAACTACGTATTGCACTATGATGATCCACGAAGCACGTGGACTTAGTACAATACATAGTTTATGTTCTTAATTTAAACTTCGATTATTTCCGTATCCTGTCAGCCCACCCTGCCCCGGGGCAGTGCAGATGCCGAAAACGATAGATTTTCATTGCTTCGGAGCTGGTTTTGATTGTAAAATCCTATACCGGATTTTAGTGATGTGGTGTTAACAGTGCAGTTGTTAGCCGCAGCCCGAGGCACGCAGTTCAAGTTCGGCACGAGCGAGCTGAAGGCGCCCATCATCCACGCCGGGAAGTTCTCCTACGTCAAGGACATGGTGTTCCCCAACGGCAAGGTGCGCTGGTCGTGCGCGCACGCGGGCAACTGCCCCTCCCGCATATACACCATAGACAACAACGTCGTGCTCTTCTCCGACAAACATAGCCATTGACGTCATCCGGTGACCTTGACAATGCCAGATAAATTGATTCATGGCCAGAAAGTGGACTTATGTAATTTGGTCGCGTTATGTGAAGCCGAAAGCTCGAGACATAATATATTGGCTTGACATATCCAGACCAAATAACGTAGGTCCGCCGTCGGCCTATTAATCGATTTATCTGATGGTCATTGGGTTGGGCTTCGCAAATTTGTTTGAGCTTTCCTTTATTGTTTACATTATCGAATTGTTTTACGAGGAAGAGAACTAGAAAGTAAGTCAGCCATGTATAGCCTACTGTGAAAAACTACGTCGGTAAGACAAGGGCGCGGTTTTGAGCATGATGAGCATTCATGCCCTTGACTTATCGAAAGTACTGTGTTATGTAAGTATCTGGGCCCGTACCACGAAATCATTTTTACACTCGAACAATTGAATCTCAACTCTCAAAACGGTTTCGTGGTACGGGCCCTTGTACTGGTAGAATATATTTAGTACTGAAGTCAAATATTTAGTTAGCATATTTTATGCAAATAAAAATTATTTTTATTATTTACAAATATTTCAGCATTTGCCACTATTTATCTATACTAATATTAGCTGTCCCGGCAAACGTTGTTTTGCCATATAAAGTGTTTCGCCCATTTTATATTTTGATTGAAGTGACTAAATAAGTGTGGCACCCCACACTTATTCCGCACCATGCACAATGCACATGGTAACGTCCATCGCTATACCGTCGCAGTTCGCACGTCGCCGTCAATTTATTTATTTATTTAATTCTCATACCTACTGAATATACATATAAAATTTGGTAAAAATCAGTAAAGCAGTTTCGGAGGTGTACGGTAACTAAATTGTGACACGAGAATTTTATATATTACTAGCTGTCCTGGCAAACGTTACTTTGCCATACAAAGTTGGTATTTCGCCCGTATTATTTTATTGAAGTGACTAAATAACTATGTCGCCATGGCAACGTCGATCGCTATCCCGTCGCACAAACAATGGCCGCCGTCAGTCTCAGGTTGTAATAATTTACTATTATTTATTCAACAAATGCACCTATCAATATATAAAGTACCCAATAGTCGATTCTCAGACCTACTGAATATGGATATAAAATTTGGTAAAAATCAGTAAAGCCGTTTCGGAGGAGTTCGTGGACTAACATTGTGACACGAGAATTTTATATATAAGATTTACTATTATTTATTCAACAAAATATGCACTTATCAATATATAAAGTACCCAGTAGCCGATTCTCAGACCTACTGAATATGCATAATATAAAATTTGGTTAAAATCAGTAACGCCGTTTCGGAGGAGTTCGTGGACTAACATTGTGACACGAGAATTTTATATATAAGATATATGTATTATATAAGATTAAGATTATATAGCTGAAGAGTTCGTTTGTTTGTTAGAACGCGCTAATCTCAGGAACTACTGGTCCGATTTGAAAAATTATTTCAGTGTTAGATAGCCCATTTATCGAGGAAGGCTAAGTTAAGCTAAGATCAATTTGAGCAAAGAAACAGAGAAAAATGTGGAAAAAACGGGGAAAATTATATGAAATTGCTTATTATCTTAAGAACTACTGGAGCCATTTTTATGTTATTTGGATCACATGAGGAATAGACCACGTGAAGGGACATGGGTTATTTTTTGCGGAAAAATATACGGTTTCCGTGAAATTCCTAAATTACGCGGGCGAAATCGCGCGGAACATCTAGTCTATTGTATTATATCAGCTTTCTTTAAATATTTTGCGTTACTTTACCTATCATTCTGCGTTCTTCTATATGTTGACAATCGAACCAGACATTTTCGGGCATCTGTTGCGCAATTAAAATGCTGCTTTACGTTGCAGACGCATTCTTTTTACCTTCGAGGGCCGGTAAATCTGTGCTAATATTTCAAGGGAATAAGTTTTGGGTGAATAACCGGTACGGGCACAAGCTGAACTGGGCCTGCCGTGACAAGGACTCGTACAAGTGTCTGTGCAGAGTCCAGACGACCATGGACGGGAAGTTCGTGCGTGTGAAAGGTGTCCACAACCACGAACCCAACTTCACTCCGCACGACTTTGACGAGGACAAAAAAATTGCTGATAACTTAAATTACGGATTTAAAGTCAACCATGTGATGGGCGTGGGTTACGAAGAAGTCGACGACTGATGCGGTAATTTTGGGGTCAACCTAGAAATAACGGACTGAGTTGGGTTAGGTTAGATTATATCTTTATTTTACCATGCCATGCCATGAAGGCTTATAGGATAACCTACGATAAAAGTTTGTACAAAACTTCCCCTTATAGCGCTAGGTGAAATGTTCACCTAGCGCTATAAGGGGATGTAAAACTTATACTAATATTATGGCTGTGACGTCTACCTTCATAATGCTAATGGTTGCTAAGTAAGAAAATGATTAGTAATAAAATCCACATTCCACTTCACAGTATAGCACGCGAGCTCCAAGGAATTTTCTAAAAAGTTACGTTACCTGGCGAAGCCAAACGAGCGTAATTCGTGAGTTGTGAGTCGCAGAATTTCGGTTCGGCAGAATTCTGCTGCACTCAGTTTCATACAAAAGTCCTGATTGATTCACACGAGCGTAATTTTGTGAGTCATGATTTGTATGAAAAGATATTTACGCGGCAGAAATTCTGCGACTCACAAATCACAAATTACGCTCGCTTGGCTTCACCCTTAATGTACCCGCCCGGCCCCCAAGACCCTGCTCACGCGCAGTCTTTAACAAATTGGTAGAATTTAAGTCACTTTTATTTTGTTGTGATGACAAGGTGCGTTATTATTACGGGGCGTGACAGGTTATTATTATCGCAATCTCTGACATAGTTCTGTCTTAATTCTTCATTTTAATTTGATATATTTCTAACAGTGGCCTTAGCAAATTTAAAAATAGAATGAGATAAAATATAGTTTACGAGAATTTAATAATATTAGTACCTGATGTACCTATACGGTAGTAACGGTGTAGCGATGTTTACTCGTAAAATGAACTAGGGCCAGAGTTTGAAGAAAAATTTTGTATTCAAAATATTTTAAGATAAGTTATGGTAAATGTGAAATTTAACATGATTTTATGAACCGTTAATAAACACTTTTTAACTATTTTTAACTATTTCTTGTTTTAACTCCTCAATCACTAGTTACTCTTTTTTCGTTTTAGTCGAAGTGTTAGTTGGTAACACTTCGACTAAAACGAAAGGACTACCTGGATATGGTTTTGCTTCCCAAACTTAATTTCATGAAAATACTTGCAACCGTTGCCCACTCACTGATTTTATAAAAATGTCGATTAATATATTAAGTAAAAGAGTAAAAAGTGCAATACAATTAGTATTAACATAATAATTATTATTAATATTTTCTATAAATTAGTTTTTGGTCATTTCGACTTCATGAAGGTTACTACGGCGTAGGGCAGTGCTACGAACTACGGCGTAGAGCCGAGATCCTTGCTACGAAAGCACTTAATATGTCGGTTGGTATGATGCTGATTTTCCTATTGGCTACTGGGAAACTATACTAAAACGCTAAGCTGCTTCCAAATTAAATTGGTTCAAATATTTTGTACTCACCACAAAGATACCTGACTCGGGACTATAAGTAGGAATTTTGCAGCTACGCTGTTTATACTTTTTAACTGAGGGCTTTAAAGTTTGCGAGTCCGAATAGAAGATATCGGCACAGTTTGATTGCAGTACACTGGTCGGTGTCACGTTACGGCAACCCTGTGCTGGTGGTGGGCGGGGAGCGGTTCCGGCGAGTGGGGCCCCTCGGCCGCGGCCGGGAGACTTGGCGCTGCATCAAGTCGGACCACGGCTGTCGGGCCTACGTCATCACACACCACGGCCTCATCGTCGCCCTCGGCTACGACCACCAGTTCCACACCAGAAAGATCAAAAGACAGAGACGAAGAAAAGAGTTAGTGAACGGATTCTGTGAACAGATTTCGGTTGAAGCAAATTGATATTTTTGTTAGTCTTACAATATTTTAATTGGAAGAACGAGCTGTATTCTGACGTAAGAATAAGAATAGGATAGATACATTTTACGCCTTACTTGGGAGTAGACCGAGATCAAAAAGCTTCAGTTAAAAAAATATATAATTTACAAATCCTTTCTAAGAAGACGATATTTTTCGTTCATCGGAATTTTTTTCTTAGTGCAATAGTAAAAATCAATAATAAAATCATAGAAGATCTACTAAGTAGTCAAAGCTGTCTAAATATTTTGTAATTGCTTTGTGATATTAGTTTTAATATATATATATATATATATATATATATATATATATATATATATATATATATATATATATATATATATGTGTGTCAGAAGAAAGAAAAAATACTTGTGTCGTGAAAAATTCTTTCTTTAATCTTTGTCGTCAAAAATAAGGACTTTTTACGATAGTAACTATATTTTTACAAAATGTTTACACTTTAAGGATAAATTGATTCAAATCAATTAAAGTTTACATAAGTCTTATGTATTGTTTTTGTGAGTAAATTTAAAAACCGAGCGTAGAGTGGAGGTAGTAGGTATAACACGGTGAGTGGTGACTAACAGTGCAGCAGTTGCAGGTGGCAACCCGCCGGCGGAGGCGCCGCCCACGCTGGGGCTACCGTTTCCCTTCCCGTGCTTCCCGGGCCAGTTCCGCTATTGCCTCAGTAAGCGCGGCAAGCCCGCCATCGAAGTGGGCGCGCACCGGTTCTGCTTCAACGGGCGCGCGGCCAGCGGCAAGGTGTGGTGGCGCTGCTCGAGGAACCCCCGCTGCCGCGCCGCAGTGCACACCTTCGGCCTGCGCGTCGTGCAGATGAACAGCGCGCACACGTGCGGCGTGCGCGCCACACCACTCAAACCCATGTTCTAAACGGCAGACTGATATTATTCGTTCTGGTGTCAGTTCGTCGGTCGGCGTATAATGATGAATTATCCGGTAACCTGTTAGTCCATACTCCATACTGACGGCCAAGAGTTACAATTTGTTCCGTGTTTTGAGCCCATAATTCTGGCAATACTATTTGATGGATCTCATGTCAGAATGAGCGTGTAACTACTTACGAGCGGCATTCGATGTAACTTACACCACAATTGACCACCGGCAAAAATTAAGCGATAGCACCAAGAGCGTCCTAAACTAAATTGAACACGTATGAAATTTTGAAATGCGCCTACGCGGGCTCGATGTTTTCGAAACGAACGATTAAATTACTGTGATCGTGCCTTCTCGCCGGTGGTCAGCGGTACGCTTCCGACAGTTTTATATCGGTAATGTGATGTCGTCGAAGTACACGAATATATACAGTATTATAGTGTCTTAATATATAAAAAATGACAAATATTTTAGGACACAGATCTGGTTTAATATACTCGAAGAGATATCCTTATATTATTTAATAGACGGTAGCTCCTGTATTCTATTTGAAGTATACGACTAGTATTATGACTCGGGACCGTTCGCGCACCGTGGACCGATCCTCGGCGATTTGTTTTGTTAGGGAAGCCTCTATAGAGGCGTTGTAAATATGTTGTTGCATAATAAACGACGACGGAAGAGTGACTGTGGCCAGTATTTTTTTACAGTATTTACAATGTTTACGCGACTAAAGCACTATTTACCCGGGTTACGGCAGGCGCGAGCCTCCCGCCGGTCGGTCCCCATCTTCCCGCGGCGGTCCCGCTGTAGACTCTCGTACAAGGTGATAGTTCTCTTATGATATTTTTATATATTACTTTAAAATATTTTTTTACAACTTTATTCGCATTGTATATAGAACGGTTGTTTGGCGGGGTTCCACCACCGCGCGGTCGGTTTCGGTTGTGTTTTCGGACGGAATGTTTTGTTGTCGGATTGTTTACCTAAGGAATTCAGAGTCGCGACTCGTATACGATTAGAGATCGGTTCAACAGATTTACACGATGCATTTATTTAAATAATTTTAATCGATAAATACTCAATGTATACGTTTAGATGTAAGAATCGTTTTAGTGAGATCTTTATTTTATTATCGAGAGATTAATTTTTTGCATTTAGTACTTAAGGATACGTTAATTTAAAGATTTATATAGCCGAGGCTGTACTTACACAAAGACTTATTTTTCGATAACAATAGCTAACCGCTAAGTTAACCACGATGAGTACCAGTATTTACCATTGGAGATGTATTAAGGCAACCCGCAAAGTATTATATCGAAGTATTACTTTTTTATTGTGATAAGTTTTTGTTATTTTAGAGGAAAGTATAATAGTACGGATAAAGGTAGGCGCTCTCACATAGCTGGTAGGTGCGGGTCACGCTCTAGCGCGTGCGGTAGTGAGATCTGTTCTCTCTGTATAGGTACAAAGAAACGAATATATTATTGCGCTGATATCATTTGTGTTTTAATTATTACATTCCGAGTAACAGTTTCCCGCTAACCCTACATATATCGTTTAATGGCCTACTGATTTGAATACCCTTTGTAACAAAATTATATTCAGTTAAATTTTTTAAAATATATTATGTAGTTGATATAATTTAACTCAAACAGTAGTGGCAGAACATTTTTTGTAACTTTATTGTTTAGACTAGCGACCCGCCCCGGCGTCGCACGGGTATAAAATTTATAGCCACTGAAAAAATGATAAAAATCGATAGGCTATGATCCTTCACGTGGTCTACTTCTTTTATGTGCCAAATAACATAAAAATTGCTCCAGTAGTTCGCGAGATAAGCCCTTTCAAATAATTTCCCCCGTTTTTATTACGCTAAGACTAATGTCTTAGCGTGATAAAATATAGCCTATAGCCTTCCTCAATAAAGGGGCTATCTAACACTGAAAGAATTTTTCAAATCGGATCAGTAGTTCCTGAGATTAGCGCGTTCAAGCTAGCCCTTTCAAATAATTTCCCCCGTTTTTTCCGCATTTTCCTCTATTTCTTCGCTCCTATTAGTCTTAGCGTAATAAAATATAGCGTATAACCATCTTCGATAAATGGGCTATCTAACACTGAGAGAATCATCAAAATCCGTTGCGTAGTTTTGAAGATTAAAGGGAACAAAGGGACATGAGGGGAAAAAAGCGACTTTGTTTTATAATATGTAAAGAAGTATACATCGATACTTTTCAGTTTTAACTTTCTACCAACAGCCAACTCTACTTTGTGCTATAACGCACAAAGTAGACTTAGGTTTGAACATCAAAGAGTAAAAAAAACTATTGTAACAACTGATAACATTATCCGATATCCTTACAAAATATGTAAACTAAGTACATAATGTTATTAATCTATGGAACCATTTAGAATTTAGATACATTCCAAACGTAAAGCCACCTAGATTTTAGAAATCTAGTTGGCCCATCTACCATTCATACTACTATTGGCATCAAGCGAGATTGTTAAAAGGTACGTTGGTGTTTCTTTTTATGTTCATTTTTCTAATTTAAATTTTTGCTTGAATAAAGTTTCAAAGTTGTCCAAACTCCAGCGTCGAGCGAGTCGTAACTGGGACAATTTAATAACAAGGTGTGTGGTTGTTTCAGGGTGGTTCTACATCCGGTCGGCGCGGGGCGGGCTGCACCTGGTGGCGGACGGGCACATCTTCTACGAGGACGGCGGGTCGCACCCGCGCCGCGTCACGTGGCGGTGCGCGCGCTCCTACCAGAAGGCCGAGCGCTGCCAGGTAGCGCTGTGCCTGCGCGACGGCCGCCTTGTCTACTTCCGTGGCTCGCACAACCACCCCGCCACCTACAACCCCGCCAAGCACGAGTCCCGCCGCTTCGAGGTGGATCCCATGGGGAAGTACAAGATCGTCAAGAGCTGCGCGCCTCGCACCGCGCTGGCGGCGCCCGCGCCTGCACCCGCGCCCCCCGCGCCCCACGCCGCGCTCTTCCTCTAGGCCTGGCGCGACCTCCTAGTTCGCGGGATCATGGACGGAAGACATTGACCGCGTGCCAGGAGCGTCGCTATCGTGCCCGGGTCGCTCGAGCTTTTAGAACTTTACACCCCCGACTCGATGGTAGGGAGTCGAAACTAGTGTTGAAATTTGAAATATAATTTGTGAGTACGTTTTTCTATTATACGTAGTCAAACGATTTGCCAAAGATGAAAAAACATTGATTATTATTTATATAATATTGTTATACTTCGTTACTCGTAGTTCGTGTAATTTGTTTTGTTGTTTTCCTCGTCGAACGGTACGCTTACTTAGAATTCCTGATTGGACGGCTTCCTGGGGGTTTTATAAATCGATAAAATTGAACGTGCGGAGGCTCCCCGCGACCGCCTCGTACCACGATGCCTTAGGGGCTTTCGCTGGAGCCACCTGTAGCGCCGGCCGACGGGGGCCGGGGGCGGCGCGCCGGTGGCCCCGATCGTAGAGATGCGGCGACTTCCATGTCATACGATGTGCAATATTCTCTTACCGAATGTTTAGACGTTACGTATACAAATATAGCTTTAACGGTAACGATAGTGTAGCCGTCTTGTTGAAGCTTTTTTATAAAATTCTATTTATTAACCGCGGCGTAGAGCGGACGACTGATAGATACGTTGAATACTCCAATATTTATTATTCGTACTCGTAGGTAGATCTAGTATAGCCTAGGAATGTATACCCGCTTATACCGAGGCATAGTTTTTATATTAGAGAGTTATACGAGCGGAGGTAGTGTAACAGGTGTGTAGTGACGTCACAGTAGAGCCGCGGCTGTTGTATCGACTCTCGCCCGGCGCCGGACGCCCTGCGTCTGTCGAGAGTTTTATAACGGTTCTAGAATTGCCGACCAACGTTTTATATCCGTATAATTTCCTAAACGTATAATTTAGATGTGATACTATTTAAAATGTGCTATTGTATGATCGTTTTCAGCTATTTATTTAATCCGATGTATTTAATACCAATAAACTATTTTGTTGTTGTTTATAAAGGATAAAAGTTTTTTTATTGTATCCCGAATTTCGGAGAACAATTCTTAAGTGATGCATTGTTCACAATCCCAGTAGTAACAAGTAAAAAAACTAATTATTAAAACCATAACAAAAGGCTTACAACAATTTATAATTTGAGTTAGAATTTGGGAAACATCTTTGATTTTGTAGTACTGTTATTATCGTTTGTAGCACCTTTAATTTTAATGGTTAAGCAGAACATTTGGTGCAGGTTATCAGGACCAGCTGCTGAAGATGGGCGGGTTCTGGTACAAGCTGGACTCGCATTACCAGGACAAGCGGCGCTGGGTGTGCGCGCGGGGCTGCGGCGCGCGCCTTCACACCATCGGCAAGAGGGTAGTGTTCTCCGACCTCAGACATCGATGCCGTAACTATAACAACACCATTTAGTGCTCAGCGTCTCGAGATATTGTGACTCAGCTGAAGTTATGCATCCCAGAATTTTGCTTTTGTTATTTTCTTGGATATCAATAATATCCTAGTGCGTATTTAAAGATTTGGTCACAAAATTATTTGACAAGAGTGTGGTTGGTTCTTGCTCCTCTACAATGTTTGCACAGCAACGGTCCCCAGATGAAGGTTTCGGTAATTCAGCGTTCATTCCCTACATTTTTAATGTTTGTCCTGATTGACGATGGTAGGAGGGATGAAATGTAATATGTCTCAAATCAAACCACATCTATAATATTGTGTTTATTTTTTATTGATATTATCTACTCTTCTACATACTCAATTAGAAAATCGACCATCAAAATTTTGTTCTGTTATTGACAATAATGTATTTTTATCTAATGATACTTCACTATAATAACACCAAGGAATATCCAAGATATACGAGTATAATAATAATTATTATTATCTTGAATAGTCCTTAGTCTTGACTCATAAGTCATAACTCATGATAAATCAACATTATATACTTTACCCTAGAGTATTTTCTTATCAAAAAAAAAGTTCAAGGCTTCAAGATCCATAAGGAAAAGGAAAGGCAAGGATTGCCTGCCTAGTAATGGTATCGTGTTGGTATGGTGTAAAAAAGGCTGTGACAATTATAGTAACTATACTGTTCTTATGTTTATATTAAGTACCTATTGAAATCTGATGTAGTTTGTACATATTAGGCATGAAAAACATTAAAATACCTGCCTGCCTATAGTTCTCAGATTTTTGTATAATATAACGCAGAAGCTATCTAGGCACCTCGTTCTAAAAGAACGAGGAATTATTTGCCAAGTATGTTTCTTTGTGCTGTAAGTAATAAAGTATGTAGAGTAGCCTGTTGCCTTATTAGTATGTATCGTCGTTATAGTATTTTAGGTACTTTTTGTTAAATATTTAAATTTATGTTAAGTTCAAGTAACTTTTAAAAGTTTTAACTATTATTTATGTAGTTCCTTTTGGTAGGTAACTGTGTAATGACAAGTGGCCCACCGGTGTTTTAATATTTAATTTTATTGTACTTATAACATGCGGAAAAGTTAAAAAATGCGTGAACATTTGGTTCAAATTCCTTTTTTAATTTGAAGTTAAAATAGATACTTTTAGTAACAGTCATATTACCCGAACCATGTGAGTTTTGTTTGATACGAATACTCGTAGATAGTACAAAATAGAGCAGATAGGTGTAGTATCTTCTTATATATAAAATTCTCGTGTCACAATTTAGTCCACGAACTCCTCCGAAACGGCTTTACTGATTTCTATCAAATTTTATATGCATATTCAGTAGGTCTGAGAATCGGCTACTGGGTACTTTATATATTGATAAGTGCATTTTTTGAATAAATAATAGTAAATTATTATAACTCGAGACTGAGGACGACCATTGTTTGAGCGACGGGGTAGCGATAGACGTTGCTATGGTAACATACTTATATAGTCACTTCAAAAAATAATAGGTGTAGTATCTTCTTATATATAAAATTCTCGTGTCACAATGTTAGGCCGCGTACTCCTCCGAAACGGCTTTACTGATTTTAGCCAAATTTTATATGCATATTCAGTGGGTCTGAGAATCGGCTACGGGGTACTTATTATATTGATAAGTGCATTTGTTGAATAAATAATAGTAAATTATTACAACTCGAGACTGACGGCTCACGACGACCATTGTTCGTGCGACGGGATAGCGATGGACGTTGCCATGGTGACATACTTCAATTAAATAATACGGATGATATACTTTATAATATGGCAAAGAAACGTTTGCCGGGACAGCTAGTTTTTTTTATAAAACATGTTTACATTTTTTTTCTATTCTGTTCTTGAATCTTTTTATATTTGTAAGTTGTACTATCAGAGAAGTTGATTCCTATGCAGATGGCGGACTTAAGTAATTTGGTCGCATTACGTCAAACCCAGCTGACCGATCACAGCTAACATTGAATTGACATAAGCCGACCACATGACTTATATCCGCCATCTGCATAGGAATCAACTTCCCTGATAGAACATGATTATTATTTAGCTTTAGCGATGAGAAACTAAATTTGTAGAAATAAAACTGGTTTTATAAGGTAGTAATTAATCTTTGTTTTATGCGTAATTTGTGGTTTTTGTTCCCTTAGTAGGCAATCCCAAGTAATAATATACAATTTACGTGGATCTCTTTGTTCTTGAAGATGGAGTAAAATAACTTAGTAGTTCATAAAATAATTAGATTTTTGGTAAAAATATGTACCTATCATTAATTTAGTCCGATGGTAATATTGTACTGAAACTAGGGGAATTGGTATAGAGCAAGTTTTTTCATCAATTAGTACACCCATTGGTGGTTGAAGTTAATAAATATGTATGTTTGTTTGAAACATGTATTGTAATGATCTAGAACTCAGGTTGTAGACTGTTGGTTTTGTAATATAGTTTAGTTGGATAGACTATCAGACATACATAGAGCTGATGATACGATAATTTCCAGTGCAAATCGTGTACAACGCGAAAGGTTATCCCAAGCTGGTGATGGATGGATACTACTATCGGCCGCACAACGCGTACCGCAACCAGCCGCGCGTGCTATGGTACTGCGCCAGCCGCACCAAGTTCCAGTGCCCGGCCACGCTGCGGACATTCCGCCAGGAGGTGGTCGCAGCCACCGGAGCCCACAACCACACCCGCGCCTCGCTCCGCAACATCTGCAGCCTCCCCACGTAGGAAAAACGCCGGGAGGACTTTATCGCTCGATTAAAGGGAATGGACGGTTGACAGGTTTGGTTTTGTGTTTTTGTTATGGAGCGTGTCAATTTTTGCCATTATAGTCCTCCTGGTTTCTAGTATTTTTGAGGTTAAATTATAGCAACCTCGATTTTCATTCGGATGATATTACATATTATGTTAGTTTTTGATCAAAAATCATATGAAGTATGAAATTAAGTACAAGATAATATCTGTAGTGAAGCTACAATAAAATATTGAGTTATTTTGATATAAAAATGTTAAGGTGATTAATATAATTACATGCATCTATGAAAGTTCAAGAAACTAATATATTGTTTTTTAAACTAGTGTTAGTAAGCATCACTTGTTACTTTGTAAAATGGCCAAGCGAGATATTAGTCACGTTGTTAAATAATTTTTATAGCTATATTATGTAAATAAGTCGAAGTCCGCAATCATATTGTATTAATAAATCGCATATTACACAGCTTCGTTTTAATCGCTCGTTTTGGTGGGTCCGGAGGCAGGTCCCGAGTGTGGCTGGGGAGCGCTGCGGGGAGTTTATACTCGTTTGCAGCGCTCGCCCGTACCTTCCTCCCTCAGCTGACTAGTCGTAGTAGTAGTGTTGTGTGGTAGCATGCTGACGCTAAGTGTGGGTTCAGAGCGGCCGCCGGCGGTGTACGTGCCGTCGCGGACGGGCAAGTCGCTGCTGCTGCACGCCGGCTACACCTTCTACCTGAAGAACCTGCAGGCGCACGGCCGCAAGCAGTGGTACTGCTCGTCGCGCGACATGGCGGGCTGCCGGGCCGACGTGATCACGGCCCCGGCGCGCCGCGGGCCCGGGGACGAGCTGTTCCTGGTGCGCGGGAGACACATCCACGCCCCGCCCAATTACTACTTCACCCCCGATGGCAAGTACGTCCGCTGCAAGGACGCCTACCATCGGTATAGGTAGCCGAATCCCAAATTAGATCTCGGTGGATTTTTAATTTGATTAATTTTTATCGCCAACTGCCAGCTCTTATATCACAATAGTCTATATAATAGAGTTAACTTGATTTTCCAGGGCGTATAATTATCTAGAGGCGTATTGGACATGACACATTTCAAATTTCAATATGTTCTATGAATGAAGAACTTTCATGATTTCTTTTAAAGCTTTATCGAATTTATTATTAATACTTATTTTATAGTAAGTAGTACAGCTGTTACGCCTCTGCCTAGGGGGGGGCCCTAGGCAGAGGCGTAACAACATTTTCTTTTCACGATAATTATGATGATTTAAATATGCTGACGAGAAGACAATATCTTTCAAACTACTCGTACTAGTAGAAGCAAGCTGATTATAAATTCAGTACTTAACAATAAAGATTGAGACCATAGTAGAAAATAGAAATCTTTAATGAAAATCTATTTTGATACTTTTTCATTTCATGATATTGATTTTCATTTCTTATCTAATATCTTTCTCGTAATCAGATAAGAGTGATTAGATATAGAGCATTGGGCTCTAGAACGTACTTAACGTTTTCTTCACGTTAACGTGATTTTATTTTCATAAAAATATTTTTGTACGATTTTTTTTCGGGATTTATTTATTGACAAAAATGTTAAGACTTACAGGAATTCTTTTACTCATAAAAATTAAGTACCGTATTTTTTTACATCTTTATTTTATATTTTTTATTAGTTTTTTTTGTGTAAGTACTTTACTTTAAAAAAAAAAATTGCTGACATAAACCTTTTTTTATGTGTTGTGTTGGTTTAGTTTAAGTTTTTACTTACAATGTTCCAACAACTTAGAATACTGAAGTTAATGTGTTGCTTGTACTTTAAAGAATACAGTACTTAATACAATACTTAATTTTAAAGATGAGCTAATAATTATTAAGTTTGTACTTTCCACGTTGGGAAACTGTTAAAAATACATGTTAAAAATGAAATTAATACGACAAAATAAAATGAGTTTTTGAACATAATTGTCTTTGTATCCTTTGCTAAAATATTTTATGTTGAGTAAAATAGTAGGTAATTGTTATTAATGATTAATTATAACTAAGCAATGTAAATTTTATAATTACTAAAACCAAATTCGGTACAGCTTCCCCTGTTAAAAATGTTTAAAACCATATTCTCATGCCTGACGACATATGTAGGTACATACAAAATTTCACACATGAACACTGTGGCACGAGAATTTTATACTACTCGTATATATAATTAATAATGGAATACAAAATATCTTTCTAATACTTATATAAAATTCTCGTGCCACAGTGTCTGTGAATTGTGTGTGAAATTTTGTATATGTATATTCGTCAGGTCTGAGAATGGGCTCTTATCTACTTTTTATATTAATACTACAAATCTATACTAATATTATAAATGCGACAGTATCTCTGTCTGTCTGTCTCGCTTTCACGCCAAACCTACTGAACCGATTGTAATGAAATATTGTACACAGATAGGCTAAAGCCTGAGAAAGGACATAGGCTACTTTTTAACTGAAAAAAGGGGTTGTAAGGGGGTGAAAATGCGTAAATTTGTTAAAAATAAGTTAGTTCCAAAAATTCATAACAGATGGCGCAAAGTGTCGCCTACATCGCGATAACGCTTGCTCATAAGTCTTTCTATAACACGTGGTACCATGTTGAGTCGGTTTTTTCGGATTCTTCCGATTGTTTTACACGTTATTAAATAATTACTCAGTACTTTATCTATGCAGTGACGTAACCTTAAACCTACCAATGAGTTTGAGAATGAGTAAATAGTTTATGGGTAAAGCCAAAGTATTGTAATGGGGGGCTAAATAAGCTTTAAATTTGGTAAAAATAAAGTTTAATTTAAAAAAATGAAATATTATGTGCACACTGCACAGCTGTTTTTGGGTATTTTGATGTTTTAAGGGGTACCAGGGTTTTAAAAAGCTTTTAAATTTGACACCAATTTTGTTGACACCGCGCGCTATAAACTGCGAAGTCCATGCGGACGAAGTCGCGGGCAACAGCTAGTAATTTATGTGGCAAAGCAACGTTTGCCGGGTCAGGTAGCTAAAATATTAACATATTGGAGATACATTTCTTATGTCTTCGGTAATCGTGCTTGACGGGGTAGAAAACTCAAACAAGGTAAGCTGATAAACAGGTAAAAACAAGATTCGATGATTTTGATTTTATTGCAGAGCTACCAAAACATGCTAAATCTCAAATAGCCAATGATTCGGAATCATCCGACAATGATTAATCTTAAGATCATTCAGAATACGATCCAACGCCTGTAAGAATTGAACAGAATAATACCACAGCGACAAATTATAGGTATTGCTGCTGCGGTATTTAAAATAAACAAGACAATGTTGAATCCTCCACTTGTATACATTTAAGATCACTGAGCAGAGAAGAAAATCGAGGTGAAAATTGAGTAGGTACTCATAGATTCAGGAAAAGAATAAATATTATGCATTTCATATCTATATCTATACTTATTATGAAACAAAGTCGCTTTTTTCCCTCATCATTTTGATGATTCTTTCAGTGTTAGATAGCCCATTTATCGAGGAAGGCTATATTTTATCACGCTCAGACTATTAGGAGCGAAGAAATAGAGGAAAATGTGGTAAAAACATGGAAAATTATTTGAAAGGGCTTATCTCGCGAACTACTGGAGCAATTTTTATGTTATTTGGCACAGATAAGAAGTAGACCACGTGAAGGATCATAGGCTATCAATTTTAATCATTTTTTTCAGTGGCTATATATTTTATACCCGTGCGACGCCGGGGCGGGTCGCTAGTATTTTATAAAATAAAAATATTCGTTCATTACCAAAAGTAGTCACATGATATCAAAACATGTTGTAATCGGCAATATTTTCTAGGAGATCTCAATAAAGATATGCGACTGACATTAATTCTATAAAAAATGTTTGTATGAGTAAAAAGAAACATGCGCAGTTACATAAAAAAGTAAGTAAAGGAAAAATTTGGGGCTTAATAACTTCACAAGACGTCAATAACCCATATAAATATTTTATAAACAGGTAGCCAAAACGTTAAAATGCAATTACACGCCCTTAATAAACCCCAATAATATTAAAAATTTAATTAATTCTGTTTTTATTATACTTTCAGTTCCTTATTCTCATCATTTATACAAAATATAAACAACGTTGTACAAAAATATGTAGTCAATTAAGTGGTCTATATACCGTCTTGTGTTTATTTAAATTACATTTTCCTATAAAATTTAAAGTTTGCGAATACTGAACTATTGCATAGGGGAGTTCATATTGGTGCAGTATTTATGTGTATTTTTTTTAAAACATTCTAACAATAATGACAAAAACCTTCCTAACTGAACGATGTCGAAATTATATTCGCAAGCTAAACCTAACTGCCACAATATACGGCAGCGCGAACTCCGAATTAGTTTTTCCCGTGCAACATTAGTTGTATACGGGATATGAATTGCGCAGTTGAGATGGATCAATACGAGCTACAAAGTTATGAAAAAGAAAGTTCGGCAGGGCATGGGGATCGCATGGGCGTAGCTGTCTCCCGCTACTGCCTAGCTACGCCCTGTATGCCCTAATTTTGACGAGCGCCTCTCTGTGTGCGTGCGCTCAAGGAACGTTCGCGGATGCACGTACTCCGTCCTTATAATTTTTTAACGTCGTGACCTCGTTTCTAGCATGAGATATTTATTTACTGCGACTTCCTATTTTAGATGCTCGACTATTGTTTAACGAATACGTTAATTGAACTATTATAAATATATTTTTGTGTCGTTTTACTAAGGTTAGCTGTTTTTTCCATCTATCTGGGTCTACTTTCTGGGATACATTGAAAAGGCAAGGCAATTTAGATAAAAAAGTTCATAAGTCTTATATTATTAATTTTTATTGGTTTCGGTAATTGTTTGAAGTCTAGAAATTTGTTTTCACGTTACCTAGATTTTCAAATAAAGTATTATAGAAATGTTTACTCTGTTGATCATTATATAATATGATTATAGCCTACAGAGATTAACTGATTTAAAACAGAACTTTGGTACCAAAGAAATATTTTAGTTTTATTTTAAAATCTACTACTATTTTGCCAATGAGTTCATTAAATCTTGTAAAACTTCAAAGTCTTAAAAACAATAACAATATTACAGACGACTATCCGGATGAAAAAAAAATCCGTACCTGGAAATGCGTCTTACTAGGGCGAGATTTTTGTCGTAAAAGGGACTGGAGCTAGTCTAGTGAGTGCTACAAAAATACAACATTATGAATTTTTTTTGTAGTTATTGGTTACCTACTAAAAAGTTTATGCTTATAATTTGCGCTCTGCCTGATGCGCCTGAGTCGACCTTTTTTGTTGTCAATTGTCATAGAGTTTAGGCTCTGTTTTTACACACATATCACACTATCACATGCCACGCTACACGTGGTTAATAATATTTATATTAGTTCAACAATCAAATTCGTTTCTACAATATTTTAATACTTCAATACCAGAGTGTCATACAATCATCTACCAGTTACCACGCTCGACTCTCTACACGTGGGAGTTGGGACATTTATTTCGGTTCAATCAAATTCGTTTCTACAATTTGATACAATACAAGAGCGGGAGGCTAATTGTTGTAGGGCCTCGCTGGGGATCCGGGCTGGTGACGGGAGTGGTGGTGGGGCGGGGGGTACTTCAGGCCCAGGCATGCGCCCCACCGCCTGCTGATGGGGCCCCCAATCGATAACACCCAGCATCCCACGGGCCCGCGCTACAAAATACGCACTTACTGATATAATAACTGCGTCATTCCAAAATTATAAGCACGAGACAGCTATCTAACGACGTCGACTATACGCAGAAGTTAACTAGGCACCTCGTTGGAATCGAACTCTATAGAAGCAGGTGCCGTGTTAATTTGTGCGTTGTAGATCGTCTCGTGCGTTGTAGTTCGGCTAGTTGGATTTCAGTTGCACCACGCTATTTAGCACGAGGATAACGAGGTGTTAATTGTAGAGGGCTGGCGGCGGCAGGTGGTGTGGGAGCACCGCAGCGGCTGGCGCGTCCACTCCCCGACCTGCAGCATAAGTATCACCACCAAGCAGCGCTGTGACTGCCTGCTGAGGAGACATTTCACGTTCTAAACGTTAAAAGGCCTTCTGGAAAGTCTGGCTCGAATTGGACGGAATTGCGCAATGTCCTTAAATAAGTGCATACAACGATAGGCAACTCACATAATGTTATTACTGTATCATATTATATCGTTATTGTGCTGTGATTGAATTACACATAAAACATATAACGTAATTTACCTAATTTATAGATATAAGTACATAGTAAAACTATATGGTAGAATTAGATAGTGGTGCTCAGCAGATCATCTTTCAAAACATTGCCATTTCCAAATAATAACGAAGATTGTTGAGCACCATTAGGAACACGTGTAAATGAACGCATCGGATGCAGTTGCCGTCGGCAGTTTGCGGAAGTACAGATGTGACATTTGCTGTCGTAACGTCGGAACTCGAAGCGCAACCGATAGTAGCCGAAGTTTCGTGAATGAATTGCGTTCCGTTTCACGCGAACGCCTTCAGTCGGCTCGCGTTGAGTCGGCGCGGGGACTCACGCAGGTTATTCGACTAGGCTGTGTTCCCATCAATTCTTTTGTCAGCCAAATGTATGCAAGCTCTCTAGAGTCTAGAATCTAGATGATCGTACAGTCGGTTAAGTAAATATATATATATGAAAATTCTATAAACTGCATAACCCTCACTCAGTTTTGGCAGCTGACAAACACATTGGTGAAAACGCAGCCTTATGATTTGTTACAAATAGACCAATAAATTAAATTCAGATATTATTGCGATAAATCTAGTTTAAAAGTTATTATTTGCCACAGATCAAACGTCTTCAATAATGAATATATCTGAAGGAGAATATATCGCTATAATTTAACTGTACTTCTTTTAACTACCTTCATGTAGTGAATGTAGATGAATACTTAATTTTAATTTGCGTCATCAGTTATAGAATTTACGCGATTACTGTGTTTTATTTGCGTCATTTTAAGGTTTAAATCCATAGGTTGAGCTCTACATTTTAAGAAAATATTGTATTAAATAATAATTATCTATGTACTTATTTAGAGATTCATTTCTACATAATATCCGTTTTTAAATGCGATAAATATACAACATTTTAAAAATCCGCTAGGTCAGTTTTTCAATGATAGAATTTTATACAATGTGTTAAAATATTAACTTAGTTCAATGCACGGTTATGGCAGTCAATGAAAAATTCGTGAAAATTAGATGCATGTTTGTGATTTTTTTGTATCGAGAAAATTTTAAGATATCATGTTTTTGCTCAGATCGGATTCTTGGAAATATAATGCAGTATCTAATTTTAGAAAATGAAACAATTTGGGGCTTATTTTCAAGTATAAAAATGTATTATAAAATCGAAAATTTTGGGTTAGTCCCCCCTTTAAATTTACTGATTTTTCTAAAAGTTGCTTCGTATCTTACTGTCTTATATTTTGCACTGCCCTTTAGAACGTTATATAAGAATAGTATAAAAATATAATATTATGTACCAAGTAGTATAATTGTGTTGAGTATATTCACACTACCTACTGGTTCCTACATAGCAACTGGTCACACCAGGTTTTAAAAGTTCCAATTATTCGTCCACGTGTAGTATATTTAAGTGTTATCTATGCCATGTTAATATGTTTAATAAAATATCATAGTCATAGATTTATTACAATAAAATGTACTGTAGGTAATTAATTAATTATAAATATAGTGACACTCATATCAATTGCCACCGAGTGTTAACCAAAACAGTATTAGGTATACTTAAAGTTATGTCTCGATTGTATTGTTGTTGGGTCAATAAATTCAATGTTTATTAAAGAAGGGACCTCGTTTTCATATTATTTTCTTTTTAAGACCTTTAACTCGGTTGTTATATTTTGGTACGAGCGTAGCTTGACCTAATTCTAAATATAGAAACACCGAAGTAGGACTTGTTTACGGTAGTAGGAGGTTCAAACACAAACGGTACAAATATCCGTAAGTACATTTCTAATGTTTTTGATACATCAAGAATTTCCATATTTATTTTGATCTTGTTATGACTTATCTACGCTGTGCTCATTAGCCGCACTTTTTAATTGGAATTTAATCTTAGGAGCCAACATATATTATTATTATGAAAGTTATCAAAAATTTATTTGTTTTCAAGAATGCTCCTGCAATTAAAATTTTTTAGGCCGGTTTTAGGCCTGAAATCTAGATGCAAGAAGATAGAATTTAGTAGGCATAGATGTCCTATAAATCATTTACCAGTTTAAATAAAGGATTATCTATAATATTTTCTATATCGCTATAATCTGTCTGCTGCGCAAGTGCAATGAGCGGGTAACCTGTGTCTGAGCCTCTGCTCAAACTCGGCGACTACTTACTACTACACTACTAGGTGCAGCATTGTCCAGTTTCTTTTAGTTCATTTACCGTAGTGTATCACGTATAAGAGTGTATATCTCGCAGCGGGTAGCTCGTAGGGCGGTGTCCGACTCCTCTAACGTCGCCCCTGCTTGTAGGTGAAGCGTGCTACCTGTACACGGCGCGCGGCGGCCGCCTACTCTACTTCCAGGGAAACACGTACTTCGTCAACTCCCGCAAGAACAACGACCGCGCGCGCGTGCTGTGGTACTGCTCGTCGCGCAAGTCGCGCAGCTGCCCCGCCTCCGTGCTCACCATGTACGACCGCGTGCTGGGCCAGGCCCCCGTGCACACGCACCCGCCCAAGGTCTCCAGCACCTTCCCCGTGCAGCCCAAGGAGGCCAAGTTCGAAAATATCTAAGGCAGCAGCGTCCGTCGAGAGAAATTAGGGCGCGAAGAAGACTCAATTAGTGCATAGACCGATGACGTCTTGACGCACACGAAAGTATTGCGATGGTACTACTGGTACCATCTGAGAAGGAAGCAATATTATACATTTTTAATGTAATTTGGGGCCGTCTATAGGCTATTCGCCTATTCCCTTTTTTGCTATCTTTGTATATAGCAATACTAGATGACGCCCGCAACTCCGTTGCGCCAAAATTCGTTTATCGCGCGGGAACCGTACATTTTTCCGGTATGAAAAGTATCCTATGTCCTTTCCCGGAACTCAAAGTATCTACATGCCAAATTGAGGTAACAGACACACAGACAGACAGACAGACAGACAGACGGACAGACAGACAGACGGACAGTCAGACAGACACACTTTCGCATTTATAATATTAGTATGGATTATATTCGTGCGCAGTGAAAAAGACAAGCGATAGGTCTATGTACAATTTTGTACTTAACTACTGTAACTGTTGTAGTACCTATCTCACTAATCACGCTTATTGCTCATTAGAGCTATGCGCCTAATTATTATTATAGGAAGCCGCAGTTTATAGACAACCCGAAATATTTGTCGGAAGAGCCGTGTGTGGTAGGGTGTAATATTATGTAGTTAGTGCCAAAAACTGGAGTTTCGCCAGTAATAAAATGGTTAGCACACTGAGTTATACAGTGTGTTTATGTAAACACCGTTATCCTTGAAACCATCAAATGAGCCCGTCAAAATGAACAACTTTTTCTATGAGAACAATGCTGGGAATTAAAAAAAATGCCGTCTTCATACTCATACGGATGCTCGGATCGGCAATTTGTATGGGTATAAAGACAGATTTTTTTTAATTAATAATAATAATAATAATATCTATGGACGCTTCACACCACGTCAGTCTGGCCCCGTGCTAAGTACCTGAAGGACTTGTGTTACAGGTACCAGACAACGGAAATATATTTAATATTTGTATACTATACATATATTTAAGATTTTTATTATATTATACACATATTTAATACACATCCAGACCCGGGAACATTGAAAAACTTATTGTTCCGTCGGCGGGATTCGAACCCGCGACCCCTGGCTTGAGCCACACACTCAACCAATTGAGCCACAGAGGTCGTCATTACCAGCATTGTTCTCATAGAAAAAAGTTGTTCATTTTGACGGGCTCATTTGATGGTTTCAAGGACAACGGTGTTTACACAAACATCTTGTATAAATAGTAAGTACCTACTACGTAGTACTTATACCTCAGTGGGTTAGCATAATAATATTTTGATGATTCTGCGTTGTTTAATCATTTTGTGATTCAGTCATTTTTGAGGATCTAGTTACTAGTATAATAACGTAATTATTGTTATTTAATTAAAGTTAAATAACTCGTCACATTGTAATAATTCTCCAGATTTGATTGTTAATTTTTATTATACCAATAAATCAAAGTAGATAATATTAATATTATACATTTTATATCAATTGTTAAGTGTTTATAAATTACGTACATTTACGAACTGTATAATTTTATTTACTTCTAGTCATAATCTTGCTTTCATAGCTTAGTTCCAAAGAAATATATCTCACTTATATTAGCATTTTTGTATATTATTAATTATACGTTATTGCTTTGAGGACTGTTATTTTGAACTTACGTGAATTTTTGAATACTTTAAAGATAAAATCTGAATTAACAAATAAAATGTTGCTAGTCGACTCTAGGTGGAACTCTACCTTGATGTAATTAAGTATGCCAAATGTTAGTAGAATTTATTTATGTCATTAAGTATAGGGCTAGTTTTACAGGTATATAGAATATTTAAGAGCGGAAAAGAGAATGTCGTTTAACATGTTAATAAGTATAATATTAATCGTGCGAGTAAACTTACGATTGTGAAATATTATAAGTACAAAATTGTAATAGTTGCCATTTAGAACTTAAGGTTTCGTCTTCGTTTTAACTAAAGAATAAGAAGCGGCCGTGAAGTTACCTAAGTATCGTGCCAAATGTACTCCCAATTAAATAGCTTTAAAAAGTCTTTGTGTTTTCATTGTGCCATCTTTTGAAATGCTCTATCGTGTTTGTTCCACAGATTATCTACCTGCTATTCTGGGAATCGGAAAGGATGTCTAGACGTCCTGCCCTTTGACGTTATTATGCTTAGTTTTTTTGGGCCGCTCTCAATGCGCTAGGGGCAGCTGCAGGTAGACAATTCGAGGGTACTACATTCGAATACTATTTAAGGGCCAAAGTATCTCCTTTCTTCGTGTTTCTTATACAGTTTTTTGTTAGCGCGCCTGGGCCGCTGGGCGAGAGCGCGTTTGTATCGCACTAATTTTATATTATGTTAATGTATGCGGTAGGCAGTAAACGGAATGTGACTTTACAAGGTAAAGTTTACTCCGCTAGCTGGAAGAAAGCTAACAACCTATGTATGAATTTAATTTAAATATTTAACAAATAAGCACCTACTATTTAAAGAGCAATTAACTCTAGTATTTAAGGTGATCTTAACGACTTAACCTCAATAAAGTTTAAAGATCTATGTAGCAGCGAGCTAGATAATACCTACTATTGTATTTGATATTTCAAAGAATACATAATTAGATAGTTTAACTAAGTACTAATAAAATGAAAAAATAATTAGCGAAAATAATGAAAACTATATTAGTACAATAATCTTTTGTTAAAGAACATCACTTTTACCGTTAACAAGTTTCTTATAAAGTCTACCAGCTCTACAATAATATATTTATTATTTCGTTCGCAGGCATTTCGTTAGGAGCTCAGATCGAGAATACTAATTTAGGGAGAACGGAGATACCTTTGTATCGCCACTTAATCGTTCATCAACCTTTTAGAATATTCTAACGGTCAGTGGGAACACGCGGAGCCTCAACTAAAATTGTTTTTCCTTATATGAATCACTTTTCTAGGCGTTGAAGTATCATTGTTACTAGCGCAATCGATACTTTCTAATTTAATGTTTCCTCCATAGGAACAGTTTTTATGCCCACCGTGAGAGACTTGATACATTGATATTTTATGCTAATGAAATTCCTGTACTCCATTATCTTTTTGGGTGCTAAGGTTCAAAATCAACCTTTTAAATTCAAACTACAGAGTTGGTAAAATTTTTTGATTTTTAATATGAAATTTGGTGACTCGTTTTCTGGTTTGAAATTTCGGACGATAGTTCAATGGGAAGACGACTTTTAATTAAATACTTCTATTTAAACCTAAGTTTAAATAGAAGTCTTTGCTTTTAATATGAAATTTGGTGACTTGCTTTGTGGTTTGGAGTTTTGGACGACGACGTGTAAAGACATTATAAATTATCTCTATGATGTACAGTCTACACGAAGACGTACAACTAGAGCTAGGTATTGGTGTTATTAGAATATGTAACAGGTGTGTATCGTTCCGTGAGAGTGGCGACGAGTTATTAGCGCTGCTCTCGGCCGTTACCCGCTCTCGGCGCCCCACATCACTACTAGGCCTAAACTACTCAACAAATTACGTCTCAACATTATACATTGTAATGATTGTTACCTTAACAAAGATAGTTTTAGAACCGGAATAGTGTGTACTGCTCGTTAAATATAACGAGCTCGAAAACATAAATATTGACGCATAATTAAGTAGACCAGTGACTTCGATGATCATTTCCAAAACTTGGAATCTCATTAGAATTTAGAACAAAGTGCGTCATGTTCTTAAAATATTCTTACGTAGTTAATACGTATTCTTACGTAGGTAAGTTTCCAGCTCTTAGTAGGTGCTAACCTAGTGGTGATTTTTACGGGTTATTATTTGTATAAGCTGCTAAATATCATACTCATTACATGTTAGAATTAGATTGTTAAGTACTAGGCAGCTTATAAATATAAACAGCCGCTTTTTAATTTCTAACCGAGCAATTAATCTATTTTTTAAGATAACTCATAACATCGTTTAAGAAATAAAAATTAAATTAAGAATGCTTATTTAAAATTATCTGGACAGTGGATAGGAGATTAATAGAACAGAAGATTGCTGCTACCCCAGGCTAAAAACAGCATCTTAGTGTCCTCTATGTGTGCCCGAGGCTAGACCTGGTGCTAGTTTGCAAAAGTGGGTACTAGCGCCCTCTGAGGGCCCTCAGTGAGGACTCGTTGACTGTCACCTCAGTTCATTCGCCCTTGCCGGTACGGTTGTTCTGCCAACAGATGGCGCTACGATGCACAATGTTTCGTTTCGTTCCGATAATAGTTTCAAACGTTTTCGGTTCTTACGTTTTACCCCACGTAGCTACGCTGCCATTATTGCTTTAGAAAGTTTTTTTGTACAATAACATTACAATTAACGCTTACGAAAAGCTGAAAAATTGTAATTTAAATATAATAATGAACGTTATGAGTGGGTTATTGTTATATATGTATGTCCGACTATTGCGAAACTAAAACTCCTGACCTAATTCATAAAATATGAGGTGTCAATGGATTGATTATAGATCTGGAACATATTTTTTTGAAAACGGGTTTTTAATTTAATAGCTTTCCTACCTTTAGAAGTTTAGAGCGTTATCGCTTATCAGTTATCAGGTAAAATGTTAAAAAACAAATTATATGGCCGATAAGCTATTGCTCCGCAACGAAAGCTTTGTTATTTGAATATATAAAACTCAAAGGTGACTGACTGACTGACTGACATAGTGATCTATCAACACACAGCCCAAACCACTGGATGGATCGGGCTGAAATTTGGCATGCAGGTAGATGTTACGACGTAGGCACCCGCTAAGAAAGGATTTTGATCAATTCTACCCCCAAAGGGTTAAAATAAGGGATGAAAGTGTGTATATAATAATACTTGTTTTGTTAACACGAGCGAAGCTGCGAGCAACAGCTCGTTACTTGAATTAGATAGTCTTCTGGGCGTAATTTACTCTCAATATAAGAACGAATGAAACGTATAGCGTGAACATTTCAGGTGCTCGCTTTGCTCGGTCTCGGCGGGGGAACCTCATGATCGTGTGTGACGGTATGAACTTCATCCGGGAGAGATCCAGCCGGTTCAAGACCAGGTGGGTCTGCGGGAAAAAGAGGAGGCAACATTGCACCGCCACCATCACCACCGTCAATAACCGAGTCGTCTCCAGCTATGGAAGCCATAATCATAGCTAGCATTTACTTTATATCTACAAAAGTGCCTTAAATGTATACGTAATGTCTTTCATCATCTTCTTCTTTTTATTATGGCGGCCTCAGTATAGTGTTTCATCAATCTGATCCATCAATATGATTGACGGAATACTGATGGTTATAAAAAGAACATATTAAAAAAATAATCAGTCCATCAATCCGTGCGGTAGACGATTTTTCTGACAATCTTTACCTACGTCTATGACTAGTCTGAAGATCAGTGCAATTCGTTTTACTCAGTTGGTAATTAAGGAATGATGGTTGAAGCTTATTAGCAACATATTATACAGAATCAAGTAACACTGGAATGCACAATCCACTCCTAAAGTTTGTATGGTAATTTTATGTAATATGCTAATCGAATTACTACCTATCTTTTTTTTAAAGGTTTTTTGGTCTAGGGTTCTTATTATGAAGCGGGAAGGTGCAATGCTTGTAATTCGAAATCAAAAGTAATTCGATGTTAATTTGTAGGAGCATTACTTTATAGTCTGCTATAGGTTTCCGTTTAAGAAACATGTAGGTTAAGCTTTATTGCAATAATTGAGCCTTTTATTGACAGATATTTTCCGAGATCACATTCCAAGAGTTACGAACTTACGATAAGATTGAACACACAGGTTGAACATTTATACTCATAATAACATTGTCATTTTTAAATGTTTATATTATGGTTTATTGAATTAAATAGGAATATTAATTATATTTGATTATTATTAAGTGTACACATTGTATATTCCAAAAGTGCCTTTATTAATAGATAATTGTTATTAAATATTGATAGTGTGTACTTTGCTTACATGTTTGGTTTTGATTCTTAGTTCTTACTAATTGTTAAGTTACTGTGTATATTATATTTATACAATTAAGAAACATATTCTAACAAAATATTGTTTGAAAATGTTTTGATTTGAAAACAATTTTTAGTTCTGTTTCTTTTTAAAATCTTATTTTGTCAGTTTTAGTTTAAACATGTTGCAATAATTTTTTTCTTATTAATTTCTGACTATTAGTCAAATATTTGTGATATCAAAGTGCTAATATGACATATTCGTTACACGTAGGTATATCGGTTAAGGCAATAAATTAATTACATATTTGAATAATAATTAATTATTATTTCTAATGTTAATGTCCTTATAAATAAATTATACCTTACAGTCATGTCAGTCTTAGATTGGCGCGAAGACCAATGATTAATCTAAGAGTTAAGTCTTAACTTTTATAAAAGTTTTTTTACAATAAAATTACTTCCAAATAATTTCATGACAATATTATCTATATACATATACATTATACATACATACATAAAACTCAAAGGTGTCTGACTGACATGGTGATCTATCAACGCACAGCCCAAACCACTGGACGGATCGGGCTGAAATTTGGCATGCAGGTAAATGTTATGACGCAGGCATCCGCTAAGAAAGGATTTTGATAAACTTCAACCCCAAGGGGTTAAAATAGGGGATGAAAGTTTGTATATAATAATACCTGTTAACGCGAGCGAAGCCGCGGGCAAAAGCTTGTTGATAATAAATCAATAATATTGTCATGAAAAGTGTGTATTACAATTTCAATTTTCACTTCCATAATATAGGAACTTTAAATAAAATACAAAGCATTTACTCGCACCATAGCACCAACTCGCACACTAGAAAGCAAAAGAGACTCCATAAACTGAATAATTCCAGATGAACTCAAACATGATCAACACAAACTGACGAAGATCGACAAAGTGACAACCAGGACGATAAAGGGGAGGAAAATAAACGCGACGGCGAGGAAAGACTGTCGGAATTGTTACAAGAACAAAGTCCGCACGAACGTCAGTACAGAGTGTAGGGCCTGTCCCGCCTGTCCGCCCATGTGCGTCGACTGTTTCTTCGACTTACATATTACATGTAGTTTAGATCCAGTAGCGTAACTATAGGGCAGCAGAGCTGGCAAAATGCCATGGGCCCGCGACCCAAAAGGACCCCGGCTCAAGAGTCCGTGAGGTCAGAATTTTTTATACATTGTTTTATTATTTGACGATTTTTACTGTTACGGTCAATTTATAATAGCGCGGGGGCGAAGCGAAGCGAAGCAAAGCAAATTCCCAAAAACTGAACATAGAAAATTCAACCTTTACTCCAGAGCGTAACACAACTTCTGCGAGGCCAATCAGCGTTGGTCGGGCGCATTCACGCGAATTCGCGAGAAGCGCGCGCCTTTTTAAATTTTCAGAAGCAATAAAGGTTGAATTTGTAATGTTCAGTTTAAAACTGTCTTGTTGTAATTCGCTTCGATGCGCTTCGACTCTGCACTAGTACCTATAAATTGACCCTTAGGGCACCGGGGCCCCGGATGTTATGGTTACGCCACTGTTTAGAGCAATGATTGTTAATTCAAATGTCTAAGCAAAAAAGCACATTAAGTGAGGATTTTAATACCTACTTGCACTTCACCTACGATGAGAATGTAGCTTATTTTTTTAACTGATGAATTTAGATGGTAGGATGACAAGAAAATGGAACGATCTGAGTTACATTAGCTACATACATACCTAATATTATAAAGACAGCTAAAAGAGAAACAGAGTTTTTCCAATTTTAGCGTTTTCTACAGAGAATTGCTGGGCGTCTCATCAAAATCAGAAGATTTTTTTCAGCCGTCTAAATTTTTTTTGTGTACAGTCGAATATAGCTTACAGCAAAATGTGTTTATACATGAAGTATTTAACTTATTTATTACTCTTTAAAAACTCTAGTTATCACTACGAATATTATGTTATTACGTAAAATACTATGATAGTTAAAATATTTTTTATTTCTTTCGCATTGAGAAACATAGATAGCGCTAGATGCTACACTTTGCATGTTATATTTGGATTTTGTGTTGAATTGATTACTAGGTACTTATTATTAAAACATTTTATTACTTTAATCATCTTTTTAATTTACATCGATGCTTTCTACTATATTGTGAATTTTGTCAAGCTTCTGGGTTTGGTAATGTGTCAAATAAAATAAAACAGCTGGTAAAGAAAAAAATATATTTTTAATGCGGTAAGTGGTAACCCACGAATATCATAAAACATTAGAGAATGTTTTTATTAAGTTTTTGTGATTGTTGCGCTGACTACATTTTTACAAATTGAACAAAAGATACATAAACTATTTTCTGAATGTTATTTTCAGTCAGCAAACAAGATGAACTCATAGTTATACAGAATGGTCATTTCTCTTTCTTTGACATCGAGCTGGCCTTGCACCAGTGTTCGAACGACTGACCCAGGCCGACCGAGCCGGGACACTTATAGAAGAAACTGATACTCCTTGCCATAAACTCTGTGCCATGCCATGCCATACAGACTGACATTCATTCAGAAACTGTCCATCTGTCGTTGATTAAAGCGGGGGCGTCCATAAATTTAAACGTTTTAAGAACGGAGTCGCTACAATTCGCATGTAGTAAAAGTTCTTTGCTAAGACTACCTGTCCTTAAAGACAACATTTTATCAGAATGTGCTATGGTCCCAATTCCCAAATATCCTACGTATAATCATACTGAGTGTAAGAAAACAATGATAATATTTTATAAAATTGTGAAGGTAGCAGCGCTAAAAGAGTTAGTTTTTTAAGCTTTTATGTTGTATGGCTGAATTGAAGACGCAGGGCGCTTGTCCACTGGTTACAATAAAATTTGCTCTTTCAGCGCTACTACTTTTACAGTGAACTCTATACAAGGGACACACTTACCCTAGAGTATATTTTATAACTTATACTTTAGGGTAAGTGTGTCCCTTGTTTAAAGTGCAGTGTAAAACAAGGTACTCCTTGTTTTGTGACATCTTGTATAATATTTTGGAGGCCTAAGTGCAATCTGAATAATAAGTACAATAAATTCTTAAATATAATATAAATAAGGGAAGATTTTCTATCCTTTTTGCACACACCAGTTAGAATAAGTTGAAAAATGTGCATCAGTGGATTATTATATTTTGTAAGGCTTTTGCTGCTTTTTGCGATACCTGTAGAATAGCCTGCACTTAGATTTTATATGTGCTTGCTTTGTAGGTTTAATTGTATTTTTATTGCGATTATTATAAAATAATGTTTACTTATTGGAATTATGGGCATAATGTTTTAACAATGTAAACCAAAGATTTTGGTTGTGTGTAGGTTGTGGAGAGTGCTATAAGATGACAATAAATTTTGGACGCATAAGTAATTAATTATGTGTAATAATAATTAAATTTTAATAATTTGGAATGTATTTAATTATAATATATTATGTAGTACCTAAAGTATTCCTAATTTTGTTCGTTATTAAATTATATTGTGTTACTTCTTGCTTATTATAATATTCTAAATGTGATAAGTGCAATACTTTAAACAAAGGTTATCTTGCTTGATAAATTATTTTGTTTAAATAATAATCTACCTCAATTGAGTATAAACGCATTATATTATTTATTTTTAATAATACAATTTAGGCGTATGTTTATTAATGCATTAGGTATCATGCTTTTATGACACGAGTAGATGAATTTTGTTACTTAATAAAGGATGTTTTTTTACGAGAGTGTAATATTATTATGTTTAGAGTCCACTAGAAACTAACACAAATAGGATGTAAGATATCGCGATGTATTGTGGTGGATCTAGAATTTATACCGAGTCTAACTTTCAGAGAACGGTGTTTTAATACCGGGAAGGAAAAAACATCTGCTGTTTCTAGACCACTACACGTACAACCAGATCAACTACAGCAGGCACTGGGTCTGCTCCTCCAAGCACCAGGGCTGCCCCGCCAGGGTCCGCCGGGACGAGTACGGCCGGGCCAAGAGAATAAACACCCAGCATACACACCCACCACCTAGAGTCATATACAGGAACGGCACCTATTTAAAAGTTAGCAATTAGTTATAAACTTAAACAGACGGACAGACAGCGAAGTCCTAAGACTTCGCACACTACTAATAGTGGGATCATTTTTACCCTTTGGGTACGGAACCCTAAAAACTATGACCCGATTATGAAAAATTAGTCAGTCATCCACGGAAACATTAATACTAATCTATTGAAATTTCATTTGTTTCAATCGGAACAATAGTCTAGCCGCTACATGGGCACATGCTCAGAGTGCTAAATTATATACATTTTACATATTATAACTGAACCTTTCCTTTTCGACTTCACCGTAGTCGGGTAAAAAATTAGTTCGCGACTACCACCGAAGCTACCGTTCGACTAAAGAAATTAATAATCATTTAAGCGACTTAATTAGTAAATAAGAATAATAATATTATGAAATTTAATGAAATTTATTAATTTATTAATCCATAATTTTTAGTACTTAATAAAATATGTTCGTACTTTTTTGGTGTCATAAGAGCAATTGAATAAATGTTATACAAATCATATCAAATGTTTCGATGGTCGACCCTAGGTTAAGTATCGAATCTACAAAAATGCATTTTTGAAAACTGTTTTTTTGAAGGATGTTTTAATACTTCAGTCGGAATTTCCAGGAATTGCTATTGTATTCTATTGCTGTCGCGATCACCGGTGCTCGCGCGGGGCCTGAAGGATTAATGCAACTTAAAAATTAAGAAAACTCTTTAGTTTTCCTATATTTAGAGACGTATACTATCGAAACGTTATGAAACGAAAGTTAATATTCGCAAGCTTTTAGTATAAAAGTTACCATTCTTTGTATAGAGAAAACATCGTGTTCGTATTTAAATTATTATATAAGCACAACTAAGTTCTATCTTTACGTGTGTATAAGTACTCACTTATGTACTATTTTTTAGAGTCACCGCTAGCTGCAAGCTACGCCTTAAATAAGCCCGATTCAGAAACAGATTCCGAACAGTCGGATGACGAGCTTTCCTCGGATAGAAATTTAGCGCCAGATAAACTCCACAGTTCTATCTTTCCACCCGTAAGACAATGTAACAACATCGAAGAAAGTTCAGAGCAATCGAAATGTGATTCTCCATGTAGCAGTGTAGGAAACAAAAGAAAGCACACTATCAAAACTAATCCTGGAAAAAAAAGATCGAGTCGACCCGAAAATTGGATTGATAACAAAAAAAAGTATTTATTAAACTTTGGCCAACAATACATTAGTCGAAAAGGAAAGATTAAAATTAAAAAAGAACTGCGTCCTGTTTGTTCATCTTCGTGCAAAATGAAATGTTCTGAAAAGTTAGATACAGATACTCGACAAAACATTTTGAAGAAGTTTTGGGAAATTGCGGATCATTCCAGGCAATGGGAATTCATAAATAACTTTACAGAAAAAAATAATAAAAGACGAATAACGACAGAAGGACCATCTAGGAGACAATTCACGACCAAGTATTTTTTACCAGTACCTGCAGATAATACATTAATTTCTCGACAACAGGTTTGTCTCAAAACATTTTTAAATACCTTATGTATTACTGATCAATTCGTTCGCACTGCTTATAGTAAATTGAGCCCAGAAGGGATGACGTTAATGGATAAAAGGGGTAAACACTCCAATCCTCCAAAATAGTGCAACGATTAAGAGTGTTTGTTATCATATAGCTTGTTTCCAACCTGTAGAATCACATTACACACGAGAAGATACCACTAAGTTGTACTTAGATAATAATTTTCTATACTTATTATAAAACAATTTTTCCCTCATGTCCCTTTGTTCCTTTAATCTTTAAAACTACGCAACGGATTTTGATGATTCTTTCAGTGTTAGATAGCCCATTTATCGAGGAAGGTTAATGGCTATATTTTATCACGCTAAGACTAATAGAAGCGAAGAAATAGAGGAAAATGGGGAAAAAACGGGGAAAATTATTTGAAAGTGCTAACTTGAACGCGCTAATCTCAGGAACTACTGAAGACTAATAGGAGAATGTGAAAAAAACGGGGGAAATTATTTGAAAGGGCTTATCCTGCGAACTACTGGAGCAATTTTTATGTTATTTGGCACAGATAAGAAGTAGACCACGTGAAGGATCATAGGCTTTTTTTTCGGTGGCTATATATTTTATACCTGTGCGACGCCGGGGCGGGTCGCTAGTAATATGAATAAGATGTTTTCTCTATACGAAGAATGGGGTCAACTATGGCAAACCCTTCGTCAGTACAGAGACATCATTAATGTTAATATAAACGTTGGGTTTTTTATTCCTTAGAAGGATATATTGTGTGATTAGTGTCATAGTTATACTCACAATACGTCTCCGACAGAAGAGCAATAAATACCTAGAGAACAAGACACTAGCTAGAGAAATAAAAGATAACAAAGAGCAATCAATAAAATCACCTGACATTGTAATATGTGCTGCATTTGACTTTAAAAATAATAAAATTGTCCACATTGAGACGTTGGTTTTATAAACGTAAACTTTAAAAGAAGGTACATGCTACATTTGGACGGAATGCACCGGTAAAAAGGGGAGCTAATAAGAGCTGTTTGATGCATTTTGAGAAGCAAAGATTATTCCTTTACGGTATAAACGTATTAGTCGAAAGTTTCATATAAAAATAACACTGGACTTACCCCTTTATTATAATGGTAAGGATTGCTAAATAGCGCATGATAAGAACCTGTGTTTTAGCTATATCAGTTAAATTAGTAAGGGTTCTTACAGACGAGTGACACTTCAGTCATCGCCACGACGCGATGCATTGACATAGAATAACTAATAGTTTTTAAGGGTCAATTCAGACCGCAACGCGATGAGGCGAGGCGAGGCGAGGCGCGGCGTCTTTTGTATGGATTTGACAGATTTTAATTGCGTAACACGTCTTGCGAATCTGTCAAATCCATATGAATTTAGAAATGCATCTACGCGTCACGTTGCGGTCTGAATTAACCCTAAAGGCATCTACGGCTGCCGCTGATAGGTGGCAACGACGGCAGCCGTTAACCGTTGGCGGCAACCGGCATATACTTGAAGCGGGCATAAACCCCAATTTGTTATTCCGTGACTCCCAGTTTACCTAGTTCCAATATAATAACGAAATGTAAAAAATATGAAATACAAAGCCCAATATTGAAAAGACTTTAAACCATAAACATTTTTATAAAACGTAATACTTTGGCTGTAATTAATTTACAAACTCACCTCCGAAAAAAATTTAATTCATCGAAATATAAGTATTAACTAGGATAATTATACATTTTATTTGAATAAATTGTTAGTAAATCTATATTAAAATATCTTTAACCGAACAATTTTGTTTCTTAATATTTATTTCCAAAGATATTTAAAAAAAAAACATGAAAAATATAGAAGATCCGCCCGTAGTAACTACAGTTTTATGCTAAGCTAAAACGAATCCTATTGCGATGCGTATACGCTTGGTCTTTGGTTTTGTGCAAGGTTATCGTTTTGCATTGAGATTGATCCCTGCCTTAAGGTACTAATAACATTTCAGCTACGTAATACTTTGTTGATGACTTATAATATTTTTTTTATTCTTATAGCTGTTGATTTGGTTTACTTATCATTATAACCATAGATATAGAATATACTGACGTATAGATCATCTGACAACCCGAAAAAGCGTGACGATTTTTGATCTGTCAATGTGTGCGTGTGCTAGTGATGTATCTTTTACTATCGATAGTATAGCTCGTTCCAGTTATTTTACCTGCGTTTTTATGAGAAATAAATAATATGCAACTTTGACAGATTTCGTAATTCAAATTAGGTAGACTCCGCGCACGATAACTTTGCGCGCATCTGAACGAAACTTTTCGTCGGGCCGCCATAATTACATAATAATCGATACGGCTATTCCTATATATAATTTAAATTAGTATTTATAAGGGTATTAAAGTAAAACTACCAATAAAATATCATTGGGATTACCCATTTTTTAAATGAATCCCTACGCTGTCGCGCGCAGAGTTATCGCGCGCGCACTCTATCATATATTTTATTTGACAGAAAAAAAGTGACGATTGAAAAGTAGATACACATTTTAGTTTGGTGTGATTTTTTAATCGTCGGATATGTTATAACATTAATAGAAATGCAAATATAAAGTTGAAAGTAAACGACACACATAGTATATTATTTATTCTTAAATTAAATACATATCATAATATCCCCATTACATTTTTATTTTAGTTGTATGTTATTGTACAATATCGATAAGCATATCGATAAATTTGATTCAAGCACTAGCGTATATGTAAAAAAATTTGATAAAAAATTTTTCTTCAAAATTTGTGTAATATAAGAACAATAGTACCTTTAGTTACGCAAAATATGAAAGTAAAAGGGAGGATTCACAATATTTTATTTGAAATAGAGAACTAAAGACAGAATATAGCGAAAATAAACACATCGTAGCAATTAGGACATGAAGATTAATTACCTGTGAAATGTATATTTTTCAGGATTACTCCTATGACTTACACTGCAATCACTCACAGAACAAGTTACTATTGTTATATGTAATAGTATTTGTCGAAAATAATAAAGGATTTAAACAATAAATTGCAAATACCGAAAGGGCATAAAAACGATTGACGACTTTTAAAGTTAAAATTTTCATTAGACTGCCTCTCTCTTTTCATCTTGTTATAATTCCATAAAGGATTTTCTTCTCTCTCTTACTCTTTGTTGGTCTTTAGCATCATACGTTTATGATTATAACACTACATACATCATCATCCGATTGTACTTTATGTGCACTAATTATATTATTGTGTTATTTTTAGGAAAAAAGGCGATGAGCGCAGCTGAACGTCAACGTAAGCATACAGAAAAACTTAGAAACCAAGAACCTGATAAATACGAAGAGAGAAAAAGAAAAAATGCTGAATATATGAGAAATAAAAGAAAAATTATCCGTCAGTTATCGCCAACGGAACAAAATAAAAGAAGAAAACAATGGCGGGAAGCGTATGCAAGAAAAAAGAATAAAAAATGTGAGAAGATAGAAAATGAAGAACATAAAGCGCCACCAAAAACAGGTTTTAAAAGGAGATATAGGCCAATGCAAAATTAGCAAAGATAAATGAAGTTATTAATAAAGTGAAGTGGGAAATAGCACATTAAAAATGTATCGACAAAGAAAATGAAATAGCCAGACTAAAGTTCCAAGTCCAATCTAAAGTTGTTTGTTGATGTATTCAGTCAGTGAGGAGTGGCATATCAGTGTCAAACTTCTAGTTCGCTCTGAACACTACAATTAACTCTAGAAAGGGGTAGGAGTTTGGACCAATAACTGATAATTTTTATTTGATTTTGAATATATTTGGTTGCCATATTATTTGACTAATGCTACTGCTCCACCTGCGTTAGCGTTAACGTTAACTTGATGCCAAACTGCGCGTCGCTTAATGCATTAACATTGCGCGTTGGCTACATTTAGGCATTAACGCTTCAAAAATTTAGGCATTAACGTTCTAAATGTACGGTTCTAATTGAATGAACTCTAAAAATTCCAACGCTTCCTCATTGGACCACTCCATGTCGTATTTCTTTCGCGCCAAAAGAAAGCAAATACGTCGTTCCTCTACGCATGCGTTGTGTGGGTGAGGTACTAATTATATATTCTGTGATTGAGCCGGCGTTAATGTAGCCAATATACTCTAGCGCATTTCACTGCGCGAGAACTCCCTTTGACGTGTACAAAAAACCGACACCCGAGCTATCGCTTAACGTAACCCCTTAATCGGGCACAGGAACTACATATATTTTCCCACCCTCTCAATCTAACTAAAATTCCGAATATTTTTGAAATGGCAACATTTTATGTTTTTTTACACAGATAGAATTTAAGATAATTACAGCATTATCTTACTACCAAGTACCAATCCAGCCCTTTCAAGTGTCAATGTCAGAATTAAATAAAAGTCAGTTTTGAAAAAAATGCGCGATTTTCACTGGAGACATAAATCTGCACAGTTTCTTCAAAAAAGATTCTGGTTAGTAGATATTTGATTTGTTATGTACTCATTTATTATATTCTGTGTAGCTTTGTTATGGTTTTCAGTGCAAAAACGTAGTGTTTATGTAATTTTGATTAATTTCAAATACATACTTGCAAATGGGAAAATAGTTCCCATTGTCTATTAGCAACTCCATTTTACATCATTATATATATAAAAAAATAGGGAATTATTTTTGGCAACTGTTTATATTTGTCAATTATTTTAGTTTATTTTAATTTTTTATTTTCAATTGTTTTAGATAATGCCTTTAAAAAAACATAATTACAGTGACACCAAAAGGGACCCAATAGTATTTAGAAATAAGAAAGGTGGCAATTTTGGTGTTCCAAATGAAATTCGATTCCAAAACGTTGGCGTCCATCTCCCCGAAAAAGGCGCTACCTACAAGAGGTGCCGATTCTGCAGCACAAAAAAAAAAGATAAACGCACCAAAATCTTGTGCTCCACATGCAAAGTGGCATTATGTGCACAGGATTGTTTCAAAACGTTTCATATTTTGTCTGCTTAGTGATTTTTAAATAAATAACTTTAAAAGATTAGGTATTTTATTGTTTATTGGATCCTTTATTCGCTTACTGATACATAAGCTCGTTTTAATTTAAGTAGTTTTGTGCACATTTATTGAGGAAAATAAATTTAAAAGTAGAGTCAGAGCAACTTACTAGTCTATTTATTTATAAATTTATAGACATAATCGGGCAAAGGGAAATAATTTCCCACCCGTAAAAACATAATTATTTTCAGTTCCAGTAATTTATATAATTTCAGTAATTTATAATTGATTTTACAGATATCCTAATAATTGACCTATTAGAAATTTACTTAAGCTTTCTCGAATTAATTTGTAAGGCCAACTGCTTATCCTAGAATTTTTACAAATATTTAATCACCCGTGACAAAATTATGCAAAAAATAAACTTTAATTGCGCTTCCTTGCAAAAAGCGCTTTTCACTTTCGATTCTTTAACATGGGGATTATCGGTTTGTTAAGAGTAATAATTTAGTTGTGCATGGAGTTTTTGATTGTACTGCATAATATATTTAAATAGTTACTACGTAAGTTACACATTTCAGATGACGGTATGTTGATACCGGGGAGGAAGAAGTATCTGCTGTTGCTAGGCCAGTACACGTTCTATCAGATCAACTACAGCAACCACTGGGTCTGCTCCTCCAAGTCCCAGGGTTGCCCGGCCAGGGTGCGGCGTGATGGTTGCGGCCGCGTCAAGAGAATAAGCAACCAGCATACACATCCGCCTCCTAGGCTGATTTTCGCTAACGGGACGTACCTCAAATATCAAATTAAGTGATAAATGTATTACTTACTTGAGGAATTGATTCATAGGCAGATGTACATAATATTTAAACGAGTTATGGCAAGCTCAGCCTACGGATCTAAAATATATTTTTCTCACCTCCGGGCGGAAAACGTCAAGTTTCTTCCCGCTGCGCTTCCCGATGTTGCCGTTTTCCGCCTACGTCGATGAGAAAAATAGTATACGCACCATAGGCAGTAAACAAGACAGCCTCAGATCACATGTTTGTTGACCTCGGCTTCGCCTCGGCCAAAAATAACATGTGATCTGAGACATTTCTTATTTTCTTGCCCTAGGTGCATAATGTACTATAACTTGACATTATGCAACTAAATAACGTAGGTCTCTTAACTCCCTATGAATCAATTTATTGGATAGTATTATATTTTTTTTTTAATATAAGTAGATGTAGGTGATGGTTTTAACAAGTTTAAGTCAAAATACATTGTAGTACATTTTGTTTGTGATATTATAATATGTTACATAATTTTAACTTTAAATATTAGTATACGTAATTGTTTTTTTCAGTTTTAAATGTTATTTTTATAATACTAAGCAATAAGCGTTTGTCTCAAAGACAGGATTACCTCGCTAGTAATAAGATTATATTATAGTGTTAGTACCTAGTAGATATAATTTATAGGCTTCTATGGATAAGTTCTTTACCATTCCGTGGTTTGAAGCCTTGTCGAAAGTGTCGTATTAGTAATAGGTAATTACATTAGTGTAGTTAGTGAAAACTTTCTTAAAATACATATGTTCAGGTTTTTCATTTTTCATTTGTTTTTAATTTTTGTGGTTGTGATGTAATGATAGTCGAACCAGTTTCAAAGTAAAGTGACTTTGTTATTAAAGCTGTGTCGTTTAATTCTGTAGGTTTATTTTTAGCACCTTTACGAATGTACCAAACATGTCACGGGCGTCTCAACCGGTGAAAGAAAATAAGGTCTTAAAAGGTATGAAATACCATGAAATGTATTATACAGTATTGTATTTTATGTATAAAAGGTATGTTTAATGAAAATAGGCAAATAGGTAAAAATATTTTTTAATAAATATCTTAACACAACTATTTCTTTTCTGCGTACTGAATGTTTTCAAAAGTGGTAATGAATTCATCTAACTTTTATTAGTAGTACCAACGAAGAAGTCGATGCATAGGCAGTTGACGAACCAACATCATTTGATCGGATCATGTTAATTCGATGTATGTTGTCATTTATCGTCTGGGTTTGTCATAACGCTGCCAAGATACGTAGATCCGCCATCTACCTATGAATCGACTTCTCTGACAGTACCTACATTAGTTTTTCACCCATCGGCTTTGAGGGTCTTATTGTTAACTGACTGCGACTAACTCGTTCGTCCTGTAGGTTCGGAGGCCATAATGATACCGACGAAGAGCGGCAAGAAGTTCCTGCTGATGCTGGACGGGTACACGTATTCCCAGATCAACTACAGCCCCCATTGGTTCTGCTCATCCAAGATGGCGGGGTGCGGCGCGCGCGTCCGCCGCGTCGGCGACGGTCAGGTCATGCGCATCAACACCAACCACACCCATCCGCCACCCAAGTACGTGGTGAAGAATGGGATGTACATCAAGATATAAGCATCCTTTAGGTATAAGTACTTGCAGTGGATTGTATAGACTGAGAGCGAGTGTTCGGCAGACTTAGACTAGGGTTACACGGTCAGTCTGGCATGATCACTTCAGTCCATCAGTCTCAGACTGACGCCAGAATGATGGCCGGAAAATACTTATTGAACATAAAAGATCAGTCCGTCAATCTCACGGTTACACAATCATTCTTTCGTCAATCTCCGTGGCGCAGTGGTGAGCGCGTTGGTAGCTCAAGCCGGAGGTCGCGGGTTCGAGTCCCGCCGACGGAACAAAAAGTTTATGAAGTTCCTGGGTCATGGATGTGTATTAAATATGTGTATCATATAATAAAAATCTTAAATATATGTATAGTATAAAAGTATTAAATATATTTCCGTTGTCTGGTACCTGTAATACAAGTCCTTCAGGTACTTAGCACGGGGCCAGACTGACGTGGTGTGAAGCGTCCATAGATATTATTATTATTATTATAATCTGGGTCAGACTGATGGACTGTACTGGTGCCAGACTGAACGTGTAACCCTTGTATTACGTTATCATTTCACATTTTCGGCATTCACTTTTCCCAACGTTTTTATTGAATTTAACAAAGCTGAACATTGGCTCTACGACTATAATCAATCATAATAATTATTATATCAACTTCTCTGTATATCATGGATTTGAAGCCATAAGGAATCTACTAGAGATGTACTTTAAGTCTTAAGATGTATAACATTAATTATTTCGGATTGCTTTAAATATAAATAGAATGGAATTATATGGAATTTGAAGCTATAAAGGATCTAAATTCTAGAAGTACCTACTATAGCGCGCACTGTAAATGATTATTAAATGTGTGTCTATTTTTTTCATTTTGTTTTATGATAAATTAAATTGATATCATGATTTGATGTGAAATTGAGTTATGACTTATAAACATGTCAAATAAAAATACGAAATAAGTTTTGTTTTATTTCAAAGCAACTAAAACTCAAATTCGCACTCGTAGCAATGCCGTAGCGATTTCGTAGCATGAACGTAGCACTCTGAGTGTGTCATAGTTTGCACATAATGATTCTTGAATAACATATTTTATTAGAATTATGTTTACAAAATGATTTTATTCAAATCATCAGCTACAGTATCTACTTGAGCTTATTTTTAGGGTTCCGTACCTAAAGGGTAAAAACGGGACCCTATTCATGAGACTTCGATGTCTGTCCGTCTGTCTGTCTGTCTCCAGGCTGTATCTCAAGAACCGCTATAGCTAGAGTTCTGAAATGTTCACAGATTGTGTATTTCCGGTGCCGCTATAGCAACAAATACCAAAATAAAAATAAAATTTATATTTAAGGGACAATGCAACAAACGTGATTTTTTTTGCCTTTTTTGCTCGTGATCAATAATGATAAGAGGTAGGCACTTGAAACTTTCACGAAGGCCTTACATATATATGTTATTTAATAATTCATAATAATATTTAAATATAATAAAAAATTAAGGGGGGCTCCCATACAAAAAACACAATTTTTAGTCTATGTTTGCTCTATAACGGTGCCCTTCGTGCGCGAGTCCGACTCACACTTGGCCCATTATTTTAAAATTAACAATTGCTAGCGTATAGCACTACTACATGGCTACGGCGTTGCTACGTACTACGTAGTATGAAAATAGAACGTTATAGTTTACATCTCCCTTAATTCCTCAAACTGGACTTGTTAATATTAAATCTTGTCAAATTTTTTGAGGTTTTATAAATAATATTACTATAAAGTAATTTACACATGAACTCATAGCTAAACAGAGCGTTATCTTCCAGACGTGCAGTTCATACCGACGGAGAAGGGGAAGTACATTCTGGTGCTGAAAGGGTTCACGTACTCGCAGGTAGGAGGGCGGTTTTTTTACTGCTCGTCGAAGCACACGGGGTGCCGGGCGCGGGTGCGGCTGATAGGGGGGAAGCTGGTCGCGTCGGAGGACGGGCATAACCACGCGCCGCCGTCGCACGCGCGCTGCGGGAACGGCGCCTTCGTGCAGCTCCGGCCCCCGCACCCCCCGCTCCCCGCCCAGCTGCTGCCCATGCTGCCCTCCCCCCTCGCCTCCCCCCGCGCCGCCTCGCTCGCCCTCCACGCCCTCAACTTCGCCCGCGTCCTGCCCAAGACGGACCTCTGGCTGAGGCCGCCCCTCGATGAGAAGAAGGAGTAGAGCCACACTTTAGCGCTTCACACTTAATAGCTATTTAAATGTAAAAAAGATGAGCACGACACATTTTTTCGTAGAAATCACGATCCTGACGCGGCAGCTATATTGTGTATTTTATGCCCGTTTTCACCAACTACACCTAAAATTTAGGTGTCCCCTAAGCTAATATTCCAAGTTTTGTTCTTGATGAATTGACAACCCCGTAATTCTTAGGTGACGTATATCTCTACATAGTATAAAACAAAGTCGCTTTTTCTGTCCTCATGTCCCTTTGTTCCCTTTAATTGCGGTTTTCTTTTATATATACAGTGATTAAAGGGGAAGGTTTGTGATAAATATGTATGTTAATTATGGGAGTTCGCTATTTTACAAGTAAAATATCAGACGGCCATTCTATAACAGATTCATTGTCGAGGCAACCGTCGTCGTCGCCACATACGTCACCTAAGTGTACGGGGTCGTCAATCCATCCCGTAAATTATAAACGTCACCTAATGATTTGATGGATGAATCGCATAAAGCGTCTCCCAGACACACGCGGCCTGCGGTGGCGGTGGCGGTGGCGGTCAGTCGGATGGCTTGGCCGTGTGGCCGCGTGTGTCTGTGTCGTTCCTAGAACTCTCAAGTCATCCAACTGACCGCCACCGCCACCGCCACCGTAGGCCGCGTCTGTCTGTGAGACGCGGCCTGCGGTGTGATAGGTTGTTTTATTTCAAATAAACGTCACCTAAGAGTTACGGTGTAATTTTAGGTGTAGTTGGTGAAAACGGGCATTAATGTTTTAACGGAATGTAATGTATCATCGAAGACATTGATTCATAGGCAGCTGACGGACCCACGTAATTTGGTCGAGTTATGTCAATTTAATGGTTAGAACTGTTATCTGTCAGTTAAGCTTCACATAACGCGATCACGTAGGTACGCTATCTACCTATGAATTAACTTCTCTGATAGTATATTTCTTTACATTATAGCTGTCGTGCGTGAAGCCCATAATATGATGAATTTCAATAATCGTAAAGTCTACGATTTCGGATGTGTCTTTGTCCTGATTCAGATGCGAATTTAATTCATTAAGTTGGCTGGTACCCATCAAAATTGGAGCAGGTTTTTAAAGAACTGATTTATGGTTTTTTCCTAGACTTTGTTAAGATATTTCGTTTTTAGTGTTATTTTGAATATTTTATTTATTATTTATCGTTGTCGGTGTAAGTTTCATGCTTCGAAGTGTGACGAGGAAACCTAAAAAGTGGACGTGCTAGTTTAAGTTTATAATTCATTCTTAACGTCTTTTAAAGTCGGTCGGTATTACTATAATCCCCGTTGTCTGCAAAATGTAAGTTCATGGTACTTATTTCACAGCAAAATGGCTTGTTATATCTACATCATACATACTCAAATGCAGTGAATCAATTGAGAGTTCCTTACATTTATTTTGCATCTGAATAACTAAGTCTACTATTTAATTTTGTATTTTCCCTCTGTAGATCAGACGTTTTCTTTATGGCTTTTTATTAGAATCGCCTATCAAAATGTATAAAATTGATAATAAGCGTTGTATAAAAAAAAGTCGACATTTGATTCATGTTATATATCAATTCTATACTTTTGATCGGCGATTCTATAAAAAAGCGATAAGGAAAACGTCTTGGGGCTCTGGCAATTTTCTATTTCTGCAGATCAGACAAAAGTTTAATATTCCTAGGAGATTATAGTTTTATGGAATAGTCCTATAATCAATTTTATCATAGAATTAAAGAATTGTTTTATACTCACGAATATCGTAGTTTTAGATCTGAATTTTATTGTAGTGTGAACTGTGAAGCATGACTGTGAACTGCTGCACTCTGCTCTGGTTGTAGTGGAGCTTTTGCTAACTTGTAAACGAATCAACGAACGCTGGTATATTAAAACCCCTACTAATAAAATATTCCACACTATGTATACAAACGTCATATAATTTTTTTTGTCTTTATCTGTTATGCAACTTTTCTAATTTAACAGATAAGGATAATATAGTGCATATGGGTTTGTGTATACAGTAAATGTTTATATTAGTAAGGGGAAACTAGTATAATGATCTCTAAAGTTTATATGTAAATATACGAGAGTATATAGGTGTAGGCTAGACGTTGGTGATATCTAAATACGTAATACGGTGATATTTTTATTATGAGCCTTGTTAATGTTCGATACGGTGATCTATGTAAAGTGACTATATTATTTTTGACGATCGTTTTGTATATAATTATTTTATTGATTTATTATAGACTGCTACTTATATTAAATTTTGCTTAAAGTAAATCGCTGTTTTATTCATTGCCCCGGCGAACTTTTCTGTACATCTAGGGCAAACAATTTTTATTTTATTTATAAAATTAGGGGCAAACGAGCTAACAGGTCACCAGAAGAATTTTCCTGCAGGTCCGGATGGACCCTAATTGTTGAATGTTGGTTATGTTGCTCATCCTCATCCTCACAAAAACTAAGTCGGCGAAGGCCATACAATACATTTAATTTACGATGAAAGTTCTTTTAACCCAAAGGTCTTAAAACTTAGATACGTCAATTCTGCAATCTTTATCAACCTTCATACTGATCACATTGTACTTAAATTTTTTCTTATGTCCTATTTCCAGCACCGAGGTTCGTCCGCACCGCGCAAGGGACCACGATGCTCATCTTTCAGGGTCAGCGCTTCTCCAAGAACTACCAGAACGGCCCCAAGATCTCGTGGAAGTGCAATAAGATGGGCTGCATCGCGCGCATCAGTACCATCGACAACGAGATCATCTCCCTGAAGAACGCTCACAATCACGATTCACGTCCCAGCTTTTTAGCCGGTCAATAAAACTTCGGCTAAACCAGCACGTCAGTTAAGCGGATCACGAGCGGGACGCGGGACGGGATCGTCTGCAATGCGAAACTGGCGTGTACACCAGCGCGAATACGGTGCGAACCGTAGGTTTATTCCCGCTCTGCCGACGCGAATGTCCCGCATTGCGGTCGCGTAGGTGTGCACATGGGCAGCGTCTGCCGCGCGGTAGACGCTTCCGCTTCGCAGTCGTTTTGGTCGCGCAGGTTTGACCGAAGCTTAAGGCCGGCCATAGGCGCAACCGCATCTTGCAGTCGTCAACGACTGCAATATGCGGTTGCCGGACTGCGATCTGCAGTTACCATACTAAATTCATATCCGCAATACACGGACCGCTCGAACAGTTCTTGAGCGGTCACAGCAGTCGCTCTGCGGTCGAGTTTCACCGTACGGTCGAACAACAAAGGTATATATATGGTCGACTGCATGATGTGGTCGTATTGCAGTCGTGTACAACTTCAGTCTTCAACGCGACCGCTCTAGAGCAGTCGGTCCGAACTGCAACTTGCGGTCCGTCTAATTGGTCGGTCTATCAGGCCACCGTCACCGAAACTGATATAGGTAATAGGTGTCATTAGTAGTCTAAGCTGTGGAAAGTAATGTCTGTGCCATATAAAAAACTTAGAATAATAGAGAATTTTACTCAAAGATCGAAATAAAGGGCGCTACTAGCACATAATACTCCGACCAAAATCCATCATGTTGCACACTTCATCAAGATATTGACCGAAATGTTGTCAAACGCCGAACAAAAGCCGAAACTTTTCGTTTACTGCCTGTGCTATTGCTGCCGTCTAGCTTGAAAAGCATTCAAGTAATACATCCTATAAATGATTTTTATTTTGTCTTGTACAATTGTCCATTGCATTCATTGCGTAAAATTTTTGATTTCTAGTCAATTATATTTTTTGTAATTCAAATTTTAATAATTATTACATTAAATTTTAATAATTATTATATTGCATTTGTCTATCATGATCTCATTTAACACTCTTACAATTTTGATTTGACTGTAACTTGTTATTTTAGTTTTAAGTAAAAAATGTATGCGATGTGGTTGTACTTTATTAATAAATAAATAAATAAACTTGAATAAAAAAAATATTATTGCATATTTTGTATTCACCTGTTCACAAATTATTATATCCTTCCAGTAAAATGACAATGTGATATAATTGAACGTACATAGAAGTCTTGTAATATGGTAACTTAAATATTTTTATACACTTAACAATAATCACTATCAGCAAATTAAGTTCACCTTACAAACAAAAAACTATTTTTTTTCTCCGATAAAAGGCAGCCAATATGATACATTGAGACCTACCTCCTTGACTTTGTTGTCGTTAACTTTAAATATACCGATTAGGTATAAACGCTATTATACAGTAATTGTTAATTTTAAGTTAAACTTAGTGAGACGTCAGTATTATGGTTGTTACCTTGTAAGTTGTAAGTTAGAAAAAAAAAATGTAATTGTGTGGTCTAGTAGAAAAGTAAAATATAAAGATCTGCTAAATGTTGTCTTTTTATATTTGAAAATATTATAAATGTGAAAGTTTGTTTGTTTGGATGTTTGTCCGTCAATCGCGCTGAAACTACTGAAAGGATTTTGATGTAAGTATTTATATAAGCTGACTTGGGTAATGGGATACTTTTTATAGGGTTGCGGGAAATAATTCCTTCTAGATGCGGGTGGAACTGCGGGAAACGGCTAGTATATTACAACGAATAAATATTAATGGATAAATATAATGCTTGCGACCCATTAATTTATCTAGATTCTGCTTCGAAAAATAATCTTGCTCGCCTAGTATGGATTTGTTTTTCTATGTTATAAATAACGAGCGATTGCCCGCAATCGATAGCATAATATGTTCGTAGCTAATGTAGAAACTTTTATTTTAGGATCACTTACAGAAGAACAGCTTTTCTTGGAAAAGCCCGAAGGTTCGTTTTCAAGGCCACCCCAAGACACAGACGTGATTCCGGCTCCAACCGAAGTGATATATACCGTCAGTGATGCTACTGTCCATGATACACAACCGTCAACATCTGCTTTGCTCACTGATATTTTAAATGATCTCGTGCTATCAAATAGCTTTCATCGCATGAGAACTGAAGATGTGGACTCTGAGGAAGATTTTTCACCATCAGATGAAGAGTATGTTCCAAAAAGTGATGAAGACTCTATAGATTGTGAATATGGAAAACGAAGACAGATATATATACCAGAATCAGATAGGTTGTCCATCGATAATCTAGATAATATTAGACGTAATGGAACGACACAACTGAACAATTATACTCCCTCAGATATTCGGACAGAGCTATCACCTCAAATTTCTGTAAAGAAGAGTCGTAAAAGAACTTTAAATAAATTAAAATGGAAATGCAATTTAAGAAAACAAGGCGCAATCATAGGTAAAGATTATACTTCTAAGAAAGTAAAAGTTAATCGAGAAAAGAAGATGAAACCAGCTTGTGATTGCAGATTAAAATGTAATGAACGTATAAAGGACTCTATTAGAAAACTTATTTATCAGAAGTATTACGCGGATGAGATGACGTGGGATTTAAAAAGACAATTTATTATATCTAGAGTCTCAGAAGTTCAAACTGCTAGATCCAGACGCCGTGACCCTGATCAACCACCTAAAAGAGAATATACATTAAATTACACATTTTTAATTGATGAAAAAGTCGAGAAGGTTTGCAAAAAGTTTTTTTTGAATACCTTGGCTATTTCAGAAACTGTGGTGAGGAACGCGGTAAAAAAATCTACACAAGGATTTGTTCAACCAGATAGACGAGGAAGACATCCACCGCCTAATAAAACAGCAGACATAGTCAAAGAAACAGTACGAAAACATATTGGCAAGGTACCAAAATATGAGAGCCATTATAGTCGAAACAGAACAGAAATACATTATCTTGGAAGCCACCTAAATGTTAAAAAATTATATTCTTTGTATTTAGAGTTCTGTGCTGAAGAGGGTATACCGAAAGAGAATATGGCAAAGGCGTGGCTATACAGACATATTTTTAATACAGAGTTTAATCTCGGTTTTAATCCTCCCGCTAATGACACTTGTGATGATTGCGATACGTATGTTATCAAATAAAAAATGCATGGTAAAACTTAACAAATAATAATAGAGCCCGGGTTACCCTCGAAATTCTCATACATACGTAATACCAAAATCATTTTCTTTTTTTAAATTTTTAAATGAAATATCGCGGGTGCGACCATTTTAAATAAACATTCATTCCATTTTATTTTTTATCCGATTTCAAAAAAAGGAGGTTATCAATTCGACCTGTATGTATGTAACATTACCAGCAATTCCCAGTTTTCGTATAATATTTTAATTTATATCAGCGTCTGAAGTCTGAACAAAAGTGCCAAACAAAAGTGTATATTATGTATGTTTTTAAGTTTGTGTTCGCATATCTCCGTAACTGCAAGTCCAATTTAAGTGATTCTTTTTTTATACTAGGTATTGTTCAACTTAGGGCATACTGCAAGTTTCATCAAAATCTGTTAAGTAGATTTTGGGACAGTAAATTTTAATTTTTTCATTCTTTATTTCATTCCAGCATTAAAAATAAATAAGCATATTATCAACAAGGTTTGGTATCTTCTTTATTTTTAGAAACCTTTAAAAAGTTAGCAGTTTTGTTCAATGAACAAAGTAACTTTCAGATCTTTTAGAAAGCGGTTGCAATTGTTTCTGACGCTGTTATTTCAATCATCATTATATAAATAATAATAAAAACAAATGTAGTCACTATTAAGAATTTTCAAATATAAAAAACAACATTTAGCAGATCTTTATTTCTGTACCTCAAAGGTATACAAACATTAATTGATAAAACAAAAATTTTATAGGACAGGCAAAAATGCGCGTAGCGAAACTTTGAATGCAATTTTGACTTGGTGACTTTAAAGATATTGCAACAAACTCAACATTATTTTTTATTAATTGAAATTACATATATTGTACACAATATTATATTACAGTTAATTCTCGTCTGATTTTGTGGACTTGAGGCTATTTACTTTGCAACATAAATTAACTAAGGTGTTTTAAGAAAGCATTAAGATATCATACTTCTGTTTACCTCTAAATAAACCTTGTGGACGGTTATACCCCAGGAAAATTAAACATTCGACCTCGGAATAATCCGCTCTATGCGGTACAGACATGCTGAAAATTGGTACAGACGTTAAATACACCATTACAAATAAAATTTCAAAAGTCCCCGTGATCCTCCTTGTGCAAAAAATTTTATTCAAGGTCAAAGGTATGAAAATAAGATTTTTCCTGGTTTTTGTTCCAAACTGTGCATTTTATCACAAAAATAGGTAGGGCAAGAGTTTAGATCATAGAATTCTCTACAAAAAATATTCAGACACTTTTTTCATACGACTTACCATTCCTTATGAATGGCGGGCTTAAAGTTTGGGAAAATCATATATATTATGCTTATATTATAAAGCTAAAGAATTTGTGGAACTACTGCTTTGAAATGAAGAATTCGTTTTTCGTTGGATAGTCTTATTTATCGAGGAAGACTTGAGCTATATAACATCACGTTACCACTAATAGGAGCAAAGAAACAGAGGAAAATGGGGAAAAACGGAGAAAATTATTTGAAGGAGCTTATCTCACAAACGGCTGAAGCAATTTTTATCTTATTTGGCACAGATATAGAATAGGCCACATGGAGGGACATAGGCTATTTTGTTTTTCAGGAAAATTTACGGTTTGCGTGAAATTTATAATTAACGCGACCGGGCGGAGCCATGTTTAACATCTAGTACTACATACTAGGGTTGTTTGAAAAAATTGAAATGTTCTCAGCCTGACATACTTCTGAGTGACTTGCATGCGTACTGTTGCTCTTCGCGACTCGAAAAGTTTAGATTTGGTAACGGTAATAAGTCACACAGAAGTATGTTTGGCTGTGAACTGCCCTCGTATGCTGTAGTACAAGAAGTTCCGCTCCACCCTGTTAATTATGTATTTCACGGAAACCGTACATTTCCCCGAGAAACAAAATAGCCTATATCCTTCCTCGTGGTCCACTTTATATCTGTGCCAAATAATATAAAAAATGGTTCAGCCGTTTGTGGGATAAGCTCTTTCAAATAATTTTCCCCGTTTTTCCCCATTTTCCTCTTTTTCTTTGCTCTTATTGGTGCCAATGTGATGTTATATAGTTCAAGTCTTCCTCGTTAAATAAGACTATCCAACAAAAAACGATTTCTAATAACAAATTCCTTAGCTTTATAATATAAGTATTAGATATGATTTTCCCAAACTTTAAGCCCGCCATTTATAAGGAATGTTAAGTCGTATGAAAAAAGTGTCTAAATATTTTTGGTAGAGAATTCTATAATCTACACTCTTGCCCTACCTATTTTTGTGACAAAATGTACGGTTTAAAAAAAACAGGAAAAACCTCATTTTCATACCTTTGACCTTGAATAAAATTTTTTGCACAAGGAGGATCGCCGGGGACTTTTGAGGTTTTATTTGTAATTGTGTATTTAACGTCTCTACAAATTTTCAGCTCTATGTGAATTGTTCCGAGATAACGATTTTTTTGCATCTAATTAGACCGGGCTATTATTGGAATTTGGCATTTAGAAACATAGTAGCGTAATGGAATTATTAAAGAATTTCTGGGGGGTTTACTAGCAAAATTAAACAAAAGTTACTTCAGAAAGCTAAAATCAAAATACAACTTATTTTAAAATATTATAACCAACACAGCTACTCACACTACTTCCTATAATAGTCATGGAACATGGCTGGTATGGTATCCACTGCAACGATTTTTTGTAAGTCGGTATATTTGAGTCTCGAAACAGGCTTTTGTGTTTCTCGAATAGGTTTCGGCGTGGGTACAGAAAATCTCCGTTTATCTTATATATAAAATTATCGTGTCACAATGTTAGTCACCGTACTCCTCCGAAACGGCTTTACTGATTTTTACCAAATTTTATATTATGCACATTCAGTAGGTCTGAGGATCGGCTACTGGCTACTTTTAATATTGATAAGTGCATTTGTTGAATAAATAATAGTAAATTATTAAAACTCGAGACTGACGGCGACCATTGTTTGTGCGACAGGACAGCATGGTGCCATACTTAAATAGTCACTTCAATAAAATACTATGGGCGAAATATTTTATTCGGCAAAATTTTGAAGTTATGTTCAAAACAAAATGATATTTACGAAAATTTGAATAATTTCGATTTTACTATATTTTTCAACTTAGTATAATGTTTATTAACAGTTAACTTCTTAAAAAAATACTATATAAAATACAAGTACTTAATAATTAAAAGAAAAAAATAAACACTATAAGTAAAAAATTAGATCTAAATCGGAGGCTGCGGGCAAAATACCAATTAGGCTGGCAGCATAACAAATGGCAAAACAATGCTTGCTGGGACAGCTAGTATCGTATAAAACTAACTTCCTCGAATGTTTCCTGGTCCTCTTGACCTTTTTTGAGTTTTGTAGAACATCGAGCCGATCTCACTTTTTCTGAATTGCATCCATACAATAGCAGAATATGGTACAAACTTTCTCGCACTAGATATTTTTCTGTGCAGAAAAGGAGCTGATGACAGGTTGCAGAAGGCAGAAAAAATCCATAAAATTCATAGTTTTTCTTTTCTCGAGGTGTTAGATTTTATGTAGAGCTTTAAGGGGCCGGGCTACCCTCGAAATTCTCATACATACGTAATACCAAAATCATTTTGTCATACGAAAATATTTAACATGTTTGAGTTATTTTTCAGCTTAAAATAGTAATTACCTAGGTTGCTGTACAAAAATCAACTTCAAAATATTTGAACACTAAAAAAAATTTTTTTGTGTAAAATTTTTTTTTACTAAATTTACTACAAAATATTTAAACACTAAAAATAGAGTAAAACACTAAAAAATTTATAAATAAATATTAAATTTACTACAAAATATTTCAACTCTAAAAAATATTTTTTAGTATTAAAATATTTTCTAGTAAATTTACTATTTATTTATATATTTTTTAGTGTTTTACTCTATTTTTTAGTGTTTAAATATTTAGTAGTAAATTTAGTAAAAAAAAATTATACACAAAAATTTTTTTTGTGTTTAAATATTTTGAAGTTAATTTTTGTTCAGGAACCTAGGTAATTACTATTTTAAGCTGAAAAATAACATGTTAAATATTTTCGTATGACAAAATGATTTTGGTATTACGTATGTATGAGAATTTCGAGGGTAGCCCGGCCCCTTAAAGCTCTACATAAAATCTAACACCTCGAGAAAAGAAAAACTATGAATTTTATGGATTTTTTCTGCCTTCTGCAACCTGTCATCAGCTCCTTTTCTGCACAGAAAAATATCTAGTGCGAGAAAGTTTGTACCATATTCTGCTATTGTATGGATGCAATTCAGAAAAAGTGAGATCGGCTCGATGTTCTACAAAACTCAAAAAAGGTCAAGAGGACCAGGAAACATTCGAGGAAGTTAGTTTTATACGATACTAGCTGTCCCAGCAAGCATTGTTTTGCCATTTGTTATGCTGCCAGCCTAATTGGTATTTTGCCCGCAGCCTCCGATTTAGATCTAATTTTTTACTTATAGTGTTTATTTTTTTCTTTTAATTATTAAGTACTTGTATTTTATATAGTATTTTTTTAAGAAGTTAACTGTTAATAAACATTATACTAAGTTGAAAAATATAGTAAAATCGAAATTATTCAAATTTTCGTAAATATCATTTTGTTTTGAACATAACTTCAAAATTTTGCCGAATAAAATATTTCGCCCATAGTATTTTATTGAAGTGACTATTTAAGTATGGCACCATGCTGTCCTGTCGCACAAACAATGGTCGCCGTCAGTCTCGAGTTTTAATAATTTACTATTATTTATTCAACAAATGCACTTATCAATATAAAAAGTAGCCAGTAGCCGATCCTCAGACCTACTGAATGTGCATAATATAAAATTTGGTAAAAATCAGTAAAGCCGTTTCGGAGGAGTACGGTGACTAACATTGTGACACGATAATTTTATATATAAGATAAACGGAGATTTTCTGTACCCACGCCGAAACCTATTCGAGAAACACAAAAGCCTGTTTCGAGACTCAAATATACCGACTTACAAAAATCGTTGCAGTGGATACCATACCAGCCATGTTCCATGACTATTATAGGAAGTAGTGTGAGTAGCTGTGTTGGTTATAATATTTTAAAATAAGTTGTATTTTGATTTTAGCTTTCTGAAGTAACTTTTGTTTAATTTTGCTAGTAAACCCCCCAGAAATTCTTTAATAATTCCATTACGCTACTATGTTTCTAAATGCCAAATTCCAATAATAGCCCGGTCTAATTAGATGCAAAAAAATCGTTATCTCGGAACAATTCACATAGAGCTGAAAATTTGTAGAGACGTTAAATACACAATTACAAATAAAACCTCAAAAGTCCCCGGCGATCCTCTGCCAAATAATATAAAAAATGGTTCAGCCGTTTGTGGGATAAGCTCTTTCAAATAATTTTCCCCGTTTTTCCCCATTTTCCTCTTTTTCTTTGCTCTTATTGGTGCCAATGTGATGTTATATAGTTCAAGTCTTCCTCGTTAAATAAGACTATCCAACAAAAAACGATTTCTAATAACAAATTCCTTAGCTTTATAATATAAGCATAATATATATGATTTTCCCAAACTTTAAGCCCGCCATTCATAAGGAATGGTAAGTCGTATGAAAAAAGTGTCTGAATATTTTTTGTAGAGAATTCTATGATCTAAACTCTTGCCCTACCTATTTTTGTGATAAAATGCACAGTTTGGAACAAAAACCAGGAAAAATCTTATTTTCATACCTTTGACCTTGAATAAAATTTTTTGCACAAGGAGGATCACGGGGACTTTTGAAATTTTATTTGTAATGGTGTATTTAACGTCTGTACCAATTTTCAGCATGTCTGTACCGCATAGAGCGGATTATTCCGAGGTCGAATGTTTAATTTTCCTGGGGTATAACCGTCCACAAGGTTTATTTAGAGGTAAACAGAAGTATGATATCTTAATGCTTTCTTAAAACACCTTAGTTAATTTATGTTGCAAAGTAAATAGCCTCAAGTCCACAAAATCAGACGAGAATTAACTGTAATATAATATTGTGTACAATATATGTAATTTCAATTAATAAAAAATAATGTTGAGTTTGTTGCAATATCTTTAAAGTCACCAAGTCAAAATTGCATTCAAAGTTTCGCTACGCGCATTTTTGCCTGTCCTATAAAATTTTTGTTTTATCAATTAATGTTTGTATACCTTTGAGGTAAGAAATAAAGATCTGCTAAATGTTGTTTTTTATATTTGAAAATTCTTAATAGTGACTACATTTGTTTTTATTATTATTTATATAATGATGATTGAAATAACAGCGTCAGAAACAATTGCAACCGCTTTCTAAAAGATCTGAAAGTTACTTTGTTCATTGAACAAAACTGCTAACTTTTTAAAGGTTTCTAAAAATAAAGAAGATACCAAACCTTGTTGATAATATGCTTATTTATTTTTAATGCTGGAATGAAATAAAGAATGAAAAAATTAAAATTTACTGTCCCAAAATCTACTTAACAGATTTTGATGAAACTTGCAGTATGCCCTAAGTTGAACAATACCTAGTATAAAAAAAGAATCACTTAAATTGGACTTGCAGTTACGGAGATATGCGAACACAAACTTAAAAACATACATAATATACATACTTGATACACTTTTGTTTGGCACTTTTGTTCAGACTTCAGACGCTGATATAAATTAAAATATTATACGAAAACTGGGAATTGCTGGTAATGCTACATACATACAGGTCGAATTGATAACCTCCTTTTTTTGAAATCGGATAAAAAATAAAATGGAATGAATGTTTATTTAAAATGGTCGCACCCGCGATATTTCATTTAAAACAGGTGAAACTATTTGACTACAAACTTTTTCTTGTAAATGACTTTATTTCATTTTTTCGTGAAGCTTAAAAATAACTTATATTTTATAGGATTTATTATAGAACAAGCAATAAAAATAGAAACTGTGCAACATGAAGAGACTCGCACGCAGAGGTATAGACGTAAGATTAAAGAAAATTCTCAGCTTTATGCAGAACATCTCCGCCGGGAAAGAGCTCGTGATTTCCAACGAAGACAGGAATTAAAAAAGAAAATGGACGCTGATGAAGATTTTAAATTGCACACTAGATTGAGATCCAAAGAAAGAGTGAGAGCAACTAGGCAGCGGCGTAAAGAAAAAAAACTTAAACAAACAATAAAATAGACTCCTTACACAGTGAGGAAGACTAAGGCAGAACCCGCAGAAGTAATACGTCATCTACCAGCTGACTGCTTGTCTCACTAAAGCAGCTGTATGAAATTAGGTACTGAATTTTATATTGCACTAAATGATAAGGAACTGTACTTCAAAATAACAGAATAAGCGAAAAAAAGTAATTTTTGTAACACTCGTTAGACAAATGCCTGGAAAAAAGACTTGAAAACAGTGAACTTGTGAGCGTCCAATTAAAAATGTAGTTCTTCAAATACTTATTGCTGTATTTTTTCATGCTTTGTTATTTTACTAATTTGGGGTAACTACATCCGAAAACATAAACATAACTATAAGTTTAACTTATATTTTAAAAATATGGCTAGTATGTCGATACCATGTGACTGCAACTTAGCTGTAGTACCCAGGTTTTGTCTTGATCTATACATTTTAATTCCTAAACATTTTTTTACGTTGAACCATTGATTAAAAACGGTAAGTATAGTAGTGGGTTCGCAAGATTTAACGGACAAATTTTATTTTTCCTTACTTTGCAAATTTTTTCAAAATCTTAGTTAGAAATTAAAATTACTGGATTTGTTGCATTGTTTTTAAAACATCAAAGAAACTTTAGGCATATAATATTTTGATGTTTTATTAATGCAAGAATTAAATTCAGGTCAAGGTCAAGTTTGGTATTCAATTTCGCGGCACGGCAAGAAAATGCTGTGCTGCGGAGACTACCGGTTTTGTCAGCATATGCTTCGGGACAACGGCAGGCAGTACTGGAGGTGCATCAAGCAGACGAAGGGCTGTCGCGCCAGAGCCATCACGCTAGAGAACACTGTGCTCAAAATAGACACTGAACACAGTCATGAATGATGAAGTTGGCGTTTGGTGTTTCGGTACGTTGATTTGATGGCGTCAGAATAAAAGATGATATTAAACTAAAGCGGACCTTATAGAGTCCCTAGATGATCATGCAGTATGACATGCGTTATGAGCTATCATGCACGCATGACCGTTTATTGTATTGATTGATGCGACTGACACGCAAACTACGTGCTGTAACATTGATTTACAAGTTGTTTAATTTTAACATGTGCATGACATGCACGTATGATCGTTTTACGATCGGCATGTCATGCAACAATTAATGCTGTCATGTAAATGCATATTATCATGCTGCAAGATCGTCTTGGGTTCGCTATAGACGGTAATGTAGCATGACGTTCATGTATTGCAGGATGAAAAATTAAACAAATTGTCAACTAATGTACAGCGCGTAGTTTGCATGTTATTCGCATCAATCAATACAATTGAATGATCATGCGTGCATGACACTACGTAACGCATGTCATGCTGCATTATCGTCTAGGGACCGCTTAGCAGATTGTGATAAATATAATACTCCTATTAGTCAAATTAAAAAAAATGTACATGCTTGCGGGGCAGGACCCCAGAAAATTAGTAATTTTTGTCCTGTTCCTACATTCTCTGATAGTAACGGCTTATGAGTCTTCATCATTCTGAATATTTTTATTGATAAGTAACGAATAGCTATGACCAATTTATCACACCATTTTTTGATGTGAAGGAAATTCTATTTTTAAATTTTTATTCAGCACCTGATTTAGTGAGTAAAGCTTACTCTAACTTGAACTACAAAAATTGGTAACTTTCTGGGATGCTTTAAAAGTGTGTACAAATAATAAAATGTATACAGTAATTTATATTGATGTAAATAAAATTCATTTAGTGAATAAAATAAAGAAAACGACATTATGTAACTTAAAATTAATAGCTTTTACTTAAATTTTTATAGATTCTTTAAATTTATTAATTTAAAAAAAAAAATATAAAATGAAATTGTAACTGAATAAAGCTTCTCTTTTAGTGAATGGTGTCAAGTGCTTTTAGAAATAAAGATGTTAAAAATTAATTACGTAAATCAAGCATCATTGTCCAAGTATTGACTAGAAAGTTATCGATTGGCTACTTGTAATATCATCATTACTATTTTCATTGATTATTTGATTGTTTTCGAATTTTATTCCAGTGCATAACAACCTTGTCGGGTCATATTGCTCGTAGTCATAATAATTGTTGTTTATATAATATAATAATATAATATCTATGGACGCTTCACACTACGTCAGTCTGGCCCCGTGCTAAGTACCTGAAGGACTTGTGTTACGGGTACCAGACAACGGAAATATATTTAATATTCTTAAACTATACATATATTTAAGATTTTTATTATATGATACACATATTTAATACACATCCATGACCCAGGAACTTTTTATAAACTTTTTGTTCCGTCGGCGGGACTCGAACCCGCGACCTCCGACTTGAGCTACCAACGCGCTCACCACTGCGCCACGGAGGTCGTCAACATCGTTTACATTATACATTTTTTGTTTACCACTGATGGTGGTAATAACATGGCTTCGTTAAGTGACGGTGACTACCAAATTAGTTTCGGTGTGGACCCAAAAATATATTATAAGATTTTTCGTCATAGCAGAGATATTGGTGTTGTATTAATTTGACAGCTCCATTCAGATCGAGTTTGGATGGCAAAATCTCGGCACAGCAGAACGCTGCTGCGCTGCGGGAAATACCGCTTATACTACCACACGCGGGGTCAGAGCAACGAGTACTGGAGGTGCATCAAGCAGACGAAGGGCTGTCACGCGGTAGTCATCACGTCCCGTAACAAAAACAATACGATCATCAAAGTTGACGCCGAACATAATCATAAGTGATGAGACTTTTCGGCTCGTTGATGATGTCAGAACAGTGCAAACTGCAACAATAATACAGCTTCGATTATGGTGCGTTCCAAATGCGTTTCCTACAACTAATATGGTGCTATTATTATTTGTAGGAATAATGTGTAAATATTAGTCCACAAGCTTATGATGTAATTATTAGCTTATGATGTAATTATTAGCTTATGATATTAGTCCATGGCTCATTAATATTACATTGTGTGTTTCCTTGGGTAGTAGAGAAGCTACTACGTTTAGTGGCCAGTTTCTGAACTTTTTTACGTGGTTTCTGATGCCAAAACATTAACTAATCAACAACGCTGTAGGTGGACTGCTGTTCAAAATTTTATAAACCGGGTTTTAGTATGCTGTTTTAAAATATATTGTAGGTGAGCCGTGAGGGACTTTAAAAGGCACAGACAGAGACAATAATGTTAATAGGTCCGTTTAGGACATACTCAACAAATACTTTAATATGATGTGCATTACTGATATTTATTTATTCAACAGGCAGCGATGAATCTGATGAATCTGGCGATTCCGACGGTGACGACGAGGAGCTGCAGCCGTTAATACTCCCAAGGGTGTTGTGGCCTTATTACAAACCGGATGAGGACAGTGACAGTGAGTATACGGCGTCACTCGTGGTCGAATCCTCGTGGCCACCCACTCGCCGAATCACTGTCCCCACATCTACGGAGCTGACCGCTGCAGCATCCTTGGAGCCACCCACTGCAACATCCTTAGAGCCGCCTGCTGCAGCCGTGGAAACGCCCACTGCAGCTGAGGAGTCCGTTCTGCCACCAGGCGCGTGTTTTCCACAGAAGTTCGATTTTCAGTGGAGACCATTCCCACAACCTCAAGTTCAGCCTGAATTGAGGAGGGAAACGTTCTCCCAGAGTAAAGGCCCTACTGCTTTATACGCCGACCCGTATGATGCATTTGTTGCCATATGGGATCGGCCAATTATGGAGTACATTGCCAGGGAGACCAATAAGTATGCTCAAGAGGTAGCACAGCGGATGCTGATGCAGGGCATCACTCCCAACAGCAGAATTACTAAATGGAAGGACACGTCAGCGGACGAACTCTATGCGTATTTTGCCATAATCCAGGCCACCGGGATTGTGGTTAAATCACGTTTAGAGGAGTATTGGAATTCGTCGAGAGACATTTTTAGCACTCCTGAGTTCTCTGCTAACATGTCCTACGACCGCTTCAGGCTCTTGAGCAGATGTTTTCATTTTAATAGCAATGCTTTTTGTAACCCAGAATCGATGGCAATTAATGAAGCGAAATTGTTTAAGGTGCTGCCTATTGTGCAGCATCTTAATAATAAATTCGCTTCATTGTATGTGTTAGGGCGCAATATTGCGTTGGATGAAAGCTTGACACAGTGGACTGGTCGCTTAAACATTAAACAACACATCCCAAACAAGGCAGCCGCAGTAGGCATCAAGACTTACGAAATATGTGAGTCCGAGACAGGTTACCTGTGGCGTTTCGAGGTGGAAGCACGGCAATCCTCCGCGGACACACAGGATATGAATCCCATATCGGGGAAAATTCCGTCCTTAGTGCTCAAACTTCTCCGTGGACTTGAGCACAAAGGACACACTATCTGGATGGACAGTTATTATAATTCTCCAGCCCTTGCACGAGAGTTAAAACTTCTGGGGTTCGACTGCGTGGGAACTCTCAGAACAAATCGTCAGTTGGTTCCCGCTGAGCTGACGAATTTGAAAGCCAACGACATGGCCGTTGGTCACGTATGTGGCTGCACGTCGGGTGATGTTGACATCATCGTATGGCGTGATAAGAAGCGCGTTGCCTTTATCACGACATACCATGGGTTAACAACAACCACGTGCAATGAAATCACAAAGCCTGCTCTCATAGACGATTACAACATCTGTATGGGAGGAGTCGACAAAAAGGACCAAATGCTAGCCATGTACCCAATCGAAAGAACGCGGACAACAGTTTGGTACAAGAAGTTTTTCCGACGACTCTTGAATGTTAGCGTATTAAACGCGTATATACTGCTCAAGACAAACCAACAAATCAACCATCGAAGCTTCCGCAGAACTTTGGTGGTTCAGTTGTTGGGGCGTCACAACACATATAATCGCCGCATTGAACCAGTCAGACAGCAGTTAACAGATCATTTACCTAAATATTTCGACTATGAGCGTACCGCCGTAGGATCTGCCCCTCGCCGTCTTCGCCGCAAGTGCGCGATTTGTTCAAAGAGAACAACTTCTTACTGTGCGGGGTGTGACGGCAAGCCTTTGTGCCTGCCGGAATGCTTCGCGCACCAACATAGATAATAATTGTATTTAAGTATTTATGTTACACACAATAATAATATTTATATATTTATTGACACATGTACGCACAATATATACGCATTAATATTTTAAAATTCAATAGAAGTAGCCTCTCTTTTCTCGAAGATAATGAAATCCATTATCAATAGCCAGCTTGTTCGATACTTGGACGGCCAGGGATTACTAAGCGACAAACAGTACGGGCTCCGTAAGGGTCGCTCGGCTGATGATCCCTTGGCGTACCTAACTTATCGTTGGGCTCAGGCGATTGAGTCAAAGGGAGAGGCATTGGCTGTTAGTTTGGACATTGCAAAGACCTTTGATCGGGTTTGGCATAAAGCGCTGCTATCAAAGCTTTTTAATTTTCCTTTTATAATATAGATACATATTTTTTAAATATTTATATCCATTTTGCTCATCTTTCTTACTTATCTTGTTCTTACTTTTACTTTACATTTCCTATTTTTATAATATTAAACATCTTTTATTTTTACTATAATAACTCGTAAATTTTTTTCTGTCTATTTCTATTTTATACGATTGCTATGGGCGATGGTAGTTGTTTTCCATCAGGTGACCTGTTTGCTCGTTTACCCCCTAATTTCATAAAAAAATACTTATCAGAAAGTAGGTAGATATCCGCATTTTCGATGGGAGTTTAAAGTAGGTATGTATATTCCATTCAATCAGGAGCGGGAAAAGCACGATAAGAGCTGTTTTTTTTTTTAATTTTTCCCGCGGTAAAAAGTACGCTATCCTAGAGATAAAAATTGTTTACATATTTCTATTTTATCTGTGATGGTCAAATACTTGCATATTGCATCCAAGTACTAGATGAAAAAGGTCTTATCCATACTAATCTTCCACTTTTTAAAAAAGTTTTGTGTTTTTTTTGCTTTTCTGCAAGTTTTGCTTACATTTTTCTTTTCAGTTTTCCTTTAATTCATATTATTTGGATGTTTTATTTTGAAGTTTGTTAATTATAATTATAAGAAAATCAAACTTCTGTGGATAAAAGTTACTACTTACTGTGTAAATGCTAAATTAAGTACATACATTAGTATCAAGGTAGGATTTTTCATGAACAAAACAGACATATTTTTGTGTAACTCCTACATATATCATTTACTGAACCTACAATAGTGATACTCTTGTACCACCCAGATAATAACCTCAATTTATTATTTATGTAGTATTGTAATGCCTACAGTATGAAATGACATTGATATCATGTAATACACAGCCTACTTGAAGCTGTTTGGAAGGCAGCCTCCATTTTTCCACTCCCAAGGGGATAAAATAGGGGATGAAAGTTTGTATGAAACTTTGTCAATTTTAAACCAATCGGGCTGAGACTTTGACAGATATATTAGGGGGCGATTAACCCAAAAAGTAAGAAATCGTCCTTCTCTCTTCACACTCACGTCCGTCTTTCATACGCCAGGTGAAAAAGGACGACGCGGATTCATGGCCAAATTAGTTTTTTCCCAGTAACTCGATAAATATATACATTTTAAAAATCCGATAGGTTCTCCGTTTTCTCAATGATAGAATTTTATACAATGTGTTAAAATATTAACTTAGTTCAATGTAAGGTTATGGCAATAAATGAAAAATTCGTGAAAATTAGATGCATCTTTGTGATTTTTTTCTATCGAGAAAATTTTAAGATATCGCGTTTTTGCTCAGAATTCTTGGAAATATAATGTTGTATCCAATTTTAGAAAATAAAACAATTCGGGGCTTAGTTTCAAGTATAAAAATGAATTATAAAATCGAAAATTTTGGGTTAGTTGCCCCCTTAATAATACTTCTTAATGCGAGTTGGGCCGCGGCCAAAAGCTAGTAGTACTATAAGGTTGTAAATAAATACTCTTGGCTCGCTAAATAGTGGTTTATTATTAAAAATATGACCCAAAATCTACTGAACATTTAGGTAATAGGTACCTACCCTAGTAATAATTATACCAGCTGTATAACATTATTACCGACAAATATATTACAAAAGTACTATTTTCTAGGTAGAAAATTTAATTTTAAAAATGATTCAGATCCCTTTACGGGCTTCCGCAAGACCAAGGAACAAAAAATTGCAGTTTTAGTGTATGCTGGACAGTGAGCATGCAGACAGACAGACACGACAGATCGGCCATTTTGCATACCACAGCTGCTGAGGGTTCAATATAAAAAGTAGATGTTGTCCGATTCTCAACCCTAGCCGATATGCTCGCTAAGATTCACGAAAATCGGTCGAGCCGTTTCAGAGGTGTTCAACCACGCACCTCGTGACACGAGAATTTTATATAGGTACTAGCGACCCGCCCCGGCGTCGCACGGGTATAAAATATATAGCCACTGAATAAAATATGATTAAAATCGACAGCCTATGATCCTTCACGTAATCTACTTCTTATATTCTGTGCCAAATAACATAAAAATTGCTCCAGTAGTTCGCGAGATAAGCCCTTTTTTTCCAAATTCTCCTGTTAGTCTTAGCGTGATAAAATGTAGCCTATAACCTTCCTCGATAAATGGACTATCTAACACTGAAAGAATCATCAAAATCCGTTGCGTAGTTTTAAAGATTAAAGGGAACAAAGGGACATGAGGGAAAAAAGCGACTTTGTTTTATAATATGTATAGATAGAAGATGTATATTATAGATGTACAAAAATTTTACCTCTACAATTTTATTATAATATGTTATATGTATAGATATAGATAGATATATACCTATAGATAATGTATATACACTAAAACAAATAATAACTAAAAAAACGGTAAAGGTTCGGAAACCTACCCCAAAATTGATGGGGAGCGGGGGTGAGGGGGAGGGGAGAGGAGGGGAAACACCCCCCGTACCAAATCCACACTGAGAAACCCCCCAGTATTGGAGCTACTCACCTTTGAAATTTTCGGGATTCTGAGGCTATTTTACTCTCGGCAATTTGCATAGCGTGTTTTGTGACGGTCGCCGGCTGCTGCCGAAGCACAGTCTAACCCAACCAACTTTTGAACTTTCTGGATTGTGTTTGTTTTTATTTTGGCGGGGGGCTGCGCACCTCGAGCCCCCCCTTTCTTTTGTTACGGTCGCTGGATGCTGCCGCAGCACGCTCGCTGCGCTCGCTCGGCTCCCTCTGTGTTGTGGTCTAAGTTCTAACCTAACCTAACCTACTTTTGGAATTTCGTGATTGTGTTTGTTTTTGTTTTGGCGGGGGCTGCGCCCCCCGAGCCCCTCTTTCTTAGGTAGGCCTTTCTAAGTAGGCCTTCTGTTAAGTCCTTTCATTAATAATGAAATGAAATAAAAATGATGCGCTTGATACGGCGCCGGCAGTCATTTCGGCAACTTGCTGGGGAAGGTTTGTGAACCTTAGCCAAAAAAACAACTTTCTTACCTTATAATATTATACACGTTTAATACTCCGTTAACCTACAAAACTAAAAATCTATATCAGAACCAGATAAGTACTTAAATTGACAAATTGAATACAAAAACTCAAAACCTACCAGTTTAACTAATACCTAATAATTAAGTACACAAAAAATATATTTTTTAAATTGATAAAGGAATTAAAATAATACTTACACTCATAATAATTAAATATCACAAACTAAAATATGAAAGTTATCGCAAATCACAAAAATAAAATATGAAGATTTCAAAATGAGTTTCACTGTGCATAAAATTTGAATTTCGAATTTAGAGTTCCCGAACCGGTGGTAGGCATCATGTAGACTTTCAGAAAATATTTGCAAAAATTTATTCTGAATAAAAAATTTTGAGTTTGAGTTTTTAGAATGCTACTTACTTTTTTTCAGCTAGTCAGGTCAGTCAAGGGTCAAGACATAATTTCCTCATAAAATAATAATCTTATACAGGGTGTAACAAAACTAAGTGATAATACTTTATGATGTGTACGTGTTCCTCGTAGACTAGAGAGTTCACTGTGAAAGTAGCGCTGAAAGACCAATTTTTTTTTCACTTATGTAGGTATAAGGAAACTGGTGACGCTCGGGCCCTGAAATAAAGCGCTGCTACTTTCACAGTGAACTCTCTACAAGGAACACGTACACACCCTAAAGTATTATCACTTAGTTTTGTCACACGCTGTATGTTAGTTATAAACCGTACTCCTCTGAAACGGCTTCACTGATTTTTATATTATAAGTATTATGCATATTCAGTAGGTCTGAGAATCGGCTACTGCTTAGACTAAGAAAATTGTGTGCTAGGGTTCGGTGGATTCGGAGAGAAAGACCTGGTGACTCTCTTGAAGACTTTATGCACAAACACTAGCTCACACAAATCACTAAGTCCAAACACTAAGCACTAAGTCCAAACACTAATCACTATCACTGTCTCTCACTATTGATCACTTGTTCTCACTTCGAAGTAGCCTTGATGATCGCTTGTATCAAACTGAATTCCGGCTGGACTGTCTGCGACTATTTATACGGGCCGGATCGAATCTCAGAAAATTCCGGAACGTCCCAGAATAAACCCGATATGCGTAAACAAGCATGAGATATTTCTAGAAATTACTCGTAGGTACACCTAGCGCCATCTAGTATCGAGTAGGGGATTTACGTTGTCTGTGTACCCTTGGTAAGTTCGCTGGTCCGATGCTAGATGGCACCACGTGTCCGTATCCGTAACAATAGTATGTCTGGTTTCTGGGCTACTCGCTACTTTTTATATTGATGAGTGCATTTGTTGAATAAATAATAGTAAATTACTACAACTCCAGAGTGTCGACGACCATTATGCGACGGGCTAGCGACGAACGTTGCCATGGTGCCATACTTATTAATCACCTCACTAAAATACTTTATATGGCAAAAGAACGTTTGCCGGGACAGCAAGTATTATTATAAAACTTAATAACATTTTTTCGAAACATGAACATCCCTTCTTACATTCGCACCGCGCACGTCTGCGTCATACGGAGAACACTTCCCCAAAATTTTCAGTCTCCACGATCAGTGGTTTAGGTTTTATCGTAATTCCATTTTCATTATCTAATAATTGCCTTAACCGTAGATTTCGCCTAAAACACAGGGTAAACTAATTCTGGCAACACTGTAAACTAATACCTCACCATGTATAAATAATTATTAATACTTACTGAAAATTATTAAGTAAGTAAGTATTATGATTATTATATCATTCAAGACAAAGCCTGTTATTGGTAAAATGATAATATGTATATATTATTATAAATTAAATAGATTAGTAAAAGTGTAACTTCATTTCTTATAAAAAAAAAAAATTAAAATTTTTCGCACTTTACACAATATTTTGTGCATAAAAATCTCAATGAACAAAAAAAAAAACACTAATTCGTACTAATTAATTTTGAATTTCGAACGCCAATATTTTTTTAACATTATTATCACACAAAACATAATGTAAAGCCCTCCATTCAAGACAATCTTTCTAAATTCTACAAAAGTATAAGAAAACAATTATATCATAATAACAATAAATTGTTACAAATATATAGTTATTATTTAGATTTAACAACTAATTGTAACGATAATATAATAGACTTCATAAGTTGCAATTTCGGTTGTAAATCTAGATAATTTACAAATAGAATGAGATCGCTTTATCGTGAATGGTGGCTTTATTTCATATTAAGCAAAAGAGTATTTACTCAAATGAGCTCTAATGGCTGGTTTACACGTATTAAGTGGATAAGTATAACTAAATTTTTACTTAATTTTAAGTTATCAATTGCATATAAACACAAATTTAGTAGTAAGTAGCATGTTCAAATTTAGTTATGTAATTATAAAGTCATAAGTTTAAAATTTAGTTGACTACTTATCTACTTAATACGTGTAAACCAGCCATAACTTGCATGGCAAAAATAGAGTACACAGATTATGTCTATTGTGGCAAAAAGCAGTGATTGGCGTCTCTAACTACCTGTGTCGCTGCAAGCCGCTACTAAACGCTGTAAAGCGCTGTAAACTGTTCATGCTTTTTAACGACTTTTAAGGATAAATTTCAACAAACTATGAATTACATCTTCCATAAAATACATCAAATAATAATGATGCGAATTTTTGATCAGATTGGACTAAGGAATCGAGTTGTCCCATACTAACTTCATCCCCCCTTTTCACACACTCAGGAGAGGAATTTCTAAATATCCAAATTTCAAGTATTTACAATCACTGGTTTAGGCCGTGGCGTGATTCCATTTTCATGTCATTCAGGACAAAGCCTTTTATATAATGATATAGATTAGATAAACTAGATGATTCGTGAACTTTGACGCATACAATATTATGACGCGACGGAATTTCGGTATAGTGTGTCATCGGTAATCATGCGGAAATTTCGCCGCGGAACTTCGGCATAGTGTGTTTAGTTAGACACTAAGTTCGTACGTTAAAGAAACTTATATTGCAGGTCTCTGGTTTACCCACACGAGGCTCGGTTACCCGATTCTCTGTTACGGAGAACATAAACTCCACAGGGAGAGGGGCAACGCTAATAAGAAGCAGTACTGGAGGTGCCAGCTGTACAAAAACGGTTGCCGAGTCAGGGCCATTACGCTATATGACAAGCTGTTGAAATTCAGAGGGGAGCACAATCATTAAAATATATACGGAGGAAACATATATTTTATTAAATATAATATTATGCAAGGAGTAGGTATGATGCCAATTTTTTCTGTTTATTCAGTGTTAGCAGTTAGCACCGCTTGATGTTAAGCAGTTAAACTGCAATCACTAAAAATAATAAAGGTATAACATTCCTGTAACAATGATGTGAACTTACAAGTCGTTTTAATTCTGCAGGTATCTGGTTCACCCAAACGAGGCTCGGCAAACCGGTTCTGTGTCTTGGGGAGCAGAGGCTCTACAGGGAGAAAGAGAGAGATGACATGAGGCAGTACTGGAGGTGCACGCAGTACACTAAAGGGTGCCGAGTTAGAGCCATCACACTCGAGAACTATCTTCTGAGAATTACAGGGGACCACGACCACTAATCTCCGGAGGTAGCATACTTTTAAGCGTGCTAAGGAGGAGCATACTACGATGAATTAAAAATTATTTTTAATATATACCTTTGTGTAGTTCTACATGAACGTCATGACTTATGACTCTTGGTTAAGTAGTTATAATGTAATATATCTACTTACATGAAACGAAAAAAAAAAAAAATTTTTATATCAGCTGCAAATTAAAATTAAAAATTTAGTAATGGCATTATCGTTAGAGTACCATAGTTATAGTTGCTGCTTTCTTTTAGTTTTCGGTAATCCTGACGCTATCAAGTTCGAGACCACGAAGTTCGGGAACCCCACCATTACGTGGGGCCAGTACCGCTTCATCAAGAAGCTGTCGCGACAGCTGAAGACCTGGTGGGAGTGCACCGCGAGAAAGACGCGGGGTTGCCGATGCGTCGCCGTAACGATTGAAAATCGACCTCGTGAAGCTCAACGGTTGGCATAACCACTAGGGCCCATAACCAATAGAATACGTTGTTACCATATTGATCATATCAAACTTTTTGATCATTAGGTATAGACTTATAGTGTAATTATATAAAGCCAGTCATGGACTGGTAAAACTATTTATTTATTTGAATTTTTTGTTCTGATTTCTGAATATTACTTTTTACTTTTAAAACTGTAAAAAAATGTCTTATAGGTTTCGAAATATCACAAAATTTACTCGTTATAAGTACTTATACCATACGTGGGTCTTAATGGCCAGAAGGAGTTAATAAGCTGATAATGATATTCCATATTAAATACTACTGATCATAGTGCATAATATTATTTCTCACTTTTTCAGAATACGTGCTAAAACAAAAGAGTAATAATAATTATAATTTAACGTTAATACTAGAGAAATGTTATGTCAATTTAATTAATGGGCTAATTCTAACTGCATTATATCTTTAGTATCTTATTGGATCGTCGTCTAGCAAGCTGAGAGCTTATTGACAAATCATTTATAATAATATCATGTACACCAATTTTTATGTACAGATTATAGAGGTTAATATTTACATTAAATAAAATAAAATATTAAATAAAATAGGGTATAAATATAAGTAAATATTAAATAAAATAGGGCCCGAATCGTCATTGACGTCGAAATCGACATCTTGTTTAAGATAATGTTAAGTTTAATAAAACCAGTCGTATTTTTTTTCTAATTAGCTAATTTTATTTTTAGTCCATTGAAATATTAAAATTTTAGGACCGAATATTGCATTTATTAGAGGACGCAATTTTATTTTTGGGATATGTTGGTGGGGTCAATAGAAGCTTAACCTCAAGTTTGTGGGGCCGCCGCTCTTGTCCCCCGGCCGCCATCTTGAAAAAAGGAGTGACAACAGTATTTTCGTGGTATCTCGGAAACTATAAGTCTTACAAAAAATTTGTAAGAACATAATTTGTTGCAAATTATTTTGCCTACAAATACGTTTCTATAACTTTTTATCCTAAATTTAAAAAAATTAAAAGTTATAAGCAATAAAGTGATAAAAAAATTTAAAAGGTTTATTATAGTTCTTTAACTTTGTTTAATACATTTTACAAAAAAAAAAAAACCTTAGACCAATCTTGTAGATGATCTTTTAAGAAAAAATCCCTCAATCCCCCCGGATCTCATGAAATTAATTTTCTGCAGATGCAAAGGAAACTGTAAAAGCATGTGTGGCTGCATAAAAGCAGGCCTAAAATGCTCTACAGCATTTCAGGCCTGCTTTTCTGCAGCCACAGTCTTCAGTAATGCCTACTATACTACAAATATATTATATGCATAGTGCATACTATATTATAGTATGCCTACTATACTAGTCTGCACATCTGCACATGCCTACTATACTGTAAAGCATTTCAGGTCTGCTTTTCTGCAGCTACACATGGTTCCACAGTTTTCTTTTGTATCCGCAGAAAATTAATTTCATGAGATGGGGTGAGATCGAGGGATCTTTTTCTCAAAAGATCATCTACAAGGTTGGTCGAAGGTATTTTTTTTTGTAAAATGTATGAAACAAAGTAAAAGAGGGATAATAAACCTTTTAAAAATTCTTATCACTTTTTTAAATATTTAATTTAGGGTAAAAAATTATAGGAACATATTTGTAGGCGAAATAATTTGCAACAAATAATGTTCTCAAATTTTTTTTGTAAGACTTATAGTTTCCGAGATATCATGAAAATAGTGTTGTCACCCCTTTTTTCAAGATGGCGGCCGGGGGACAAGAGCAGCGACCCCACAAACTTGAGGTTAAGCTTCTATTGACCCCTCCAACATATCCCAAAAATAAAATTGCGTCCTCTAATAAATGCAAAGCAAATGTAATATTTCAGTGGACTATTTAGCCAAAACTTAAATTTTAGCCAAAAATTTAAATTTAAAGTGCCATTCAAAATTGGAGAATGTAAGAATTCTTATTAGTATTTTCGCTAAACTTAAATCCAAATAAAGACATTTTCTAATCTAATTCAAGATTTTTTTACAAATGTTTATAGTTGTAACATTAAATTTGAAACATCTGTAGGAAAAAAATGATCTCCAGTTTCAAATTTTTGAAATTAATTGGAACTGGAGATCATTTTTTTCCTAATTCCTGATTAGATAAATGTCTATATCTATTTACTTATGGTTTTGATTGGTTGACGTTGGCAGTGGACTATAATCAACAAAATATATTATAAACTCGTGTCAAAAAACCTCACCAACTAGGCAATTAGGCAAGCGAGATGATGTTACGTTTTTAGGGTTCCGTAGCCAAAATGGCAAAAAACGGAACCCTTATAGATTCGTCGTGTCTGTCTGTCTGTCTGTCTGTCTGTCCGTATGTCACAGCCACTTTTCTCCTAAACTATAAGAGCTATATATACTATTGAAACTTGGTGAGTAGATGTATTCTGTGAACCGTATTAAGATTTTGATACAAAAATGGAAAATTATTAAAAATTTTAGTGGTCCCTATAGGTACAACTAAAACAAAAAAATTTTTTTTTCGTCTAACCTATGCGTATAGGGTATCTATGGATAGGTCTTCAAAAATCATATTAAGGTTTCTAATATAATATTTTTCTAATCTGAATAGTTTGCGAGAGAGACTCTTCCAAAGTGATAAATGTGTGTCCCCCCCCTCTAACTTCTAAAGTAGGGGCATAATAATTCTAAAAAAATATATGATGTACTTACATTATTATAAAAACTACCAACGAAAATTGGTTTGTAGTTTTTTTAATCGTCATAAATGGTAAACCTTAATTTAACTTTCATTAAATCAACTAAAATATAAAAATAAATCATAAACCTTTTAAATTTTCTATAAATAAACCTTATTGCTGCTGCGGAACCCTTCATGGGCGAGTCCAACTCGCACTTGGCCGGTTTTTTGTTTTTATTAAAGACAAATCTACTAGATTTTTTATTCATGTACGCATTTAAATAGCTAAGCTACACATAACACAGACCATATTATAATGTGTAGCTAATTATTTACTATGAGAAGAGACTATTTTGGTCAAGGAGCCCTAGAACAATTTTTTTGAATACTATCAAGCAAATTTTTTGTGAGTAGCTTCATTTTGATAAGACAAACAACTTTTTTATTTGCAAAAAATCTTGAAAGTGGTAGCTAACAGAGATAGAAAGGATTTCATACCTTGATTTAAAATATGGATTGTTCTATTTGTAGGACAAGGCGACGCTTTGATAATTTGGTTGTAGCGATATCGATTTTTCTCAGCAATGAATAAAGCTAAGAAATTAAAGCTCATTGTCAGTATTCATCATGTCTTTGAATTACCCATAGCTTATCACGATTGGTCAAATTTTATAACACAGAATAATAAATCAAAAATACCTCTGTAAAAAAAGGGATTTCTATTTTGCCCACAGAGGAGAGCGATTTAAGCTTCCAAAATTTGTGCATACATTGGTTCAAGCATACACTTTAATTTGCCCATAGCTTATATGAAAATTGTTTTTGGTTTTTAAATTACGCGACAAAAACCATTTTGTCGCTTACGCCTGTTCCATTGCTTGTTTTCTATGAAAGGCCGGCCCGCCCTCTCATAGAAAACAAGCAATCTAAAACATATCCATCATGGTTTTTTACTTTAACGCTGCGTCACCTTAACCTACCAATATACAAAAAATCTGCTAGTTAGGGTTCCGTTTTAGGGTACCGTAGTCTACCAAGTTTTGTTGATTACAGAACCCTAAAACGGAACCCTAACCAGCAGATTTTTTGTATATTGCTAGGTTAAGAGTCCGTATACGAAATTTTGCCGATTTCGCTCATTTAACAGACGTGATTTAACAGTTAAAATACAGTATTTCTATAAGTTTTAATGCACAACATGTCTGCGTTTCCTCAGAAAAGTCATATTTCACTGACGCGACGATAGCTCTGGGCAAGGTCATGCGCATAAATTATAAACACTTTTAATTATCGAGTTTTAATAATTCGGCCATTCTCAGGAGAGCAAAATTTACGTGTCCCGGGCTTTTATACTCTGTAATATTATCTTATTCAAGTATGTAATATTTTTAAACGGTAGATAGCATCAGTATCTAGCTACAAACTTAAATACAAGCTTCTAATTTAAGTAATTCAGACTAAATTAATTGAAGTCGTGTTCAAAAACCATGTTTTTCTAACTACCGTAAGTCGTAACGTGTCCCCACGCCAACTTGATCTCGAAACTTGCTTATAATTTTTATAACGTACCTATTTAATTTAATCTATTCGTGGTTTTAAACGCCTATAAACATTGGTTATCGCATTGCAAAATATCGACTCAATAGGCCCAGCCTATAAATAGTTATCATGAAATAATCGCTTGTCCGATCAAAAGTCCTAATTACGGTAACACCTGCTGTTTTTGGATGCCCATTCAAAAATATCAGGATTTGGCATATTACGAGTGCACGGGTTGCTTCTACTTAGTGTGTGCCATGGCCCATCAGCGGTCCCACGTCGTTAATGTTAGTGTGCCGCCGATAAAGCACGTTGGTATCTAATTACCGTAGCTTTGGTTACAAACTTGTCTAATTACCGTAATCGTTACTTTTCAATTATGTTTAAATTAGATTTTTATTATGTATATTATGCTTATGTTACATAAGTTGGCCTACGTACGTTGCCCTAAGCTAGTTTTTGTCAATTGTGTCATTGTATCGTTACGTAAAACACTACATTTGTCTAATTACCGTACCCATATATTTTTAAGTCTCATTATCCAAAAAACTTTAACTAACTGTTTCACGCCACATTTATTATTGTGTTCGTATCTTTCATTTCTTTAATATTTCAATGTGTCTAAGTCAAATCGACGAAGAAAAAAAATGGTTACGGTAATGAGGCAAATAATGCAAAACCGGAGAATGGCCGAATTATTCATTATCATCACTACAATAAACGCTCTTGACTTTCGAAGCTATTGACTACACCGATAAATGGTGTGAAGGCGTTTTAGGATCCTTGTACTAGCCGGCGGACCGTTTGCTTCCATAACTCCTCACCATGCAATCAGCTACGATGGCATTTTTGGTACTAGTGTATACTAGTACCGAGCTATAAAATACGCTAAGAATATGACGCCCATTAAGATGCTCATCACCACGTTGTTGGACAGAATTAAAATGTTTCCATCCGAAGCAGTCCCGGCAATGATGACCTCCTCTTTACTTTGGGTTACCCAAATCTTCTGTTTTAAAAGAAACTTATCAAACGGCTCACCCACCTAGAATAGCAGCTCGAGGCAGGCAGGTAGTTGGCTGCTCGTTGGCAGAGACAGATTCGCTATGTGATGTTCTGTGCCAGTTGCATATTGTGTTGTATTGAGGAGAACCCAATATAAATGTACTTATGTGACCATACTTTATTGACGCTGAATACATAGTAAAACAAGTAAAATGTAACATTGAGGTGAAATGACAATTTAGCCTATTGAGCACTAATATGGTATTCATTATAAAAGAACATGCACATTCTAGAGAACTCTAAGCAGCAAAGATTCTTTAAGAGTTTGAATTCAAATTAGTCAGGGAGCCCTAGAACATTTTTTTTTTATTACTAACAAGCTAATTTTTTATGAGTAGCTTCATTTTGATAACACATACAAGTTTTTTATCTGCGAAAAATCTTGAAAGTGGTAGCTAACAGAGATAGAAAGGATTTCATACTTTGATTTGATGGTCCTAAATTATGGATTGTTCTATTTGTAGAACAATGTTACTCTTTAATTATATAACTATTAAGAGCCCGTACTCTCTTTTCTACTGCTCTCTTCACACTCACGCCCGTCTTTCATATGCCAGGTGAAAAAGGACGATCGCCGAGTTAGCGGGCAGATAGAGGTTTTCTGGTTTTTAAAGGGTTTTTTATATTAAAGTGGTAAAAAGTAATTCCAACATTGTATAGACGACTTTCTCAACAGTACATTGTATTTTTTTCATACCGTTAAGACGTCAATACAATCCATAAACAGGTGATATTCTAAACCTTTTACAGCAAAAATCACAAAACTGTCGCGGGTTTGAGTTGGATTATTTAAAGATACTTAAAAAAAATAAAAAATCTAGCTCCAATACTATATTATAATTGAAATGATCTTACATGTTGTGCATTAAAACTTATAGAAATACTGTATTTTAACTGTTAAATCACGTCTGTTAAATGAGCGAAATCGGCAAAATTTCGTATACGGACTCTTAACCTAGCAATATACAAAAAATCTGCTAGTTAGGGTTCCGTTTTAGGGTACCGTAGTCTACCAAGTTTTGTTGATTACAGAACCCTAAAACGGAACCCTAACCAGCAGATTTTTTGTATATTGCTAGGTTAAGAGTCCGTATACGAAATTTTGCCGATTTCGCTCATTTAACAGACGTGATTTAACAGTTAAAATACAGTATTTCTATAAGTTTTAATGCACAACATGTAAGATCATTTCAATTATAATATAGTATTGGAGCTAGATTTTTTATTTTTTTTAAGTATCTTTAAATAATCCAACTCAAACCCGCGACAGTTTTGTGATTTTTGCTGTAAAAGGTTTAGAATATCACCTGTTTATGGATTGTATTGACGTCTTAACGGTATGAAAAAAATACAATGTACTGTTGAGAAAGTCGTCTATACAATGTTGGAATTACTTTTTACCACTTTAATATAAAAAACCCTTTAAAAACCAGAAAACCTCTATCTGCCCGCTAACTCGGCGATCGTCCTTTTTCACCTGGCATATGAAAGACGGGCGTGAGTGTGAAGAGAGCAGTAGAAAAGAGAGTACGGGCTCTTAATAGTTATATAATTAAAGAGTAACATTGTTCTACAAATAGAACAATCCATAATTTAGGACCATCAAATCAAAGTATGAAATCCTTTCTATCTCTGTTAGCTACCACTTTCAAGATTTTTCGCAGATAAAAAACTTGTATGTGTTATCAAAATGAAGCTACTCATAAAAAATTAGCTTGTTAGTAATAAAAAAAAAATGTTCTAGGGCTCCCTGACTAATTTGAATTCAAACTCTTAAAGAATCTTTGCTGCTTAGAGTTCTCTAGAATGTGCATGTTCTTTTATAATGAATACCATATTAGTGCTCAATAGGCTAAATTGTCATTTCACCTCAATGTTACATTTTACTTGTTTTACTATGTATTCAGCGTCAATAAAGTATGGTCACATAAGTACATTTATATTGGGTTCTCCTCAATACAACACAATATGCAACTGGCACAGAACATCACATAGCGAATCTGTCTCTGCCAACGAGCAGCCAACTACCTGCCTGCCTCGAGCTGCTATTCTAGGTGGGTGAGCCGTTTGATAAGTTTCTTTTAAAACAGAAGATTTGGGTAACCCAAAGTAAAGAGGAGGTCATCATTGCCGGGACTGCTTCGGATGGAAACATTTTAATTCTGTCCAACAACGTGGTGATGAGCATCTTAATGGGCGTCATATTCTTAGCGTATTTTATAGCTCGGTACTAGTATACACTAGTACCAAAAATGCCATCGTAGCTGATTGCATGGTGAGGAGTTATGGAAGCAAACGGTCCGCCGGCTAGTACAAGGATCCTAAAACGCCTTCACACCATTTATCGGTGTAGTCAATAGCTTCGAAAGTCAAGAGCGTTTATTGTAGTGATGATAATGAATAATTCGGCCATTCTCCGGTTTTGCATTATTTGCCTCATTACCGTAACCATTTTTTTTCTTCGTCGATTTGACTTAGACACATTGAAATATTAAAGAAATGAAAGATACGAACACAATAATAAATGTGGCGTGAAACAGTTAGTTAAAGTTTTTTGGATAATGAGACTTAAAAATATATGGGTACGGTAATTAGACAAATGTAGTGTTTTACGTAACGATACAATGACACAATTGACAAAAACTAGCTTAGGGCAACGTACGTAGGCCAACTTATGTAACATAAGCATAATATACATAATAAAAATCTAATTTAAACATAATTGAAAAGTAACGATTACGGTAATTAGACAAGTTTGTAACCAAAGCTACGGTAATTAGATACCAACGTGCTTTATCGGCGGCACACTAACATTAACGACGTGGGACCGCTGATGGGCCATGGCACACACTAAGTAGAAGCAACCCGTGCACTCGTAATATGCCAAATCCTGATATTTTTGAATGGGTATCCAAAAACAGCAGGTGTTACCGTAATTAGGACTTTTGATCGGACAAGCGATTATTTCATGATAACTATTTATAGGCTGGGCCTATTGAGTCGATATTTTGCAATGCGATAACCAATGTTTATAGGCGTTTAAAACCACGAATAGATTAAATTAAATAGGTACGTTATAAAAATTATAAGCAAGTTTCGAGATCAAGTTGGCGTGGGGACACGTTACGACTTACGGTAGTTAGAAAAACATGGTTTTTGAACACGACTTCAATTAATTTAGTCTGAATTACTTAAATTAGAAGCTTGTATTTAAGTTTGTAGCTAGATACTGATGCTATCTACCGTTTAAAAATATTACATACTTGAATAAGATAATATTACAGAGTATAAAAGCCCGGGACACGTAAATTTTGCTCTCCTGAGAATGGCCGAATTATTAAAACTCGATAATTAAAAGTGTTTATAATTTATGCGCATGACCTTGCCCAGAGCTATCGTCGCGTCAGTGAAATATGACTTTTCTGAGGAAACGCAGGCATTAGGGTTCCGCAATGATATTACTTTGTTACTTTTTCTTTAGATACTTTTTTGTTCTCAAGGAAATTGTGATAAGAAATAAGGGTAAATGCATATGTATTTCAATTGCAGCTCGCTACAAAGGTCCTCTCTACTGAATCTTAATTTGTAGGCGAGATGTCTACCTAGAAATCTGGATTCGGTAGTCGTCTACTATATGCAAGAGTGTTTAAAACTTCACTCAGATACTGTTGTTTTAGAATTTTAAAAAGGTGTCCTACTACAGAACCTTATTTGAAGCATAGGTAAAACAACGTTATATGTATTTCAGAGCCGAAGTATGGTCTGTCTCAACGTGGCAACCTGGTGGTACAGATCGGGGAGTGGCGGTTCAATAAGCACGCCTGCTGGGGCTCCAAGGTCCGCTGGACCTGCATTAAGAAGAAGTCGGGCTGTTCCGCCTCCATCACCACCGTGGACAACGTCATCGTCAAGACCCTAGGGAAACATAACCATTGACCAAGACCTTGGAGGCTTTGACCATGGAAAATGACAATGAAATAGGCTGTAAAGATTTTTGCTAAGCATGAAAAAGTTATTCTCGTTTTTAGGCGATAAGAAATATTTTGACAGTTATGAATTTATTCTTTAAATCCAAGTAGGTTTGTATTTACTTAGACATAAAATCTTGAAGTGTCCTGTTTTTTTATATATTATTGTTAGGTACTTGTGATTAGATATAAAGTAGGTTTGACTGGCTTTAGTTTTGCTGGCTACGTTTAATCGTGTTATGTTTTATATTGTAAGGTACAAATCTCGTAAGCATGTTTTTTCCATTAAAAGTATTCAAACATTTTGTATCGTTGTATTTTCACGGTATTCCATTAACCTTTTTCCTTTTTAAAACATTTCTATATTAGATAAAACTAGAATAAAGTTACTACTTTTCAGTTTCCGATGTCCATGTGGTCCGCTTTACTGCGAGTGCAGTGAATCGTGTTAGAATAACTTACCTTAACCTTAAATTAGCTGGTTTAAAAGGCGCTCACTCTCTTCAGGCACTAACACTGATATTATTTTCAGATTTGAATCCGGTATTTGCGCGGTCTCAGCGAGGAAATCCTGTGATCATGATCGGCCAATACCGTTTCAACCGAGTGAACAAGTACGGCAGCAGGACCAGATGGGTTTGCGTGAAGGCCAAGGCCGGCTGCAGGGCCTCGCTCCACACCATGGACAACGCCATCGTCAGGGTGTGGGGCTTCCACGACCCCTGGGCCCACACCAGCGCCAACCGCTTCTGAACACTTCTCCAAAATCTGTCAATTTTTCATTCGTATCATCCGAAAATTCTAAATTTTCTCAGTCTTCATTGCTTGATACAAAAGGTGCTTCTTCGATTGCGATGCTATTGTTATAGTTAAGTCAAAATGAGTTGGGAACATAGCGTACGAAAGTTTAATTACTATGATTAGATTAGAATAAATTTTTATTGTATAGGTCGGGTAGAAGTTGGTATTTGTAAGGATGCTGCAGAAACCGGTTCACCCATTGCGGAACGCTACGTCATAATATCATGCCGGTCTGTCCCTCTTTACTGTACCGAAAAATGTTGTAGTGGTTTATATTTAAATACTTGGACAAAATATATCCACCTCAGTACCTTAGTAAGTTTCGAGCTAGAAATGACTTGTAAAATATCTAGTACTATAATTTTAGGTCAGCAGTATGGATGGACGGATAGGATAGAAAATTGTAAATGTTATTATGTGGACCCTTATTTTTAATAACTATTGTCAATTGTAAATTAATTACATTTTTTTTTTCATTTTTTTGAGCTAGGAAACATTTTTTTCTTTACAAATTTTATGGTTTATCTAATTTTATATCGCGTTAAGTATTATTAATTATGTAAGGAAAAGCAATGAATGCACTTGTTAAACTAAACTTTATGTTAGATTAAAGATTATAATTGTTTAATTTGTTATTTTAAAATCACTATTATGATTATCTAGTTACTAAACAATTTTTAGATTTTTAATTTTTATACGTAAAACAATTTTTTTAAATGGAATACATATTTTGTAAGGGTATATAGGGTAGACAATGGGTGAGCCTGTTATTGCGTACTAGAATTTAAGCACTAAGTTATGACATAAACATCAGTAATTTTATGTGCTAGTGACACCGCGTTTCACACTACGTAGTTTAGGGCCGGGACACAAAAACACGATATGACGTCGTTTCGTACCACGACGCGGCGTCGTTTCACGACCTCCGTGGCGCAGTGGTGAGCGCGTTGGTAGCTCAAGCCGGAGGTCGCGGGTTCGAGTCCCGCCGACGGAGCAAAAAGTTTATGAAGTTCCTGGGTCATGGATGTGTATTAAATATGTGTATCATATAATAAAAATCTTAAATATATGTATAGTATAAAAGTATAAATATATTTCCGTTGTCTGGTACCTGTAACACAAGTCCTTCAGGTACTTAGCACGGGGCCAGACTGACGTGGTGTGAAGCGTCCATAGATATTATATTATTATTATTATTATGATGCGACGTCGTGTCATGGGAATCCACGACGAGCATCGTAAAAAACTACAACGCGACATCGTGACGTGCCACGATATACGGCACGGTGTCGTGTCGTAGAAACTCACGTAGAAATTTAAAGATGACGTATCGTGAGTTTCTACGACGCGACGTCGTGCCATATATCGTGGCATGTCACGATATCGCGTCGTAGCTTTTTACGATGCTCGTCGTGGATTCCCACGACACGACGTCTTATCGTGTTTATCTGTCCCGGCCCTAAGGCCGCTATACATGGGTACAGTTAACAGTAGAGATCAACTACGATTAAACATGGCGCGCCCCTCCAAAATTCAAAATGCGTTGTCAAAACGCTTGAAGTGCGTTGTCTTGCGCGGTAGGCTAGATAAGCCGCCTCCCCATATAGACGAACGCACTGCCAACGCGTTGGCCAACGCGTTAGCGGTGCGCTTGCAACGGCGCTCGTGTGTAATCCACACATTGGAAGGTCATTCAGTATGCTTTGGATCGCGCCAATGTGCGGACGGATTCGAAATGGATGCTGAGTCGCATGCAGCTGCAGCTGTATATTTATTCACAGCTAATAATTACATTATAATAATAATTATTACCTTATAATTATAATTATCATGATTAATATATACTTATTTATTTTTTATTAAATATTTTATTTATTTTGTTTTTAGTATATTTATTCTTAATAGCGATAACAGACATTATATAAGTACTTACACAATCTGTGAAAATTTCAGAAAACTAGTTGTAGCGGTTCTTGAGATACAGCCTGGAGACAGACAGACAGACAGATAGACAAACAGACAGACAGACGGACGGACAAAAAGGCAGACAGAAAAGCAGACAGACATTGAAGTCTTAGGGATAGGGTCCCGTTTTTACCCTTTGGGTACGGAACCCTAAAAAACATCGTGAGTAAAATAGCATGTCCAAGAACCTTATTTTTTTAGCACTTTTGATATGATTTTTTTGTTCCACAGGAAGATTTACTCTGATAGTTAACTCACTAAATTTAAATGTTTACTCGATACTTAAATTGTTCGCTATTTCGTCAAGTTAGATGTTAATTCGCCACAAGAAGGAAACGTGCACTCTTCAGCGCTGCTCCGGGCGAACTGATCGCGCGGCCTATGTGTGGACGGAACGCAAGCCTTGCGACAAATTTCCTTTGATCATTCCGACACCGCGCGGCAAGCTCGCAAACGCGTTGGCCAACGTCTAAATACGTACCGCGAACGCGCGAACGCCTGTTCTACACATTGGGCCGACGCGTTGGCCAACGCGTTGGCCAACGCGTTCGCCTATTTGTAGTGCCGACATTATGATTAGTTGACCAACAAATCTTGGTAATAAGAGACATTATCTGAAATATTACGTGTACTGTGATTGGTTGAATACTTATTACATACAAACTCTTTCATAAGGATGTGACTACACACATTGAAACATTCATTTGGAGGGGCGCGCAATGTTATCGTAGTTGATCTTTACAGCTCGGTAGAGTTAAGACTCTATAAAGTAACCTTAAAGAAACCCAGATAACATGAAGAAATTAGTGGAAAATACTTAACCCATGTATATCAAGCCTTATATTAATAATAATAGATCACGTTAGCGCGAAGTTTTTCAACTTAAATAGTTATTACATAAGTTATGGTGGTGGATAACGGTTAACGTGCTTTTATTTAATATTTAATCGATGATCATGACTATGAGTAACTTTTATCATATATTTTTGCCAGTATGGGTTACATAAACATGTATCTATGGTTTCATAATCAGCGTTTTAATTGACTCCTATATTTTCAATGTTTTTTGCGAATGTTGGAGTGTGTAAACTAATTATTATTTAAGACTAATAACACTCGTCGATCGTGATAAGGTAAGCTGTAATATTTTTGTCTGAAATGTTTCCTTTTAAGTGAAAAGAGTACCAACTAACAGGGGAAATTTTACGCTAAGTGCGGGTGGTTTCAAGTTCTACAAGGAGACCGAGTACAAAGCGAAGGTGAGCTGGCATTGCGAGTTCAAGCGACGCACCAAGTGTAGCGGCCATCGTTACTGTACTGGGGAAGATAGTAGAGGAAAATCTTGCCACACAACCATGGGAGTTTTTTAACAGCTTAGAAATTTCGGAGAATGTTTTATCTAGATAAGTGAAAACTGGAGGAACACTGGTCCTTGGCAGTAAAGAGTAAAAATCACTTTCGTACAGCTATCTGCTATATAGAAAGCTTTGATTGATATACACTTCTACTAGAGTTCAGTATGTACAAATACTGTACGGAGCGTATTTCACACTCTTTGGGTTCTACCGAGTACTCATTTTGTTTGTTGTTATTGTATTATTATTTATTATGGTAAACTTTTTTTCACAATTAACAAAGATATAGTGAGGGGAGCCTTAGAATAATTTTTTTCTGATTATTAACAAGTTAATTTTTTGTGAGTAGCTTTATTTTGATAAGACAAAAAACATTTTTATCTGCGAAAAATCTTGAAAGTGGTAGCTAACAGAGATAGAAAGGATTTCATACTTTGATTTGTTGGTCCTAAAATGTGGATTGTTCTATTTGTAGGATAATGCTACTCTTAAATTATATAACTATTACCCTACCAATATACAAAAAATCTGCTGGTTAGGGTTTCGTTTTAGGGTACCGTAGTAAACCAAGTTGTTGATTACAGAACCCTAAAACGGAACCCTAACCAGCTGATTTTTTGTATATTGGTAGGTTAATAGTTGTATAATTTAAGAGTGACATTGTCCTACAAATAGAACAATCCATACTTTAGGACCATCAAATCAAAGTATGAAATCCTTTCTATCTCTGTTTGTCTTATCAAAATAAAGGTACTCACAAAAAATTAGCTTGTTAGTAATGAAAAGAAAAATGTTCTAGGGCTCCCTGACCAATAGTTGTACGTACAAAGTACCAGATAATGAATGTAACTATATTCGAATAGAGTTTGTCGAATATGAAAGATTATATGTCTTAACACGGATTAACAAACTATAATCTTTCATATTCGACATTTTTGTATTCGACACTGTTGTATAGAATAAGTCCTAGAACCTACTTTTTCCTGTGGTTTTCCCGAAAACCAATGTATTTATGCGTCTTGTTCCAGAATATTTTGGAAAAATAATAACTTCAGGTCATATTTTTGAAAGGGGACCCAAAAGGCGAAATTGCGTTCGGTGTTACAAGAAATTAAGAAAGATGTTTGATCGTAAAACCGCTCAATCAAAAGTTAAGAAGGTCAAAACTGTGTGCTTCAAATGCAACGAATCAATGTGTCTAGTCTGCTACAAGGAGAGGCATATCAGTATATTTTAAATTTATATTTTCAAACGAAATTAAAACTTCAACATAATTGTTTAATATATTTTTGATAAATAAAAAATTCAATCAATAAAATATTATATCACTTAAAATTTCCAAAATCCGAGATCTCGTCGACTTCTTCGATAAATTATGTAACATTATTTTTTTTGTAAATAAGTTGACTATCGTGAAGCTTTTGATGATGAGCTATGTTACAAGTTATCTAAATGACTAACAGCAGTAACTGCAGATGAAATTAAAGTTAAAAGGAAACAGCCTTTGTCTTAGTTAAATGCTGTGTTTGTTAAGATACAGGCCTTTCTTACCGTATGAGAACCAAGATATCAACTACATTCATCAACTTCAATGTTATTAGCTAGAAGCAACTTTCCACATAATTATGTTGTTATCAGTCAGACAAGGAATTTATAGATTTTTAAGAAGAATAATATTTTAGGCTTTGAACCAATATTTGATCGAACTTGTTACGGGAACCCGGTGATCATCGTGGGGCCGTACCGTTACAACCGCGTCCTTGCGTGCAAGGGCCCCAGGGTGCGATGGACCTGCGTCAAGTACTCGAGGGGCTGTCGCGCCTCCATCCTCACCATGAATAACATCGTCATCAAGACCTTCAACGAGCATAAACATCGTCAGCTGAAAGATCATCCCGTGTGGAAAGTGTCGACACTACCGCGTCAGCACATGCAGGAGCCCTAAGTGTCTTTTTACTAATTCCTTCCAAGGTATTAGCGCAACATATTCTGTTCTCACTATAAAGTCCTCTATTTGAATTTGTGATATTTGAAATAACAATTATTATTTATTAGGATGTATAGTAAGAAACTCTTAGAATAAAAATAATTATCTATTTCAATAAAAATAGTAAATAAATTGAGGTTTCCTTAACATTCCGGTCCTGACTCCTGACCGACTCAAACCTGCACGTTTGAGTTGTTCAGGACTCAGGACCGGAATGTGAACGAAGCGTAACGCTGCAGCGTTACGCCGCGTTTCCACTGAAACGGAGCGGAGCTTAGCGGTGCTGAATTGACCAATCACCATGCTCGAAATCTTCGCTCCGCTTCGCTGTCATTCCTCTGGAATAGCACGATTGGTCAATTCGGGCACCGCTAAGCTCCGCTAAGCTCCGCTCCGCTTCAGTGGAAACGCACCCTTAAAATTAGTTTTGTCAAACAATTCATCGACAGAACGCACTGCTACTATTTTTTCTTTGGCTTAGTCGGTTTCAAACATTTGTAACAGGTATGAGTGAATTTGTTAGTAAAAATCTGTATTAACCTGACTTCTTATTTCCAGTAAAATACGAGCAGACGTCCGGAAGTCCTGTCATAGTGTGTGGAAAACACCGGTTCAATCGCTTCAACGTGTGCAAGGGGCGCAAGGTGCGGTGGACCTGCGTCAAGTACCCCGGCTGTCGCGCCACCATTTACACTCGAGACAATGTCATCGTTGCCGCTTACAATGAGCACACACATTAAAGTGTGACTAAGCGGGCCCCTAGACGATCATTTTATTGTGCAATATCATTGGGTAATTTGAACAATTTATTTGACAAAAAGATTGTAAAATATCAACCCTAGACAGACAATAATGTTGCACAATACGTTATATTGCACAGAAAAATTTATCATCTAGGTTTTAGGGGCCTGCTAACATGAATGGACACTGATGTCGAATTCAACATTTTCGCACAAAAGTTATTCGTAAATTTAATTAAATGTATATTATTATAGATAACAATCAATATACTTTAACATTAAAGGTCTACACAGACGGACCGCATTTCAACTGCAATCCAACCGCAAATTGCAGTTCAAGTGTTTGAATGCAGTACAACTGCAATACGACTGCAATAGAACTGCAAACCAAACGCGGAGTCGGATTGTAGTTCAGTTGCAATTGGCGTGCAGTCGTGTGAACTGTTTGGTTTGCAGTTCTGTTGCAGTCGTATTGCAGTCGTGTCAACTGCATTCAAACTGCATTTGAACTGCAATTTGCGGTTGGATTGCAGTTGAAATGCGGTCCGTCTGTGTAGACCCTAAGAAACTCGCACTTTTTTATGTTTAGCGAATTTTTTATTTTTCGCCAACAAACTGCTGCGCAGTTTGGCTATAAATGTTTATTGTAAAATTTTAATTTACTCTGAATAAATAATTAAAAAAATAAAAAACAAAAAAACTAGTAAACTAGTGTGACTTAGGCCGGTTCTTCTTGTCGCTGTTGTTATTCGCATATCGGTAGTAATATTTTAGCCAATTATAAAAATTTAATCCTTTTTTCATTTTCTTTCATTGTATTTCATTATTTTAGTAAGTACTTGCATCACACGCGCAGCAGCCATGCCACGGTGCAATGCAGTCATTGCGCTAGTTTTGCAAATGCTTGTTACATCGCTGCACTGTGGTCTGTTGTGCCCACAGACCATCAATCCGGCAAACATGAGGCATACGTTATTCTTCAACAATGGAGAATTTATAACACGTCTTATTGTTTTTCAAAAATTTTGTAATGCCGAATTATGGCTTATAATTTATAACTCTGATTATGATTTCCAGCGCGTTTTGAGGAACAGCTGCTCTACATTCATAGTGAATTCTATGTTAGGAACACTAACACCCCCCAAAGTATTACGACTTACTTATGTTACACCGTGTGTAAAAACATCATCTATCATAAAAAACAGTCTAATGCAGTAGACTTGGGTTATTTTATGTTTTATTTTACGAAATTTATTACATACACGATGTTCCGCGCAGCTTCGCCCGCGTAATTTAGAAATTTTCCGGAAACCGTACATTCTTCCGCAAAAAATAGCTAATGTCCCTTCGCGTAGTCAATTATTCGTGTGTGCCAAATAACATAAAAATTGCTTCCGTAGTCCTTAAGATAATAAGCAATTTCAAATAATTTTCCCGTTTTTTCCACATTTTCCTCTATTTCTTAGCTCCTATTAGTCTTACCGTAATAAAATATAGCCTATAGCCTTCCTCGATAAATAGGCTGTCTAATACTGAAATAATTTTTTAAATCAGTCCAGTAGTTCCTGAGATTATGCGCGTTCAAACAAACAAACAAACTCTTCCGCTTTATAATATTGGTATAGAATATTATAGTCTATGTAAACATAGTCCATAAGTTTAGCTATCAACCTGATTTTTTATTTCTAGTGCGTTACGAGCAGACGTGGTTTGGAAACCCTGTGATCGTGTTTGGGAAGCACCGGTTCAACCGCGTCAACGCCTGTAAAGGGCGCAAGGTGCGGTGGACCTGCGTCAAGTACCCCAAGGGCTGTCGCGCTACCATTTTCACTCTTGACAATGTCATCATTGCGAATAACAATAAGCACAAACATTAAATTGTGTGTCTTGTTTGAATGGACACTAATGGCGAATTTAACATGTTCCCATAAAAGTAATTCATACTTTACAATATATATTATGTACTTCACAGTAAGAAACACACACTAGTAATAACTAGTGTGAATTTATTAGGCCGGTTATTCTTGTCGTGTTAATTCGCAAATCAGTAGATACTTAGAGTAGTGTCAGTAACTAACCAATTATGAAAAAACAATTTTTATTTTGTTTCATTGTGTTCCGTACTGTAACAGATTTATTTAATTCAATTCCTTATCATAATATAAGACAACACAAATTGGATAAAATGACGTTCGGAAATTCTTGCTATTTTTCGGGGTACTTTTGATGAAGCCGGTACAAGTTTCCGAACGCAATTCAAGCGCGGGCTCTGCCGCGCCACCTACAACTGAGATGCTTCGAAGATTTTCTCCCGCCGACACATCGCGCGCGCATGGGAACAGTAAAGAACTTATTCTTCCCGTCTAACCTCGAGGACTCTTTCATATTCCCTGGGACGTGGACTAGTGCCTGTGGATTGTGTGTAGAACAAGTGGCCTAAAATAAAACCTCATCAGCTCCCGCCAACCCGCCTACGCAAGCCGAGGAAGCGTCGTGCTTCAATTGTTGTCGTGAGTCAATTGTTACCCCTGGTTAACTTTTCTACATATATTTTTTTGATCCATCGACCCGGATTTTCATCCAGTTTGTGTTGTCTTGCTCTTTGCGGTATTTTCGTACCCATTTCGTAACTTAATTTCATATTTCTTTCGCATTCACATCCGCCATCTTTGTTCATCAAAATGCCGGACGATGCACAAGATAAATTATTATTGGTCGAGCAAGACATTTTCGAAAGAGATCTAATCCTCGACGAACTTAGACGAATCTTTCAGCTCGCAACTACTGACAAAATTCAGTTTCTTTCGCGTGCTAGTGATTTAACGAATCACCAAAGAAAGTTCGACAAGGTTCAAAGTAAAATCGAAAAAACGCTCATCAAAGCTAAATTATTCGAAAAGGAGGATCACATTAAAATGAGAAACGATTTTAGCGATCTATATTATGCTATTATAAGTCACGTAAATTCTTATAAGTCCGCCGACGAACAAAACCGTCGTTTGAGCCGGGCATGTAACGCTCACGAAGTTACTAATCATAGGAATTTACCTATTTTTACCTTTACCAGAATTTAATGGCGATCCTACTAATTGGCCATCGTTTTTTGATCTATTTTGTTCGTTAATACACAACAATAATGCCTACACTAAAACAGAAAAATTGCGATACCTACTTCTTTCAGTCAAAAATGAACCTTATGATTTGATTAAGTCGATCCCTATTACGGAGGAGAATTATTTACTTGCTTTAACCACTTTAAAATCTCGTTACGAAAACAGACGTATAATTGCATCGAAACATCTTGATCGTATATTAGACTTAGAAATTTGTTCCGATCGCGTAGGTCAAAGTGTACGTAACTTGCTAAATATCTATCAAGAAAACATCAGAGCGCTCGAAGCCATGGACTTTCCTGTAAATGAATGGAGTTTTATTATTTTGAACATATTATTACGTAAAATCTCTCCTGGTTTAAGAAAAAATTACGAACGTTCATTGTCAAGGCCATCGGAGATACCTCATATTAGTACATTGATAGAATTCCTTGAACGAGAAATCTCGGCCGAGGAAATTACAAATTCAACAATTAGTAATAAACAACCTATTAAAAATTATTATAGTAATTCTCCTACCACCCGCAAACAGATTGGCGGGAAACCGAGTCGTGCGTATGTATCGAGCATGGCGGCGGTCGCATCGCGATCTCGACCTAGTTCGCCGCGTAATAAGGACCGATTTTGCTTGAAATGTAGTGGACAACATACATTACCTAAGTGTTCTGAATTCTTAAATCTTTCTCCGCAAGATAGGCATACTTTCGTAAAGAATAAAAGCATTTGTTGGAATTGTTTAAACGTCGGACACGACTTAAAAAATTGTAAATCTAATTTTGTTTGCCGCGTATGTCATAAAAGGCATCATAGTTTACTGCATTTAAATTTATCGCAATCCTTTTCAGCGGTAAACGACACTGAGAATAATATTGGCGTTTCGCTTCCTCTTACGGAAGGCGAACGTAATGATGATGCAATTCATAATAATTGTGCTACGAATTTTCAGTCAACCCGTTCAATGAATACTGTTTTACTATCCACGGCTGTCATTGATATTTATTTTAATAACAACAAAATATCGACTGTTCGGTGTATCGTCGATAGCGGAAGTCAAGCTTCGTTCATTACTGAGGCCTGTGTTCAGCGATTGGGTTTGCCGCGAAGGCAAATTAATATACCTATTTTCGGAATAGGCGACACGGTCCCGTTGCAACCTAAGGGTATGGTTACGTGTGCGATTACACCGCGCGATAAACAACAACCTTTTATTCCAGTCGACGCGCTTATTTTACCGAGCTTAATGTCAAAAATACCTAGTGTGTCATTACCGTTCTCGGAGTGGCCACACATTCGGGGACTCAGTTTAGCAGATCCAGATTTTCATAAATCGCAGCCAGTAGATATGTTATTAGGAGCGGATATTTTATCGCAGATTTTATTAAATAATACAATCGCGGGGCCGCCAGGTACCCCTATAGCTATTGATAGTGTATTCGGTTATTTACTGTGCGGTAAATTAACCTGTAGTGTTAGTGTTTCGACTCCACTCCAAGTATGTTTTAGCTCGTTTGACAACGACAATCTTCAGAGGTTTTGGGAGCTGGAGTCAGTTTCAGATGAGCGTAGTTACACTCCCGACGAGGAATATTGTGAATCATTTTTTCAACAGACATATACTCGTGACCATACTGGTAGGTATATTGTCGCATTACCTTTCAAGGTCAATGCACCGCCTCTTGGTGAGTCGCGTCAGATTGCTGTCGCGCGTTTCCATAAACTTGAATATCGTTTAGAACATAATCCCCAATTAAAGGTAGACTACCACTCGTGCCTCCAAGAGTACTTAGATCTCGAACACATGGAGCCGTGTGTTGACCGACCTTTATCCGGTGCGAGTTATTATATTCCGCATCACTGTGTGATAAAGCCTACTAGCGAAACTACACGCACTCGAGTCGTCTTCGACGCCGGTTGTCGCTCGACTAGTGGTTTTTCATTAAATGATTTATTGTTGTCAGGTCCTAAGCTTCACTTAGATATTGTTGACGTACTTTTAAAATTTCGCGTTCACGCAGTAGCTTTATGCTGCGACATAAGACAAATGTATAGGAACATTCTTGTGCGTGAAGAGGATAGGAATTTTCAGCGCCTCCTCTGGCGACGGTCACCAGAGGAACCCTTACGTGACTACAGACTGCGTACAGTCACATTCGGTATTAACTGTTCGCCTTATCTCGCACTCCGTACAATTCGTCAATTAGCCTACGACGAAGCAGATCGTTTTCCACTTGCTTCCAGCGTTCTATTAAATGACGTTTTCGTTGACGATGTTGTCTCAGGTTCAAATACGCAAGCCAATGCCCTCGCTTTACAGCAGGAATTAATAGGTATTTGTGATGCTGCAGGGTTTTCGTTACGCAAGTGGCAAAGTAATGAACCCGCGCTACTCGCAGCTGTTCAGCCACCTGATCTTCACGGTGGGCGGCAGGAGAACGTTCCCTTCGCTGAGATGGAAAACGTTACGGGTGTTAAGGTTTTAGGTTTGCAATGGAATCCCAAATCCGATTGTTTTAATTTTAAAGTGCAAGTTACATCCCACAAGTGTACTAAACGCACTATCCTATCCGAAGTAGCTAAAATTTACGACCCCCTCGGGTTCTTAGCCCCTGTTATTTTATTTGCTAAACATTTAATTCAATTATTGTGGTCAGCAAATATTAGCTGGGACGAACAGCCACCCACGAACGTAGTCCACTCGTGGACTTGTTTTACTAACGAACTATCACTTTTATCACAAGCTAAGTTTTCTCGTTACATATTCGATACTAACGACATTAATTCTATACAAATTCACGGATTCGCAGACGCTTCTCAAATAGGATACGGCGCCTGTGTTTACATTCGTCATTCGGGACGATACGGTGAAATTAAAACCTATTTAATAGTCGCTAAAACGCGAGTAGCTCCTTTAAGGACACCCCTTACCATTCCACGTCTCGAATTGTTAGCAGCTCTCTTGCTATCAAAGTTACTTGAAAAGGTCATACACATATACGGTGATCGTATTAATGTCGATCAATTATATGCGTGGTCGGACTCCTCCATTGTATTAGCGTGGCTTCGTTCCTCTCCGCATGAATGGAAAACATTCGTGTCTAATCGCGTTAGTAGTATTATATCTCGCGTTCCCGCGGAAAGCTGGCATCACGTTCCATCAGCTGACAACCCCGCGGACCCCGCTTCGCGTGGTTTATTACCCGGGGCGCTTATACGAGACGAACAGTGGTTTTGTGGCCCCGCGTGGCTACGATTAGACGCCAGCTCCTGGCCTATACAAGGACATAATGTGGATACGAACGAAGAAAGAGTACGTAAAGATATAAGTCAGTCTAGTTTCAATATCGTACATTCTTGCACTGTTTCATCTTCGTCTATTACAGACTTTGATAATTTTATATCGCGATATTCATCTTTAGAAAAACTTGTTCGTATAACTTGTTATATATTTCGTTTCTATTATAAATGTAAAAGGCGCTCACAATCTTTTCCAAACTACATAACTGTACCAGAATACAACTTTTCACTTAATCGACTTATTTTCGTGACGCAACAATCCTTTTTTAAGGATGATATTTCAAATATTTTACAAAATAAATTAGTTTCAGTTAGTTTACGTCGTCTTACGCCCTATATGGATAGTGACGGATTTTTACGTGTTGGAGGACGTATTCATAAATCGCTTTTACCTTTCAATGCTAAACATCAATTAATTTTACCAAAACGTCATCACTTGACTAATCTTATAATTGATAATACTCACGTTACTGATTTGCACGCTGGACCTCAGTCCGTGCGACACTCACTTTTACAGCGATACTGGATATTGTCAAGTCGCGATATCGTTCGACAACGTATACATCGCTGTATTCGTTGCTTTCGCGCGCGGCCAACGCGTATACAACCCCGCATGGGGTCGCTACCTGCATCTAGGTTACGTCCTACTCGTGTATTTCAAAAAACATCTGTGGATTTCGCGGGTCCCTTCTATCTTCGTACTAGTACTTTACGCAATGCTAAAATTGTAAAATGTTACGTCGCAGTTTTCGTTTGTATGAGCGTAAAGGCAGTTCATCTTGAAATGGTTTCGGAGCTTTCCACTGATGCCTTTTTAGCCGCGTTGCGACGCTTCATATCACGCCGTGGCTATTGTACCGATATTTACTCTGATTGCGGACGTAACTTTGTAGGTTGTGATAATTATTTAAAGGATTTGTTTAAATTTATAAGTAGTGATCCCGTCCAAAGTGTTTTAAATCAACAAACTTTAAAACAAGGTACAACTTGGCATTTTCAACCTCCGTATGCTAGTCATTTCGGTGGTCTATTCGAAGCCTCTGTAAAGAGCTTCAAATATCATTTGCAACGTGTCGTAGGTACTCGGGTACAAACGTATGAAGAGATGCACACTCTAACGTGTCAAATCGAAGCGGTGCTAAACTCACGACCGCTCTGCGCTTTAAGTTCAGACGCGTCAGATCCACTTCCCTTAACGCCCGCTCATTTTTTGATCGGTGAACCTATTACGGCTCTGCCTGATGTTTCTTTGGTAGACGAGAATCCAAGTCGCCTTACCCGCTGGCGTTGGATTCAGCAATCACTTCAACACTTTTGGAAGCGTTGGAGCAAAGAGTACTTACACGAACTACAACAGAGTGGGAAATGGTTTCAAGACCGTGGTCCGGTACTACGTGAGGGCACTATTGTTGTTGTGTGCGACGAACAATTACCGCCGCTTCAGTGGAAGCTCGCACGCGTACATGCGTTGCATCCCGGCTCGGATCAGGTCAACCGAGTAGTTACCTTAAAGTTAGGCAATACGCTGATTAAGCGGCCTGTAGTTAAATTATGCCCGCTTCCCTTGGAATAGGTTTTAATAGTTATTTCAACTCTTTACTTTAGTTTAGTTTTAGTTTACTATTTAGTTTTCTTTTCGTGTTATTAAAAGACATTACATGCTTTTAAGGTGAGCGGCATGTTCCGTACTGTAACAGATTTATTTAATTCAATTCCTTATCATAATATAAGACAACACAAATTGGATAAAATGACGTTCGGAAATTCTTGCTATTTTTCGGGGTACTTTTGATGAAGCCGGTACAAGTTTCCGAACGCAATTCAAGCGCGGGCTCTGCCGCGCCACCTACAACTGAGATGCTTCGAAGATTTTCTCCCGCCGACACATCGCGCGCGCATGGGAACAGTAAAGAACTTATTCTTCCCGTCTAACCTCGAGGACTCTTTCATATTCCCTGGGACGTGGACTAGTGCCTGTGGATTGTGTGTAGAACAAGTGGCCTAAAATAAAACCTCATCAGCTCCCGCCAACCCGCCTACGCAAGCCGAGGAAGCGTCGTGCTTGGTGAGTCAATTGTTACCCCTGGTTAACTTTTCTACACATTGCATTTCATTAGTAAGCATCACACGCGCAGCAGCTATGCCATGGTGCAATGCATTCATTGCACTAGATTAGCGAAAACTGCTACGTTACTCCCCGGCACACAAATCCGGGAAACATAAGACACGCATTATTCTTCAACTATCGAGAGCTAATTATACTTATTGTTTTTCAATAATTTAGTAAAACCGGTTTACGAATTGATTATAACTTTATAATTATTATTTCCAGTGCGTTTTGAGAAAACTCGTTTTGGAAACCAAGTCATGATCCACGGAAAGCACCGGTTCAACTGCGTCAACTTTATCGCCAAGACTTCCCAGAAGAGGTGGACCTGCGTCAAGTACCCGAACGGCTGTCGCGCTACCATCTATACTCTTGATGACGTCATCGTCAAGACGTGTAACGACCATAAACATTAATAATCTTAGACGATTGGTTAATTTGATTTTTAAAAACTTAGATTATACATTATAGAAAAATGTATCTATTCAAATATATTTGAATACATAATACAATATGAAACAGGTTTTCTCTTGATTTTGACCTCATTTCGAAACCATTTTACTAGTTTGGTATGTACATATACTTACGTAATATTTGAGCACAATTTTTACCTATCTCCAGTAGTATTATTAAGAAAAATCAGTTCGTTTGAGCAAACCTGCCTTGGCAACCCGGTTCTAGCTAGTAGTGGGGAAGCACCGGTTCAACCGCAAAAGAAGTCAGGGCCCCAAGGCGCGGTGGAGCTGCATCAAGTACCCTAGAGGCTGTCGCGCCACCATCGTCACGTCATCATCAAGACTCTTAATGAGCACAAACATTGACATCCACGAGATCGTAAGGACGTCGTCTTACAATAAATATTATTCTTACAATTCAGTTTAGTATTTTCTCTAATTTGTTCCTCCAAAACTGTACTTTTTATATTTAGTGCTACTTACATAAGACATGTGCATTTTCAGTTCGTTTTGAGCAAACATACTTTGGCAACCCGGTTCTAGTAGTGGGGAAGTACCGGTTCAACCGCATAAGAAGTCAGGGGCCCAAAGCACGGTGGACCTGCGTCAAGTACCCCAGCGGTTGTCGCGCCACCATCGTCACCTTCGACAACCTTATCATTAAGACTCTTAATGAACACAAGCATTGACAGCCGAGACATTCTGAAGTCATCCTCTTGGAGAAATACTAAATCTATCGCGTTGGACTTCGTTTCTTATTCCGGCATTGTTGCAATATAGCGCAGTAATTTTAGGTTCCATCTGTGCGAAAATAACTAAGTTTTTTAAAATCATTTAACCTTTAAGAGTCTTATTGCTTGTCACTTGTACTGTATCTACTTTATAACCTAGCTAATATATCTGGCTACACACATAATACGTAGTTTTTCTATTTCAAATAATTTTTCCGGCCCTAAAGCCTCCATTTAAGCAAAAAAACGGGAAGATTTTTCATGTTACCTTATTCGTCCACTCACGTCTTGAATTATTATAGAGTAGTTATAATTAATTCGTAAATCGGCTTTACAAAATTATTGAAAAACAATAAGTATAATTATTTATTACAGTTGAAGAATAATGCATGTCTTATGTTTCCCGGATTTGTGTGCCGGGGAGTAACGTAGCAGTTTTCGCTAATCTAGTGCAATGAATGCATTGCACCATGGCATGGCTGCTGCGCGTGTGATGCTTACTAATGAAATGCAATGACACAAAATGAAAAAAGTTTTATTTTTTCATAATTGGTTAGTTACTGACACTTTCAGAATGTCCTACTCACACTAGTTATAACTAGTGCGAGTTTCTTACAGTGAAGTATGTTGTATTATAAACTAGCGGTCGCCCGCGGCTCCGCCCGCGTATGCGTAAAACATTCTTTTCGTAAATCTATTCCTACTAATTTGAATGTTTGGCCCTGGGATTTATTTATCGTAAGTGCAAAAGAAATTTTTACAGAAAATTGGAGCCTTTTGAAGGGTATAGGTAAATCAGTAGGGATCATTGGTATTCTTGGTATATGAGCTAATTCACCAGCTGCAGGGCCGGTCATAATAATCTTCGCTACTGCGCATCCCTACCTTGGTAGCGCCCACTTCGAAACGTACGTAACGGGCGTAAATTGCAATTTTTAATTTCGCCATAACTTCTAAACCAAACGTCCAATTTTAATCGTTCAAAGACAAAAATTATCTACACAAACTTTACTTAGTGATGAAATAATTTATTTTGATAAGGATTATCAGCATGAGTAAAATAAATGCGTTTAAATGCAGTCCAAAAAAAAAATCAAGATTTGTAAATAAAAAAATGGTTGTTGTGCCTCACTTGACATGTATAGGTATTATTATGTTACGGACATTTTTGTCATTGTATGGTTCTATCTTTTATAGTTTAGGCAGCGTACGCAAAATAAGTAACTTTTCTAGTTGATTGTGTCAGAAAAACTCAAATATCTTGAGCAATCCTATATTTTCCAAAACAAAAAGCCTATGTTACTCGTAAATAATGTAGCTTTCGAATGGTGCAAGAATTTTTAAAATCGGTCCAGTAGTATTAGTATTAGTAGTAGTAGTAGAGCCTATTCGTTACAATTATACAAACAAACAAACAAACAAAGTTTACCTCTTAAATAGTATAGAAGTATAGATTATGAATGACTTTTAATGGGAACATGTCAAATTGAACATCAGTGTCCATTTAAATAAGAGACATTATTTAATATGTGTTGACTGTGTACTCATTGTTAGTCGCAATGATGACATTGTCAAGCGTGAAAATGGTAGCGCGACAGCCCTTGGGGTACTTGACGCAGGTCCACCGCACCTTGCGCCCCTTGCAGACGTTGTTGCGGTTGAACCGGTGCTTCTCAAACACCATCACAGGGTTTCCAAAACGCGTCTGCTCGTAACGCAATAAAAACAAAAAATCAGATTGATAGCTAAAACTTATGGACTGCGCTTACATAGACATTATGTTATCGTGGAATAAAACATAGAATGGTTCCAACTTTAAGGAAAAAAAATGTAGAAAAATAAGTGGCTTTTTGTGAAAAATCTACTGCATTCAACTGTTTTTATTTTATGATAGAGGGATTTACATGAGAAGTATTAATCAGATTAGTGTGAGTGACGAGTTACGTGATATTACACAATAAAATTGATTATCTAGGCCCTAGGTGCCTGCTAATATGAACGGACAGTGGACAATGATGTCGAATTTAGCATTTTCACATAAAAGTCATTCGTAAATTACAATACATGAACACATTTCATTAGTAATAGTATTAGTTAGATTACTGTGAGAGTCCGACAAAAACTAAAATACCATTGAGGTCTTGACCATCCTTACCCAAACCCGTAGCGTTAAAATTCGTTTTGTGAAACAATACAACGAGAGAATACATTGGTACTATTTTTCTTTAGCTTGGTCGGTTTCAAAAATTTGTAACAGGTAAATTTTGTAAATAAAAATCTGTATAACCTGATGTTTTATTTCCAGTGCGCTACGAGCAGACGCGGTTTGGAAACCCTGTGATGGTGTTTGGGAAGCACCGGTTCAACCGCGTCAACGCCTGCAAGGGGCGCAAGGTGCGGTGGACCTGCGTCAAAAACCCCAACGGCTGTCGCGCTACCATTTTTACTCTTGACAATGTCATTATTGCGACTAACAATGAGCACACACATTAAATTGTGTGTCATAAATTATTCAAATGGACACTAATGTCGAATTTGACATGTTCACATAAAAGTCACTCATAATTTACAATACTAGAGAATATAGATCGCCCAATGGTCGAAATTCGACCTCAAATTTTAACGCTTTTTGATTGATATTCTATTGTCAATATATTGACTTTATTATTTTTTAGACATAATAACTGCGTCAGTCTCAGATTAATAAAGTCAAATTATGACAGACTGGTCGTGTAACGTGTAATAATTACTATCTAACAGTATTTAAGATTCAATAAAAAAATTAAATTTATTTTCAATTTGACAACAGACTTCAACCATAAATAAAAGAGTATTCGTGCGTAAAGGCTTGTCAATCAAAATCTCCTAGTGTGTGTTTTGTGGAGTGTGTTATGCTACGTTTTGATGCTTGCCGAGCCACGGCAAGCCTCCACAAGCCACAAGCCTCCACAAATCTCGCTTTGCATTTGTAAGTCGTTTTTACGCTCGTGACCGCGTCAGTGTATTACGTCAATGCCCTTTGATCTCTGTCCAAAAACCGACACTACTCCCGATCGTCTACAAGCGTCCGCAAGCTCACGCAAGCCAAGCCATTTCACCTGTTTTCACGCTCGGGCTTGTGGAGGCTTGCCGTGGCTCGACAAGCATCAAAACGTAGCATAATGTTTTATTTGTTAAAAAAATGTATAATAAAGGCATAATTTCGAAATAATACAAGCTCGATGCACACCTTCACAATATAAACTATAACTGTGCAAAATTTCAATAACTTACGTTTCCGCATTTTTCGTCAAAGTTTTTTGCTCGCGTATTATAGACTTCACAATAACTAGTGTGAGTTTATTAGGCCGGTTCATCTCGCCGTGTTAATTCGCTAACCAGTAGTAGGTACTTAGTACGACATTCCGAAAGTGTCAGTACTCAGTAACTAACCAATTATGGAAAAATAAATCCATTTTCATTTTGTGTCATTGCATTTCATTAGTAAGCATCACACGCGCAGCAGCCATGCCATGGTGCAATGCGTACATTGCACTAGATCAGATGTTCCCAAACTTTTTTTTCTCATAGACCACTTTAAACATTTTGCTGGATCCGGTAGACCCCCCACACCTCCCCCCCCCCCCAATAACGTAAAAAGTAAACGCAAATATCTTCTTGTAAATTACCACACTTTTACTTATTTCTAAATCTCCTCGCTCTGTAATATTTAATCTGCTAATATATTATTGTCTGCCTATATTCATAGGAGAAGTCAAGTCGGGTCACCTGAGTTTTATAGACCCTAGTTAACGACTCGTGGACCCCCATTTTTCTTCCACGCAAGCGTAGACCCCTGTCGGGATCCCGTGGACCCCTGGGGGTCCACCTGGATCATTTTGGGAATCAATGCACTAGATTAGCGAAAGCTGCTACGTTACTCCCCGGTACACAAATCCAGGAAACATAAGAACCGCATTATTCTTCAACTATGGAGAATTAATTATGCTTATTGTTTTTTAATAATTTAGTAATGCTGATTTACGAATTGATTATAACTATATAATTATTATGATTTTCAGTGCGTTTTGAGAAAACTCGTTTTGGAAACCAAGTCTTGATCCTCGGAAAGTACCGGTTCAACTGCGTCAACTTTATCGCCAAGACTTCCCAGAAGAGGTGGACCTGCATCAAGTACTCGAACGGCTGTCGCGCTACCATCTATACTCTTGATGACGTCATTGTGAAGACGTGTAATGACCACAAACATTAAAAATGTTAGAATTTAGATGTTTGGCTGAATGATTCAGAAAAATTTAAGTTACATAATATTATAGATAAAAATTTATCTATCCAAAAATATTTGAATGCATAACACAATAAGAAATGGTTTTTCTCTTGTTTATTGACCTCATTTTGAAATCGTTTTTAACACGATTTTATAAGCTTGGGCTGTACATGATATGTAATTTTTGAGCATGATTTTTACCTATCTCCAGTGACCTCTCTCAGTGACGAGTCTTATTTTAAAAAATCTGTTCGTTTTGAGCAGACGTGTTTTGGCAATCCGGTTCTAGTTTTGGGGAAGCACCGGTTCAACCGCATAAGAAGTCAGGTGTCCAAGGTCCTGTTGAGCTGCGCAAGTACCCTAGAGGCTGTCGCGCCACCATCGTCACCCTCGACGACGTCATCATCAAGACTCTTAATGAGCATACACGTTGACATCCGCGAGATTGTGAGGGCGTCGTCTCACAACAAATATTATTCTTGCAATTAACTTCAGTATTTTCTCTAATTTGTTCCTCCAAAACTGTCATTTTTATATTTACTACTACTTACATAAGACATGTATATTTACAGTTCGTTTTGAGCAGACATGCTTCGGTAATCCGGTTCTAGTAGTGGGGAAGTACCGGTTCAACCGCAAATTCATTCAGGGGCCCAAGGTGCGGTGGAGTTGCGTCAAGTACCCTAGCGGTTGTCGCGCCACCATCATCACCTTCGACAACGTTATCATCAAGACTCTTAACGAACACAAGCATTGACAGCAGAGACATTTTGAACTCATCCATTTGGAGAAATACTAAATCTATCGCGTCAGAACTCAGAATCTGTATCATATTCCGGCATTGTTGCAATTTTAGGTTCCATTTGTGGGAAAATAACTAAGTTGTTTTTAAATCATTTAACCTTTAAGATTTTTATTGTTTATGGCCGATACACGTCGTCTTGACGATGACGTCACCAAGAGAATAATGAACGGACACTGATGTCCAATTTGACATGTTCCCATAAAAGTCATTCATAATTATTTATAATACCACATACTACACAGTTAGAAACTCGTACTAGTTATAACTAGTGTGAGTAAGACATTCCGAAAGTGTCAGTAACTAACCAATTATGAAAAAATAAAACAACTTTCATTTTGTTTCATTGCATTTCATCACTAAACATCACACGCGCAGCAGCCATGCCATGGTGCAATGCATTCATTGCACTAGATTAGCGAAAACTGCTACGTTACTCCCCGGCACACAAAACATAAGACAGGTATTATTCTTCAACTATAAACAATTATTATACTTATTGTTTTGCAATAATTTAGTAATGCCGATTTACGAATTGATTGTAACGCTATAATTATGATTTCCAGTGCGTTTTGAGAAAACGCGTTCTGGCAACCAAGTCATGATCCTCGGAAAGCACCGGTTCAACAGTGTCAAGTTTATGACCAAGACTTACCAGAGGAGGTGGAGGTGCGTCAAGTACCCGAACGGCTGTCGCGCTAACATCTATACTTTTGATGACGTCATCGTCAAGACGTGTAACGACCATAAACATTAAAAGTCTTAGATGATTGGTTAAATGATTTAAAAAACTGAACCCTTAAAGGCTACAATGATTTTGTGTACTATTAACCCTTAACTGGTATCGCGGGTCAAAAGTTACCCCAGGCGTTCTATTTTTCTATGATATCTTTACTATTTAAACATGTAAACTCTTCTGATTCTGTGTCATCTCGTTACGTCGGGTAGTGCGGCAGATGACGAACATAATGTGGCTCTACTGTTGCTGAAAGTGGAGCTACATACAGTCAAAAATTACCCCCGATACCAGAAGTGTATGTTTTTTTTCAACTGTACCTTGTAATGGTTTTTAATAATTGTTTCAATATATTGGGAATTTTTAAACCAAAATTAGCTATTATGAAATAAGTACTCGCAATCAAATTCAGAAAACACAAAAAAAAAATACAGTGAAACAGTTTACGAACGAGGAAGGAAGTCAGCTGTTTTAGCGAACTTGCAGCTTGTGCTTAAAAAATTATAACCAAAAGATTTCGTGATCCGGGTGTAAAAACACCGTTGATAGCCTTTAAGGGTTAAGTTATACGTTATAGAAAAATGGATCTATCCAAAAAGATTTGAATACATAATACAATTAGATATTTTTCTCTTATTTGTTGACCTCATTTCGAGAACTCATGGGCCCGTGTCAAGTACCTGTATGGCTGTCGCTCCAACTTGTATACTCTTAATTACGTCATCGTCAAGATGTTAAAGACACACATTGAAGTCCTGGCATGTGATATACTAAGCAGAAGTTAATACTTAATAGTTAATAAAACGAGCAAACGATGCTGATTCAGAAACAATTCGCTACGGTGTTTTCTCCAGTTTGTTCCTCTAAAATTATAATTTTGAAATCAGGCATATTATTTTCAGTTCGGTTTGAGCAGACGTGCTTTGGCAACCCGGTTCTAGTAGTGGGGAAGTACCGGTTCAACCGCAAATTCGTTAAGGGGCCCAAGGTGCGGTGGAGCTGCGTCAAGTGCCCCAGCGGTTGTCGCGCCACCATCATCACCCTCGATAACGTCATCATCAAGACTCTTAATGAACACAAGCATTGACAGCCGAGACATTCTGAAGTCATCCACTTCGAGAAATACCGCGTCAGTATCATATTCCGGCATTGTCACAATACATTGCAGTAATTTTAGGTTTCATCTGTGGAAAAATTCCTAGTGAGCTGAATTTTTGTATACACCTTTATAATGATGATTTAAAAAAATCGACATTGATATCGTGCTTGATAGAAATGTTACAGAGGTCAAAAGGCTTTTCAAGCAAATATCTCGCGATCTATTGATGAATGTGACTACAAAAACTCTATTATATAGGTGTAGTTCGTGTTAAATTTTTAAATAAACATGTAAACAATACTCATTCAGACAGCCATTACAATGAACAGAATACTTAATTAGTACCTTACGGCACAGAAGTTTCACTCCAGAGTTTAGGTATGATAAACGCAAGCGTCCGGTTACCGGACTAGTATCAAATCTCAATAGGCTGGCACTCGCTCGACTTGTCGCACACGCAGAGCACATAGTACCCGGCCCGCGCCGCCGCCGCGCCGCTCGCTTGACATCTCTGACAGATTGAAGCGAGACGGTAGACAGTTATTTCACTATGAACGCTATGCGCAATGCAAAACGTTGAAATTAGGTTGCTTTCCAGAATAGTAGGTAAATATCTCGGCATTTTCGCGCCGCTTAAGTATGGTAGTGAGACAGGCCTGCTACACCCACAATTTGTTTCAGTAGGTACAATGTCTAATTTGTTCCTCTAAAACTGTCATTTTTTGAAGTGAAAACTTCTTTAGCGGCGTTGAGCACTTTTGTGGGATGGGTAAAAACTGTGAAACTCGCGTCAGATTTTCGTGTTGATCGAAAAACCATAGAAAAAGCGTAAGACGGTTGGAGAGTAGTGTTTTGTGTCGAACTCGGACTCGAACTCGAACTCGATTTGAAATTTGATCGAAACTTGATCGAAACTCGATCGAAATTTGATTGAAATTTGATTGAAATTTGATTGAAAAATTGATTGTAAGGGTTTTGATTAATTAAAAATATCGATTTTTTTTAAAATTGAATGGGTTAAAAATTTAATCGATTTTCATAAAAAATGGGTTAAAAAATGCATAACGTTAATAATCAAGTTTTCACTTCTGCCGGCACTCCCGGAGTGCAACCCGTCTTTTTTTAAATTATTACTACTGAGGGGTTATAAAAGAGGGGAGGTCTTTGCCCAGCAGTGGGACACAGTGGGCCAATAATAATAATAATATTACTACTACTTACATAACACATTTGAAGGTTCTACTTATTAGGCATATTATTTTTTAGTTCGTTTTGAGCAGACATGGTTTGGCAACCCGGTTCTAGTAGTGGGGAAGCACCGTTTCAACGGCATAAGAAACCAGGGACTCCAGGCGCATTGGACCTGTGTTAAGAGCCCCAGTGGCTGTCGCGCCACCATCATCACCCTCGATGACGTCATCATCAAGACACTTAATGAGCACACACATTGACGGCCTAGCGATTGTGAGGTCATCCACATAGGGAAGTACTGGATACATCGCGATTTGGGTTAGAATCCGTATGTTATTACGGCATTGTCGAATCTGAAATTCCTAATGAAAATAATTTTTGTAAACATATTTATAATGAAGATGTTAAAAATCAAAATTGATATCGTGCTGACTAGAAATATTACTGAGGTCAAAAGGTTGAAAATCAGTTCTCGCGAAGACGCGATCTATTGCTCAGGTGCCAATAAATGTTATTGCAAAAATTCTGTGCGAAGCGGTTATTTTAACTTGTATTGGACGCCTAATGGGTGTAGTGTCTGGTTACATTTCTTAAATTTATTTTATTTTATGTATTAACAATACTCATATTCAGAGATCCGTTAGAATAAATACTATACTAACAATTCACTTCGGTATTTTTCTACTTTGTTCCTCTAAAACTGATATTTTTATATTTACTACTGCTTATATAAGACCTTTGTATCTACTACTTATTAGGCACATTATTTTCTAGTTCGTTTTGAGCAGACATGGCATGGAAACCCGGTTCTAGTAGTAGGGAAGTACCGGTTCAACCGCAAATACGTTCAGGGGCCTAAAGCGCGGTGGAGCTGCATCAAGGGCTCCAGCGGTTGTCGCGCCACCATCGTCACCTTCGATGATGTCATCATCAAGACACTCAATGAGCACACACATTGACAACAAAGATTATATTATTTTTATCTGGGGAAATACAGAATCAATCGCTTCAGAATTACTGGTATCTTATTTTATCTTATCGTTTTATCTCAATATAAGTTATGTACCATCGAATAAATTGATTGATAAGCAGCTGATGGACCTACGACGTTTGGTCGAGTTATGTCAAGTGATCTGTTGGCTGGGATTGACATAACGCGACCAAATTACCTTGGTCCGCCATCTGCCTATGAATCAACTTCTCTGATAGTATATATGAATGCAACTTCGTATGGCTCTGTATGATATTTTTAAATAATTTTAATAGAATTTTTAGTAAAGTCTACGTGATGCTATTCTCAATATTTTATATTCGCTGCCTTAACAACTTAACTCTCCCTTAGGAGAGCAAAGATTTTTGGCGTGTTCCAAATGCTTCAGTTAGTAGTAAAATCCACCAATATTTTTGTTAAGCTATTTTTACTAAATAAAGGAAATTAATTAATTTATTCAAGAGTATATCTTTCATTATTTACACCTAATGCGTATGTTTCATATATATCTTTGACTCAAAATACACAATATACGCAACATGGCATTCCAGCGACTTTTAGTAATTCGATGACTCGAGCGTTTGCTATATAAAATATGATATATTTTAAATATACATATATGAATTAATTTCATTCAATTTTTAAAAAATATCTAATAATAATTGAATGGTCAAACCAGTTTATAGCACAATTTAATTAGCACGCATTAAAAAAGATTTAAATTCGCGTATACTTCCTACCTTCTAGACGTAATATGGCGAAGGTCGGCGACAGGGAGAGATATCCTGTGCATAGGGCAGCACAGGTACGGGATTCACTCCACTAGGGGTTACAAGACGCGCTGGATCTGTACCAAGAAGAACACCTCCAGATGCTGAGCGGTCGTCATCACTGCCGAGGACATCATCATCAAATGTATTAATGATCACACTCATTAGATAAAGGCTTCGTAGCCTAGAGAAAGCTTAATACGATTAAAAGCCAAAACCTTGTCTATAGCTCTCAAGGTTTGTGGTGTTATAATGAACCCCCTATGGCCTATACATCACCTGTTTTTGTTGTCTGAATTCTTAAGAAACATAAATTAATAAAAAAATACGATGAGAAGTAAATTCTCATAATATGGACAAAATATGTCTTGTTTCGGTCACAAAAATCTGTTGTGAGCCGGGTTTGGAAAAAGGTTAATTGGTATAGTTCGCGCATAACTTTTAGATTGCCCGGTGATACTGGTAGTTAGATTGGCGCATGTTTACACTATCAGCCAGTAAAGTGTCACCGAAAGATAAAAAAATCTACGTGTAGCCTGTCCCGTGCATTTGCAGCCACCACCATCGATCGCCGTATCTCCAAAGACTAAAAAGTGAAGTTTCATTTCAACAAAGTTATTATCATTTAACTGTGGTGTTCAATTTCTAGATAACAGGCCGGTTTTCCTGAGGTCGAAAAGGGGGAATCTAATATTAAAGCTGGGACGATACCGCTACAACAGGGTTCAGAGTGCCGGACCGCGGTACAGGTGGCGATGCTCCAGAAACCCGCTCGGATGTCGCGCCAAGCTCTACACCTTCCACAATAACATTATAGAGGTGGATATAGACCATAACCATTGACTGTTACTAGTTGAAATATATTGTTGATAAATTGTTGCTTGAGATTTTTAATTAATAAGGTGATGGATCTGAGAGTGTTTGAAGGTTACTTTTTAGATCGTTCCTTGAGCATAGTCTGTAGGAGAAGGGGTAAAAATTAATGCACCATGGAAGCTAGGTAACCAAATAAAACACAAATTTTATTGGTCAACCAAAAAATAATAATATATTTTTTTTCCGTTCAAGGTCCAACTTATACGACCTCGCGCTTCGGTAAGCCGGTGCTTCTCATGGGAGGTTACAGGTACAATAAGGTTACGCACAGTAACGGTCCCAAAGTGCGATGGTGCTGCAGCAAGCACGGCAAGCCCGGCTGTCGCGCCAGGCTCATCACACTCACCAGCGGAGAGGTCATAGTCATTGGCAATCACAACCACTGATTGCTGAAGGGAATCCTGCGCAATTACGTGGGAGAGCCATGCTTCGGCACGAATGGGCCGGCTCAACTGGAGAAATACCACGTTCTCACAGAAAACCGGCGTGAAACAGCACTTGCGCTGTGTTTCGCCGAGTGAGTGAGTTTACCGGAGGCCTAATCCCCTACCCTATTCCCTTCTCTACCCTCCCCTATTCCCTCCCTGTCCATCCCTACCCTCCCCTATTACCCTATTCCCTCTTAAAAGGCCGGCAACGCACCTGTAGCTCTTCTGATGCTGAGAGTGCCCATGGGCGACGGAAGTTGACCCGTTTGCTCGTTTACCCCAAAAAAAGTGATTTAAGGTCTGATTACACCTACGGAGTAGAGTGGCGAGACAGTACTCTAGGCCAATTTTAGTCTTAGGCCGTGAGCAGTGTCTCGCCTCTCTACTCAGTACGTGTAGTTAGGGCCGGGACACAAAAACTCGATACGATGTCGTGTCGTACCACGACGCGGCGTGATATCACGATGTGACGTCGTGTCGTGGGAATCCACGACGAGCATCGTAAACAATTACGACGCGACGTCGTGCTGTATTCGTGGCACGTCACGATGTCGCGTCGTAGAAACTCACGTAGAAATTCTAAGATGACGCATCGTGAGTTTCTACGACGCGACGTCGTGCCGAATATCGTGGCACGTCACGATGTCGCGACGTAATTTTTTACGACGCTCGTCGTGGATTCCCACGACACGACGTCGCATCGTGAAACGACGCCGCGTCGTGGTACGACACGACTTCGTATCGTGTTTTTGTGTCCCGGCCCTAATAGGTCCTGCAACGAACGATGCGATGATTTTTTAAATGAGCAATTCTAAGTTGGAAAGGCAGACCAAGACCGTGGGCGGTGATCTGTCAAATCAATGTGTATCTTGTGTAGAATGAAGTTGAGTTTTAAATGTCTCATTATCGCCTCGTCGTTACGAAGTGACTCTTAGGTGCAAGTTGGTAGCGGACGACTATGAAGCTTCAGTAAACGTCGTGTTGCAAAAACAACACTGTTCTCTATGAATATCTTTGTAGTTCGCTAGCTTCAATAATCTAAGTAGGTACGAAGAGAAAGTCAACACGTCAATTGCAAAGGCTTTAATATGTCGTACACTGCTAACTTTTAGCTTTGAGGTGATCTCGCGAGTTTATGAATTAATAAAAGAAGCGCAAGATCGCTCACGATTGACAGTTTTTGTATCATGTTATATATTTATAAATTAAATTATAAATGTATAATGTATATATTAAAGGTACTATATTATATGTATTTTTAATTGTAAAATAAATGATAATTTATAAGATTTCTTTTCTTACACTTTTTTGTATGTTTGGGTATAATAATATAGCAATGTCCATAAATTATTTAAAAATAAGTAAATAATAGACTTTTGACGTGACTAGTCTAAAAGGAAATAAAATAAACAGCATAGGACTAGCCGTCTCAAATAATTTTACTCCTAAGAAGCAACCTGTTGTTATACCAAAAAAAGTTTTTATTAATAAATCATTTACTGTTTGAAAAGTGCTATCTTAGCAATAACAATTCATTCGTTTGTTACTTGTAGTACGTTTCGAGCAAACGCGTTTCGGCAACCCGGTGATTGTGGTGGGGAAGTATCGCTACAACAGATGGAGCTACAGCAAGGGCCCCCACGTGCGGTGGACCTGCGTCAAGAACCAGATGGGCTGCCGCGCAACCATCACCACCATTAACAACATCATAGTCCGCTCCAGGAATTATCATACGCATTTGTGATTTAGTCAACTACTGGATTTTACTGTTTACCACATAGGGTCCTAGGTTATCAATTTGGTGACTGATGTCGCCAATACAGCTTTTATAAGTAGTTTCAAAATTGACAACCCTATGCACCATCAGAGGAACTAATATCTAATGATGACGTGATCAAGTCTAAGTTAGGGCCAAGCCACAACACTGCGTTGCGGCGTCGCGTCACAAAAACAACCTAAGGCTTCGGCCACATTTGTATCATTTGCGCGATCAGATCTCTCTCTCGCGCAAATGATACAAATGTGGACGCACCTTTAGAAAAGCAATGTAGTTCTTTGCGATGCGACGTCGCAACGCAGTGTTGTGGCCTGGCCCTAACTGAGAGTTGAGACTCATATAACGTGTTTGGTTGGGCTTGAGTCTTGACATATTAACTCGACCCAGGTTTGGAAATTTCAAATTTGTCATGTACCTATGTGTCAATTTCTCCAATAGTGCCTTTCGTAAGGGCGGTGTTATTGCTCAGGGTTGTCAAATTTATTAGAGTAGTGTGTTTATCGCTTAGTTAGTGCTCTGGTAAACAAGTGCCATTTTCGTCAAAACCTGATCTCATGCACCGAAAATTATGATTTTGGGCTCATTGTAGAATGTTCTAGATGGTATTCCGAATCGAATGAGCCCAAAATCAGAATTTTCGGTGCATGAGATCAGGTTTTGACGAAAATAGCACTTGCTAATCAGTAGGTGGAGTATTGAGTATTGACTCGATATGTATGCATAATATCGTGTCGTTATTGCTCTTACAGTTGTGCCTATATTGCTGGTCAGTAGGTAGTAATTAGATTTTTTTTTTACTTTACACACGTAGTCTTAATTTGTTGTGTTTTATCACTTTTAATATACTTAAGAAGCCAATAGTTATACTAGCTAGTCACTGATATTTTTATCAGAATTGTAAATGATTTTGTACATCAAACATACATTCTATTTGTTTGTAATTTATTTTTAATCTAGCAGCTGCCAGCTGCCCTTCTGGGTTACATGTAGAAGGAATCATCAGAGAATTATATTCAAGACATAAGATGATCGCTTATCTACGTCAATTGGTTAACATATTATGTCATGTCATTGTTATTCTCGATTTGTTTGGCTGGGCTTGACTTACTCCGATCAAATAACATAAATCCGCCCTCTACTCTGCTGAATAAAATTCTCTGGTATGGTAGGTATATTTTGTTCCTTAACGTACAAGTGAATTAAAATGTTATAAGGCTGTACCATCCCAGTATCTAATTAGTAACATGCTTTACGTTTAAGTATGTATAATACCTTAAAGCATATTTTGAAGATTCATAAGGTAATGGAAACTTATCAAATCAGATCTCAACAAAAGTTGCAAATATAGTCTTAACAAAAAAAGATAGTGCTCAATAATTAACTTATATTGCATTTAGTATTCGTAGTCGGTAATAATAATTTTTTTAACGAAATATAAAATATGTTGCATTATTATTAGTTTATGAACCCACCCAAAACATTAACAATTTTTTTAAAAGATTTAAACTGTATTAGAGTAGTGGAAAATTATATTATAACAATGATACACAAATAATTCAAGACATGAGTGGAAGAATAAGGTAAGTAACATGAAAAAACTTCCCGTTTTTTTGCTTAAATGGAGGATTTAGGGCCGGAAAATTATTTGAAATAGAAAAACTATGGATTATATGTGCTAGGTTATGAAGTAGATAAGTTACAAGTTTTATTAGAATAATTAGGGAGAAAATGAGTTATTGTCCGTATGTTACGAAATGTTACTTGTTTGATTCTTCCACTCACGACTTTAATTATTACGAACATATTATCTATTATTTTACTAGCCACTTAAATTGTGGAAGGATAGCTATTACATGATTCGAACGTAGTCATTAAAATAATTACTGTATTGTATTCACTAGTAAAATGTAACACATGCAGAATCTCGAATAAATAACATTTGACGCTTTAGGCGACGCCTTCTTAATTTGGCTGTAGCGAAATTGATTTTTCTCAGCAATGACTAAAGCTAAGAAATTAAAGTTCATAGTCAGTATTCGTCAGTGCCTTTGTCTTTGAATTACCCATAGCATAACACGATTGGTCAACTTTTATAATTTATGACATAGAATAATCAATCAAAAATACCTCTGTAAAAAAAGGGATTCTTATTTTGCCAACAAAATTTGTACATAGATTGGTTCAAGCATACGCTTTAATTTGCCTATAGCATTAATGAAATGTATTTATAGTTTTTAAATTACGCGACAAAGACCATTTTGTCGCTTACGCCCTTTCCATTTTTTGCTGTTCCATTGCTTGTTTTCTATGAGAGGCCGGGCCGGACTCTCATAGAAAACAAGCAATCTAATGTTTTAGATCCAACACGGTTTTTTACTTTAACGCGTCACCTTAAAAATTGTATGAGTTAGTTAAATAATTTTAGTTGCATTTTTAAATTAATATAGTTTATCAAAATTGTTTTCTTCTAATATTATCAGCTCGAGAGGACAGGTTTGGTTCACTGTATGATTAAGTTAATGATAAATTAAGTCCCTACTTGGTTCCTACTTACTACTTGGTTACTTGGTTCATATAAAATTAAAAGAAAAAATATTATCTCATGTCTCTCGACAAAAATTCTAAAATTGATCATCATTTATCACATTCTCTGTATGTTATGCATCAATCAAGGCCCATGTAATTCGTCTGTTTCAGACGAGCCGGTCTTCAGCCAGTCCCGGTTCGGTAAGCCGGTGATAATAATCGGTCGGCACCGCTACAACAAGTGGTGCGGCAGTCACGGGCCGCGCGCGCGCTGGATGTGCGTCAAGAAGAGCAAGGGCTGTCGCGCCGTCGTCCTCACCTACTTCGACACCATCATCGCCGTTCACCACGAACATAATCACAACAAGTAAGGGCTCCCACACAAAACTGCGAATTCGCAACGCATCGCAAATATCTGCGACAAAACTCATATCAAAAATGACATTGCATTGCGAATTTGCACGAATTCGCAGTTATGTGTGGGAGCCCAAAGGCGAGATCGCACTAGGTGACACTACACTGCAGCGTCGCTGATGACAAAACATCAGAAGTATGAAGTGGATTCACTTCCCATAGTTCCGATGTTTTGTGTCGCGTAGCTACCGCGATTTCATACGAAGAATATTTGAATGTCGCGTCGGTTAACAGAAGCGTAGTTTCGCCTAGTGTGTTGTCACCGTAAAGTTACTTACATGCTAACATTTTCGCATTGAGGTATAATTATTTTAAAGATGAGTGATGAGTAACTATGGTAATCTGGGGGCACGGCAGTGCCCCAGCCAAGCTTTTTAGCAAAGGCACGGCCGTACCATACTTTTCTCGAAGCGTTTCGCGGCTATTTCACACCCCCTTTATCTTCGATGTTTAAAAAGCTAGGGATTTAGAGTTTTGGTCATTAGGAGCAAGTATTAAAACTAGCTTAACCTCCAATTTACATGAAATTTCGATGAATAGTTTAATAGTTACGGATGGTCAAAGTTACTACATTTTGTCACTGACTGACAGATTATCAAAATTCTAAGGTACTTCTAGCAGACTTAGAACTTTGAAATTTGGTACCCGGATAGGTATTCATAATGAAAGGAAAAAATTATGAAACCGGCCAAGTGTGAGTCGGACTGACGTACATAGGGTTCCGTACCGTAAATTTGTATGGGAGCCCCCCTTAAATATTAAATTTATTTAATTTTTATTATTAATTATTAAAGTTAAAGTACAATTGAGTATTTTCTGAAATTTTCAAAACCTTACTGTTACCATTATGGATAAAGAGCAAAAAAGGGGAAAAAATCGTGTTTGTTGTATGAGGCCCCCATTAATAAATTATTTTATTTTAATTGGACTATTAGCTTTTATAACGACACCAGAAATACATAATTTGTGAAAATTGCAACTATCTAGCTTTTGCGGTTCTCGAGATCCAGCCAAGCCGTGACAATACGGACGGACGACGCGACGGACAGACAACGAAGACTTATTAATAATAGGGTCCCGTTTTCATTCTTTCGTCAGGAAAACCTAAAAACTGAAAAATAATATCATAATATTATATACTTTATTAAACAAAAAAAAAAAAAGATTTTTATGTTTGTAACATTTGCAAGAACATTATGAGTTTCGTATTAAAGCTTTTAATAAGAGTCAATTTAAATATGTGAATATAATAATCGACACAGAACTCAGAAGTATTTACGTTACGTTGTCCACCTATAGAACTAACGAAGCCTCAAAGAAAAAATATAACGGAGATAGAGAATGGGTGCTAAGCTAAGTACAGAAAAGTTATAACGTGACCTGAAAAGAAAAGAAAAAAAACCTTCAAAAAGAAACGAAATCCCACCAAAACATGAAATGTAAGAGGAGCCAAGCAAAATAATGCATAGCTATTCAATACTTCTGTCGTAAAAAGTTTTCAGATCACATTCAAGCCAAGCCTTCAAATTATTTTGTAATTTAAATCAACATTCAATAAATGTACCAATAGATTTCTTTATTTTATAATTATTATAGTAGCTTGGCAATGAGTACTAGAGCAATAATCAGCGACTAATTGGATTTATTGGGTACCATCGGCCCAATAAAATGACACGTACATGCGTCGTTACAATAATTATAATTATTAAAACACTTTACGCTTGCCGTCTGTATAAGTATGAACTCCTCCAAATATGCACTTTTATATGTTTTGTTTCACTTGTGCTCATTTGCGATTTTTTTATTAAGGCCCTAACGGTGAAGAAATAGTTTTCGGCACGTCCAAGTTTGGTTTGGGAACCCGATCATAATAATGGGACCGCATCTTGCCACCGCATGCGCTAGCTGTGCGTCCAGATGGGATGTAAAACTTCCCATACCACCTTCCTCGATAAACTCGTACATATTAAGGATACATGTATAATTGTATGATCATGCTTATCGCCAAAAATGCTAGTTGGCTTAACTTTTTTATATTTGCTATTATTAAAGAAAAAGTTTTCTTCGCCTACTTTGTTCTTCGCCTGTTTTATTATGTGTATGTATTTTTTACCTTTTCTAATAATTATAGGTCTCTACTCCCAGAAGATTGAGTTCGGTGAGTCCCGATTCGGGAACCCGGTGATAATAATCGGCGAGAACCGCTACGGCCGGGCGGCGGGTTACCGGCCCCCTCGCGCGCGCTGGATCTGCATCAAGCGGTACCTCGGCTGTTGAGCCTGCATCTACACCTGTGACAACGAAATCGTCCGCATGTGTGAAGCACATAACCATTGAGCTTCAGAACTCTAGTTTATGAATAGGTTTTATTTAGGACCATACTAGATGATGCCCGCAACTCCGTTGCGCAAAAATTCGTTTATCGCGGAGGAACCGTACATTTTTCCGGGACAAAAAGTATCTTATGTCCTTTCCCGGGACTCAAAGTATCTCCATGCCCAATTTCAGCAAAATCGGTCTAGCGGTTTGAGCGTGAGGAGGTAACAGACAGACAGACACACTTTCGCATTTATAATATTAGTATGGATATTTTCGTATAATATTTTTTCTCACCTCGGGGCGGAAAACGTCAACTTTCTTCCCGCTGCGCTTACCGATGTTGCCGTTTTCCGCCTCCGTCGATGAGAAAAATAGTATACGCACCATGGACAGTAAATAAGAAAGCCTCAGATCACATGTTTTTTTACCTCGGCTTCGCCTCGTTTTACATGTGACATTTCTTATTTTCCTGCCCTAGGTGCGTAATGTACTATTGTACTATCAGAGAAGTTGATTCCTATGCAGATGGCGGACCTAAGTAATTTGGTCGTGTTACGTCAAACCCAGCCGACCGATCACAGCTAACATTGAATTGACATGAGCCGACCACATGACTTAGGTCCGCCATCTGCATAGGAATCAACTTCCCTGATAGTACATACATCGTCATTGACATGACACGCTTTTGTCGAAATTCAAAATATTATGTTTTGTATTTTTGTACGTCCAGCGTCATTGATATGACACACTTTAATTTGTCGAAATTCAAAATATGTGTTCATTTATCTCGATTCGACAACCCGGCTATTATAGTCGGAGAGCATCGCTACAATGACTAGGGGCGGACTAACTCCGGCTGCCGAGCCTTGGTCATCACTTCATCAGTCATCACTTTGGAGAACATGATCGTCAGAATGGCTAATACACACAACCATTGCGTCCACGTGATTATAATAAAATGATTTGATTTTACTTTTGCCTACATCACTATAAATTACTAAAATATTTTGTGTAATTTAATACGAGTTGTGATTGTTATACCTTCTTACATAAAAACCAAGTTTTGCTTAACAGTGTCTTCTATTTAAAACACAATTTGCATATAATCTTTTTTGTTTCTGAATAAACAGAATAATTATTGACATGCGATGTAACTATTATTACATCGCATGTCATTTTTTCTACGTAAAAACTAAAAAAACATTATGTCATTGTATGTTTCAGGATTTCATACTAAACGTGCTAAACGTGCTTTATCAACCGCAGACAGGCAACGTCGGTACAGGCACAGTTTGAAACTGGACCCTGTAAAATTTTCTGAATATAAAAGGAGAGATCTGGAAAGGTATCACAAGAAGAAACTACTTGTGAAAGATATGACGGTACGAGAACACATATCTAAGAAGACAACGTGGAACAAAGCAAATAAAAAACGTCGTGAACGGAAGATACTGGCTAAACAAATCATGGTCACTTCAAGTCCTAGTTGTATAGACGAAATACAAAATCAGGAGAAAGTTGATACTGTACACGAGTACATACAAGACCTAGATGTGAAAGAAGAAGTAGAAAAATTACAAGAAATATTACAAAAACAGATTGAAAAGGAATAATACTGGGAAAATACATTCATCATAATAAATATTTGATTCTACCAAAACCATGATTAAAATTGATAAAAAAATATTCTAATTGTCGGTTGATTTTTCAATCTTTAGATAAAATTTGATTTAACGACAACATTTTTAGCCTCTATAAGGAATAAAGGATTTTGTATAAAAAAAGGTCACAAATTAATTTCTTAGGTAATAGTTATCTGACGACTGAAAAATCTGCCTTTAAAAACTATTATAGCCATTAATGCAAAATTGTAGTCAGATGTAAATGTATCAGTAGAATATTAAAGTATATCATTTAAGTTAAGTTAAAGTTAGTTAAAAACTATTTAATTGCTACTCATAGTATGCTTTAATAATAATAATAATTATTATTATTACTATTGGCACACTGTATCCCACTGCTGGGCAAAGGCCTCCCCTCTTTTCTTCCACAATTCGCGATCTTATGCTGTTATTGGCCACTCTTTGTCTAAAGCATCCAGTTCGTCGCGCCACCTTTTTTTTGGGTCGACCTCTATTACGCCGACCGGTCGGTAGCCACTCCAAAACTAGATGCGCCCGCCTGCCGGGTGCATCCGGGAGACGTGCCCTGCCCAGCTCCACTGGCTAGCTGCCTTCTTGCTTACGTCAACGAGCTTTGTTTGGGAACGCAGAGTGGTATTTCGGACGCGGTCGATCCTTTTTACACCTAAGATACTGTGTTCTTCGTTCGTTCGATTATTATTTAAAATTTGCATCGAAAAGGACTTCGGTTTGTCTAATAAATAAAAAAATATTGGTTTAAGATGGAAACGAGGGAGTGATATTCACTTATTCTCGGTTCGGCAGGCCAGTGATACAGATGGGCAAGTACAGGTACAACAAGCGTAACAGCTTGACGGAGAAGGCGCGGTGGACGTGCGTGAAGGTGGGTGATGGCTGCCGCGCTACTATCATCACTGTCAACGACAAAATTGTCAGCCTCTGTAATTATCACAACCACTGAGGTGGTTTATTATGCATGTTGTATGAGCAACAAGTATTTTTTAAGAAAAATATTTTATTCTTAGGATCAATTTAATAATTTTTAGATAATTTATTAATTTCGGGATTTTGTTCCGAAGCTATGTCAATCCCTTACCCTTTACAGTTTACACTATTCGTCAGTTTCGGTAATGTAAACATATTACATTTTGACTGTGTTTTGTATGATCTCTGTGATGTTTTAGTGTATTATGTACTTAGATTAAATAAATAAATCTTTAACTTTAGACATCTCTTACACTTTAATTTAACTTTATTTTGATATCGACCTAGTTTAATTAAAGTTTGCTCTACTCGCGTACATTAGGTATATTTATTATAAAATGTAATAAGAGTGTTTATTATTGTAAAGGTCTGGAAGGATTAGAGCCGATAATGACGACGTCGCGGAGTGGCAATCCAATAATACAGATAGGGAGCTACCGCTACTACAGGTGGAGCGGTTGCATGGGGCCCAGGGTGCGGTGGATCTGTACCAAGGTCAAGGCCGGCTGTCCCGCCGCTCTCATCACAGTCGATGGTCACATCACTGTTGTTAGAAATCAACACACGCATTAGACCCCTTATGAATATTGATTTTATTCACCTAATTTCTTTGTCAGACAAGAAATCACAAGATCAAACGTTAATGATAAATATTGTTAAATGAAGTAAAAAATGAATACCATTGAATATATAATATATTATGCTCGTCTACTAGGCTTTTGCATAAACAAATTAATGGTGTATGTTTCATTCCCATGTGACACAGCTGGGTAAACATTGATACATGAATAAAGTTATAGTCATAGAACTGGAACGTTAGAAAAGGCATTCCATACAATCGTCAGCGCGAAAATGTGTCATCCTTGAGATGAGTGAGCCTCACTCATCTGAGATCAGTGCGCTCTAGGACGCGGTGACAGTCGGACATGTATAATTCATTGATTACCGCGTTGTTTTTCCCTACATTTCGCTCCAGAATGCCGTCGTATGCCTTCCGACAGTGCAGTAACAACACGAGGAATACAAATAAATCCAACGGTGTAATATTTCACACGTAATTACTAAGATTTCATTAATATTTAAATTATTGTCTTCCATTTTACGAGAAAAATCAAAGCGAAGCGTAAAATGAGCGAAAGAGAAAGTGGTATATGCTATTACTGTAAGACAAAAAAGGACGACAATATTTTCTCGATACACATTTTGCATGCAAAAACATTGCTACAGTTTTGTTGGCGTATGCCTTATCTAATGTATTGACATCGTTGGTTATAGTCTTTATGTAACGTTAAAACAACGACGTGAAGTTAGCGAGCATGAAAGCAGTGCCGCTCTTGAGTCTCGACGCATGTTGAGCGGTAGGCGCTCAACGTGCGCATAACTTCAGTGCATTCTCCATCCCCTCCCGTTACGTCGTCTCTCCATTGGACAGCTTGTGGCAGTCTCTACTGCATCGCCTAAGTGTTAACTTGTGCAGCTGTGCTTTAGAATTCGAGTCATAACTATTTTAGAGTGATATTTAGTATTTAAAATATAAAAATGCGTTATGCAATAATAAAATAAGTGATTGGTGTGAACTTGTTCTTTTATTTACACTATAATATAAGATTAGATAACCTGGTGAATTTCATACTAATATAATGTATTCTAAGGCTTAATTAGCTCAATCGGCTTAACCATTTTCGAGTTTCAGCGAGATTAACAAAATTTAAAATTAATTTTAATTTGTATGGATTGTTAGTGGAACCAAAGTATATCTATTATTATGTTCCTATGGATGCCATCTTGCCTGGAGAATAATTTATTATATATGAGTCATCATTTGATATAGAAAAAGTTACTTTTATTTGTAAGATAGTTTACTCCAATATATGTTATTTAATATCAAGTGTGTTCTTTGATTTTAGGGCTCCGTAGCCAAATGGCAATAATCGGAACCATTATACATAGGTTCGTTATGACCGCCTGTCTATCTGTCCGTCCATCCGTATGTCGCAGCCACTTTTCTCTGAAACTATAAAAACTACATATACTGTTTAAACTTGGTAAGTATTCGGTGACATTTAACAGTTAGATTTTGACACATACTTAAATAAATAAAAATTGGGAATTTTAAGCGACATGTTAACAATATTTCAGAAGCCGTGTTCGTGACGTCACGCAAAGGTAACCCCGTGATACAGATGGGTAAGCACCGATACAGGAGGTGGGTGGGCAGCAAACGGGCGAAGGTCCGATGGGTCTGCAACAAGGATAACTTCGGATGTTCGGCCAAACTGATCACCTACGACAACGTCATTATATACTCATCTGGTGATCACAACCACTGAAAAAACATGATTGTTTGTTAAAACTGTTTTTGTAAAAATTGTTTGTTGAAATTTCACTTCAAAATTACTACGAATTGTATTAGATGAAGACAATAATAAATAAATGAAATAATTATAGTTTTCCAGTGATCGTTTGATGATTAATTTTGCAACGTTAAAATATTGATTACTGGATGATGCCCGCAACTCCGTTGCGCCAAAATTCGTTTATCGCGCGGTAACCGTACTACAGCAAAATCTGTTCAGTGGTTTGGGCGTGAAGAGGTAGAGATCAACTACGATAACACGACGACAAAATTCAAAACGTTTGAAGTGCGTTGTCTTGCGCGGTAGGCTAGTTATGATTAGTTGACCAACAAATCTTGGTAATCTATACTTATTATAAAACAAAGTCGCTTTTTTCCCTCATCTCCTTTTGTTCCCTTTAATCTTTAAAACTACACAACGGATTTTGATGATTCTTTCAGTGTTAGATAGCCCATTTATCGAGGAATATATTTTATCACGCTAAGACTAATAGGACCGAAAAAATAGAGGAAAATGTGGAAATAACGGGGAAAATTATTTGAAAGGGCTAACTTGAACGCGCTAATCTCAGGAACTACTAGTCCGATTTGAAAAATTCTTTCAGTGTAATTAGATAGCCCATTTATTGAGGAAGGCTATATTTTGTCACGCTAATACTAATAGGAAAACGTGAAAAAAACGGGGGAAATTATTTGAAAGGGCTTATCTCGCGAACTACTGGTGCAATTTTTATGTTATTTGGCACAGATAAGAAGTAGACCACGATAAGGATCATAGGCTATCGATTTTAATCAATTTTTCAATGGCTATAATATATTTCATACCCGTGCGATGCCGGGGTGGGTCGCTAGTAACTAATAAGTGACATTAACTGAAATATTACGTGATTGGTTAAATACTTACTACATACAAACTCTTTCATAAGGATGTGATTACACACATTGAAACAGTCATTTGGAGGGGCGCGCCATGTTATCGTAGTTAATCTCTAACAGGCAGACAGACATACAGACACACTTTTGTATTTAAAATACAACAATATAACACTTCGTTATGTCCGTCTGTACATCTGTCTGTCCGTCCATCGGTACTTATGTCACAGGCACTTTTCTCTTAAACTATAAAAACCATACTGTTGAAACTTGGTAAGTATTCGGTGACCCTCATCAAAATTTTGACACAGGCATAAAAAAAATTGGGAATCATTTTTAGGTTTCACAATGCCACTTACTAGCGCACAAAGATCTCAGAGGTATAGACAAAAATTGAAAAGAGAGAATACTGAAAAATTTGAGGCCCAGAGACTAAAAAATTTGCACAGGATAAAGTCTAAGAAGAAAAAAATTTCACAAATGACGCAAGAAGAAGCGGAAAAAAGGAGAAAAGCTTGGCGCGAAGAAAAACAAGCTAGCAGGCAGAAAAAAAGAAATATTATAATTTTGTAGAGTACCATGACTCTACAGAATGATAATATTTTGACACATGAGTAGCATGATACTAATAGTCAGTGAGCCCTATTTTTTTATCACTATCAAGCGATTTTTTTGTGAATAGCTTCATTTTGAGAAGAAAAACAACATTTTTATCTGCGAAAAATCTTGAAAGTGGTAGCTAATAGAGATAGAAAGGATTTCATACTTTGATTTGATGGTCCTAAAATATGGATTGTTCTATTTGTAGGACAATGTTACTCTTAAATTATATAACTATTAACCTACCAATACACAAAAAATCAGCTGGTTAGGGTTCCGTTTTAGGGTTCTGTAATCAACAAAACTTGGTTGATTACGGTACTAATTATAATAAGTAGAACTTGTAAGTCTTGTAGCTGTTCTCTTAAAATTTCCCAAGATAAGGTTCCTAAATTGATAAAGGGTTCCTAAGTTATTATTATGTAATGTTCCTAAGATTTTATATCGTAATATTATATTCCTAATTTTCGTACTGGGTGTCCTAAGAAGCAATATTTACCTAAAAGGCATCTTGTTTATTATTTTATTACAACACCAAAACTGCTAGATGCGAAATAAAAAAATCGGTAAGTGTACAACATAGTTACAGCAAAAGCTCCTTTATTTTATAAACTTATATACAGGGTGTAACAAAACTAAGTGATAATACTTAAGGGTGTGTACGTGTTCCTTGTAGAGAGTTCACTGAGAAAGTAGCAGCGCTGAAAGACAATAATTTTTTTCATTTTTGTATCGGGAAACTCGTGACGCTCGAGCCCTTGCCCAAAAACAAAACTGAAAAAAAATTGACCTTTCAGCGCTACTGCTTTCACAGTGAACTCTCTATAAGGAACACGTACACACCCTCAAGTACTATCACTTAGTTTTGTTACACCCTGTATATAAGCTTATAAAATAAAGGAGCTTTTGCTGTAACTATGTTGTACACTTACCGATTTTTTTATTTCGCAAAAGCGCGACAAAATATGCATCAAAAGCGTTTTACATACAAAATTTAAAAATTAAAATGGCCATAACTAAAAAACTAATTATTTATTTAGACTCTTTGGGTAAAGAGTCCGTATACGAAATTTGCCGATTTCGCTGATTTAACAGACGTGATTTAACAGTTAAAACACAGTATTTCTATAAATTTTAATGCACAACATGTAAGATAATTTCAATTATAATCTAATGTTGGAGCTAGATTTTTTTTAAAAGTATTTTTAAATAATCCAACTCAAACCCGCGACAGTTTTGTGATTTTTGCTGTAAAAGGTTTAGAATATCACCTGTTTATGGATTGTATTGACGTCTAACGGTATGAAAAAAATACAATGTACTGTTGAGAAAGCCGTCTATACAATGTTGGAGTTACTTTTTAACCGACTTCCAAAAAACGAGGAGGTTATATGTTCGGCTGTGGTTTTTTTTTTTTTTGTATGTTCAACGATTACTCCGCCGTTTGTGAACCGATTTTCGAAATTTTTGTTGTGTTGTAGGTTTCACTCCAATTTGGTACCATGTTCACAAAAGTGGTGACCTGATGATGGGATCCATGAGTAATCGAGGGAACTCCTCGAAATTTATATGGAAACATATGGTGATTTTGGTTTTATGAGAAGTATCCTAAGCATATTCTACCAAAACGCAAGATTTTGCACTGAAGTATACTATGGTTCCGAAGCTACTAAGAGAACTCTGGATTCCTTATAGATACAAGTTTGGGAGTTTAGGCGCTGTTTTAAGAACTGAAAGCATATGCTACTATGCAAATTACATTCACCATCATCATCATCATTACCATGTCAGGGTCACCAATGTCACCAAATTCAACCTTATCTCCAGAGCATAAGGCACACATTTGACATTACTTCTAAGAAGTTAAAGCTGCTTCGATAATGTAACATTCTGTCTCACTTCGCCGAGATATTCTGGAAAACAACCTAATTTCAACCTTTTGCATTGCGTTTAGCGTTCATAATACAATAACACTCTCTGCAGTCTCACTTCAATCTGCCAGGGCCGCAGGGCTGTCAAGCGGGCGCGGGCGGCGCGGCGGCGCGGGCCGGGTAGGGACTATGTGCGCTGCGTCCGCGTCACGTGCGACAAGTCGAGCGAGTGCCAGTACTATTGAAAGTTGAAACTAGTCCGGTGACCGGCTACTTAGCACGTCACGTCACGTGTTCACTTTGATTTTTTTAAAATGTATTGTTTAAAATTATCTGCAGGCTGCAGCTGATATTATATTTTGTAAGTGTGACTGTAATAAGATACGCAGAATAATATTATACAGGTGTATTATTCTACTTATAGTACGCGATGGTTTACTCTGGTAACTAAAAAGAGTGAAATTATTATTTTTAACAAAAAATTAAAACCGACTTCCAAGGTAAAACAATAATAACATCCTTATAATATGAACAAAAAAGTATTAAATAATTATTCCTATCTAATAGTGCCTTTTTCCGAATTCGGCTAAAACTCAACTATTTCTGTACTCAATCTTCATAATTTTGAAGTCGGTGCCAGTTCCAAAAGTTTCAAATATTCTGTCAGAGAACAAAAGATTCATCTGGTTCATATATATATATATATATATGTATATATATATATATGACATATGACATTTTATTCGTGATTTATCAAATACCGAGCTTCCCGAATATTATTACCGAATATTCAAATAGCTAGTTTTTAATAATAAGGGATACAAATACTTTAAATTAAATATTTAAAATGGCGTTACTGTTCCGATATACAATAATCACTGCCGATTTTAATCGACATACATTATTCTATCGTAAAAGTAGCGGCTACTTTGGCATCAGCTGAGACAAAACCAGAACTTAAAGTTAGTTTAATTGGCATTATTTTCAATTAGTCGTCTCCAATGTTCTATTTTTTAAATAATATATAAATTTATAATCTTCGTAACGCAATTAAATGAGCATTGAAGACTGTGGCAAACCTGACACTTTGTTCAAAGTGCGAAATCTGCAAGCAATTAAATATGATTTCCATAAACTATATTGTATCTCAAATATATCAAAATATCATCAAAAATGTAACATTAAAAATTTAACCATGAATGCAGTCATGGTACCACCTTATTTTGAAAACGCTTTATACGACAACGTCATTGTAATATACTTATCTGGTGATTACAACAACTGAAAGAACAACACTTCAAAATTACTACAAATTGTGTTAGTTGAAGACAATAATAAAAGGCATATTGTATTTAACGCGGCGACAAATTGTTACCATTCCGGGTCTTAAAAAAAATGGATAGTAAATAAACTTCTTTGGCGACTAATTTGAGGTAGCATTTTAACTAGAAAGCGGCGGCTTTTTAATGAGTTTTGAGGTTTCGTTTAAATTTTATCTGGCAGTGATTTTCTTTTGTGGCAACTGAATTTCTTCTAAGGCGACAAATTATTGGCGGATAAAAACGTTAAAATAGGCTTTCATAAATTCTAAAATGGGGTTGTCTATAAACTTGACCAAGGTCTGAAATAAATACAAACAAGATCTCATAAAAACTTATTTTGGCTACAATTTTAGGGATATAAATAAACTAAATTGTGACATGCAAAAAAACTATTCTTGGTCTATTTAATTTTTTCTTGACTATCTTAAGTGTAACAAAAGGGAGTGAAAAAATTATGTATCGAACGGAAAACTAACGGGCTCCTATTTCTGGGTGTTGTGGTCTAAGTTCCAACCTAACCTAACCTACTTTTGGACTTTCTGGATTGTGTTTGTTTTTGTTTTGGCGGGGGGCTGTGCCCCCCTAGCCCCCCTTTGGGGGGACTGCGCCCCCCCGTCACCCCCCCCCCCCCCCCGCTTCAGCATCCGTGGCTAAGTAGTTAAGTAAAAAAAGTTTCAGCAACCGGCGCCGAAAATAATTCCCTACAACTAAATATTTATTCAAACAAGAACCTGTTTTATGCAATTAATATTATAAGAATCATTAATAAATTATTACATTACCTACTTAAATTGTTATCCTTATCGGAACGTCAAAGAAATGCCAAGTGACAAATCCCAGGCAAATAAAAGGAACGCTCAACCCCCCGCTCCGCAGCCCTCGCACTGCTCAGACACACGATCGCATTTGCCGCCTTTTTCAAGAATTTACGAATCTGCAAACAATATTCTAATATCCAAATACATTATTATAATACCCATTTTCAGTTTTAAAGCTACCTAATAATCGCTACCAAATGTGTATTTTTATAATGAAAGCCTATAGTTGCCAGTGAAGAATATTTGATATCCCCTCGGAAAAATTAGTCGCCACATTACGTTTTACAATACCTTATCCAGTTTTACACTGATCCCGCTTGATATATTTGATACATTACACTAGCAGCCGTTTTTTAGTTTTTTTTGATCCTAGCATTTGTTGCTTGTATAGTTTAATAGTTGCTAAGATATTTAATCACTGCAAAGTTAGTTTTTTTGTGACTTAATAGAAAGTCGCCTAAAAAGATATTAGTTGTCGTGTTATTTATTTGCCATAATAAAATATGAATGACAATTATTGACATCATTATGGTTTTCCAATTATTGTTAATTAATTATTATCATATTTTGGCAACGTTAAAATATTGATTTCAATACAAAATAATAATAATAATTACGGATATTATCACTTTTTAAGTTTTAATGCATTTAGAGTGAGCCCTCTAATGTTAGAGCAAATTTCAGATGTCCTATATTATGTGCAAAGCCAAGTCGGGACTCACCGTGTCCTCGTGTTGGGAGGCCATCGGTTCAGACGATGGCGCACTCAAGGGCCGAAAGTTACCTGGTACTGTAACAAGGACAAATTGGGCTGCCGAATGAGGGTGTACACTGTTGATGGCGACGTCATCAGGATTGCTGGGGAACACAAACATTAATTGTCATTATCGGGTGGTTCGGCGTACCACCCGAGTTAGTTCCCGTACTAGTGGTAGACTTTAGGCATTTAAAGAAAGAGTTACTTCGTAACTTATTTCGAAATAAAACTTTTTTACTTTTGTTTTAGGATAAGATTTGTTACAATAATAATAATTATAAAAGCGTTTGAACAACAATATCCGGAGGAGTATAATTTTACCTGTCTACGCAGTGTGGTAGTATTTTTCAAGCTAGATTTTGCACTGAAGCAGTTTAGTTGCACCGAAATTTGTTTTTCGCGCCTTACATTTTCATGAGACTGTTTTAAAGCTTTTGTATGAACTTTTCCAAAACATTTTGACTGCCTTGACGAGTCGATCAAAGTGCACTTATTATTTTAAGAACTATATTATAAATTATAATGACTGTGTAGATCGTAGGTGACTTCGAAAAAATCTAATGATTTCAATTCCTTTTAGGAGATGTAGTTTTTGATAGATCCCGTAACGGCAATCCAGTGCTTCAGATAGGCGGTTATAGGTTTAGAAGAATCGCGAGCAATCTCGATTCAAGAATTAAGTGGAGGTGTAACGGCAGTAAGAGAGGTTGTACAGCGAGGGTCTGGACCTACGACAACTCCTTGTTGAAGAGTGCAGGAGTGCACAACCACTGACTCATAGGCGCATTGGTTACGACTGTCACTCGCGTGCCATACTGCAGACTGCTTCAAAACATTGCACCATAATTTACAAGTGATAATTTTATGAAATTATGGTTGTTGGATAATAAAGCAGTAATTGATGCTCATTGAAGTTACTCAGTTATTTTGGATTATTATTAATACCAAAAATAATTCCTTAGATGTCTGTGGATACGTGGAACCTAGCTAATCATGAAAAATACCGACTTATAATAAAATTTTTGTGTATGTTGCAGTTTTTTTCGAGATAGAAAAAATATTATAATGAGCTTCATAATAGGAATCTAACCAACTTATATACCATTTTTTCAGGGCTCGAACTAATTTTCGATACGTCCCGACGTGGGAATCCGGTGCTTCAACTGGGCAGGTACCGGTATCGGACCTCGTGCCGAGGGTTCAAGGGCGACAAGATGAGGTGGACCTGCAACCACAGCAACAACGGGTGTCTGGTCAAGGTGTGGACCATCGGCGCACAAGTTATCAAGTACATCGGTGTACACAACCATTAGTATTTGGCGTTAGCTACACGTCGATTAATGCTAGGCTAAGGAAGTAAGGTCAAAAGCAGAAGTTCTAAAAAAAGCTTCGATCTTGGTGCATTATGACGAGACGTAACTTCGATTACACGAACCCAATTGAACTCTTCCAAACTCTTCGACTAAACTGCTTAAAAAATTTAGATACTTAATAGATAGCGGCAACCTAGTGCTCCAAAGTAGGTAAATACTATTACTAAATGAGCTTGATTTAAAAAAGGTATTTTTTGTCAGAATACTTAGCTTGATCCGAACAGACAAGACATAAAATAAATATTATTGAACAAATATCACGTTAACTCCCATGGTTCAATTTTGAAACGCCATTATTCCGTCGTCAAGTTGCACTTCCTTTGGTCTCGCTTCGCTATAAACTTGTACTGGTTTGTGTATTGGAAAAATTGGAAATTTTAAATCTGAATATGTTTTAGGAAATACTAAAATTACGTTGTATTAGGTAGTAGGTACATTGTATGTATTATTATGTATGGTGCTACTGTGTCTTTTATTGGAGTCTTAATTAATGTCGTGTTAGCGGAGCTAATATTTCAAAAATCATAATAATATCATTTTAAGCTGGCCTATAGATAATACATATAAACATAATAGATGACGCCCGCAACTCCGTTGCACGAAAATTCGTTTATCGCGCAGGAACTGTACATTTTTCCGGGATAAAAACTATTCTATGTCCTTTCCCGGGACTCAAACTATCTCCATGCTAAATTTCAGCAAAATCGGTTGAGCGGTTTGAGCGTGAAGAGGTAACAGATAGACAGATAGACAGACAGACAGACAGACACACTTTCGCACGTATAATATTAATATGGATTATTGTCTCTCATTAACCACTGAAAATTCATTAAGTTCATTAAATTATTTCATTTTATAATGTCTTTGTAATAATTATTGCAGTGTTTAATTTTGTAATAAAAATACTACGATTTTTTAAGTAAGTAACCGACGTATATTTTCTTTATCATTCCAGTATTTTATAAGTACTTTTAATAGTATAATTATGACACTTTATGCGATAAAACTTATTGGTCTGATATTTGCAATATAATAAAATAACTTTAGTATTATAAAATAAGGATCTTAAATATTATGGTTTTAAACTACAAAAAATGTTTAAATTATGAATGAAGAATATTTTTATAATACAGTTACTAGGCTGTTTCTATAGGTTGTAGGAAATTACTAATATGATATTATATTCAATGTTGATTTACCTTACGTAAGCGACAATAGTGATTATGTAGATAGAAATAAATTTAATTGTATCGTGTGTATTTTCCATGACAGCCAGATTATCGACAGTGTTTAATGTTTTAAACCCAATCTAAAAAAGACTGGTCGTTAACACGAAAATAGAGATGAGTAAAATAGAGACTCATATGCCATTATATTTCTGTTTAATAGGTATTACTGGGGTAAAATTTACGGAGCTATTTCAAATATTTGAAGTACCTAATGATTTGATTGAAACATTTTTTTTGTTATCGAAAATTATTTAATATATGAATATCCTGTCGAAAGCTGTTTTAGAAATAAACTATTTTTTATCTTCTTGCTCTTTAATTTTGCCTGATGCAATATTCTTAGGCATCCATTACACGGACATGCAAGCATCAGTCAATTCCGTCAGTCATAAATTATGTTTGACTGATGATCTGACGAATAGTATTAGACGGTCACTCAATTCTCTTCAGTTTTATGTCAGTCAAAGCCAAAATTTTCAAAGGTATACGTTTCTAATTTTTGATTTATGACAAAACTCACTCAAAATTCGTGATTGATGGTTGCATGAAGCAAAAATCAAAATATCCAGATTTTTGTCAATCAGCTTCATGCAACCGTCAGTCACGCTCTTACACGGTAGGTTATCAATCAGTCACAGTCATGACTGTGGTAAAACTGACAGCAAAACCTACCGTCTAATGGGTGCCTTATAATATACAGTCTGTCAAGAAAGAGTAGACGCTGAAATAAATTTTCCAAACATAATCACGATCAATTAATGGTAGTTTTTGCGCCTTTTATTTTCACTGAGAACGTCTTTGTATACTTTAAATATTATGGCTCTGACCACAGACCTCTATTTACATCTTATTTCTGTGGCTCTGACACATTTTTTATTTGCAATAATAATTTTTTTGTACTCTTTATGTCATTTAGAAATTGCGTTCGGCGTCTACTCTTTTTTGACAAGCTATTTCTCTCTATGATCTCCAAATTAATTAAAAGAGGTTTAATTAATTTGGAAATCACCAGCTATTCTCTTCTACATTCCAGAGCTCATCTTCTCGACGTCGCGGTTCGGCAGGCCGGTGATCAAGATGGGCGAATATAGGTTCAACATGTGGAGCGGCAGCAAAGGCAGGATTCGCGTCAGGTGGATCTGCGTCAAGGTCCGCTCCGGCTGCCCCGCCACCCTAGTGACAGTTGACAATGTCATCATCAAACAGATACCTCATAATCACTGAGAATGTGTTGACTAGGTAGGATATTTTAAATTGAAATAAATATTATAAATAATATAACATAAGAATGAAACGTGACATTGCTAATGAGAAGAGGCCTTCACCGCTTTTTCGCGGGTGCTTTGCCATGCGTCTTTTTTATTACAATAATATAATTATTATAATATATAATATAATAAAAATAAAAAAAATAATTGTTATATAACTATAGTTAAAATAATTAAACTGCTTAACTTAACTATAATTACTATAAAATATAAAGAAAAATACATAATATTATACTTTTTTTCATGTACAAGGTACATAGCAACATCATTATTGTTATCATTATTTTTATACCTATGCCATGCCTCTTTTGAATAATATAGTTTTTATTAAATATTTGTAACCAAAATTTTATTTCTCGTAAAATACACAATAATACATAAAAAGTACGGGTATTTCTCTGTTAAATGGAAAATCGTTGACCTAAGCAAATCTTATGTTATCATAAGGGTTCCGTACCCCTTTGTGTACGGAACGGAGTTTTTACTCTTTAGTAAAAACGGGACCCTATTACTTAATTTGGAATTGTTACGACTATGAACTGAAAACGCGATCAGTGTAAGTTCATCCGGGTGTATACCTTTAAGTAAGCTAACGTGTTTACTACACGTGAACAACGGCGTTAACTTATATATAAAATTCTCGTGTCACAAAGATTAGTCCACGAACTCCTCCGAAACGGCTTTACTGATTTTTACCAAATTTTATATGCATATTCAGTAGGTCTGAGAATCGGCTACTCGGTACTTTATATATTGATAAGTGCATTTGTTGAATGAATAATAGTAAATTATTACAACCTGACACTGACGGCGGCCATTGTTTGTGCGACGGGATAGCGATCGACGTTGCCATGGTGACATACTTATTTAGTCACTTCAATAAAATAATATGGCAAATATATTATGGTAATGCGACGTTTGCCGGGACAGCTAGTAATATATAAATTAATATTCCATTGGTAAGTTATTATCTTGACTATTTTAAAAGAGTTTAATTATAAATATCTGACTTAAATAAAAAAAAATATTATAAAGCATATTGTAGCTACATACGATTCCTTTAGTCACTAAAGTTTAGTGTGATAAGTTTAAATGATGTCCCCTGTTGCTTCGTAGCTAGAGATTGCAATCCCGCACCTTATTCAATCCCGCGGGATTGAATAAGGTGCGGGAACAAAATAACAATGAAATCATATGATCACTCTAGTCTTTTTAAATCTTAAAATTAAAATCTTTTAATGCCTCTGCAATCTTGAAGTCAGGGACCTCTCAACATTATGTCTCCGCATTGATTGCGACGAACACCCTCGCGTTTTTGCGTGCCTATACATATAGGTCCCATAGTGGTGACCCTGAGACGGACTGACTCTTTGAACACCTGCAAGCAGCTTCAGATTTAGTGCAGCAGCAGATCCCATCCGCAGATCTTGGTGACTTCAACGCCCACCGCGCCGACTGGTTCAATTCCAGTAAAACTGATCATGCGGGAAGATCCGTCTGCGACTTTGCTCTTGCGAACGACTTAATACAACTGGTTGCTACGCCTTCGCGAATCCCAGGTGTAGACGGTCAGAATCCTTCCCTGTTGGACCTTCTGGTGACTTCAAATCCTGATGGCTACCAAGCATCCATGACCGCACCACTTGGTTCATCGGATCATTGCCTTGCCACTTACGACGGCATTGCGACAACGTGCTTTTAAATACAGTCGTGTGTGGCTCTACAAGTTAGCAGACTGGGATGGTATGCGGTCGTTTTTTTGCATCTTATCCTTAGGGGCACTTGTCTTTCTCGCCGGACATCCCGACAACACTGCCAACTCCGTTGCCAATGTGGTGATGCAAGGGATGGAGATTTTCATTCCGTCCTCTGTAGTGCCAACTCGCGGCACTCGTCCCTGGTTTGGTTCATCCTCCAAAAAAGCTTCTTGCCGGAAGCAGAAGGAATCCTGGGCCAATGCAGTGTCTGCGCGGGATTTAAATAAATACCAGCACATATAAAATGAAATACTCAAGAAAGAGATCACTCGGGCAAAGAAATAGCACCTCCAATAGAATTGGTGAGAGACTCGAGCGCCTCCCTTCGAGAACCCGTGCATTCTGGTCTCTGGCCAAAGCTATTGAATGGAATTTCTGCAAGCCAACCCTACCATACCTACACGTCAAATATGGATCATTGTCCCATGACGCAAAAGACAAAACCGATCTTCTGGGTAAGTTCTTTGCGTCAAACTTGACCCGAGATAACGGGGAACAGAAACCGCCGGGCGCCGACCAAACCGCGATGCACGAGCGTCATGTCGGATATTTGGTTTCATCAGCGCTCAGTGCAAATAGCCCTCCGTTCCCTTGACATACCTATGAAAGTCGAATGGGCCTGACAGAATCCCTCCTATTGTGTTAAAAAAAGTGTGCTCCAGTTTTGGCTCTGATCTTAACGTGTCTTTTTCGGCTCTTCTGTTCTTCTGGCATTGTACCGGCTTCCTGGAAGACTTGGTGTACCCGATCCCCAAAAAAGGTGACCACTCAAATCCTTCCAATTACAGACCAATCGCTATAATAAGTAATAACCAATTTATAATATAATGGAATCAATTATTATTATCAATAGCCAGCTCCTTCGATACTTGCACAAACAGCACGGGTCGTAACACCGTAAGGGTCGCTCGGCTGGTGATCTCTTGGCGTACCTAACTCATCGTTGGGATCAGGCAATTGTGTCGAAGGTGTCGAAGGGAGAAGCATTTGCTGTTTGTTTGGACATTGCGAAGGCCTTTGATCGGGTTTGGCACAAAGCGTTGCTATCAAAACTTCCATTCCATCATATGGGCGCCCCGAGAAATAATGCAAATGGGTTATGCGGGATCCGCGGATCCGCGTTTTGTAGGTGCGGGATCCAGCAGATTAAAAATTGGCGCGGGATCCCGCGGGATTGCGGGATCCCGCTTTGCGGGATTGCAATCCCTATTCGTAGCAAAGGGGATTGTTTTTAAATATTGGTGGGGACTGTAATATTTTTGGTTTTGTCAATTTTTACATTCCATATCATACATGTTTTATTAACATTGCATTTTGCAGGAAGTATCTCAAAATACCGCCCGAAAAGACGGCAGCGAAAAACAAGAGAAGAAATGTTAGAACGAAAACGTATAACTCAACGTATAAGATATGCTCGCCTTAAAAATTGCCCCCACAAAATAGAAGAAATGAGAGAAAAAGAAAGACAGAAATACCAAATGAAAAAAGAAAAAGGTATAATAAAATTAGTTGAGGATATGAGTCTTCGCGAGCATAAGGCAGCAAAAAAGAAATGGAAAGAATATTCTACTAAATATCGTGCAAAGAAAAAAAGTCTCGAAATGGATAATAAATACATTAATGAGGAAGAATATATTATATAATTCAGATGATTACGCGGTTTGAACGTGTAGCTTTCAACATAAAAAGAAAATTACAGGAAAAATATGCTAAACAAAGATACGTCATGACGCCCGATACGTTGTGGTAAAATTATTTAATTATTATTAAATAAATTTAATAAAACAAATGTTCAAGAAATAATGTGCAAGCACTACAAATATAGTTTTATGACATTAATACTGAAATACTTTTTTTATTTATATAAAAAAATAATTCAAGGCCTTTCAAGGCAAGAACAGTCCTAGTCCCCCCTGTTTTTGGATAAACCATCTCTAACTTAAAACCAGGACGCAAAATAGGTTATTTGGTTACAATTGTTTGGTCGAGACTGGTAATTAAGCGAGGTACAATATCTTCAGTTGTTCTCTCCCCATAGAAATTTGCTGCCCGTGATATATTTATTCAAATTATTGTTTTTTGTTTTTGCATCAAGATTTATTCTCCAACAAGTGCGAGGCAACCAAAAGGATTGCTGACATTTTCAAATCACCAGTACGTCCCGAAACCAACAGGAATGCTGACACCACAGTATTGTTCTGTGACCTTCAATAACCAGGGGCCAATTTGAAAAATAAAGAGAATTTAAACCTTGCAGAGCCAGTGTTCAGTACGTCACGGTTCGGCAAACCCGTGATCTTGATCGGCGGGTACAGGTACAACAAGTACTGCCGCAGCAAGGGACCCAGAGCGCTGTGGATCTGCACGAGGACCAGCCTTGGCTGTCGAGCCACCCTCTTGACGATCGACAACGTCATACTCAAATTCAACAACACACACAATCATTGATACTGTTTAAGTGTGATACCTGTTATCAGGTGAAAAGTGAAAAGTGAGGTGAAAAGTATGTTCGTTTTTTGCTCCGTTCCATTTGTTTTACACAAGTTCTGTATTTACTTGGGACCGCCTCTCAGCAGCTAATTTCACGATTAAATAAATAAACGTTTATTCAATAATTCAGACTTTACACAAAGTACCAGTACAATAAGATTGGGTATGAGTTATAACAGAAATACATTTTTTTGTTATCGAGTGTTTTTTTTAGAATTATATACTTACCTAACCTATTATAGTTATTATAGGTAAAAAGAACCACGGAGGTGTCAACCGAACACATAAAAGATTACAACATAAAAATGGCTATAAAAGACAGGAACGATAAAGTCCCAAGCCACATAGCGGGTCGTGACCTGTGATTCTCAGAGATCGGCAAAAATAAAATACCAATTATTAAAACGTAAACTTTAATAATATAACACTAATATTATAATTATGTATTTTTTTATATTTATTTATTATATGTATATATCATATTATATATAATCTACTCTATTATAAAAAAAAGTCCAATGCGTGATGGACTGCAATTAATTAAAATTAATAATATTATATCAAATATCCTTGGTGCGAAAAATCTAAATAATAAAATAACAAAAAAAGGATATGGGCGAACAGCCCATAGACGGCCCCAATTTTATAATAAAAAAATAAAAAAAAAACCTATTATAGTTGACCCGCGCAGATTCGTCCTTGTGATCATCAGTCCCCTAACCCCTATTTCTCACTTTGAAGAAGCCTATATCCATTCGGTTAAATCAATCTATTGATTAATGAAAATCGTATCATCGTAACAAAATCCGTTGTGTAGCTTATGAGATTGAAACAATGTGTCCCAACACCTGTGTCCGATCCTTGCCATGATATATTATGATTTATGGCATATTTTATTGACAAATTAGCTATAATTTTTTTTCTCTAACGTTTAATATTTTTATTTTTTCGGGCTGTAATGCTGAGCTCACTATACTTTAAATCGGTATAATTTTTCTGTTAAAAAGCAACTGTTTTGTTTATATTATATCATACGTCTTGTTTTATAGTAATGATTATAATATCATCCGTTTTTTCTTTTAGAGGCTGTGTTCAGTGTGTCACGGTTCGGCAAACCGGTGATCACGGTCGGCGGGTACAGGTACAACAAGTACTATCGGTGTAAGGGGCCTAAGGCGAATTGGACGTGCACCAGAAGCGGCAGCGGCTGTAGAGCTAGCCTCATAACAATTGACGACGTCATACTAAATTTCAAGAACACACATAATCATTGATACCAGACTAAATAAGAAATATCTATTTTTGTGCTTTATTCCATTTGTATTTCAAATATGTTAATTTTTTTTCTTTGGACCTCTTCTCAGCAGCAGAGTCCCCTATTACATCGGGTATAACAGAAATCAAATTTTTATGAAATCGAGCGTTTTTAGAAATATACAGAACTAGCTATAATCTGACCCACCCAACTTTGCCCGCGTGATTATCACCACCTTTTCAACCTCTGTTTAGAATTAATAAGAAGCCTATACCCTTTCAGTTAAATCACTATTATATTTTAACTAAAACCGCATCAAAATCCGTCTGAGGACAGACAAAAAGGCGACTTTGTTTTATACTTACTATGTTTATAGGTATATCAGTTTTATAATAGTAATGATTATTATACGTTTTTTTAGAGCCTGTGTTCAGTGTATCACGGTTTGGCAAACCTGTTATCACGGTCGGCGGGTACAGGTACAACAAGTTCTGGCGGAGCAAGGGGCCCAAAGCGAAATGGATCTGCACGAGGACCGGCGTTGGCTGTCGAGCCACCCTCTTGACCATCGACGACGTCATCCTCAAGTTCAACAACACACACAATCATTGATATTGTTTGTGTGTGATAACTGATAATAAAAACAGAAATCAGATTTTTATAGTATCTACTGTTTTTAAAAGAATATACCTAACTAGCACAGACTCGACCGGCCGAGTTATCATCAGCCCCCCGTTCACTTACTAATTCACATTTTAAAAAAGGCTATGTCTTTCTGGTTAAATCACTCTACTTACAAAAGAAAATCACGTCAAAATTCGTTGTTTACTTTTAGAGATCGAAGCATATACAATGTGTCCCGACACCAGTGTCCGATCCTTTAACGTCATAATATATGTAATATAGTATACTTTCTCAAAAAATTAGCTATCATTGTTTTCTCTCCAACGCCAGTTTGATATTTTTTATAACTTCTTTGTTAAAAAAGGCGACTGTTATGTTTATATACTTGTTTTATGGTGATGATTATATTATCCGTTTCTTCCCTTAGAACCCGTATTCAGCGTGTCGCGGTTCGGCAAACCCGTGATCACGGTCGGCGGGTACAGGTACAACAAGTACTGGCGGAGCAAGGGGCCCAAGGCACAGTGGGTGTGCAACAAGACCAGTTACGGCTGTAGAGCTAGCCTCACAACGATTGATGACGACATAGTCAAGTTCAACAACACACATAATCATTGATACAACTATACATATAAGTGTACCTAATAAGAAATTGGGATTTTTGGTAGGATTTTTGTTATAAAAGTTTAAATCACAGTCTCTTTTGTGCTTTATTCCATTTGTCTTTCAAATTAGTCAAGTTTTTTCTCTTGGGACCTCTTCTCTGAAGCAGAGTCCCCTGTTACTTAAAAATTGTTTAGATATTAGCTTTTTAGTGATAATTATTATCAGTGATTTATTTTAGAGCCCGTGTTCAGTATGTCGCGGTACGGTAGACCCGTGATCACGGTCGGCGGGTACAGGTATAACAAGTACTGGCGGTACAAGGGGCCCAAGGCGCAGTGGGTGTGCACCCACAAGACCTGTTCCGGCTGTAAAGCTACGCTCATAACTTTCGAAGACGTCATAGTCAAGTTCAACAACACACATAATCATTGACTAGCTATTTGACCGAGCTTTGCTCGGTATTCGATAAGACACGAATAAAATGACATTTTCTAAAAACGATTCCTAGCTAGATCGATTTATCGCCCCCGAAACCTCCTATATACTAAATTTCATGAAAATCGTTGGAGCCGATTCCGAGATTCCAATTATATATTTATGTATATACAAGAATTGCTCGTATAAAGATATAAGATACAACCACAGTGTAAATAACTATAACAGTGGTCTAACGAACGCGTCTAGACAGAGCAATCGTGCAGGGCGTGCGGGGTGAGAGAGGCGCGGTAGCGATACCGAACTGCCATACACTCGTTCGGTACACGTCAGCCGGGGTTGCAGTGGCGAGGGGTGAATATTTTGAGAAGGGAAGCCGGAGTAAAAAATCTACTTACCAATTTTGGTAATTTATAATTGAATGACATGCTTTTAATTTTCAAAACTAAGTTTGGAAAACAAAGTTTCCTTCGACAGCAAAATATAATCTGTCAGACAACAGTCTTTCTGAATTAATGCCATATTTTCCGAACTACACGATTACGTCGTACGACTCACAATTATTCACAAGTCACAATATAAATTAATTTAATTCACGACACTCTTCTAAGTTCTAACGCTAAAACAAAATTTAAATTCGACAAAACAAAACAAACGACATGTTGTTTACAAACACACTATCCGCCATATTAATATGTCAATCTAAAAACCAGCAAAATAAAAATGTATTACGCGCCTGTCATATTTAGTACCGCTAAAGGCATTCTTAATAAAGTCGTATTACAAAAAATCCTACCAAAATAAAATGTATTACGCGCCAGCAAAAGTATAATGTCGCTACATTCATTCTTAAATTCGAATCATAACAATTTTACTTCATGACTCATCTATCTCGCTTGCACTTGTGCGTTGCTAATTAACCTTTCTCCGTAATAACTCGTCGGGCATCGAGTTATTTCCAAGTATATATCGCGCGTGCTAGAACGAGACAGAACATGACGACCAGTTCACAGGAATGAAAAGGACAGATGCTTACTATGAACTGTCGTTGTATGGAGAAATAAGCCGCTAATCCTGCGGCTTATTTGATTCTCTGCGCCCGCACATTGCATTGCCTTTTAAAATTTGTAGGCGATAGTTATTAATTCAAACTATGTATTTCAAGTGAGAGAAAAATTTATTGCATATAACATTGTGAATTCAAAGTTTTTTAAGTAGGTATGTAAAATATTTATTAGATAAATATGTCGTTGGCCCATATATTCGATTTTTCTAAGCCCTAAGGGAAGCCGATGGGAATCGGGTTATATGGACGCTTCGCCACTGCGGGGTTGACGCTTTTTAATTTGTTTTAAGCGGTTTGCGACCGACAGTGTTTCGTTTGAGTTGTATCTATGTACTTATTTAAATACATAATATACATATTATATCCGATATTTTTGATTTTTTTTTATATTTTCAAAATTACACACAAACATACTCTGATATGTTTTTTTCGTAATAGTTGATTCGAAATAATTTGTATGTCTGATAATTTAAAGATAGGGAAGTAAAATGAAACTCATTTATTTAATATACATATTTAAAGTTTTCAAATAAGCAAAGTAAGAATCAACGATAGATACTTTTGAGTATCAATTTTTTAAAATGAAATAAGGGGGCAAACGAGCAAACGGGTCACCTGATGGAAAACAACTTCCGTCGCCCATGGACACTCGCAGCATCAGAAGAGCTGCAGGTGTTTTTAAGATGGAATAGGGTAATAGGGGAGGGTAGGGAAGGAAACAGGGGAGGGTAGGGAAGGAAATAGGAAAAAGAATAGGGGATCGGGCCTCCGGTAAACACAGCTTTTTTAACCAGAAGAAAAAAAGTGTATTAATTTTATCAGTCGAATTAACTTAACACATGGTATAAATGGTATAAAAATAGTATAATAACAAACAAGGAATTTTCTTCCGAATTAACAAAAAATTAAAACCGACTTCCAAGGTAAAACAATAATAACATACTTATAATATGAACTAAAAAGTATTAAATAATTATCCCTATCTAATAGTGCCTTTTTCCGAATTCGGCTAAAACTCAACTATTTCTGTACTCAATCTTCATCATTTTACCAGATGAATCTTCTGTTCTCTGACAGAATATTTGAAACTTTTGGAACTGGCACCGACTTCAAAATTATGAAGATTGAGTAGAGAAATAGTTGAGTTTTAGCCGAATTCGGAAAAAGGCAATATTAGATAGGAATAATTGTTTAATACTTTTTAGTTCATATTATAAGGATGTTATTATTGTTTTACCTTGGAAGTCGGTTTTAATTTTTTTATAAAAATAATAATTTCACTCCTTTTAGTTACCTAGTAAGAAAACGCGTACTATACGTAGAATAATACACCTGTATATTATTCTACGTATCTTATTACAGTCACACTTACAAAATATTATAATATCAGCTGCAGCCTGCAGATAATTTTAAACAATACATTAAAAAAAAAATCGAAGTGAACACGTGTGACGTGCTAAGTAGCCGGTCACCGGACTTGTTTCAATAGGCTGGCACTCGCTCGACTTGTCGCACACGCAGCGCACATAGTACCTCCGTGAGTAATTTGTATTCTGTGCATAGTACCCGGCCCGCGCCCGCGCCGCCGCGCCGCTTGCTTGACAGCCCTGGCAGATATGCGATGCGATGTGTTATTATACTATGAACGCTAAACGCAATGCAAAAGGTTGAAATTAGGTTGTTTTCCAGAATATCTCGGCGAAGTGAAACAGAATGTTACATTATCGAAGCAACTTTAACTTCTCAGAAGTGATGTCAAATGTGTGCCTTATGCTCTGGAGATAAGGTTGAATTTGGTGACATTGGTGACCCTGACGTGGTAATGATGATGATGATGATGAATGTAATTTGCATAGTAGCATATGCTTTCAGTTCTTAAAACAGCGCCTAAACTCCCAAATTTGTATCTATAAGGAATCCGGAGTTCTCTTAGTAGCTTAGAACTATAGTTTACCTCGGTGCAAAATCTTGCGTTTTGGTAGCATATGCTTAGGATGCTTCTCATAAAACCAAAATCACCATATGTTTCCATATAAATTTCGAGGAGTTCCCTCGATTACTCATGGATCCCATCATCAGGTCACCACTTTTGTGAACATGGTACCAAATTGGAGTGAAACCTAATACAACAAAACAAAAATTTCGAAAATCGGTTCACAAACGGCGGAGTAATCGTTGACTTAAACAGGGGGTCACGTGTGTGTCATAAGCCTAAGTTAGAAGCCGCGTCGACGGCTATGATTAGTTAATGTCTTGTTAAATAGCAAGTTTTTGATGACCTAGGCTTGTGAAACTCTCGGAAAATAAGACCTGTGTACTTAGACTACGACTTGATGTAAGATTTTTTACATTTAAAACATTATTTTAAATTTGTTATTTATAAATATCAATTTTGATATATTATATCAAGCATAAATATCAATTGATATTATATTATATCATGATTCATGATATATATCCAATGTATATATATATATATATATCAATTGATATAATTATAGGTATATCATGCGAACCCTGAGCTTTTGTATACTTACGCATTTGTATTTTTTATAATAAAACTCCTTAATTATAATACTTCTATATCTATTTTTTGTTATTCCTAGTACTCTACATACAAATACTACGAATACATAAAATGTAGAACAGATGATAATAAAACACATTATTGTGACAACCCTGAAGCAATAACGAATACCTACACAAAAGCGGCATTTCGCGCGACTTCAAAGGCATTGGAACACTGTAGTTATTTACACTGTGATAGAACTATGTAAGTGAACCTAATAAATAATTTACATTTTAGTATAAAAGTTTAAATCACACACATAGTATTTTTGTGTCATTTTATTTAAGTTAAGTTTTTTCTTAAGACCTCTACTCAGCAGCCGAGTCCTCACTTAGATCGGATGTAACAGAAATCTGATTCTTAGAATATATCTTGTGTTTTTTAGGAATGTACCGAACTAAGTAGTTGTGAACTATCCCGCGCAGCCTTGTACCAGGAGTGCATTTTCGTCCCCTTTTCAACCCCGGTTTAGTATTAATAAGAAGCCTTTGTCGTTACAGTTAAATCACAATATTATTTTGAAAGAAAACCGCATCAAAAAAGGGGACTTTGTTTTATAATATACCTACGGTACTTGTTTTAAAGGGATAATAATAATTATTTTCCGTTTTTTAGAGCCCGTATTCAGCGTTTCGCGGTTCGGCAAACCAGTGATCATGGTCGGCGGGTACAGGTACAACAAGTACTGGCGGAGCAAGGGGCCCAAAGCACAGTGGGTGTGCAACAAGACCAGTGCCGGCTGTAAAGCTACTCTAATAACTATCGACGACGTCATAGTCAAGTTCAAGAACTCACACAATCATTGAAACAACTATAATATTATGTATAATGTGTCCCACAGCCCACTCCCGACATGAAATATGGCATTTTATCATCGAATTGGCTCTTATTTTTTTCCTATCTCTTACTTGAGACCTTTTTTATGTTCAAAGGATATTTACCTGAGATGTATAATTAGTCAAATTATTATAAGAGCCCGAGAAAAAAATGGGTGCCATATTACAACCGTGAGAAGGAGAAAAATTTGATAGCGAATTTGTCGATACAAAATGCCATAATATAAGTTATAACATATTATTATAACATAACATTAAAGGCTCGGACATTCGGACACTCGCCGATAAACCTTGGTTTGGCAAGGTTTAAATGTATTCATAATTTTTAAGTTTCATGAAATAAATAAATAAAAAATTGGTGACGGGACAAATTGTATAAGTGTAAGTACTTAATAAGTAAATAGAAACGTTTATGATAAAAGTTTAAGTCATAGTCTTTATTGTGTTTTATCCCATTTGACTTTTACACAAGTTAGATTATTTATTGGGATTCCTTCTCAGTAGCCGAATTTCCAATTAAATTACTACGTCATCATAGTATAAAACAAAGTCGCTTTTTCTGTCCCTTTGTTCTCTTCGATCTTCAAAACTACACAACGGATTTTGATGCGGTTTTCTTTAATACATAAAGTGATTAAAGAGGAAGGTTCATAAGTATAATAACAATCATTAAATAGTGGAGAAATACTGTAATTTTTGAGGTTTCTTATCTGATGTCGTAAATAATTACATTTTTTTCCGCTTATATTGCAAACGCAGGCTGAACCCTACGAGATTTATCAAAATAATGTACTAAGTATTGTACACAATGAAAAGGTGTACAAAAATCGCGAAGTTTTTTATAGACATCTATCTCTTATGGATATCCCACAATAACATTTTTTTGTCATTTACTTTTTACTACAAATAAGTAATAATTTTCGAAGCGATTTTAACCAATACGGCATTAATCCTTATTCAATTAAATACTTCAAATACATTGTTGGTTTAATATATATCTATATTGCCCTTTACAGCATAATATGATTTAGTGGGGTATAAGTTATAACAGAAGTGTGATTTATATAAGATCTAGGTTTTTTTAAATAGAATAAAACGAACTAGCTGGCCTGCGTAACGTATAGTGTTATTATCATCCTTCTATTATCTTTTCTTACCACTATTCCGCAGTAAAAGTAAGCAATGTCTTTCCGGTTAAATTACTCTATTTACTAAAGGAAACAGCATAAAAATCAAGTTTTAAAATTCAAGTATACAAAAAACGACTTCGAATACTGTGCTGTGATTACTATTATTAGTTTTTACCTTTTAGAGCCCGTATTCAGTGTATCGAGGTACGGTAGACCTGTGATCACGGTTGGCGGGTACAGGTACAACAAGTACTGTCGCAGCACGGGGCCCAGGGCGCAGTGGGTGTGCAGCAAGGCGAGCCATCACAAGTGTAGAGCGTCTCTCATAACGGTTGATGATGTTATCATCAAGTTCACCAACGTACATAATCATTGAACTAATATTTTCTGTATTGAAGTATGTTTTTGCCAATATCGATTATTCAGTGTTAATTTAAATATATGTGTAAAAAGTAAAGGGTATAATGGGATTGACATATCTTCGGATAAAAATCCCTAAATAAATATAGATAAAAAAAGTATGTTTTTTTTAACTGTTCGCGTTATAAAATGGTGTATTCATAACAAAATTAAATGACAATAAATACTTTGAACGATTTAGTTGACATTTCTCGAGTTCAGATAGATGTACTTCGGAGCTTTAAAATTCCATCGACATCATCAACACATCTATAGGGAATCCATACAAGTAAAATAGGATTTGACGTCCCTACGTCCAAAGTACATAGACAAAAAACGACTTCGAATACTGTGCTGTGATTATTATTAGTTTTTACCTTTTAGATCCCGTATTCAGTGTATCGAGGTACGGTAGACCTGTGATCTTGATCGGCGGGTACAGGTACAACAAGTACTGCCGCAGCAAGGGACCCAGAGCGCTGTGGATCTGCAGCAAGGCCAGCCGTAACAAGTGTAGAGCATCTCTCATGACGATTGATAATGTTATCATTAAGTTCACCAATGTACATAATCATTGAAGTATTATTTTTAGTACAGTTTCGTAGTTATATATTTTTTGTTTTTGTTATACGCTGACTGACTTTACTAACGTTATAAAATGGCGTATTGATAACAAATTTATACGTGGGAGAACCATGATTCGGCACGAATGGGCCGGCTCGACAGGAGAAAATACCACGTTCTCACAAAAAACCGGCGTGAAACAGCGCTTGCATTGTGTTCCGCCGAGTGAGTGAGTTTACCGGAGGCCCAATCCCCTACGTTATTCCCTTCCCTACCCTCCCCTATTCCCTTCCCTACTCTCCCCTATTCCCTTCCCTTCCCCACCCTCCCCTATTACCCTATTCCCTCTTAAAAGACCGGCAACGCACCTGCAGCTCTTCTGATGCTGCGAGTGTCCATGGGTGACGGAAGTTGCTTTCCATCAGGCGACCCGTTTGCTCGTTTGCTCGCTTATTTAAATACTTTGAACGATTCTGTTGAAATTCTTTTAGTTCACTTCGGAGCTATTAAATTCCATCGTCACCATCAATGTCTGGATGTCTGGATTCCCTACATGGGTAGGGAATCCAGACAAGTGAAATCAATTTAACAATAGGATTTGACGTAAGGCATCGCTTAGTGAATTGGCGTTTTTTACCTTAGCTATAAATGAAAATCATGATTGGTAACCTACCAATTGCACCAGCACCAGGGGCGGTAGACAAAAAAATATAAAGAGATTTTTTAAAATGTAACCTTGCAGGGGCCGTGTTCAGTACGTCACGGTGTGGCAAACCCGTGATCATGATCGGCGGGTACAGGTACAACAAGTACTGCCGCAGCAAGGGACCCAAGGCGCTTTGGGTGTGCAACAAGGCTCGAAGTTTCAACTGCAAAGCCACGATGACGACGATAGACGATGTCATAATACATTGCAAGAATACACACAATCATTGAAAGAAGAAAGGAATTCTGCATGCAAAATGTAATAAACCGACTTAGGATTATTGACTACTTTTTACCAGCAAAGTGTTAAAGACGCTTTTCTAAAGTAAACTTACGGAGATTCCGTAATTTACCGTATTTCAAGCCTTATAAACTCATAATTTGAAAGCTACAAAATTATAATAAAAATACAGCAATAATCTTCAGTACATCAACATTCCTTTCCCCGTTGTAAATTTTCTATTTTTGTTTATTATACTCATGATATCAGCTTCCAAAGTAATACCAATTTATTAAAATTCAAGCATACATTCAGCATCTCCTTAGGATTTATAAATTACTTTTATTTGAAACACACGCCAACAGATCAAAAATATCATAAACTACATATTCCCCGTTTTAAATTTTTTTTAGGACAATTTTGAACTGAGATAAGTAAAAAAATAGGGTTTTGGTGCGATCTCGGCAACGCGGCAAATGTATGGCCAAGGTCGTTTGCTCGGGGGACGGCCTTAAGGCGATTCCGGCGAGCAAACAAAGCTGCTCTTCTGAAAATATTCAGCACTACGAGTTTTAATTTTGTTGAAAATTGTGTAGTTAAAGAACGTGACAAGATGAGATTGATAATTCATGTTAGAAAATTCATAAAAATTATATTTTTTAATGATCTTAATAACTTAATATAAATTTTTTCACATTACCAAACATTAGTACAAAATATGCAAAGCGATTTACATATTTTTAATTAAATCAATTATTACTATTTATTTATTTTTTAGGGTTCCGTCGGGTACGGAAAGGGTAAAAACGGAACCCTATTCCTATACCCTGAGACTTCGATGTTTGTCCGTCTGTCCGTCTGTCTCCAGGCTGTAACTATTAAGCTAGTGAGTTGAAATTTTCACTAATTATGTATTTCTGTTGCCGGTATAACAACAAATACTAAAAACAAAATAAATTAAATATTTAAGGGGGGCTTCCATACGACAAACGTGATTTTTCAAACATTTTTTGCTCGTTATCAATGATGACAACAAGCAGGCACTTGAAATTTTCACAAAAGCCTTAATATGTGTACTTTAATAATTAATAATAATATTTAAATAAAATAAAATTTTAAGGGTTGCTCCCATACAAAAACCACAATTTTTGGCCTATTTTTGCTCTATAACGGTACGGAACCCTTCGCGCGCGAGTCCGACTCGAACTTGGCCGATTATTTCAAGTTCGAGGCTCGTACGATTTTTACGCTTAGGGATCTCCACGATCTTTTTTGGTGTGATTTGGCGTATATCATCGCAAAGTAACTTGGCGCTTGTTTCCTCAGTTATTTAAATGAAAATACGCGGCTTTCGTGCTATAGAAAGTTATTTACTTTATGATATTATTATAAGTATATTTTGTCACAAGCCTAAATACCTTTTTTTTACCGTACGGTAAAAGCCTTCTCCGCATATTATACGTAGAGCTTATATTATGGTAAACTCAGTATAACTTTTCTTCTAACCTTTGCTGGTCTTCCACAAATATTTCAAGACTGAAATTAGCTAAATTGATTTAGACGTTCTCGAGTTTTAGCGATACCAAGAAATTTTAAAATTCATTATTATCTATTATTATTTTTTAGCGCCCGTGTTTAGTGTATCGCAGTGCGGCAAACCTGTGATTATCATCGGCGGGTACAGGTACAACAAGTCCTGCCGCAGCAGGGGACCCAGAGCGCTGTGGCTCTGTGACAAGGCTCGACGTTTCAACTGCAAAGCCACGCTGACTACGATCGAAGATGTCATAATACGTTGCAAGAATACACACAATCATTGAAATATTATAAAGAGGAATTCTGAATGCAAAATGTAATAAACCGATTTATGATTATTGATTATTCATTACTTTTTACCAGCAAAGTGTTAAAGACGCTAAAATAAATAAATTTATAAAATAAATTTAAAGCAAACAGACGATTCCAGTGAGTAAACAAAGCTGCTCTTCCGAAAATATTCAGCACTACGAGTTTTAAGTTTGTTGAATATCGTGACAAGATTTTTGTTTAAGGAATGAGATTGTTAATTCATGTTACAAAATTCATAAAAATTATGTTTCAATTTAAAGATCATAATAACTTAATATTTAATTTTTCAAATTAGTACAAACGCAAAGTGATTTACATATTTTTAATAAAATAAAATATTACTACAGTCAAAACCGTTTATGGCGACATCGTTTAGAACAACAGACATACCGGTTAAATTGACCAAAATGCTATATGACCACCTGTCACTGGTTATTACAACTATCGGTTTTTACGACCAAATATGAGTAGTCCCTTCGATGTCGTTATAACAGATTTTGACCGTATTTATTTATTTTTTTCAAGTTCGAAGCTCGTAGGATTTTTATGCTTGGGGATCTCCACGATCTTTTTTGGTGTGATTTGGCGTATATCATCGCAAAGTAACTTGGCGCTTGTTTCCTCAGTTATTTGAATAAAAATTATTTTAGTTATGACTTATGGTATAAGTATATTTTGTCACAAGCCCAAGTAACGTACGGTAAAAGTATTATACGTAGAGCTTATATGGTAAACTTAGTTTAACTTTTCTTCTAACCTTCCCTGGTCTTCCACAAATATTTCAAGACTAAAATTAGTTAAATTGGTTCAGACGTTCTCGAGTTTTAGCGATACCAACAAATTTTAAAATTCATTATTATTTACGTAGATTTTTTACTTTTTAGAGCCCGTGTTTAGTATATCGCAGTGCGGCAAACCTGTGATCATCATCGGCGAGTACAGGTACAACAAGTACTATCGTACCTGGGGGTCCAAGGCGCTGTGGGTGTGCAACAAGGCTCGACGTTTCAACTGCAAAGCCACGCTGAATACGATCGACGACGTCATAACACAATTCAAGAATACACACAATCATTGAAGATACTAAAATTATAAAAAGGAATTCTGAATGTCTTAACGTATTACGCAAAATGTAATAAACCGATTTTTATTACTTTTTACCAACAAACTGTTAAAGACGCTTATCTAAGGGAAACATAGGATATTATTATTACTTTCAATTCCGATGAGCAAACAAAGTCAGATAAAAATCAAAATTCATAAAATTATTTTTTTTATTGAAAATTGTGATAAATATCGTGTACAAGATTCTCGTTTAAGGTGACGCCGCGTTAAAGTAAGAAACCATGTTGGATATGTTTTAGATTGCTTGTTTTCTAAAACAAGCAATGGAACAGCAAAAAATGGAAAGGGCATAAGCAAAAAAATGATTTTTGTCGCGTAATTTAAAAACCATAAATACATTTCATAATATAAGCTATGCACATATTAAAGTGTATGCTTCAACCAATTTATGTACAAATTTTGGAACCTTAAATCACTCTCCTCTGTTGGAAAAATAGGAATCCCTTTTTTTACAGAGGTCTTTTCGATTGATAATTCTGTGTTATAAAAGTTGTCCAATCGTGTTATGCTATGGGCAATTCAAAGACAAAGACATGATGAATACTGACAATGAACTTTAGTTTCTTAGCTTTAGTCATTGCTGAGAAAAATCGGCATCGCTACAGCCAAATTATCAAGGCGTCGCCTTAAGGAATGAGATTGTTAATTCATGTTTGAAAATTCATAAAAATTATGTTTAAATACAAAGGATCTTAATAACAAATTATTATATTTTTTCACAACAGTACAAACGCAAAATGATTTTTTCTTTTTTTTTTTGAAGTTCGAGGCTCGTACGATTTTTACGCTTCAGATCTCCACGATTTGAGCTTTTTCTAACAACATTGATAAATCAGTTTTGTTAGAAAAAGTATTAGGAGTGGAGCGATAAACATTAACTTGTTAAGCCGCTGACTGACTTTTCTATGGTTATAAAATGGTCTTTTTTAAACAACAAAATTAAATGGTACTATTTTAAATGAGTCTGTTATTCATTCCTTGATCAGATATAATATGTACTTCGGAGCTATAACGAATTTTCATCATCACCGGTGATGTCGATGGAATCTCCCATACAGTGTAATTAATTTTTGTGCTATATCTCGATCTTAATTCCATTGTCTCCTATAGGTATTAGGTTTTGAGTTAGAAACATTTGCATGGCGTGAGATATTATGACTAAGTTTTAAGATTGCTCCTAACACATTTAGTTACGTTAAATATTTTGACAGTGAAGTTAGAAATAGAAATATATGGGATTCAATGTAATATTAATGCATCTTTATGTGACTTGGCGCTTGTTACCTCAGCTACTTAAATTAATATATTACTTGGTTATTAGTGTAATGGTGCTCCCACACCGCCGCTAGAAAATGTTTGTAAACATTTTTTGACATAAAAACATTTACTATCAAATGCTGTCAATTGTTACATTTTGTTAGGAACTGTTACATGTTACAGGTGCTCCTACACTAAAGTAAATGTTTGCTAATGTTTATTAGCATTATATAACATTTATATATTCTGGTAGTGGCTCACCGCTTACCCCGTCGTCCCTTATGAAATGTTTACAAACAAAAGGTAACACAATAATATGTTTTATTTTGTTATAATTTGTTTTGCTATAATTTGTTAACTTACGTTTACTAAACATTTTCTAACATGAAAACATTTTTAATATTTTTTAACATTTGTGATTGAATGTTTGCTAGCAAATGTTTACTAACGTTACTAAACATTTTCTAACTGCGGTGTGGGAGCACCATGGTACAAATATTTTATCACAAGCCATTTTACTGTACGGTATTAAGGCCTCACTCGCTTAGTAATATACCAACTTAACTATTTTCGATTTTTAACCGTCTTCCAAAAAGTTCAATTTCTTCAATTCTTCAATTCGACTGTAGGTATTATATTATGTTATTTTTTTCTACCTTTTAGAGCCCGTTTTTAGTGTATCGCGGTGTGGCAAACCTGTGATCATATACGGAGGGTACAGGTACAACAAATACTATCGAAACAAGGGGCCCAAGGTGCTGTGGGTGTGCGACAAGGCTCGACGTTTCACCTGCAAAGCCACGATTACAACGATGAACGACGTCATTATATATAGTAAAGATATACACAATCATTGACTATCTCTTTATAATATACTAATATTAATTGTGAATGCTTTGTTACCAATGTTACCGCATCACACGAAATCTAATAAAGCGATTTTGATAACTTTTACCAGCATGGTGGCAAATATTTATTCATTCATTTATTTATTCAACGAAACTTAAAAACGAATACAATATTATCTCGCCAAACTCAAATATAAATAAAAATTTAGTGGGATATTAAATCATTATAACTATTCGCTTATGACAAAATATATTAAAACAAGTATCGCACGGGAAAGATCTCCTTCTCAATTTTAATTTAACCGAACTATTTACTATTTTTTTAGAGCCCGTGTTCAGTGTGTCGCGGTACGGTAGACCCGTGATCACGGTCGGCGGGTACAGGTACAACAAGTACTATCGATGCACGGGCCCTAAAGCCCTGTGGGTGTGCAGCAATGCTCGCGGTTGCTCCTGCAAAGCCACGCTGAACACGATCAACGACGTCATTGTAAAATTTAAAAATAAACACAATCATTGACTATATTGTATTAATGGTTATAAAGAGGAAATGTTACCGCAACACGTAAACTGTAAACCGATTTGATTAAATGTTAACCGTCTGAGTGCTAAAATCTATAGTGAATGATTGAACATAAGGATTAGAGGAAGAAGTTTTTGACGATTCAGGCAAGCAAGCAAAATTAGATGTTCTTCTGAAAATATTCACCACCAGGAGTTTTTTTATTCAAAATGAGTTAATGATTGTGTAAGAATCTTTCCTGTTAAAGGAACGAGAATCGAGATTGAAATGTTAATGCATGTTTGAATGTTCATAAAATTATGTTAGGATTCTAAAAATAAATTTTTAAGCGTTGCGCAATGTGATATTTCTTAATAAAAATAAATATAAATATTTTCTTTTTTTTAGTTATTTCTTAATATTTTTGAGATATTTAGTAATACGTTATTAATATATTAATAAGGTTTTAAGGACTTGATGTTTGTGTTCACACAAAAGACATAAACGACTCTCAATGTAAGTACTCAAATGTAGAGAGTGACGAAACTCGTACAATAAATTATTGTATGTGCCTGGTATGTGCCATCTTCAAGATGCATCTTTCAAAGAAAGTATATGTAATTTCCCTAGTAGACCTATCAGTTTTACTTCTGACTTACTATTAATATTAAGGGGGTGACTAACCCAAAACTCCTATTAGTCTCAGCATGATAAAATATATAAAATGGGCTATCTAACACTGAAATAATTGTTCAAATCGGACCAGCAGTTCCTGAGATTAGCGTGTTCAAACAAACCATCTCTTCCGCTTTATAATATTATATGGTAGAGATCAACTACGTTAACTTGGCGCACCCCTCCAAAATTCAAAACGTTTGAAGTGTGTTGTCTTGCGCGGTCGGCTAGTTATGATTAGTTGACCAACAAATCTTGGTAATAACTAATAAGTGACATTAAGTGAAATATTACGTGTACTGTGATTGGTTGAATATTTACTACATACAAACTCTTTTATAAGGATGTGACTACACACATTGAAACAGTCATTTGGAGGGGCGCGCCATGTTATCGTAATTGATCTCTATCTAAGTTTAGTTAGGGTCTAATCACACAGAACACTTATTCAGCTTTCTTCAGCTTTAATACGATACACTTTAGCACTACTTTGATAATATTAGAAATGAAATTAGAAAATACAATACAGCATAGTTTTTGTTAGAAGCTCATCTTCAGTTTTGTTTTTAGTTTTTCGTACTTAGTGGTAACTGGTAAAAATAAATGGATTATAGATAGGCGATAGGTACTGCTACTTCACGTTATCTACGTATGAAATCGTTGTTAATTTATCACGCCTATCTGAATTACGGAGAGGAAGTCTGTAATCTTTAATACAAATATATAGCGTTTGTATTATTCAATTTAATATTTTTATCCTAATGGTCGACATTATCTGAATCTGGAAACATTTCATCGATAATAGAAAAGACAGTAATTGTACATCACTAGTATTAGTTCCAAATACTTCCACTACTGCTATCAGTGCCAATATGGCAAATTTAAAATTTCATTTTTACGTAAAATTTAGTTCCTACCCCGAATAATGGGGGAGCTGATTCCGCTTCAAATAGGCACAAAAAATAGCTGTCATTTCAAAGGGTATCATTAGTCCAGCGTACTTGTATAATGGACGTCAGTGGAAAAAACTAATTTGGCGATGAATTCGCGTCGTCTTTTTTCACCTGGCATATAATATGAAAGATGGGCGCGAGTGTGAAGAGAGGGTTAGTCGCCCTCTTAAATACCAAATTCTGTGCTACTAGTACGTACTTAGGTAATTATGATATACTAGATATTATAACGTCCGCAACTCCGTTGCGCCAAAGTTCGTTTAACGCGCGAGAATTGCATTTTTCCGGGATAAAAAGTATCCTATATCGTCTCCGGGGACTCAAAGTATATCCATACCAAATTTCAGCCAAATCGCTTCAGCGGTTTGGGTGACTGACAGACAGACAAACACACTTTCAAATTTTTATTGTTAGTACGGATGCAAAATAGCGTTATTAAGATAGTGTGACGATTCCAGGGGTGGTGTTTACGACGTCGCGTTTCGGCAAGCCGGTGATCGTGTTGGGCGGGTACAGGTACAACAGGTTCAGCCATAGCCGCGGGCCGCGGGGGCTGTGGAAGTGCACCCGCAATAGCAGCGCCCGCTGCCGCGCCACCGTCAGCACCGTCGGCGACAGGATCATCAGGGTCAATAACTCCCACAACCACTAGGAGGAGAACTTCACAACTTTTTTGACAGATTCATACTTGATTTGTCAAGTTCATTGGTGGATAGCCTATTCGGCACTTATCAGGAAGTAATGAAACAGGCCCTTAGTCTCATTTCCTTACTAAAAGGTGTGCGCGGCTCGCGTAAAAACAGTGATCCGCGGTAATCATACATTTTCCCGCAATAAAATATTTTAGATGTCCTTCCTCGTGGTCAAAGTATCCTATGTCCTTGCTCGTATGCTCTATGTCCTTGGTGAATTTCATCAAAACCACTAACTTTACTATGTAGTACGCAAAACTCGATTGAGTACCTATGTTGTATGAGTAGAAGTAAATTATACTTACCTGAGTAGTGAGTAGACCTAAATTTCATGGCTACCCACGTACTTCACATATCTGGGTCTGACTAAACTGTATTAAATAATGTGTCATTTATATTTTTAGATATGACTTGCATTTTTCGTAATAAAACCCTTTCGTTCTTCTCCCTGATTATTACATTCTTTATTATTATTCTTATATTCCTTATCTAGAGCTAATATTCTATTTCAGAAATGTTTCTAACGAAGTCCCGCTTTGGGAACCCAGTTCTGCTAATGGGAAAGTACCGTTTTAACAAGTACTACAAGCAAAGCGGACCGAACACGCTATGGAAGTGTACCCACAAGTCACAGAGGTGCCTGGCTCATATATGGACCCACGGCAAGGAGATCATCAGACAGAACTTGGAACATAACCATTAATACATTACATATGACAGGAAATATACTGGCTGTAACAAAAGAAAGTGACAATACTTAAGGGTGTTTAAGGGTTAGACCTCATCTGGCAGCACGGAATCGCCTTTTTCCGTCGCCCTTTCTCTTTCTGTCGCTTAGAACTGCCATTTGCTAGACCAAGACAGAAAGCATAATGCGATAGCCTCGAGGATTCCGCCGCGTGCTATCGCATTATGCTTTCTGTCTCAGTCTAGCAAATGGCAGTTCTAAGCGACAGAAAGAGAAAGGGCGACAGAAAAAGGCGGCTCCGTGCTGCCAGACGACGTCCAACCCTATAGCTCCCCTGTATAGGGTTCATTATGAAAATAGCAGTCTTTCAAGAGTTACTTTTTTGTAACATTTGTATGGGTAAATTCATAGCTCTCGGGCGCTTAACTTGCCCAAGCAAATAACAAAAAAGTTATTCTCTTTCAGCGCTGCTACGAGCGCTAGTATCTTCTTTACAGCCTTATTAATAAACACAGACTAGAGCAAGAATAACTTTACTCCTAGGCTTAAGGTAAGAGTAATAAAATTCAGTATTAATAAACATGGAAGGAGTAAACTAATCCGAATCTACTCTCGGAATAAAAGTTAATCCTTCACACTACCTAGTTTAAGGAGAGATTAAGTATAGAACATAGGTGTATTTTGACGGCATCATAAGACATAACCTACAAATAACAAAACTCACATTATTGCTGCTTTGATTTTGTTAGGTAAAAGATGGATAGTGAATATTTTACTGAATATTTGAGGGTGATAGAGGACATTAATGAGGTTGAAAACCTCATGCCATTGACAAGGAGCGTGAAGCATTACAAAATACGTAAAAATCCACTAAAAGAACTTGAAGAAGGTGCATTTAAAAGAAAATACAGGTTTTTTAAGCATACTGCTGTAATGATTATTGATAATATTATGGTAAAAGATGATCTAGCTGGCGATACAAGAGGTGGCTTTATATCACCTCACCTTAAAGCTTATTTTTATTGGTGTCTAATGTTTTATTTTCGATAATTTGAGAACACTATGCGAAATAGTTGCTGAAATAAAACAAAACAAAACATTGGAACAAAAAATAACATGACCCAACATTTTATAGACCGTACCAGATGTTAAACGCGAAAGTTCTCGTAAAAAATTACTTTTTCATCTTCATCCCAATTACTGGAACGAATACGTTTTGTTTGTTCGCTCATTGTTTTGGATAATTTATAATAATAAATATAATAATATTAAATGATTATAAATTATCTAATACAATGAGCGAACAAACAAAATATTTATCAAATTACTGGAACGAATACGTTTTGTTTGTTCGGTCATTGTATTTGATAATTTATATATTTTTTTATTTGTTTTCAACACAGATTCGAAGTACAAAACTTCAAAGAAGTAACGTTGCAAACTTGCACAAAATAACAGTAACAAAACCAAAGAACAAAACAGTAAACACCTTACGACTTACACCATGCACCACAGCAAAACACGCACATTTGAATTTTGAAATAATAACAGGCAAAGTATGTTGACTGTCAGTGTCATAAATGTCATTTCTGACGTTAGTTCATTCCCTCAGTGACACTTTTTACTTTTAAATTGGAAGGGTTGCTATAATGCACTCTTTAATCCCGATGTAAGGAATGTATTGTTACTCCAAGCTTACTCCACGTTTATTATTAAGAATTTATTACCAGAGTTAAATCGGCCTTACTTCTGGATTAACAACTCCGAGTGTAAGGACGGATTATGCTGGGTCTAATCCATTTTTATTAATAAGACCGTCAAAGTTTAACAATGAACTGTGTATAAGGGACACATAGGTACACATCTTTTATAAAAATTTTCTTTGTTTTGTTACACCCTGTATAGACAGTATAAACATCACAGTAGACGTACTCGGCCGTGTCTTTGAAATCAGAGACTGAGACAAGTTTAGTATACCACGTGATTGCATTGCTGCATTGCGCAATTATGGTGGTTGGTAATGGATCAACGTAAAGGGTCTTTAGATAAAAACTATTATTTTATATTACAAAATTGTTATTAAATTCATTAATGTAATTTTAAATAAAATATATGACATTTTACTTGTGTTTATTGTAAACTAGATGACCCGGCTTCGTATCACTATAATTCCTACCTTATATAAACCTTCCCTGGACTTCCCACGACTTTTTCAAGACAAAAATTAGCCGAATCAGTTTTGCAGCTCTCTAGTTTTACTGAGACTAACAATATTGTAAATTCATTTATATGTATATCGACTTCTTCAAATTCAAATTACTAAATATCTTGTTACGCAGTTACGTTGTTGTTTATGCATTTCGGAGCCATACTTCATATCTCGCTATGGTAACCCAGTGATCATATTGGGACAGTACCGCTACAACAAATACTGTTATAAGAAGTCGGCAGCTAAAACCCTGTGGGTGTGCTCTCGGAAGTCCAGGGGGTGCCTGGCCAGGCTGTGGACAATCGACAACGTCGATTAAACGCCATCATCAGCATAAATAATGTACATAACCAATAACCATGAATGCTAAATATTACGAGAGGCCAAAATTGATGCCGGTTTCTGGGGTTCTTCGAACGAGTTCATGTTAACTTGTGATCTAGTCATCGTTCTCGAAACTGTTTTGTTCGAATAGGATAGGATTCCTTACCTTATCTTGGGTCAGCTTTAATTATATTTTTAGCAATGTACAAAATAAAGGTTGAAAACCTAATAACGTTTTCATAAGATTTGTAATTTGCTCGATTTTTACATTGTTTCCGGTCTCTCTTTTATTCTTAGTTGTTCTTAGTGATTTTTTTTTTCATTTATTTAAGGTCGCTTAGAACAACAAGGTTATCAGCGACCGCTCACCACAAGAACAATTACATCAATTTAAATCAAATTATATTATTCTACAGTTTATTGCGCGATAATTTACTAGCTGAAGCTAAAGAATAGTTTTTTCTTTAGATCATTTTGATTATTTCGAATTACGGATTTCAGATGTATGATACACAACGTCTCGGTTCGGAAAACCTGTAATATTGATTGGAAAATATCGCTAATACAAGTATTACAGGCAAAGTGGCGCTAAAAGTGTGTGGCTGTGTTCGCTGAAGTCGAGGAAGTGCCCGGCCGCTCTGTGGACCATCGACGACGTCAGAATGAACAAACCACATAACCATTGAGGGTCAGGTCGCACCGAGATGCAACTAGTCAATTTAAATATCGTGAATTTTCGACGTTGGAAAAAACTACGAATTGAGAGATATGGTCTAAATGCAATGGTTACAACTAACAGCGTCAGACAAAAATATAATTGAAGAAAAAGGTGGCTCGTATTGATTATATATGATTGGCCCCTATAAGACGTGTGAAGTGATATTGTCGCTCCCAGAGCAAAAATTAGTTCATTACAGATTATAAATTATGTACAGAGAATCAATAAAATTTTAATATTTTTCTAAAACAATTATATTATTTACTTAAATTAAAAACCAAGTCCTCAGTCGAAAATAAAATAAACTATTCGGATGCTTTTGAAATGGTTGTTTAATTTTTCAGATATTTATTTCACGACGTCTCGCTGCGGGAAACCTGTCATTGTAATGGGGGAATTTCGTTACAACAAGTATTACAAGAGCTACGGACCTAAGACTCTGTGGGTATGCTCGAAGAAGGTCAGCCGAAGATGCTTGGCTACTCTGTGGACCCTCGACAATGCAATTATTAAGAACAATTTTGTACACAATCATTAGTCCATCCTATGGCAACACTCAATTTTTCCTTTTAAAATGTTTCCCCTATTGGAAATATTTCTGTCTATTTCAATTGAATCGCATTTAATTTGCTGTTAAGAATGTTGATAGAGATAATTTAAATTTTCTAAGCTTAAGTAATAAACTTTTTTACTCAAATTTCTCGTTCTATCTAGTCTATCATATACATATTATAAAAGTGTTTGTCTATGATAGTCCTTTTCTTTATAAATCTACGAGCTTTTGCCCGCGCCTTTGCTCGCGTTAAGAAGTATACAAACAACAAAATATACAAAATATACAAACTTTCATGACCTATTTTAACCCCTTCGGGTTGGAATTTATCAAAATCCTTTCTTAGCGGATGCCTACGTCATAACATCTACCTGCATGCCAAATTTCAGCCCGATCCGTCCAGTGGTCTGGGCTATGCGTTGATAGATCAAAATGTCAGTTTGTCATCTTTGAGTTTTATATATATATATAGATGTAGCATTTAGGATACTACACTAATATCTACAACTTGTTTCAGTGGCATATACATTTTCCCGGCACGGAAAGCCGGTGTTGTTGTTTAGGAACCATCGATTCAACAGACACAGCGGTTACAACGCGAACGGAATGAGGATGCAGTGGCTGTGCAGCAAACGCCGCTCCAAGAGATGCAAGTGTACAGTGACAACGCTTAACAATCGATTTGTCGCGGTGAAGAATGTTCATACTCATGTGTAAATCTACTCTGGCGATCTGCCAAGTAGAAGATTTACGGTTTTCGTTCGACTAGGATTCGTAACTCTAAAAAACATTTTTTTGTGTTTTACTCTAAAAGTAAAAAAAATTATACACAACATTTTTTTTAGTGTTTAAATATTTTGCAGTAAATTTTTGTGCAGGAACCTAGGTAATTACTATTTTAAGCTGAAAAATAACTCAAACATGTCAAATATTTTCATATGAGAAAATGATTTTGGTATTACGTATGTATGAGAATTTCGATGGCCTCTTAAGTTTCCGAATCTGAGTCGAATGGCACATTTCAGGATAGGAATAAATAATTGTATTAGTCAGTTTTAAACCTGGTTTAATATTAACTAGTTTGTACGTATATTGTACTTAACGCTTCAACTCCCAGGCGGCCACATAGATTTCCAAGAATCCGCTATAGGATAATATTATTAGCCTAAGCTAAAGATATACTTTTTTATTAAAGAAATCACATCGTGATGATAATAATACTATTATATCATATTTTACATATTATATTGTAGGTAAAAAAGCCATTGAAATAAACAACGGTCATCAATTTGTTAGAACAAGTACGAGGAAAAATTGCGCTGGCTGCTATGAAAAATTAAGAAAAACATTAACTAGTAAGCAAGCAGGCAAGAAAATTAAGAAAATAAAATCGAGATGCAATCGATGTCATAAATCGTATTGTTTGCCATGTTTTAATGAAAAACACTTTACGTAATTATTGTTATTATCATTGTTTTTTAAAAATTTGTCGATTTTATGCATTTGTTTTATTGTCCCATCCCTATTATTATATTTTTGGAGTGCATTACTAACACGACATACCTTTTTATAGATGCTTCAACAGGTTTGGTAAACATGGTATCTCTTTTTTTTAAAGCATCAAGTTTTGATCCCATTGCATTTCTACTTTATACATGCGAAATTTCTTTAATTCAATCCTAACATTGTTGATATTGTTGATCGTGGGTTCATATTTCTATGAACGGATTTCACCAGGCCAATACAAAACCTAGTTTGCATACGATGTTAACTTACTACCAGATCAAAAATACCTGGTATCGCATGGTATGCTAGGTACAAAAAATCACAAAAGAAAATCAAAAACCTTCCAGATTCATCGTTCATCCAGGTGAGAATTTGTACTATTTTCCACCTGTAGGGAATCATTCCGCAGGATTTGTATGTTCCTTCGTTTTATCTATATCTGTGCCCCTATCTATCCGTTTATTTTGTGTCTGTGCCAAAGTACATTTAAAAATTGGTCCAGTTGCTCGTGAAATTAACGCACAAACTCTTTAAGCTAAAGCTAATATTATTAGGATAGTCGTGAATTTAGTTCACAATGCGTACTTAAGTTGGCGTTAATTTCTATGTTATTCTTTCTAGTGACCTTTACAACTTCCCGATACGGAAAACCGGTATTGTTGTGGGGAAAATATCGGTTCAACCAAAACAACCATTACAACTTTGGAAGGATTCAGTGGGTATGTAGTAGACGTAACCCCCGCTCCGCCAACTGCAAATGCAGTGTCATTACGCTTCATGGTGAGGTTTTCGAGGTAATAAATGAGCATAATCATGAGTAATAAGCTGTGTAGCTGTGCCAGTTCGGAAATTCGACCCACTATTACCACTATATTCAGTCAGTGAGGACGGGGGGGAGGAGGACATCGTGAATCCGACAGCATAATATCGCAATGGTGTGTCATTTGGACAGTACGTATTATAATGACATCTCAACAAGATCATACACGTCACTGGCGTAATCCTGATAGCGTCTTATACTTACATTCTGCTCATGTGAGAACTAATTTTGAATATAGAAATACTCCCACGTACAAAAATTACAAAGTACACCAATAGGATAATTGGGTGGAAGAATATAATATATTCTTATAAATATATCAGAGAAAGTTTCTTAAAATGTTTTTGTCTGTTCTATAGAATAAACTACCATGTTCTATAGAATATTAGCTATTTACACAAAAAATATTAAAAAAAAATGTTTGAGAAAATAAAGAAAAAAAATTAATTTGCATTTTTTTCAAAGAAAAAAAACTTTTTTTTTTGTTTTCAAAAATGCAATTAAAGAGCTCATTAAATGAAATAACAAGTTCAGTGGTTTAATTATTCTAATATATAATTTTATAATTTTTTAAATCTATAATCGGCTTTGAAGCACCGAGTGCCGAATAGAAAAGTCACGTTTCAAAGTCCAATCATTCTTAATCTAGCCATTATATTACAAAAATATTTGGCACACGTATTAATAACACGTGTAGGTATAACATATCTAAATATTATCAAAATCGGAGACTATTTTTTCCTGTCCGCTTGACGTGGAACGACCCTAATATAAATTATTTTACTGTTTTGTTACATATTGTAATTATTGAATTATTTATCGTATTTGTGAAATATTGGAACGAAATATGTTATTACAATATTTTAAAACTGTGATTATTTTACTGTTTACACAAGTTCCTGAACCCTGCGTAAAAGAACGCATGTAAAAGCAAAATATGTGCTTGTCACGCCGAATGTTATAAGTTTCCTTCAAAATAATTCTATTCCCTTCCACTTTTTAGGCGGTATGGAGTTTGTGACAAGTCGGTTTGGCAATCCTATATTGATCATGGGGGGATACCGCTACAATTTGTATCACAGGAACAGAGGACTTAAAAAAATGTGGGTGTGTACGAGAGCTAAGACTTGTAAAGCAAGAATCTGGACAATCGAAAAAGAAATTATTAAGATAATTAGTTTTCATAATCACTGAGTCTGCTCCTATGCTTTTCGACGTCGACTTTAAGGGCCGATTCACACCGAAATGGCAGAGGCCGGCAGCGGCCGGCAGCGGCCGGCAGCGGCCGGCAGCGGCCGGCAGAGGCGGCTCGCGTCGCCGCGGGCGGACGCTCGCGGCCGCTTGTGGACGCTCGGGCCGCTGGCGGCCGCGCGCTACCTCCAGAGCACGTGTGCCTTTCAGTTTAGATTCTACATTCGGCAAGGAAACTCGTGTCGTGTGTTTGCAGCAACATGATGGAATTGGTTATTATTGCACTTATTGCCGATAGTTGCGTGTGTACGGTAAATTATACGACTATTGTTGAACCAAAGATTTCCTTTGGTAGGATTGGTCCTTATGAATGCTTAATTCATTTTAGGACTCATATTTGCACGATAAAAATGTTAAACAACGTAAAAAGAAGAAGAAGAAGAAGCATTATTTAAACGCGCTAATCTTAGTACGAGTCAGTAATTACTGGTCCGAATTGAAAAAATTTTTCAGTGTTAGATAGCCCATTTATCAAGGAAGGCTATATTTTATTATGCTAAGACTATAATTAAAACTATAATTAAAAGAGAGATAATATAAGCGAAGAAACAGAAGAACACGTGGAAAAAACGGGGGAAATTATTTGAAAGGGCTGATTTCACGAACTACTGGAGTAATTTTTCTGTTTTTTGGCACAGATAAAAAGTAGGAACGTGAAGGATCATAGACTAAAATAAATATATTGTAGACTAATTTGTCTGTGAAATATCAAATTTACGCGGGCGAAGCAGCGCGGATCGTCTAGTAATATTATAAAGCTGAAGAGTTTGTTTGTTTGAACGCGCTAATCTTAGGAGCTACTCATCCGATTTGAAAGAATCTTTCAGTGTTTGATAACCTATTTATCGAGAAAGGCTATAGCTTATATTTTAACACGCTAAGACCAATAAGAGCAAAGATACAGAGGAAAATATAAAGAAACGGGGAAAATTATTTGAAAGGGCTAATATCTCACAGACTACTGAAGCAATTTTTATGTTATTTGACACGAATATATAGTAGACTACGTGAGACATGGGTTATTAATTTGTGAAAACTATACGGTTTCCGTGAAATTTCAGTTTTACGCGGACGAAGCCGCGCGGAACGTCTAGTATTATTAATATGTTTATTGCTCCATTCATCCATCCATTGTCTTTCGTATGCAGAATAATGCGGCTATCAGCCTCCTTATATTAATTAAGCCCTGTCAACAGCGTTTTCGTTGTTTAAAATCATATATTCTAATTTTTTTATTTTATTTTATTTTTACTATCTTTTATCTAAATATTATTCCATTATTGGCATTTAAACATTCGATTCAATCAAAAATGATACCAAACTCGACTATATACCTAAATCCCACGCAGTTATTGACCTCATACCTTGTTAAAGCTAAAAAAAAAACCCCTGCATGAAATATTCAGGTGGCTCCACATCGTAAACCCATCTTAGGGATATAAAGATCAATCCTACCGAAGGAAATCTTTGGTTCAGCAAAAGCCGTATTCCTCGTTTTTTTGTCTTGTCACGACTACGAAGAAGAAATAATACTTTAACTACTAGTATCGCTTGAAAACTTCAAAAAGGGCTCGAAGCGCCGCGGGCGGCCGCGCGGCCGCTGGCAGCCGCGAGCAGTTTCCGCTGAAGGACGTGCGGCACGGCGCGGCCGCCCGCGGTTCCTCGAGCCCTTTTTGAAGTTTTCAAGCGATACTAGTAGTTATAAGTATGTAGATAAAGTTTACAATTATTTCACACTAAAAGTGCTCTTCGCGCCGCTGCCGGCCGCTGCCATTCCGGTGTGAATTGGCCCTAAATAATAATATAAATTATAAGTTTTATATTGTCAAAATATTGACTATTAGCCCGGTCTAATTAGACGCAAAAAATCGTAACCTCGGAATAATTCGCATAGAGCTGAAAATTGGTAGAGAAGTTAAATACACCATTATAAATAAAACCTCTAAAGTCCCCGGCGACCCCTCCTTGTGCTAAAAATTTTATTCAAGGTTAAATGTATGAAAATGAGGTTTTCTCCGTTTTTTATCCAAACTGTACATTTTATCATAAAAATAGGTAGGACAAGAGTGTGGATCATAAAATTCTCTACAAAAAATATTTAGACACTTTTTTCATACAACTTAACATTCCTTATCGGCGGGCTTAAAGTTTGGGAAAATAATATCTATGCTTATATTATAAAGCTAAAGAATTTGTGGAGCTACTGCTTTGAATTGAAAAATTCGTTTTTTGCTGGATAGTCTTATTTATCGAGGAAGACTTGAGCTATAAAACATCACGTTGGCACCAATAGGAGCAAAGAAACAGAGGAAAATGGGGAAAAACGGGGAAAAATATTTGAAGGAGCTTATCTCGCAAACGGCTGAAGCAATTTTTATGTTATTTGGCACAGATATAGAATAGGCCACGTGGAGGGACATAGGCCTCATGTTTTTCAGGAAAATTTACGGTTTCCGTGAAATTTATAACTAACGCGGGCGGAGCCACGCTTAACGTCTAGTACTACATACTAGGGTTGTTTGAAAAAATTTAACTGTTCTCGGATTGACATACTTCTGAGTGATTTGCAATAGCATAGATATGATTTTCCCAAACTTTAAGCCCGTCATTTATAAGGAATGGTAAGTCGTATGAAAAAAGTGTCTAAATATTTTTTGTAGAGAATTCTATGATCTACACTCTTGCCCTACTTATTTTTGAGATAAAATGTACAGTTTGGAAAAAAAAACAGGAAAAACCTCATTTTCATACCTTTGACCTTGAATAAATTTTTTTGCACAAGGAGGATTGCCGGGGACTTTTGAGTTTTTATTTGTTATGGTGTATTTAACGTCATTAGCAATTTTCAGCTCTATGCGAATTATTCCGAGGTCGAATGTTTAATTTTACTGGAGTATATAGGCAGGGGCTCCCAATCTCTTTCAGCCTGCGGCACAGTTACACGTCGCAACATTTTGTCTCGGCGCCCTATTCTACCTAGCTATTAGAAAAATATGCATAAATAAATACGTTTAATGATTATAGTTAGGTTAAGCAGGTAAATGATAATTATTAACAAATAACAAATAGGTATTTAATCTTCTATATGCTTTACATAAAGTAATATGTATTAACATTTAAATTTAATAATATTTGTGGTTTCGGATAATGATGGAGGATCGACTTCCGTCCCTCTTGCCTTTCCACGGCGCACCAGGGCGCCGCGGCGCACACTTTGGGAACCCCTGGACTATACTTAAAATCATGACTAATTCGTAAAGTACAATAGTTCAATGGTGTAATCATACATTCGTAAGACTTTATTGAAGTGTCTAAGTATGTTTACTTAAACAAAAACAGTAGAGAGAAGTATAAATCGTCGTGGGTTGTTATGTCAAAACATGGTAGTGTGCACATTGTAGTGTGTGTAATGATTTATGTATTAAAATAATTTATTGTAAACGGGTTATTTTTTGATAATATTGGCCCGATGCACTCCTTCTCCATATAAACTATAATATACTTAACTGTGCGAAATTTCATGCACCTACGTTTCCGCATTTTTCCTAAAAAGGGATCCAAAGTTTTTCGCTCCCGTATTAATATATAGATAACTAGGTGACGTCCGCAACTTCGTTGCGCCTAAATTCGTTTATCGCGCGGGATCCGTACATTTTTTCGGGATAAAAATATCCTACTTATGTCTTTTCCCGGGACTCAAAGTATCTCCATGCCAAATTTCAGCGAAATCGGTTCAGTGGTTTGAGCGTGAAGAGGTAGCAGATAGACAGACAGACAGACAGACGGACAGACAGACAGACACACTTTTGCATTTATAATATTAGTATGGATATGATATGTTATCGAATAAACGAAAAATCTGATATTAATTTGTTCATAATTTAAAGTAGAATAATGTTCTTTAATTTAGGAAAAAATAAAAATATATTATTTTGTTGAGCTCCATTTAATATGTAAAATATACTAGGGGTCTGTATATATACAATGTGTCCGATCCTTTAATGTCATGATGTATGGCACATTTTAACGACAAATTGGCTCTCAATTTTTTTTTTCTCTCACGGTTGTAAAATGGCAGCCATTTTAGTTTTTCTCGGGCTTTCACACTAATCTGACTAACTCATCTAGCATACGCCAACGAGAAAATTTTGTCTACACGTTTTCTCGATGTTTGATGGCGTTTCTCTTCATCTCTATTGACCCTAACATGACATAATTTTTTTCTCGTGTAGATCGTTGCGGCCAACTAATTCTTCTATGATATAACTATGTAGGTGCGCACAAACGCGACCAGCGGCCGGCGGCCACGCTCTGGCCGCGCGACCAACGAGATACGGGAATTTGTATGAAATTACTCAGTGTGCGCGCACTGGTCGCCGCGGCCACACGTTTTTTTGTGAACAGAATGGCGTTTTATACTGAACGTTTGATTTCAGAAATTCAAAACAGAATAGCGTTATGGCACCAGTCATCGGATGATTATTCAGATAAAAATTAAAAAGGCTAATTATAGTTGGTTTATTGTTTTAGTACCTAGTTTACCTATTTACTGGACAACTTTGCTACATACGAGTAACCTTTTATTTTTAGAGCAAAATAATATTTAAAGTTTACTCATCAAATCACTACTCAAACGAGTGTGGTCGCAGACGTGGCCGCAAAGTGCGCGGGGTGGCCGAAGCGACACGACGTGGCCGCGCTGCCTGGCCGCTTAATACGCGGGGGCCCTTGACTTCCGATCCTTGTGGTGCGCAGCACATAACTGCAAGCCAAAAGCGACCGACCGTAATAAACAAAATTTATATTTTTGTTTGATTTTAATTTTTGCAGAAGAACCCCAGTACATTATAAACTCCCGCGGCAATAAGATGATTCAGATCGGTCGCTATAAGTATGGTCTGCACAAGAAGAGTGGAGGGGAAAGGAAGCGGTGGTTTTGCACAAGCTGGAGCGCGCGAGGCTGTCGAAGCTACGTGCTTACCGTAAATGACGAAATTGTACATCACGGCTCTCATCATAACCATTAACTCTTATTTCAACGTATATTATGGTATTTTAGGTGATGGAATGTGAATTGATTGTTTTAATGTTTTTAGTTTTCCAATTATTCTGATTACGATTTAATTACTTCGTCTTGAAATTAACTTCACCAATAATAGTTTAGTGCAAAACTTTTATTGATACTGTACTGAGATTTCAAAAGAATAATAAAGTTATTTATGTTAAATTTATCTTTCGTCTTAATGTTAAAATGTTATTTTACGAACAGAAAGGGAGTATCATTTTATTAAACAGTCACATTTTATTAAACAGTCAGTTTTGGTATTTCCAGAGACAGCGCAGATCATAACAACATCACGCGGCAACCAGATGCTACAAATCGGTGCGTACAAGTACAGTCAGCAGAAGCAGGGTCGGTTGGGACCAAAGAAGAGATGGTTATGTACAAGTTGGTCCCGCGGTTGTCGAAGCTCGGTCGTCACTATTGATGACGTCATTTTAAAGCAACATTTGGAACATAACCATTGACGGATTAAGTAATTATGCAACGCCGCGCTTCTTAAGGTACCCACCGTTCCGATCAACGCGGCAAGCGACCGCGATCGACAAAATTTTTAATAAAATGCCACTTTAAGATATTGGCGAAATTATTTGCAGGACTGCCGTAATATTTTTCAAATGATTAGTTCTGATTGTTTCAGAAGAAGCACATTTCATTATAAACTCTCGCGGTAACCAGATGATACAGATCGGCGGCTACAACTACAGTCTGCACAGAAGGCGTCAGCCGGGACCAAAGAGGCGATGGGTTTGCTCAAAATGTGCGCGCGGTTGTCGCAGCTTCGTGCTCACCGTCGACAACACGATCGTGCAGCATCTCCCTGATCATAACCATTGACTATTGTCATATTTCATGGATTGGAATGATAATTAAGTATTTTTTTATATTTCTATTAAGATATTATTATGTATTCAATTTGCTCTCAACACAATAAATTATGATAAAATTTAAAGAAAAAAGTGATTGTTTTAATATTTTAAATATTATGATTTAAATATTCTCTTAGAATAAACTTCATAAATAAATTAGTGGAAAAGTGATGGCACTGAGTTTCGCTCTATCGTCTGTTCGGTTTATTTACCTTTCTAGGAAGGATTGACCCTTTCTGCCTCTCTATGTTGGTTAAGATAAAGGTCTTGTATAGATGTATTTGCATTTTATTTTACTGCCGTGGTATTTTGCAAATTTGGATTATTTCAGAGGAACCGAATTTCATTATAAACTCTCGCGGCAACCAGATGATACAGATCGGTACCAACAACTACAGTATGCACAAAAGGCGTAAGGGGGGACCAAAGAGGCGATGGGTTTGTTCGCAATGGGGCGCCCGCGGTTGTCGCAGCTACAACACGGTCAAATTAACTAGACGCACGGTTTGATGACGTCATTATGAAGCTCGCATGTTAATTTGACATTTCAATGCGTCAAGTTAATTTGACCGTGTTGTACGTGTTCACCAACGACAACGTGATTGTGCATAATAACCAGCTGTGATCATAACCATTGAGTGTTTAATACTTTGTAGATTGGAATGACAGTTAAGTATTTTGTCTGTATTTATATTAAGATGTTATAGTGTATTTACCATTCAATTAACTCTTCTCTCAATATATTATTATGATTTATGAAGAATAATATTGATTGTTTTAGTATTTTTAATTTAATTAAGATTTAATTACTTTGCCTTAAAATTAACTTCATAGATAATAATTTAATGGAGAACTTATTGATATGGCACTTAATTTCGCTCTGTCTGTCTTTTTATCTATTCGTTTGCCTTTCTAGGAAGGATTGGTATTTTTTGCCTCTCTAGGTTGTTTTTTTATATTTTTATATTTAAAGTCGTTTAGGGCCGTCTATGGGCTGTTCGCCCATATCCTTTTTTGCTATCTTTGTATATAGGATATTTCGCACCAAGGATAATTGAAATACTAGGTTGGTTAAGATACAGGAGAAGTTTTGTATAGATGAAATTGCATTTTATGTTACTACCGTGGTATTTTGTAAATTTGGATTATTTCAGAGGAAGCGCAATTCATTATTAATTCTCGCGGTAGCAAGATGATACAAATCGGTAGCTACAACTACAGTCTGAACAGAAGGAATAAACCGGGACCAAGGAGGCGATGGGTTTTCTCGCGGTGGGGCGCCGCGGTTGTCGCAGCTTCGTTCTTACCGTCGACGACGTGATTGTTAAACATGGTTGTGACCATAATCATTGACTAATCATGCAATATTTTTAGATTTTAATGACAATAAATATTTTTTCTGTATTTTAGTACGATATTGTAATGTATTATTAAGGTGATTTTACTTATATGCACAAATGACATTAACACTTGTTGGAATTTCCGATAAGTGGGTTGGTATTTCTTGGCAAAAACGTTTTTCTTATTTGTAGATAGAGCGCGATTCTTTATCAATGCCCGCGGTAATCAGGATGCTACAAGTCGGTTGCTGCAACTACAGTCAGCAGAAGCTGCAGGGTCGGTCGGGACCAAAGAAGCGGTGGTTATGTACAAGTTGGGCGTGTGGTTGTCGCAGTTCCGCCATCATTATCGACGATGTTATCCTAAGACATACTACTAACCATAACCACTGACTTTGTTATATTATCTTTGCTTAAATGTAAGTCTGTGTGCAATTTAAGTGATTAACTAATTTCTCCTTTTCTTTGACACTTTACATACAAAATTTAAATTATACATTAATTTGAATGTTAATCGTGATTGTGTGCTTGCTAGTCAACTACGACAACGGTGAGTCCAATGCCGCAAATTTCATATTTTCAGATGTTAAGTTCTTTACGTCCAGAGGTGGTAATGTCATGTTGGAATATGATAGTTTTAGAGTGAATCAGAGGTGGATTTGGTCCGGTGTAAATCGAGGTGGAGCATACGCCCATACTTCGGGCGGAGGAGTAGTCAGCGAACATAAAACAACATTTAAACGTGAACCATTGTAGATTTATTATTATACTATTAGTAAGGTTAGATTTCAATACTAGGGTGATTTGCGACACAATATTATGTAAAAGTGTGATAGCATGATTTTTTTTCGTTGTAATTGAATGACAAAAAACATTATTATACGATGGTATTCCACAAAATTTCCCCAGCAAGCGTGTTTTTATCATACAATATTATTTAATTAGCACATTTTTTTAAGACTTATGTTACTTTTACAATCTCCTTAGATATTTATTTTCTCTTAAAAAATATCATAATAATATCATATTTTGTAATTAATTTTGGGGGTCACGAAATTAACTGTCTTTGTTTTCCCATAACTTTAGTAGATTTTTTTTCTATTGGCAACACTTCTCTGAACGTCGCTTGACAGCTATTTGTAATCGGCGTTTTTTGTTGGAGCCGTCGTTTTTGCATAAAGTTAAGATTAATTAATTTATATTACTGTTTCAATTTTGTAAAGCATAACGCGTCAACAACTGTTTATAATCATAAAGTGATGATATTCGATATCGATCTCGATTCTTAATATAAAGTTTGGTATAAGTAATAATAATCAATATACCTCTTTATATAATTATTATATCAACATATTTTATGGATGTATTTTAGGTTATGTTTTGCTAGACATTTTCAAATAATGTCACAGACGTGGTGTTCCTACACGAGGCTCCTGCTAACCACGTTTGTGAGAGGTGACTTGACCACTTTTGTGACTTTTATGGGAGATAACTTTGTAAGTTACTTATGTTTGTCCTAGATGGTACGCGTAGGCAAGAAATTGACTATAGAAGAAAAGAAAAAAAGAAAAGAGATGCAGAACGTAGACGAAGAGAACGAATAAAGGCAGATCCTGAGAAATATGAATTATACAAGTTAAAAGAAAAGGAACGTCGGCGGAAGAGAATAGAACACAAGAAGATCCTTAGTATAACCGAATTAACACCTAGACAGCAACGCATACGTAGAAAAGAATGGCGCGAGCGGAAAAATAAAAGCAGAGAAAATAAAAAGAAACAAGAAATATTATTGGCACGTCTAAGAGAAAAAGCACCTCCTTCTGATGATTCTGTTTTAGGATAGTTCCAGAGCCGGAATGCAAAAAAATCAGTTTCTCTAACAGGCCATAGGGGTAACTCTAAAAAGGTTGGGAACCACTGCACTAAAAGCTTGACTCCTCATGCCAGCGTTGCCAGATTTTTATGTGCCAAGTCGGGACTTTGGAACTTTTTAAGTGAAAATAGAGGGATTCTTCCGTCAAAAGCGGGACATAGTAAAAAATGTATTTAAATATAAAAAGTTTACGGATTTTATCTTTTTATTTGACTTACAATAATTATGTTTACGTGACAATAGAAAATAAAAGTAGCCATAGAAAGTACAGGTCCATCTAACTCCCACACTCTTATCACCTTTCTTTGTCAGCACGCTGCACGTACGTTCGAGCAATCCCCGAAAAGGGTGACTGAGCCCGTCCCGCGCGGGACATTTAATTTTGATAAAAAAATCGGGATGTCTGGCAACGCTGCCTCATACCTAAATACTTCAAATTAACCCTTTAACATAGTGTTTCCCAAACTTGTCGGACCACGACCCATCTACAAGAAAGTTTAAAGTTCGCGGCCCACCTTGTGTCATGAAGACAATTATTTTTGACAAAAAATTAAAACCGACTTCCAAGGTAAAAACAATAATAACATCCTTATAATATGAACTAAAAAGTATTAAATAAATTTTCCTATCTCATGGTGCCTTCTTCCGAATTCGGCTAAAACTCAACTATTTCTGTACTCAATCTTCATAATTTTGAAGTCGGTACCAGATATAGCTGAATCCAGATGCCAGAATATTTGATACATTTGTAACTGGCACCGACTTCAAAATTATGAAGATTGAGTACAGAAATAGTTGAATTTTAGCCGAATTCGGAAAAAGGCACCATGATATAGGAAAAATTATTTAATACTTTTTAGTTCATATTATAAGGATGTTATTATTGTTTTTACCTTGGAAGTCGGTTTTAATTTTTTGTTAAAATAATAATTTCACTCTTTTTAATTACCTAGTAAAATCATCGCGTACTATACGTAGATTAGGGCCGATTCACACCGAATGGCAGAGGCGAGGCGAGCAGTTTCAGTGTCATATGATTTTAAACCTTATCTTCATTATTGTAATACATTGCGTCCACGGGCGGCCGTAGATTTCTCAAGCGATACTATCTATTACAACAATGAAGATAAAGTTTAAAATCATATGACACTGAAACTGCTCGCCTCGCCTCTGCCATTCCGGTGTGAATCGGCCCTAATACACCTGTAGTGTTTCTACAGATAGATAGGGATGGAATGTAACAACCAAACCCAACGAGTGCTGTTCTTACACTGATTTATTAAATAAAATGTTACAACGTTAATGAATGGAATTTGCTGACACAAAGCACTCAGCAGTTAACCTAATACATAATTATTGTACCTTGTACATCCTGGGACTCAGGGAATTGTATACTATTCTACGTATCTTATTACAATTTGTTAACAGTCACACTTACAAAATATAATAACAGCTTCAGATAATTTAAAACAATACATTTAAAAATAATCGATGTGGACACGTGCTAGGGCCGCGCCTAACCGGAATTTTAGCAGCGGCGAGGCTTTCAGTGTCATATGATTTTAAACTTTATCTTTATTATTGTAATACATAGTATCGCTTGTGAAGTCTACGGCCGCCCGTGGCCGCGATTGGTAAGTGTGACAGCTGTGCACTCTAGCATGTTACTTGTATTATCGAAGCAACTTACTTCTCAGAAGTAGTGTCAAATGTGTGCCTTACGCTCTGGAGATAAGGTTGAATATTTTGTTATGTTTAATTTTGGTGACATTGGTGACCCTGACGTGGTAATGATGATGATGATGATGATGAATGTAATTTGTATAGTAGCATATGCTTTCAGTTCTTAAAATAGCGCCTAAACCCCCAAACTTGTATCTATAAGGAATCCGGAATTCTCTTAGTATCTTCGGAACCATAGTATATCTTGGTGCAGAATCTTGCGTTTTGGTAGCATATGCTTAGGATGCTTCTCATAAAACCAAAACCATCATATGTTTCCATTAAATTTCGAGGAGTTCCCTCGATTACTCATAGATCCCATCATCAGGTCACCACTTTTGTGAACATGGTACCAAATTGGAGTGAAACCTAATACAACAAAACAAAAATTTCGAAAATCGGTTCACAAACGGCGGAGTAATCGTTGAACATACAAAAATAAAAAATAAAAAAAATATAAAAAAAATATCCACAGCCGAACATATAACCTCCTCGTTTTTTGGAAGTCGGTTAAAAATGGTATGTGTATGCGGTATGTTGCTGCCGCAGCATTTACCCGTTAATTGTTATCGTAGTTCACCATAATAATATCATCATCGTCAGCCTTACTTACAATTACGTTTGCGTTCGAATGCCTCGCCCCCGTCCCGCACGCACCCACGACGACGAACGAACGAGTAAAATGACAACCGAACGAGTACGAGAATTGTCCCATAGTTTCAGGGCCCACCCAAAATCTACCCGCGACCCACCAGTGGGTCGCGACCCACACTTTGGGAAATACTGCTTTAACACATTTTAAACATAAAACAAATAAAATTTAAAATCAGTAATTTTAACACTAAAAATGAAAATGACTCGTTATATTGATTGCCATTAAAATGATTGTGAATAGCCTGTTGTCTAGAATATTTTATTAAGTACACTAATTAATTATACAGTTGGTGTCGTACGAATCGGACACGATTTTTTTTTGCTTGTAATTTAAGTTTAAAATAAAATGTATAACACGGTCAAATTAACTCGACGCATGGTTTGATCATTCATGACGTCATTATAGAGCCGGCATGTTAAATAACAAAATTAACAGCCACATCAACCTGACTCATCGCTGGACCGCATTTTGTATTTCAGCGATGCGTCAAGTTAACGTAACCGGGCTTATACGTCTTGATGTGATACGAGAAATAAAACATTAATTAAATAAACACTTTACTTAAATATGCTTCTTGATAAAATAACAATTATTTTATATTTGAACGAAATTTTTAGATGACCAGCCAAGGTTTTCTTTATCGGTATATGGCAACCCAGTGATCTGGTTAAAGGGATACGGCTACAACATGTGTAAGAGGTATAAAGGGGAACGGAAGCGGTGGTTCTGCAACCACTGGTCCCGCGGCTGCCGCGCCTCCATACTCACCATCAACCAAGAGGTCGTCACACAGAACAACGAACACACACATTAATTAAAGAAATATATTGTGGCGGAAGAACTACTAAGAGCGTCGGTGTTTATATAATACAAAGCTAAAAATCAATATAGTGGCCTCGGCCTTACCGAGCATACCACCTCGCTGGGTCGGAAGATCATCCCATGTGATCGTCCCTCTTATTCCACAATATTTTAAGCCAGCTGACCGCCACGGCATCCCCGTGTATAATTTCATATTATGATCTCTGAAATTAGTGTTAAAACCTTCCTCTTGAGTCACTCTATTTAAAAACCGGCCAAGTGCGAGTTTGACTCGCCCATGAAGGGCTCCGTAGCAGCAATAAGGTTTATTTTTAAGAAATTAAAAGGTTTTGATTTATTTCGATATTTCAGTTGATTTAATGAAAATTAATTTAAGGTTTACCATTTATAGTACGAGAGCCCTAGAACTAATTTTTTTGTGACTACTAACAAGCTAATTTTTTGTGAGTAGCTAAGTAGTACAAAAAATCAGCTAGTTAGGGTTCCGTTTTAGGGTTCTGTAATCAACAAAAGTTGGTTGACTACTGTACCCTAAAACGGAACCCTAACTATCTGATTTTTTGTATATTAGTAGGTTAATAGTTACATAATTTAAGAGTAACCTTGTCCAACAAATAAAACAATCCACATTTTAGGAGCATCAAGTTAAAGTATGAAATCTCTGTTAGCTACCACTTTCAAGATTTTTCGAAAATAAAAATGTTGTTCGTCTTATCGAAATATAGCTACTCACAAAAAATAAGCTTGTTAGTAGTCACAAAAAAATTAGTTCTAGGGCTTCCGTACTATTGACGTAAGTATATAAAAAAACTACTTGCTAGATCTCGTTCAAACCAATTTTCGTTGGTAGTTTTTATAGTAATGTATGTCATATATTTTTTAAGACTTATCATGCCCATACTTTAGAAGTTAGAGGAGGGGGGGGGGGGGGGGGGGCACACATTTTACCACTTTGAAAGAGTCTCTCGGGCAAACTATTCAGGTTAGAAAAAATATGATTTTAGAAACCTCAATATGATTTTTGAAGACCTATCCATAGATCCACGCATAGGTTAGATGAAAAAAAATATATTTTTGTTTCAGTTGTTACCCCTAAATTTTTTTATAAATTTTCCATTTTTGTATCAAAATCTTAATGCGGTTTACAGACTACATCTACTTACCAAGTTTCAATAGTATAGCTTTTATAGTTTCGGAGAAAAGTGGCTGTGAAGTGTGACATACGGATGGACAGACAGACATGACAAATCTATAAGGGTTCTGTTTTTTGCCATTTGGCTACGGAACCCTAAAAACAGCATCAAAATCTGTTATGTAGTTTTTGAGATCTAAGCGTAATTAATTACAGATATTATAGGCAAGCAACTTCGTAATACGATGTGTGTACATTAATATTTGGAATAAATGTACGTAAATACGTACGTTGATACTTAGATCTTAGATGGTTAGTCACACAATTACTTGTAAAACTCTAGTACCTATTTAGGTCATAATCTCATGTCTATAACTATACTTATTTGTAATATAATATAAGCATTGTAATAACTATAACTTGAATTATTAGATAATTGAACATTGTATACGATAGTTTCAGAGTGGAAGTCGCTGGGAGCTGTGTCACATTGTTTATACTAGTACAGCTCCCAACGCTATTTACTGAGTAATGTATAGATTGATTGTGTTTCCCGTATTATGTAAAACTCATGTAAAACCGATTTAAGTTAAATAAATTTTATTATTATTATTATTATTATTAATAATAGTTTTCATTGATTTTTTTAAAGAGGTTCAGTAAATGAACAGGCGGGTAGATACATCACCCAAAGATACTCGTAACTCCAGAAGAGTTAAACGTAGTGGTAACCTCTAGCGCTTTGTAATAAAATATAATTATATTAAGGGCCTATTTCACCACTTCCTTATTAGTGCCGGATAGGCTATCCACAACTTGACAGATAGAGTATGGAGCATCTGTCAAATAAGTTGTGGATAGCCTATCCGGCACCTTATCAGGAAGTGGTGAAATAGGCCCTTTATGTGATAAATAGTATCATAACAAAATCACTATACCAAGACACGTATTCGTGATATCTAACTGCCATTAATTTTTCAGAAAAGCCAAAGTGGATAATGTCTCCACGCGGCAACCTGATGATCCGACTGCAGGGCTGCAACTATAGCATGCGGAGGGACTACAAGTGCAAGAGGAAGAAATGGGTCTGCGGCATGTGGTCTAAGGGCTGCCGCTCTTTCGTCATGACAATTAATAACGTAGTTATCAAACACCACAAGGAACACAGTCATGAAATCCACGATGATGACGATTCGAACTAAAGATTAAGTAAATAAGATTGAATTATTTGTAAAATTGCATTGTTATAATGTGGTTTTGTACAATATATATTTTGCGTTTGTATGTTGTTAAAAATTAAATAAGATTCAATTTTATGTAAATATCGGTTTAATTTTTTTATGCACAAAAACACATTTTAAAGTTACTTATATCAATTTAATAAGTATAACGCTCCTACATAATGCCAGCGCAAATTTATACTCATCCGAAAAAAAAAACAATCAATTAAAATATTTGACCGCACCAATGTAGTATGATTTCGTTCTTTTCACACGAATTTCAAATTTCAGGACCTACGTTTGTTATGTCTCGGCACGGTAATCAGATGATTCGTTTAAACGGCTGCAATTACAGCCTCCATAAAGCCTCTAAGGAGTCCAAGGGCCCCAGGAAGAGATGGGTGTGTGGTCGGTGGAGCTTCGGCTGCAGGTCCATCATAATTACGGTTCACGACGAGATCATTGTACACACTCCTCACAATCACTGAATAACAGATATTGAAGAATAATCTAAACACAAAGGTATAATTTTTACTAAAGTTTTGTCTTCATTGAGTGCCACTCACTGAATGCTATGGCGTTGATTTTCATAGCTGCAGTGTCTACGCGGTTGATACTAAAAGACACCAATAGAGGCTGTGACGACCTTGTGTTACGGCGCTAAAGTAGGTATAAGTACAATTAAAGGCGCACACTGGTGTGAACTAGGTTTTTAAGAAATCAATATAAGAAACCAGTAAGTGGCTGCAATATAAGAAATCTTAAGATGTTTGATATGTTTTCGTTTCAGCTTGTGAATTAAATTCTGTGCAAGACTTAACAAACACTGTGTATATAACAAAAGAGAACGATGCCATGATACCAGTACTATCATGATTCTTAGGACGCGCCAACTTAATAAGAAACGTGTAAACAAAGGTGGCACAGTCTACTGGCATTGTATCAAAAGAAAAACGTGCAGGGGAACCGTGACAATGAAATACGCTTCTACAATAATAAATGAAACGCCACATACCTGCGAAGGCAAATACGTCGTTTCTTCGCATAATATAAACTACCGAAAATAGTGGTGACGTATTATGTTAGATGTTTTTTTTCGGTTAAAATAAATTAAATGTTTTGACGACTATTTTGAATAAAACTCCAAGATATTAATTGTACTTTTACTCCAAGATATTAATAAAAATATTAATTGCTTTACATTCTTATATATCTTTTTAATATTATTAACCCATCAATACCCAAGCGGCACCCGGCTGTCGCATGACAATAGAAAATCTATTGTGTCTGCGATTCCCACGATCGAGGTACACAAATTTAGCACGATTTTTGAATTTTTTTTGTCAAGGAAAGCTTCGAAAACATTATTGCTGATCTACAGGTCCGGAGTTCTTGCTGTCTACACGTGGCAGGCCGATACTAATGTACAAGGGCCACAAGTACAATCTATATGCTGGGCCGACCGCGATTAAGGACAAGCGGCGCTGGATCTGCTACAAGTGGTCGAGCCGCTTCCAGTGTCGGGGCTCCATCACCACCCTCGGGAACGATATCGTTAAGGAGGTCAATGAGCATACTCATGATTAGATTAAGTCGCTGTGTAATGGTATGGCTTGATTAGCTTTATTCATTTCAACTACTAGCTACCAGATAGCTCATCTTTACTAATAATAATAGTATATTGTAAGTAAGTGATTGAGCCCTAATTTGAATTTTATTTGTATCAAATGTATGATTATTACAATTTGTGTGTAAAAAGGTTATGTTAAATGCCTATCTCGCGTAACGTGTATTTTAATTTAGCATTTTTGTTTATATTATGTTTATAATTTAACACAGTATTCCTATAGTTTATTAATCACTTACAAGTTCTATTTCATGTTGTTGGTTTCGAACAGGTACGAGTACATCAATAATTATGTCGAAGAAAAATAGCGCTACTAATAGATATACTGAAGCAGAAAAAAAATTAAAAAAGAAAGAGTATGATAGAACGAGGCGAGAAAAGATGAAAATTAATTGTGACTCTTTAGAAAAACTGCGGGAGAAGGAAAGATTAAAATATTTAATAAAAAAAGAGAAGGGTCAGGTAAAATCGGTAATTGAAATGAATGCTAAGGAACTCAGACAAAAACGAAAACAATGGAAAAAAAATGCTAAAGTATACAGGAATAAAAGAGCTATAGCACAACACCAAAAAGGATTAGAATAATGTAAACCCGCATTTAGTTTATAAAACAAAAGTAATATAAATAATATCTGAAACTTTTAAATTTTATTAGGAATGACCTAATCATACAACTAATGTAAAATATTTTAGTGCTGCTTTATTTTAAGCACATCTGCCAAATTTTGGTTTTTGCAGGCGTGCTTAAAACTTCTAAGTATATTTGGCAATTGAGCTTAAAATATAAATTTATGACCTCTCCTTTCAGCATCTTCAGTTTCTTTCGGACATTTTCCGTATAAAATCAAGAAACAACTTCGATGCGTTGTCTGCCACTTAAAAAGCCGTTGGAGATGTAAAAAATGCGACAAAACTCTCTGCATTCAAAGAAAGTGCTTTGAAACATTTCACACCAAATTGTTTAAAAACATATTTGAAATAACTTGATTTTTGTTAACTGATATAATATCATTTTTAACCGACTTCCAAAAAGGAGGAGGTTATATATTCGTCTGTTTATATATATATATATATATATATATATATATATATATATATATATATATATATATATATATATATATATATATATATATTGTATGTTCAACCATAACTTCGCCGTTTATGGACCGATTTTCCTTGAAATTTATATGGGAACATATAGTGATTTCAACTTTTTCTGAAGTATTTCAGGCATATCCTACCAAAAAGTAAGATTTTGCACCAGGATATACCCTGGTTCTGAAGGTACCCAACAGAACATTTGAATCCTTATAGATACAAGTTTGAGGATTTGGCTTTATTTAAACTACTTCAAGCAAATCCTACATTATTTCTGCTGAACATAGGCTAAATTTTATTTTGGAAAAAATAGGGTTTCGTAAGATATTTGGGTTTTTCGTACGCCAGGTGAAAAAATCAGCCAGAAAAGTTACTTATTTTGCCTACGCTGCCGAAACCATAGAAGATAGAACAATAAAGTGTGCTAAGTATTGTAGATCTTATAAATATCTACAAAAAAGTCTGCGACACACTATACTTATCTATGTCGAGTGAGGCATAATAACCATTTTTTTATTTAAAAATCTTAAATTTTTTGGACAACATTTAAACGCGTTTATTTTACTCATGCCATTAATCCTTATCAAAATAAATCATTTCATCACTAAGTACAGTTTATGTAAATAAAATTTGGTCTTTGAATGATTAAAATTGGACGTTTGGTTTTGAAATTATGGCGAAATTAAAATATTACGATAGTGGGCGTCACCAAGCGAGATGCGCTTGCGGGAGGAAGACAATCTGTGCAGTGTGCACTGTACACCCTTCGGATAATGACTGCGTCCGCGTCATCGATGTCAGTGTCGGAGTCTGTGAATTAACCTGGGAATCATTTTGCTGACCGAGTCTTTCCTGGGTAGGCTTTTTGCAGCCGTAACCGACATCCACGCGGGCGGAGCCGCGGGCGACCGCTAGTAATATATACAACTCTAAGACAACAAGCTATAATATTATAGCCTTGTCGTCTCATATTATGTAACTAAAAAGGGTAAAATTATTATTTTTTAACGAAAAATTATTCACTAACTGAACATTGCCTGTTAAATATCGATTCTTGTATGAAAAGCAAATGATAATTTCAGAAAGTACAATTCATTCACTATACAAAAATATTGCACGGTAATAAAGAAATATATTTCTAAAATGAGTTTTAAATATGAAATATTAATTTTTACTATTATTGATTTTTGGAACTTTTTAGTTCTCAAGTATGGTGTATCTAAGCTTGGGCATACGTTTTTATTGCACGGCGGTTTTCGGTACAACAAAAAATACACTTCAATGAGAAAAGCTAGGACTTCTTGGATGTGTGTGAAGAAGAACTACGGCTGTAGGGCCACTATTTTCGTCGATAACAACAGAATTGTGGGCGACGCCAACGAACACTCGTGCGTGAATACTCTTACTCAACTTAATAAAGCAAAGGCAAAAACATGTATAAAATGACTGCAATAAAATGCATTTTGTACATCGATTTTAATTAAATTAAAATATAATATAATCGTTAGTCGCTTCTACATTATCATATTCATCAGTTTAATACTAACATACATTTAAATAATATCCAAAGCTTACATTTAAGTTACTACACTTTTGTTATTACTTATATTTTTTACCTGTTTACTGTCATTATATTTTGTAAATGAGGATGCTGATGAATAATATCTATGAAACCTAAAAATTAACTGGCCTTTCTCTTTCTTCTCTTTGATAAATAATGGTGATAACTGATAATGGTGATAATGAACATGATCTCTACAAGGATATGCATGCATAATGCATTAACTGGTACGAAGGACGAAAAACAAAGTATTATTGCCGTAAAAAGTAAAGTATTCCCTATTAAAGAAGAATTCAGGGAGAAATAATCAATTGATAGAAATTAGGACCAATTGGAAAAAAAGCAGGAAAATGCACGAGTTTGCAAATTAGGATTCAGCAATTGTTTAAAATAGTACTGAAAATATTTGATTATGTCATTAAAGATTTAAAGGTAACAACACCAAAACCTCGATACCAAAGCTGGATCGTAGAGGATAACACCAAAATCGGGCTAGTAAAAATGATAAAGACGTCATGTCCAGTCACATAGGTATGACGGGATTTTTCGACCAAAGCCTCGCTCTTTGCTGAAAAAAGCTTGATTCTTGAGTGTAATGTCGATGTATAAAATGTGTTTGGAAAATCTATAAAATTAAATTAAATACTGGAGAAGATATTATATCTTATTATAATTTATAACAAAAAAATAACCCGTCGTCCAAGTCAAGAGGCTAGTTAATAAGTTTCTTAAAAATGTTGGCATACATACATACTTTTGTGACTTGTTTTATCATTTTACAGAAACCTGTTCGCAGTCATCAGCATCACATTTTGTCAACTGCAGCGAGGCTGCTGATGAAAAAGGTGAAGGTTTTTCACGAATCTTGGAAGTTTTCTCTCCGTCGACTAGTGATTTACGTCTAGAAAATTTTACATGCCAGGATACTGACAGTACTGCTAATCAACATAACCTCGACGTGGTTAACGAATTAACATGTACGAAGAATGAAAATCAAAGAACAATAACTAAAAAAAGTGAAACATTTCCTATAACAGAAAACTTAAGGATGAAACGATCAAAAAATGGAAACAACAGGAAGAAAGCTGTAACGCTTGCTAGACAGAGAGGACTAGAATATATAACATCCAATAATAAGGTCATTCCAAAGAAAGAAGTTGAAAAAGGGATTTTATGTCGTGAAAAGTGTAGATTAGAATGCTCCACCCACTTCCCTATAGACATAAGGCAGACTCTTTTAGATCATTTCTATTCTTTGGATAAAAACGGTAAAAATGATTTACTTCTTAATTGCATTGTTACAATGCCTGTATCTAGACGAAAACAACGTGATCCTATCATTAACAGAAAAATGTCATGTCAATATTTTATTGAATTAGCAGGAAAGAAAACGCGAGTTTGCAAATTAGCATTCAGCAATTTGTTTCAAATAACACAAAGACAGATCGATTACGTTATTAAAATTAACAAACCCAGGGTCAAGTTTCTAAATCTGAATCGTAGGGGAAAACGCCGAATACTAAAGTAGATAAGGATTTTTTAAATTTAGTCCAGTGTCGTGCCCAATGGTCGAAATGAGAACTCAGATAAAAAATAAATTGTATGTTTCAAATTTCAACGCTTTTCTATTGATATTCTATTGTCAAAAAAAAATACTTTAAGTACGGTATTATTTTTTAGACATAATTCCTGCGACAGTCTCAGATTAATAAAGTCAAAATATGATGACAGACTAATGCCGGTAGCGCTATCACGTAAAAATAGCGATCAACAATCCACTAGCCAGTGTTGTCACAACAAATTTAAGAAAATCAGTAGACGTCATGCCAAAAATTGGTAGAATTAGGTTAGAACCAAAAGTTGGTAGATCTACCACCCTCATATCAGCAAATTTTTTAGAATAAAAAATGCTAGTTTATCCATAGAGAGAGTTTTATTAATGGTGTTTATTCATATTTTTATTGAATTATAATTTTAAATGTTCAGCACTCGGCTCTTCGTTCTTAGAAAAATGATTTCAAATTGTTTTAATTTTGAAATTTTTTTGATTGAAATGATTTTTTTACGGTACCCCCCTCCCTACACATCAATGCGGGAGTGATTTTTTTTGCGTTCACCCCACCGTATGGGATGTCGTTGGATAGGTTTTTTTAAAATATTACGAGTATTCAAAATTTTCCGATTTAGGGATCCATTTGTGATATATAATGAAGTTTTAAAGTGGAAAAAATTGTTAGAGTCCAGTATCCCCCCTTTCTACCGGCTAAAGTTCTAAACGGTTGCTTCTGAAAATGTGAAAAAATCCACGAGAGTAGGAAATAATATGCTGAATTTAAAAGGAAAACTATAATGTGCTAAGCAGACTTCATAAGTTATTTAGTAATAGTTGATTAACTACAAAAATTGTATTCGTAGAAGTATGAGTACAAAGAAACTTTTTGTTCAAAATCCTTTGAACATAACTTCGCGTAGTGTATATATATTCTTTGACATAACTGAGATGATGTTGTTTGTAAGATGAAGTTGTGTAAAACACGTTATAAAGTTGTATTCATCGACCATATAAAATTTTAAAAAACTAGCGGTACTTTGGAACCCCATATTGCGCGTGGACGACACGCACTTGGCCGAGTTGCTTTAAATATGATAATTGCTGAAGGAAGTATTGTACCAAGACGAATCAATGCAATGTACCAAAATGCTATCCGAGTAGCCTGTAATGTTTATTATTTGTACGTGAACAATGATATGTTGAAAAATAGGTAGATTTGATACCGAAGTTGGTAGATAGGGAGGTGAAATAGGTAGATCTACCATAAAGTTGGTAGATGTGACAACACTGCCACTAGCAATGGTGTCATGTATAGCGATCGATTGCAATCGTGTTGTTTTGGCTGTTACGTGATACGAAATTGCGATTTTGGAGCAATTATCGCGCAATAATTGCTATCACATTGCTCTCGCAAGATACGTGATACGGGGGCCGTTTTCACCAACAACACCTAAAATTTAGGTGTCCCTTAAGCCAATATTCCAAGTTTTGTTCTTGATGAATTGACAACCCCGTAACTCTTAGGTGACGCTTATTTGAAATAACCTACTATGCGATTCATCCGTCAAACCATTAGGTGCACCTAATGGTTTGACGTTTATAATTTACGGGATGAATTGACGACCCCGTACACTTAGGTGACGTATGTGGCGACGACGACGGTTGCCTTGACAATGAACCTTTTATAGAATGACCGTCTGATATTTTACTTGTAAAATAGCGAACTCCCATAATTAATATACATATTTATCACAAACCTTCCTCTTTAATCACTCTATCTATTAAAGAAAACAGCAATTAAAGGGAACAAAGGGACATGAGGACAGAAAAAGCGACTTTGTTTTATACTATGTAGTGATATACGTCACCTAAGAGTTACGGGGTTGACAATTCATCAAGAACAAAACTTGGAATATTGGCCAAATTTTAGGTGCTGTTGGTGAAAACGGGCATAAGTCCATTGAAATGTTACACGAGCTTTACATTTAATAGAGGACGCAATTTTATTTTTGGGATATGTTATAGGCATATGACATGTAGGGTCAATAGAAGTTTAACCTCAAGTTTGTGGGATCACCACCTTTGTCCCCCGGCTGCCATCTTGAAAAAAAGGGTGACAACACTATTTTCGCGATAACTCGGAAAATATATACATCTTACAAAATAATTGTCAGAACATAATTTGTTGCCAATTACTTTGCCTACAAATATGTTTATTGTTTGTATACATTTTCATCCTAAATTAAAAATTTAAAGGTCATAAGCAAAAAAGTGAAAAATATGATTGCTGCTGATTGAAATATGCTTGAGATACAGCCTGGAGATAGACAGACGGACAGACATCAAAGTCTCAGTAAAAGGGTTCCGTTTTTACCCTTTGGGTACGGAACCCTAAAAATTATAGTGAGCAACACTTAGTTGTCTACACCACGTGCTATAAGAAGCACAAGGTGAGGTAGTTTACTACAGGCTACAGTTACTTTTAAATTGACATTACACTACCTCACCTAGTCATCTTGTAATCCAATTTAATATAGAACTTATTTATTACGATGCACTTTGTTTTATTTCTGTAGGTTTTTACTAGTGTGGCTTCACTCGACTTCACGACACGACTTCTGTGGCTCAGTGGTTGAGTGTGTTGTTAGTGTTCAAGCCGGGGGTCGCGGGTTTGAATCCCACCGACGGAACAAAATGCTTTCAATGTTCTTGGGTCATGGTTGTGTATTAAATATACTTATATATAGTATAAAACTATTAAATATAGTTCCGTTGTCTGGTACCCGTAACACAATTCCATCAGGTACTTAGCACGGGGCCAGACCGACGTGGTGTGGAAGCGTCCATAGATATTATTATTATAACAAAAAATAACCCGTCGTCTATATCAAGAGGCTAGTTAATAAGTTTCTTAAAAATGTTGGCATACATACACACTTTTGTGACTTGTTTTATCATTTTACAGAAACCTATTCGCAGTCATCAGCAACACATTTTGTCAACTGCAGTGAGGCTGCTGATGAAAAAAGTTTTTCACGAATCTTTAAAATTTTTTCTCCGTCGACTAGTGATTTGCGTCTAGAAAATTTTACATGCCAGGATTCTGACAGTACCGCTAATCAACATAACCTCGACGTGGTTAAGGAATTAACATGTACGAAGAATGAAAATCAAAAACCAATAACTGAAAAAAGTGAAACATTTCCAAGAGAAAACTTAAGGATGAAACGATCAAAAAATGGAAACAATAGGAAGAAAGCTGTAGCGCTTGCTAGACAGAGAGGACTAGAATATATGACACACAGTAATAAGGTAATTCCAAAGAAAGAAGTTGAAAAAGGGATTTTATGTCGTGAAAAGTGTAGATTAGAATGCTCCACCAACTTCCCTATAGACATAAGGCAGACTCTTTTAGATCATTTCTATTCTTTGGATAAAAACGGTAAAAATGATTTACTTCTTAATTGCATTGTTACAATGCCTGTATCAAGACGAAAACAACGTGATCCTATCATAAACAGAAAAATGTCATGTCAATATTTTATTGAATTAGCAGGAAAGAAAACGCGAGTTTGCAAATTAGCATTCAGCAAATTGTTTCAAATAACCCAAACAAAGATCGATTACATTATTAAAATTAACAAACCCAGGGTCAAGTTTCTAAAGCTGGATCGTATGGGAAAACGCCGAATACTAAAGTAGATAAGGATTTTTTAAATTTAGTCCAGTGTCGTGCCCAATGGTCGAAATTGGAACTCAGATAAAAAAATAAATTATATGTTTCAAATTTCAACGCTTTCTATTGATATTCTATTGTCAAAAAATTTACTTTAAGTACGGTATTATTTTTTAAGCATAATTCCTGTGACAGTCTCAGATTAATAAAGTCAAATGATGACAGACTTAGTCCATTGAAATGTTACATGAGCTTTGCATTTATTAGAGGACGCAATTTTTTTTTTTTGGGATAATATGTTGGGAGGGTCAATAGAAGCTTAACTTCAAGTTTGTGGGATCACCAGCTTTGTCCCCCGGCTGCCATCTTGAAAAAAAGGGTGACAACACTATTTTCGCGATAACTCGGAAACTATACGTCTTAGAAAAAAATTGTCAGAACATAATTTGTTGCAAATTACTTCGCCTACAAATGTTTATTGTTTGTATACATTTTCATCCTAAATTAAAAATTTAAAGGTCATAAGCAAAAATGTGGGAAATATGATTGCTGCTGATTGAAATATGCTTGATATACAGCCTGGAGACAGACAGACGGACAGACATCGAAGTCTCAGTAAAAGGGTCCCGTTTTTACCCTTTGGGTACGGAACCCTAAAAATTTTAGTGCGCAACACTTAGTTGTCTACACCACGTGCTATAATATAAGAAGCACAAGGTGAGGTAGTTTACTACAGGCTACAGTTACTTTTAAATTGACATTACACTACCTCACCTCAGTCATCTTGTAATCCAATTTTATATAGAACTTATTTATTACGATGCACTTTGTTTTATTTCTGTAGGTTTTTACTCGTATGTTTTATGACTTCTGTGGTTCTGTGGTTGAGTGTGTTGTTAGTGTTCAAGCCGGGGGTCGCGGGTTTGAATCCAACCGACGGAACAAAATGCTTTCAATGTTCTTGGGTCATGATTGTGTATTAAATATACTTATATATGTATAATATAAAAGTATTAAATATATATATTTCCGTTGTCTGGTACCCGTAACACAATTCCATCAGGTACTTAGCACGGGGCCAGACCGATGTGATGTGAAGCGTCCATAGATATTATTAGTATAACAAAAAATAACCCGTCGTCCAAATCAAGAGGCTAGTTAATAAGTTTCTTAAAAATATTGGCATACATACACACTTTTGTGACTTGTTTTATCATTTTACAGAAACCTGTTCGCAGTCATCAGCATCACATTTTGTCAACTGCAGCGAGGCTGCTGATGAAAAAAGTTTTTCACGAATCTTTAAAATTTTTTCTCCGTCGACTAGTGATTTACGTCTAGAAAATTTTACATGCCAGGATTCTGACAGTACTGCTTATCAACATAACCTCGACGTGGTTAAGGAATTAACATGTACGAAGAATGAAAATCAAAAACCAATAACTGAAAAAAGTGAAACATTTCCAACAGAAAACTTAAGGATGAAACGATCAAAAAATGGAAACAATAGGAAGAAAGCTGTAGCGCTTGCTAGACAGAGAGGACTAGAATATATGACATACAGTAATAAGGTCATCCCAAAGAAAGAAATTGAAAAAGGGATTTTATGTCATGAAAAGTGTAGATTAGAATGCTCCACCCACTTCCCTATAGACATAAGGCAGACTCTTTTCGATCATTTCTATTCTTTGGATAGAAAAGGTAAAAATGCTTTACTTCTTAATTGCATTGTTACAATGCCTGTATCAAGACGAAAACAACGTGAACCTATCATTAACAGAAAAAGATCGTGTCAATATTTTATTGAATTAGCAGGAAAGAAATCGCGAGTTTGCAAATTAGCATTCAGCAAATTGTTTCAAATAACCCAAACAAAGATTGATTACGTTATTCAAACTAACAAACCCAGTGCCAAGTTTCTAAAGTAGAGGAAAACGCCGAATACTAAAGTAGATAAGGACTAGTCCATGACATAAATATTACATTGAGCTTGTCAAAGGAGCTAGCATTGTTCTTGTGCTGTAAATATATTTTATAAGTTACTTCTTGCGCCAAAATATTATTTCAAAAATCGGCCAAGTGCGAGTGGAACTCGCACACGAAGGGTTCTGTACCATTACAGAGCAAAAATAGGTCGAAAATTGTGTTTTTTGTATGTGAGCAACCCTTACATATTAATTATATTATTTTAATTTTATTATTAATTTATTAAACTGCACATCTAATTGGAGATTTTGTGAGAATTTCAAGTGCCTACCTGTTGCCATTATTGATTAGAAGCAAAAAAGGCAAAAATATACGTTTGTTGTATGGGAAATATTTAATTTATTTTGTTTTGACAAATGATAATTTCAACTCTCTAGCTATTACCGTTCTTGAGTTACAGCCTGGAGACAGACAGACGGACAGACAGACAGACATCAAAATCTCAGTAATAGGGTTCCGTTTTTTCCCGTTGGGCACGGAACCCTAAAAAGAAAAGATATATAATAATAATATGACTATTTTAGTAGGTCGAATAGTGTAAAATTGAAGTGACTGAAACTAAATTGTTTATGACTTAAGGGGCCGGGCTATCCTCGAAATTCTCATACATACGTAATACCAAATTCATTTTGTCATATGAAAATATTTAACATGTTTGAGTTATTTTTCAGCTTAAAATAGTAATTACTTAGGTTCCTGAACAAAAATTAACCTCAAAATATTTAAACACAAAAAAAAAATTGTGTTTAAATTTTTTTTACTAAATTTACAACTAAATATTTAAACACTAAAAAATAGAGTAAAACACTAAAAAATATATAAATAAATAGTAAATTTACTACAAAATTTTTTAATACTAAAAAATATTTCTTAGAGTTGAAATATTTTGTAGTAAATTTAATATTTATTTGTATATTTTTAGTGTTTTACTCTATTTTTTAGTGTTTAAATATTTAGTAGAAAATTTAGTAAAAAAAATTTATACACAAAAAAATTTTTTTTAGTGTTTAAATATTTTGAAGTTAATTTTTGTTCAGGAACCTAGGTAATTACTATTTTAAGCTGAAAAATAACTCAAACATGTTAAATATTTTCGTATGAGAAAATGATTTTGGTATTACGTATGTATGAGAATTTCGAGGGTAACCCGGGCTCTTAAATACATGTCTCATTTTTGTTACATGTAATTCTGTTTGGAACAAAAACAGAAAAATCCAGACAAATTACTTTAAAATAACGTTCCTTTACTGAACTACCTTACATAAATGATCTTGTAATTAAATTTAATATAAAGCTTACGAAAGTATATTTTTTCTATTTGTATGTAAGTTATCTCGTTGCAACCTAATACAATTCTATCAATAAGAAGTAATTTACCAGTAAGTGATCCTTACCAAAGTGGTTAAAGTTCCACACAAACCTTGGCGTATAAATCATAAAGAGTCGCATCGCCATGTGGTCTGTTACACAATCATGACGGTTTGCATTTCAGAGAAGACGACATTTGGTCTATCTAGGACCGGCAAGCCCGTGATCCAGCTGGGCGATTTCCGCTTCTACCGGCACAGCAACAGCAAGGGACCTAACGGCTACTACGTGTGCAACAAGTCCAAGCAGGGCTGCAGGGCGTCCGTCAAAACTAACAACAACATAATCGTTTCAATGAAAAACGAACACAATCATTAGTTTCATATAGATAGTGCAATTTATTAATGTTATTTAGTTTATATTTCTCACGAATCTTAATAATTCTAGTATCATTTTCTTGTTAAGTACTATTAAAAACAACCTCTCATTAGTCATGACAAAATATAGCAATTACGTAGAATGTTTACTACATTGACAATCACACAGACTAGACTGTGTGATTGCATGTAAAGTAAAAATTTCAAGACTGTAAAGTTTAATAACATTAGATAAGTAGGTCTACTTATATAATGTCTTTAAAATTTCATATGATCTATTTTATTACATTTGGAAAGCTATAAATATTATTGTGTTCGTTTTAGACATTACTTACTTAAATTATTAATTATTATTGTTGATTTATTTTTTTGTATAAAATAATAAAAATGATTTTCACCTTACAGAGCTGTCATTACTGTGGTTTATAATAAAAGTGTCACAAAAAATTGATTTTTAACAATATAATATGTAAAAAAATAATGATGATAGCTAATATAGTTGTAATTTCAATTGAGATATTTTTTGTATTCAATGATAATTCATATCTTTAAATTTAACTCCAGATATTGTAATGGGTACATCTCGGAACGGCCGGCCTTTGATACACGTGGGTCCGTACAGGTACTACCGCCACAGCAGCTACAGAGAAGGGAACCTCAAGTGCCTTTGGGTCTGCATGAAGCAAAATTCGAAATGTCGATCATCCATCACCACTATTGGAAATGAAATAGTTAAAATGAATAAAGATCATAATCATTGAACAGAATATTTAAATGAAATAAAATTAGGTCGATTTTGAGAATTTATTTTTTATGTTAGTCCAAATTAGGTGCTTTAAGTCAATATCAAATTTTATCCAAGACCCATAGATTCATATAATTGTGCCTCAACATAGGTTCAGGCACAATTTGCGTGATCATAAAATTTTGATTATATAGATTGTAAGTATAGATTACAATGATCTATGTTTTATTTTTCCAAAGATAGCTAAATACTAATGCCTATCAAAAGCTTGGATTAAAGGGTAAATCTTACTATAGTACCTTTATTTTTAGTGTGTACAAATAATTTGATTTCACAATAATTATTTATCGCTATTATAATAATGGTAATTCTAATTATTTTACAGAGATCACAATGGGTAAATCTCGGACAGGTCGGCCGTTGCTACTCATGGGTCCGTACAGATACTACCGCCACAGCAACTACAGAGAGGGGAATCCCAAGTGCCTTTGGGTCTGCATAAAGCAAAAAATGAAATGTCGATCGTCCATCACAACTATTGAAAACCAGATTATCAAAATATATAAAGATCATAATCATTGAACAGTAAAAAATAAGAATTGAATCGATTTTGATAATTTTTTCTCATGTTTGTCCAAATTAGGTGCAGTGATCTGAATTGAGACTGTCTCGGTTTATGATTTTTCTTATGTCAGCATCAAATTTTATTCCAAACCCTATGATTATGCAAGTTGTGCGTTATCACACGCACAATTTGCATAATCATAGGATTTTGACTGCATGAAATTACGATGCTCTCCAAAAATTGCTAAATACTAAATGCCGACCGAAAGCTTGCATTAAATCCATGTAAATCTCACTACAGTACCGTTATTATTATTATTATTATTTTATGAATAGAATAACTAGCTATATGACCGAGCTTCGCTCGGTATTCAAAAAATAAAAAAAAAACACACATAAAATGACATTTTATGAAAGTGATTCCTAGCTAGATCGATTCATTGCCCCCGAAACCCTCTATATACTAAATTTCATAAAAATCGTTGGAGCCGATTCCGAGATTCCAATTATACCTATATATAAATATACAAGAATTGCCCGTTTAAAGATATAAGATAAGATTGGATTTCTCAATAATCGCTATTATAATTTTTATGGTAATTCTAAAATTTATTTTACAGAGATTATAATGGCCACATCACGAACTGGTCGGCCTTTATTACAAATCGGTCCGTATAGGTACTACCGCCACAGTAGCTATAAAGAGGGGAACGTCAAGTGCTTTTGGGTCTGCATAAAGAAAAATGCAAAATGTCGCTCATCCATCACCACTATTGAGAATGAGATAGTCAAAATAAATGGAAATCATAATCACTAAACTGTAAGGATGAAATTTGAATGAATTATTGTAAAAATTACTTTTTTATGTTTATCCAATTTTAAGCTAGGTATAGCTTTTTAAAATGTTTTTTATAAAGTTTGTGGCATGTCATGGTCTTATCTATTCATATTATAAAACAAAGTCGCTTTTTTCCCTCATGTCCCTTTAATCTTTAAAACTACCCAACGGATTTTGATGACTCTTTTAGTGTTAAATAGCCCATTTATCGAGGAAGGCTATAGGCTATATTTCATCACGCTAAGACTAATAGGAGCGAAGAAATAGAGGAAAATGTGGAAAAAACGGGGGAAATTATTTGAAAGGGCTAACTTGAACGCGCTAATCTCAGGAACTACTGGTTCGATTGGAAGAATTATTTCAGTGTTAGATAGCCCATTTATTGAGGAAGGCTATAGGCTATATTTTGTCACGCTAAGACTAATAGGAGAATGTGAAAAGAACGGAGGAAATTATTTGAAAGGGCTTATCTCGCGAACTACTGGAGCAATTTTCATGTTATTTGGCACAGATAAGAAGTAGACCACGTGAAGGATCATAGGCGATCGATTTTAATCATTTTTTCAGTGGCTATATATTTTATACCTGTCCGACGCCGGGGCGGGTCGCTAGTAAATTATAATTGTTTATATTTGCAATGTACCAAATCTTGTATATTTATTTTTTTCATGTATTTGGGATTTCCAATGAATTTTTCATTAATTGTATAGTTGCTCTAAAATCGTCTGTGGTAATTTTAATTATTTTGCAGAAATCGTAATGGGTACATCTCGAACTGGTCGGCCATTACTACTCATAGGACCGTACAGATATTACCGCCACAGCAACTACAGAGAAGGCCATTCAAGGTGCCTATGGGTCTGTGCGAAGTGGTGCTCTGGGTGTCGCTCATCCATCACCACTATTGAGGAGGAGATTGTCAAAATGAACGAGAACCATAACCACTAATAAATAGAGTATAAACGAAAAAACTTTGGTTTTTTTAATGAATGCTTTAATGATTGCTATAGTATTAACTAAATGAAATGTTTGGATTTTATGCCAAACCATCCACGGAGTAATTTTTAAGTAATTGCTTAATGTCTTTGATTATGACCCTTTATCTTATATCTTTAAACGAACAATTCCTACATATATATATATATATATATATATATATATATATATATATATATATATATATATATATATATATATATATATATATATATATATAATTGGAATCACGGAATCGGCTCCAACGATTTTCATGAAATTTAGTATATAGGGGGTTTCGGAAGCGATAAATCGATCTAGCTAGGAATCATTTTCATAAAATGTCATTTTATGTGTGTTTTTTGAATTTTTTGAATACCGAGCGAAGCTCGGTCATATAGCTAGTTATATATTATTTATGTACTTACTTAAAATCTTCAAGCTAATTTATCTATCTTACATTTTCTTTGTTTATTTTAAGTATATTATTTATATTCAGTTCTGTTTTGTTTTATGTTGTTATTAAAATTATTATTTAATCCTTTGATCGCGAATTATTGAAAATCTATTGTTATTCTATTGTTGTCGCGGTCGTCGGTGTCCTTATGGGGGTTGATAGGTTAAACATAATTTTAATTGGTTGTACTCGTGTTTTTATGTTGGTTTCAATTATTTTCGCAGATATTGTAATGGGTAAATCTCGGACCGGCCGACCCCTCATTCACATGGGTCCGTACAGGTACTACCGCCACAGCAGCTACAGAGAAGGCAATCCAAGGTGCCTCTGGGTTTGTGTGAAGTGGCGCAATGGATGTCGATCATCTCTCTCCACTGTTTGGGAGGAGATCGTCCGAATGAACGAGAACCATAACCACTAATAAATAGAATATAAACGAAAAAACTTTAGTGTTTTTAATGATTGCTTTGACATTTAATGATTACTATAGTAATTACTAAATGCAATGTTTGGATATTGTTTTGCCAAATCATTCACGGAGTAATTTTTTAAATACATAATTGCTTGATGTCTTTAATTATGACCCTTTATAATATTTATGTACTTAAAACTACGAATACTAAAAACTAAGGAAACTTAACTCCCATGCTTCAATCGTTTTGAATTTGGTTCTTTTCGCACACTAAAATAATATGGCAATAGCTACGAAACACAACATTCAAATTGACAAAATAAAGCCGTTGACAATAATTGTCACTTTTTATAACTACACAAAATTCTTGCATGTATTCGGGTCTCTTTTTGCATAAAGTATGCATGAATTCGGGTCACATTTTGTAGAATCGGAACAAATTAATAATAACACACAGTTACTCTTCCTTAGTTTTATTATTCGTAGACTTAAAATCTTCAAGCTAATTTATCTATCTTTAATCTTCTTTGTTTATTTTATATTATATTCAGTTCTGTTTTGTTTTATGTTACTATTTAAGTTATTATTAAAACATAATTTTAATTAGTTGTATACGTATTTTTACGTTGGTTTCAATTATTTTCACAGACATTATAATGGGTAAATCTCGGACCGGCCGACCCCTCATTCACATGGGTCCGTACAGGTACTACCGCCACAGCAGCTACAGAGAAGGCAATCCAAGGTGCCTCTGGGTTTGTGTGAAGTGGTGCGCTGGATGTCGATCATCCATCTCCACTGTTGGGGAGGAGATCGTCCGAATGAACGAGAACCATAACCACTAACTACTTAATAAAGTATAACCAAAAAATGTTTTTTAAAAGCTTTTGTTTAACTTGCTCTGTATGTATGTATTCGGGTGAAATTTTGGAACTCAATTTTGAAGTAGATAACATAATATCTAACCGATATGGTATGTGACATCACTCTAAATCCAATATGGCCGACCATCCAAGATAGCGAAATAGTTGTTTTCTATGCAGTTCTACAATATGGATATTAAATGAAAGGACTTTTTGAGAATAACTCGAAAACTAATGTAATGTCATTCTACATCCAATATGGCGGATAATCCAAGATAGGGGAATAGTTACTTTTAATGCACTACCGCAATATGGGTATCAAATGAAAGGGCTCATTGAGAGTAACATGAAAACGAATGTAATGTCACTCTACATCCAATATGGCGGCTCATCCAAGACACGGAAACAGTAATAATAATTGTTTATGCACTTCTTCAATATGGGTATCAAATGAAAGGGCTCCTTGAGAGTAACATGAAAACAAATGTAATGTCACTCTACAATCTACATCCAATATGGCAGCTCATCCAAGACACGGGAATAGTTATAATTGTTAATGCACTTCTGCAATATGGGTATCAAATGAAAGGGCTCATTGAGAGTAACTCGGAAACGAATGTAACGTCATTTAACATACAATATGGACGCTTATCCAAGATAGGGGAATTGTTAATTTTAAAGCACTTCTACAATAATATGGGTATCAAATAAAAGGGCTCATTGGGAGTAAATTGAAAAGTAGTAGAGTCAAGTCAAGTCTTGTCGTGTCGTGTCATGTCCTGTCATGTCGTGTCGTGTCGTGATGTGACGTGACATGACGTGACGTGACGTGTCGTTTAGTGTCATGACGTGACGTGTCGTGTCGTGTCGCGTCATATTTAAATGTCAAGTCAAATCCAGCCGGGTATTAGAAAATGCCCGGTTGAATTCGGTCACTTTTGTTAAGTGAAATTTAACTGTTTAGTCACGTAAGTATAAATAAACGGAATATATAACAACCCGCTAAATATCCCATCAAGCCCCGTAAGGCCCATATGGGCCGCGAGAACAAAAGATTTCCAGGAATTGGTGATCGACGGATTAAGGACACGGTTGTTTTACTGATCAAAATCAAGTGCGATATCTTGAAGACTTAAGTTAATCAATCAGATTTTAATAACAGAGTCTTGAAATAAAACAAACTACGGTCAAATAGACTAAGAAATCTACTCAGATATATCTAAAAATAAAATATAAACAAAAAACTTTTTGGAAAAAAGCTTTTATTTAAACACCCAAAAAAGAAGGAAAATATATTTTCTCCTTAAAATGTTTAACTATAAAGTTATAACCTCAATATATTATACAATTTGCATAACAATAAAAGCTTGTCGCGAGACTTAACAATCTGTCAGTTAATCTTATATCTTTCAACGAGCAACTCTCGCATATAATTGGAATCTCGAAATCGGCTCCAACGATTTTCATGAAATTTAGTATATAGGGGGTTTCGGGGTTAATGTATTCAAGACATTTAATGATTACCAAAATTATTGGCAATGACTACGGAACCCTGAACACAATAATATTTAATGATTAAATATTTCTGGGGTGCTCCATCGTTTTTAGTGTTCCGTAGTCAACTAGGAACCCTTATAGTTTAGCTCTGTCCGTCCGTCTGTCTGTCAGTCAGTCTGTCCGTCTGTCCTTCTGCGGTTTTTCTCAAAGACTATAAAGCCTACAAAGCTGTAATTTGGCATGAAATACGTATTAAAAATTTCTTATGGTACCTCCCATACATACATCGAGCGGGGGTGATTTATTTTTTCCGTGTCAACTCCACCGTGTGAGGTGTCCTGCCGTCCTAAGCATAAACAACGCAATCGACATTTTTTACGAAATTGAGTTATTAGTATATTCGGAATCGTTGAAACGAGATCTACCAGGATCAACCACTCGTTTTTAAATATCTTCTATAGTTTTCATTTTATTGTTAGTCATAAACAGCGTATGTGATATTTTCCAAACTTATTACTAGTAATATACATCATAAGGAAACATGCGTTTTTTATGTCTATCTTACTTACAATTTCGACGTATGAAATACTAAGCATAACCAACGCATGTGTGACAGTTGCGTTGTTTATGTCTAGTAAATGCACAATTGTGATGCTTATGCTTAGCAAAGATAAGGGATTATTACTTACATTTAAGTTGCATATACGTTCAATATGACTAGCAAAGAATGATAAGATCAACTCACATGCATTTTTTTTTTGTAACCGAACAAAAATGAAAACAACTTTAAATAGATGCATAGCAATCCATGAACCGGTATATTATTTTTTGACCCTTAATCAGGCCCATAATTAACATTATTGCAATCCATGTTTCCTAGTCATAAACAATTTTCCGTCTTTAAAAATATTAAAAATAACTAAATATGTAAATATAGCATCGCATATGCAAAGTTAACATTTAAAGGCACCAAACAAAATAAAAATATTTGGAATATTCCTCTTAGTTTCAAAGGGACAGTAAAAATAAAGAATAAAACTTTAGGCGCGAATTACTCGAAAGTTGCCGCCATGCAGATGCGTTGTTTATGATAAGGACGGCAGTATCGTTGAATAGGTTTTTTAAAAATATTATGGGTATTCAAATACTATTTCCCGACTTAGGGATCTCTATAAAGTTTTAAAGCGGAAAAATGTGTTAGAGCTCAGTGTCCCTCCCCCCCTCTACCAGCTACGGTTACTTCGTGCTAATGTAATTTAATCCTTCGATCGCGGATTCTTGGAAATGCTATATTAATATTCTATTGTTGTCGCGATCACCGGTGCTCTTATGAAGCTTGAAAGATTAAATTATTATTTGTTGTATTTGTATATTGTTATAAATATTGTTGTTTTTAACAATTTTCGCAGACATTACAATGGGCACTACTCGGGCCGGCCGACCCACTATGCACGTGGGACCTAATAAGTACTACCGCCACAGTAGCTACAGGGAGGGCAACGCCAAGTGCCTCTGGATCTGTGTGAAGTGGTACGCTGGATGTCGCTCATCCATTACCACTGTCGGTGATGAAATAGTCAAAATGAATGACTACCATAAACACTAATTTAAAAATGTTTTATAATTGTGTACTTACGCGGGCGGCACTGAAAATTTCGGGAATCAAGGAGGTGACACAACAGTACTATTTAAAAATGTGCTTATTGCTTTTCGAAGTATTCTCCGCGAAATTTGACACATTTTTCCATACGATGGATTTCCAGACCAATCTTTGAAGCAACCATTCCATTCGGAAATTGGGGTCTCCAAAATGGCCGTTTTGTAGGCGTCCACAGCTTCTTCAGGTGATGAAAATCTCTGACCATGCAATTTATTCTTTATTTCAGGGAAAGTATAGAAATCATTAGGGCTTAAGTCGGGGCTGTACGGCGGATGGTCTAATAATTCTATGTTTTCTTGCTCTAAAAACTCTTTTGTTCTGTGCGCGGTGTGAGAACTCGCATTGTCGTGATGGAGGATGATGTGGCGGTTGCAGTTCTCTTTACGGAGTTCAGAAAGGACCTGTGGCAAACAAATGCTAGCATACCATTCTGCATTAACCGTTCTTTGTCCCTCAAGAGGAATAGTCGCAATATGGCCGGTTTTGGAGACAAATGTGGCCACCATTTTTTTTGCAACACTCCGTGAACGAACAATTTTTGTTGGCTTTAACTCATTTTCGAACACCCAAACTCGTGACTGGTTTTTAGTTTCGGGTTCGTACGCGTATATATAGGATTCGTCACTTGATACGATGTTGTATACAGCATTTGAGGATCCTGCGTGGAATCTTTCGAGAGTTCTGACGCACTAAGTAACGCGAGCCGCTTTTTGCTCTTCACAGAGCAAATGCGGTATCCATCGGGAAAACAACTTTTTTAAACCTAATTGTTCATGCAATATTATTTGTATTTGACTCATGCCAATGTCTAAAGTTGCCTGAATTTCTCGGTATGTCACATATCGATCTTCCTCAACCAGCTTACGCACAGCATCAACGTTTTCTTGGGTGACTGCAGTTTTTTGACGACCTTGACGGGGATCATCACTGAGCCTGACACGTCCACGTTGAAATTCAGCAAACCAGCGATAAATTGTGGTTTTGGATGGGGCTTCATCACCAAATGCAGAAATCATCCGATCAACACACTGTTTTTGTATTAAACCACTTCGAAAGTCATAATAAATCATCGCTCTAGAATTTTCTCGAGTCAATTCCATTTTCTCAACGACTAAACAAGTTTGACAAGACCTTGTGACAAGACCGAGAATCTTTTTTTTAATAAATAAATGGTATTCGATTTTTAAAAGCAAGGAGTTTTCAATTAAAAAGCTTTTAATATGACAGGAATAGTGGAAGTATTCCATTCCCGATATTTTTAGTGCAGCCTATATATTAGTTTCTAATCTCAGTATTTTTAATAAACAATGAGTAAAAAGAATTGTACAAGTATAAATTAAGAATTTTGGTTTCTATTTTTAGATTGCATTTATTATTAGTTCTTAGTAAGATTTGATTAAATACTTTAATAACTGTCGAGAATATTTTTTAAACAGAACGACACCTAAACATTCACAGACTTATATTGAAAATACATAAAACCAATTATTAACGTTCTTGTGTTTTAGATGAACCATTGATATTTAATACATTAAGAGAAGCAATTTGTCAAATCAAAGGACATCTTGAAAAACGAAATAAAACAATTGAATTGGAAATAGCACGAAAAAAGAAGAATTTAAAAAAAGATTTAGGAAAAACAAGAAAAAGATTACCTGAACGTATAATGCTGGTATTCTGACTGGTGAAGCTGCTAACAAAGAATTAAATAGACATGTCAGGCTTTTGAATATTATAATATTTTTACAAACTAATGTTTTTGTCTTTGATATGAGTTTTAATATTATTTATGTGATTCTTTGTCCTTGTACAAAATCCTACATTATGTTATGTCCTGACCGATTTCGGCCTCGGCGACTTGACTTCACACTGTGTAATGCGGCGAAATGTGAAATCCAACATATCCCATCGTTAAAGTACCTCCTTTTATTGCAACATTAATTGTTTCAAAATATGCCAATCATGTTTAATAATATTGCTAATGAAGACCGATGATATGAAGTAACATGTAGTATGAACTTCTAAAGATCCATTAACGGAATGTCTTACCTGATTTTAATCTTCAATGAATTACCAATTTCTACAGCTATATTCACCACTTCAAGGCACGGTAGGCCTGTGATAGCAATCGGCGGGTACCGCTACAACCGCCGCAGCGGGTACATGGGGGACAGGGCGCAGTGGGTCTGTAACAAGTGGACCGCCGGCTGCAGGGCGTCGATCATCACCGTTCACGAGACTATTGTCAAAGTCTCCAACTCCCATAACCATTGATTAACAAAACTGCTCCAATTTTGAAAATCCACAAAATATATTAAATGATGTGATAATGTTTGCTTTTATTTCAAACTAGATGATACCTGCAACTCCATTGCGCCAAAATTCATATATCGCGCGTGCACCGTACATTTTCTGGGATAAAAAGTATCCTTTGTCCCGGCACTCAAAGTATCCCCATACCTCAGCAAAATCGGTTCAGCGGTTTAGGCGTGAAGAGGCAACAGACAGACAGACAGACACACTTTCGCATTTACAATATTAGTATGGATTTATAATATTAGTATGGATTACATTTCTTGCAAGTTAAGCATGTCAACGTCTGCAATTAATTATTGGCAAGTACCTATTGAACCTTCTTGGCTCTTGCCAATTGCAGTATATTAAGAAAACTCAATATATTGGCAAGAAGGTTCAACAAGTTCAACGGCTGCAGGGCCTCGGTTTAAGAAAAAAATATGATAGCTGGTTGTTGATAGATAGTTCAATTTAGTTACGGATATATTCTTTGGTTACGGCTATTTGGCTTAGTCAAAGCTTAGTGCCATATTTAATATAGATAACTAATTGTAAACAAAATATTATGTTGAATGACTTTTCCCGTTTTTAATTTCTTTAATTATAAAAATGTATGCGTACATTTTTTTTTATCAGCTCGGGTCACGACTTCGAGATTCGGTAATCCCGTGATAGAGTTGGGCAAATACCGTTACAACCGGCGTGGCTGCTACACCGGGGATAGAGTGCAGTGGACCTGCAGCAAAAGAACCAGTCTTGGCTGTAGAGCATCCATCATCACCTTAAGCGAGGCTATAATCAAAGTATCCAACTCTCATAACCATTAAAGTTATTACAGATAAATATAGTTACTTATTTATAAAACGCTATACTCGGCGCGGCGAACCTTGGTCCCTATGACACTGACAGTTAATCACACTATATAACATTGTAGTGGCGTCACCATTAAATTAGGATCAAATTGGAGGCGTTTAAAAATTCAATTTACAAATTTTACGTAATTTATTGCCATTACAATGATATTCCGTTGGAATTTTTAACTCTTACTTCCTGACATGACGTAACTTTTGCAGGACGTAAACGTAAAGTCAGATTGAGATAATTGCTTGTAAATTTTAAGAATTGTTAAAAATTCAAACGGAATATCATTGTAATGGCATTAAGTTACGTAAAATTTATAAATTGAATTTTTAGACGCCTCCAATATGATCCTAATTTAATGGTGACGCCACTACAATGTTATATGACGTGATTAACTGTCAGTATCATAGGGACCAAGGTTCGCCACGCCGAGTATAGATGACGCTCGCAAGTTCTGCATTGTGCCAAAACTCGTTTATCGCGCGGGGACCGTATAATATTTATAATTTTTTCCGGGATAAAAATCTGTCGCATGTATTCTACACCAATTTTATTGACTGAACTTTGAAAACTATTAACCACCTTGACATTTTGAAATTAAAATATCATTTTTATTATGATAGAGCGGGGTTAAAACATTTTCTGTTGGGGCTGATTTTTTCCACAGTAAGGGTCTATACAGACGGACCGCATTTCAACTGCAATCCAACCGCAAATTGCAGTTAAAGTGCAGTTTGAATGCAGTTGATAATGGTTTGCAATTCTATTGCAGTCGTGTCAACTGTATTCAAACTGCACTTGAACTGCAATTTGCGGTTGGATTGCAGTTCGTCTGTATAGACCCTTAAAGTGAATTAGCATAAAATATTTAGTTCACCATAAACCATGTCTACGATTCCGTATGCTTTCCAGGTGCATGGTGTAAAGATCTGTTGGAGCCAGCGTTCACGATTACCAGTCGTGGCTATCCGGCGCTCCTGGTCGGCGGCTACCGGTACAACAGGAACTATTTAAATGACACCAAGGCTCTATGGGTGTGCAGCACGCGCCGGTCCACGGGCTGCAAGGCGACCGTCATGACACTCGATGACGTCATCGTCAGAACCAACAATAGACACTGTCATTGATAAAGTATCAAATATCATTTGATGCTTTATCGATGACAGTGTCCACTGTCCCGTGTCGCAGTGATCGTGCGCGAACTCCTCCAAAACGGCTCAAGATGTGGCTGTACATATTTTGTTGTGCCTGATAATAGGTTTTTATCTACTTTTTATATTGACTAGTCAGAGATCGTCCAATGGTCGACCTCAAATAAAAAAATAAATTAGAAGTTTCAAACAACGAAATTTTTTAGACATAATTTCTGCGACAGGCTGAGATTAATAAAGTCAAATGATGACAGACTGGCCGTGTGATAATTGTCTAATTGCAGTATTTAAGATTCAATAAAAAAAAAAAAACTAAATCTATTTTTAATTTAACAACAGACTTCAACCACAAATAAAAGAGTACAATTCGTGTGTTAAACGGCCCATTCACTATCCTGCATTGCAGTCCGCCGTGCAGGCCTGCAACACCATTCACTATCCTGCATAAGCCGCCGTGCAGTCCGCCAGCTTATGCAGGATAGTAAATGGTGTTGCAGGCCTGCACGGCGGACTGAAATGCAGGATAGTGAATGGGCCCTTTTACATAGGCTTGTCAATCAAAATCTCCTAGTGTGTGGGTTGTAACTTGTAGTGTGTGTAATGTTTTATTTGTTAATTATAATATGAAAGCAAAATTTCAAAACAATATTAGCTCGATGCACTCCTTCACCATATAAACTATAACTGTGCAAAGGGGTATGAAGATTTTTGTATGGAGCCTGGCCGACCAACATGTCCGCCATTTTGATTTTTTTTTAAATCGCGTTCACGAATAATTCTTTGAAAAATGAATAGCTAACACCAATACAAACAAAAAATAATCTTGGACAAAACCGCGTAAAGTGTCACATTTCGAAGATATGAGCTGCTAAAGTTTTGCCGTTGGAAATAAATATTTAAGATATTGTAACTCTAAGGCATGGTTATTCCAAGTGATTTCTCGTCTATGAAATAGTAGCCACTCTGTAACACGATGTCTCATTAGGTAGGTAGTTGATAAAATATTGTTTGAGCTAGATTGCACTTTGTCATCATTTGAATAGCGAACGCGAATAGCATATCAGCCACGACACGAATTTCGCGTTATGGTCTTTTTGTGATTGCCAGAACGCGTCGTGGCCGTTTTCATAGGACCCACGACGCGAATTTCGCGTCGTGGCTGTTTCACTGTGACCACAACGCGTTGTGAGCCTTTTTTTCGCTCATTGAGCGATTTCGGTCTTTGAGCGTAGCATATATATATAGATACAAGAAAATTTTATTTATTTGTTAAAACACACATTACAATGTATATATGGCAAAACAATGTTGCCGGGTCAGCTAGTTTTGTTATATCTATCATGTTTAGCGTATGATATGATAAATAAAGAATTTTATAATGTAAAAACAGGCTGTGGTGATTTTATTGTAAGTTTATACTTGGTTATAAAAATTACATTGTTTTTGACGCGTAATTTGTGATAATTCTTCTTCATAAAGCTCGTGTAAAATTTTGAATTCTCCTTATTTACTGTTATCATCTGAAGTTTCAATTTATGTTACTGTTTTATTTCAGTATCGAATGAAGAAGTGAGTATTTCGATTTCGAAACTTGGCAATCAAGTCCTGACGATAGGCCGCCATCGATTTAGTCACGTCAAGAGAAACACGACTTCTATGAGACAACAGTACCGCTGTAACTATTGGTACAGGGGATGCAGAGCTTCTGTAATAGCCCTTAGAGAAGACTGCCGAATTAATATCATTGCGCTAAAAAATCAACATAACCACTTTTGAATATAATTATTTGAATTAAAGTGACATGAAAGAGTTTTGGCATTGCGGATGACACTGCATTTTATTATGGCGTATGACACGGGAGGCGTTCCATTTTTAAATCGTTTGTACTTTGTAGTTTCCCTCAAATTGCATTTTAGAAGGTCTACAAAACCTTCCTAATTTTCCACGAAAATTAAGCCTGTAGGCTTTATTTCTCCTTGATGAGTGGCAGTCTTCCACCGTGCGTTTTTCGCGTAACTTTCTGCCGCGCACTGTAAAACTCTGGAACACACTGTCACTAGCAGTATTTCCGGACCTATACAACCTGCAAACCTTCAAAAAAAAGAGCGTATTCCCTCTAAAAGGCCGGCAACGCACCTGCAGCTCTTCTGATGTTGCGAGTGTCCATGGGCGACGGTAGTTGCTTTCCATCAGGCGAGCCGTTTGCTCGTTTGCCCCCTTATTTCATTAAAAAAAAAAAACTAAATGAAACACTTACAAAGCAAAGGATCATCAAATGCTATGTGCCTGCTACTGTAGCGAGTGTGGTTTTATTAGAATAAAATCACCACCACTTACTTCTTAATTATTTGAAACTATGTAAATAGTGAACAATTGAATGTGTGTAATAAACTTTTTAGATATTTAAATAAAGGAGTGATATTCTGAGTTCATCCATATTATTATTTAAGATTTTCAAGTTCTTGAGTAAAATTTTTTAAAAGGTAATGTGGAAAACTACTTGCCGTGTCATCGAAGTGTTTCTAATCCGCTAATGATTTTCGTACTATTTTTTTACGAAATAATTTTTACCTAGCTCATACCGCGAACTTCGTTTTCCATGTGAATAAACAATTGACCGGAAATATTTAAGATATTTCGAATAATACCTTCAAAACATAATATCTATAATTTATACATAATTAAAAAAATAATGTAAATAACAACTTCGAATGAAATAATCATTATGTGTTGATTATTACATAAATATTATAATTAATTAGTATCTTAACCAGAATCTAGACATCCATATCAGGTTGCACAGATAAAAATAATTTATGTTTATCTCCTTCGAGATAAACATAAATTATTTATATAAATAACCTATTAATTATTAATTGTCACATGTTTGTTAACACTTACTTTTAAAATTATTATTCATTATAATTTCCGCTTCGTTATATTGATAAAATCAAAATCCCATAGTTATTTTATCTAATTTTCTAACACGCGCAATAGATAACCACGATCAAATGCTTAGCTATGTACTGTATTTACCTTTTATGACAAAAGGTTATCATAATTAAACCTTTAAATACTTACACTTTTATACTTACTATAATATTATAAATGCGAAAGTGTGTCAGTCTGTCTGTCTATCTGTCTATCTGTCTGTCTGTCTGTCTGTCTGTTACCTCTTCACGTCCAAACCACTCAACCGATTTTTCTGAAATTTGCGATGGAGACACTTTGAGTCCCGGGAAAGGACATAGGATACTTTTTATCCCGGAAAATGTACGGTTCCCGCGCGATAAACGAATTTTGGCGCAACGGAGTCGCGGGCATCATCTAGTATTTAATAAATGACTACTTATTACAACAGTAGTTACAACTAGTTTGATACATAATAAGTAGTCACACTTTTTCTGAATTGATAATGTATCAATTCAGAAAAAGTGTAATCGAGAGTTACTGCCTTTGCTTAACACAACTGAACTTTCAGGATGGATATCGCAAGGGAAATGTCATCTTCCGGCTAATTTGGCAAAAAAAAAGGATGGACACACAATGAGAAAAAGATGCAGAGTATGCTATAATAAAAGAAAAAAAAGGGTAAATGTGACTTTTGGGTGTCCTGATTGTCCAGGATTCCCAGGACTTTGTTTACAATGTTTTAGAGAATTTCATAATTATTGAAATTGTTAAATTTTATAAAATTTTACAATTACATTTTAATAATTATTATGAGTCTTGAACTGAAGATCAAGAAAAAATTCCACAAATTATAATGTTATAATTCAAGGTCTCACATAACAAAAGTTATAATAATAAAGAAACGGCCTTTTTATTTTTACCTTTCCGCTGATAAATGAAAATAAAGTGAGCGACTTAAATTTTATAGGTTTTAAAATTTGGGTCTGAATCATATATTATTGGGGAATTCTAATTCCCTGCATCACATTTTGATTCTAAAAGTCAAGAGATCGTCAAACCATGGAGGACGGATATTATGTTGTATTGGACTCATCAAATTTTAATGTATCAAAATGCTGGTTGCAGATTACTTCTTCATTCCATCCAAATCAAGAAGCGGTGTACCCGGTGTTGGTCGGGTACTCTATTACGATGGTTATAAGTACTTCAAGAATAACCGATCTCGCGGTATGAAATCAGTATGGTACTGCTGTAGAAGCAGGTGGAGGGAGAGGATTTGTCACGGCTCTGTTGTTGTAATTGAGGACGTTCCCGTCTGCGTCAAGACTCAGCATAACCATGATCGTATTTGTAGCTCTTAACGCCCCTCTTATTTGCGCTGGTTTGAAAATATATTTTTTAAATTATTTATTCAAATATTTTACATTATGTCCTTATCCTAAGAACCGCTAAACTGCATTTCAGTTTGTTGGCGATATTTGTATATCTAAATAACTATAATTTTTAATATTAAAACATACAACATATAAGTAAATAAAACAGTTTTTTATTTGGTTATTTTTTCTGGTAACTTTGTTTTGTTTTCCCATTAGTATAGATTAACTGGTAATCGAAATTGATTTTCAGAGCCAGTATTTCGAGTGACGAGCAAAGGTACGCATGTTCTCTATATCGGGCCGTACAAGTATTACAAGAACAACCGAAGCAACGGAGCAAAGGCTACCTGGTTCTGTTCCGTAACCCGTCCCCCGCGGTGCCGGGCTTCTGTGGTGGTGGTAGACGACGTCGTCATGTTCAGCAAAGGCTTACACTCTCATTATTAGTGACTTGACTCTCATAACTCGGAAATTGTTCAGAAAGGGCACGTTTATGTGTATGTTATAATATGTGTGTATTAGTACTATTCTCAAATCGCTAAATTCTGTCTGTAGCGGTCATGGACTCTCTGTCAAAAAATGTGTCATATTTTATATTTTTCTATACAAACCGTGATTGACAATGAAGTGACAGATGTCTCTAGTCTCACCGGCTACCGAAAATTTGATCATGTACGCCAAAGAGGATGTAAACTGTATACTACGTAACAAGAGGTCGGACTTAGAAGAAAAAAAATAAACATCCGCTATTTTTTTAATTTGAAACTAAACGAGAAATTTTTAAGTGCAAAACCTTTCACTCTAAACATACCAAAAATAAAAAAAAAAAGAAATGAGCTCTAATAAATGTTTTATTTCAACAAAAATTATTGTACATAGATAAATAAATAGGTAATAAGGTAAATTAAACAATAAAACAGATTTAATTCACAAGCTTTTGTTGATTTATATTAATAATATTACAGTACAGTTTTATGTATTTTATTTATAAATATAATAGAATAGCTGTCTATGCTACTCTACTAACTACTTGATTGGCTTATACAGTAAACTCTATATAGGGAGGGGATTAAAGCTGCGCGTCCACCAGGTCGGAATCGAGACGTACGGTGCGGACGGCGCGTCGTGTAGTCATATATTTGTCAGGCGCAGAATGACGCTCCAGTACTTCTAGTGCAGTTCACAGTAGTCAATACCATAAATACAAAGCAACAAATCCGTCCGCTGCGTACCTACGCTTCGATTCCGATCCAGTGGACGCGCACCTTTATACATACACACTTAAGTATCATTACTTTGTTTTGTTACACTCTGTATACGACAGCTGAAATCTATCGCGTGGGCCTGAGCCTCTGATCCCATTTGATCAGAGGATTTTTCCTTGGTGGCCGTACCACTCATAATCCCATACCTTCCTTCTTCTCCTAAAATCTCCATAACAGCTATTGCTTGCAGACTAAAATGTTGCAAACTGGTATAGGGACCTAAAAATCTGAAATTAATGAAACATTTTTTCATTTACTACATTTCCATACAGTTTACATAAATTATGAAGTATACTTATCAGCCTAATGTATTATTACAATAAAACAATATACACATTTTAATATTTTCCAAATTAACTGCATACTGATATACATTATAATATTTTCTATGAAATAATAATCTATCTTTTTCATATTAATATAGTTTAAGTTGTAAATTATTGTACAAATATGCAAATAATACTATGACATACTTTGTATTAGAACATGGTATGACATAGTTATGTTTTGCTTCAATTTATCAATTTACGGTTACATTTACATTTTACAATGGCTTACCTTTCGTTTTTCATTAATTAATCCACTTAATTTACAATTTTTGTATGAGTTGCTTTTTTTTTTTTTTTTTTTTTTTTCGAAAGGGTCTAAGCTACTGGTCTGGTTAAGACCATGGTAGTTTAATCGTGGCTATAACTAGTCTGTTGCTAGTTGGTTTGGAGATAAACAATGAGGAGGCCTGGCCCCCTCCCCTAAAGTCATACGTGTGACATTCTAATCGGGCAATATTGGGGAGAGCTACGAAAATAAGCTATTTTCATCTGACGTGGGGACACGGATCCCCCTGCTCTTAAGGGGTCCGACCCCTTACTCACTCTCTGACGAGTGAGGCTGCTCGCGCGCGATAGCACAAACTAGCTGCGTACGAGTTATCGCGGTAGATGAGCTCAAGTTATTAATGTTATTGCATAAAAGAGGGCCGTCCCTCTCCCCTTCCGAGTCCGGTTGGGGTGACATACGCGTGTATGTTCTAATGTCAAAGTAATTGGTAGAGCTCTCTACGACAATGTCGCGGTCGCGGTCATGATTTAGGTGTGTTCCTATGCTATCCGCATGCGAACTCGAACCCGGGATCGAGCTCGGCACCGGATTTCGGTCGGTCTGTCTGTTTGTCGTTCGGGTCGTGTTAAGTCCTCGGGGAAGGCGCCGGCGTCGTCCCCGGTGCAGTACTAACCACGCGGGTGAGTGTGATTTGTGTTTACGTAACTGTACACAGTACGTTACGTATTCTGTGATGGGGTCTACAGGGTCGGCTAAGATATGCTTAGGCCGTCTGAAGGGGTATCGGAATGTCCGTGCGTCATGTTCATAGTCCACAGCCTTACGAATGAGCGGATTGGGATGTACTTTGCCTTTCTCAAAGAATCTCTCTGAGAGTTCTTTGATATAGGCTTTGATAGTGATAAGCTCGCAGTCTCTATGCAAGTCGATGTTTCGCATGTAACGGGGGGCACCTGTTGCCATGCGCAAAAAACGGTTTTGAACTCGTTGCAATTGGTTCATCTGATTGTCACTTATGTGTGCGAAAGAGACGCACGCATAAGTGAGTATCGTTCTTATACATGTTTTGTATAAGGTGAGCTTATGTCTTAAGGACATCTTGCTACTCGCGTTGAGTAAAGGATATAATTTGTATAATACAAATTTCGCTTTACGTACGGTATTCGATATATGGTTCGTGAATGACATCGACTTGTTTAGTACTACTCCTAAGTATTTGACAGCCGTGACTTCGGGAATTAATTTTCCGTGCAGACTAATAGGTTGCATTTTCTTACGTTTTAGTCCGTTAAATAATATAGCGTGACTTTTGTCGGGGTTTAGTTCGATTCTCCATTTTGCGAACCATTTACCGAGTTCGGTAACTGCTTCTTGGAGTTTTTTGGACGCGAAAGCTATTTGGCGATGAGCAAAGAAAAGGGCCGTGTCGTCTGCGAATAGCGCTTTTTGTACTCGAGGGTGAGTGGGCAAATCGGACGTGTAGAGATTGTAGAGGGTCGGGGAGAGAACCGAGCCCTGCGGTACTCCAGCCTCTAAATCTCTAAGTGAAGACAGAATGCCTTCAACTCTAAAACGAAATTTACGGTTTTTGAGGTAGTTACTTATTATTATAACAAGACTATCGGGAATGCCGAGTTTAAAAAGTTTATAAATTAGCCCATTGTGCCAAATTTTGTCGAATGCTTTTGCGACATCAAAGAAAACGGCGCAAGTCGGTCTCCTATTGTTCTTTTGTTCTAATATGTACTCCGTTAGGCGGTGTACCTGAGCGGGACAGCTGTGGAATTCGCGGAATGCGAATTGTTCGTCAGGTAAGAGTTTTTTATCAACTATGACGTCTTTTAGGCGTCTTAGTATAACTCTTTCGTAAATTTTACCGAGGCAACTAATTAAGCTAATTGGTCTGTAACTACTTGGTTCCGTCCGGAGTTTACCCGGTTTGTGGATACCTATTATTATAGCTAGTTAGCTACTTTCCAAATATCTGGGAAAGAACATCCTAGTAAAAGGGCGTTAAAGATGTTCACGAGCAATTCGATTATAGTGGCAGGTAGTAATTTAAGGGTTTTATTTGAGATACCGTCCAGGCCTGGGGCCTTTCTGGAATTCAAATCTTTAATAATATCTTTGATTTCCTCCGTATCCACCGGCCTGAGGGGCTCTGATGGTGGGGCCATGAGTCGGCTTTCTACCTCGGTATTGACTAGATTATCATGATCAGGGTCGGTCGGGAGAGTACTAGGTCGGCACTGATTTTCTATGGTGTCGGCCAAGCATTCAGCTTTGTCGATATCCTCCAGTGCAGGAGGACGATTTGGTCTGTTTAGTGGAGGCATGTCGCTCTCCGTATCTTTTTTGAGGGACTTCGCGAGCGGCCAGTAGGCCGTGTGAGACGGTTCGAGTTCGCTAAGAAGTCGATCCCACCTCTCGGCTTTGTGTTGTTTGATTTTATATTTAACTTCCCTCTCGTAGTGACGGAGGGCCCTCCTCCAGTCTTCCGATGGGTAGCGATCGTATGTGCGTTTAGCCGCGTTACGGAGTCTGATGGACTCTTTTATATCATCTGGGAGAGGCCAGCGATTCTCATGAATCGTTGGCATTTCCCTAGAAGATTTTTCGATGTTCTCTACCAGATGATCAGTCAAGTGGAGAGAGGCCTCAAGCGCCACTTTAGAGTTTTCGATGAAATCGGGAATGAGATCGAGGTGACTCGATTGAAGGTTTTCTAGGTTATCTGCTAGTAATTTATAATCAATTATCTTTTTAGTACTAGCAGCGAGTTGGTTAGAATTGCCAAGCGCAATTTTAACTGGTCTGTGGTCTGAGTTAAGCTCGTGGATTGTTTCCAAAGAGATGTTGAGGTTAATGTTTTTAACTAACGCAATATCAATAACACTAGGGTTATGAATAAGATTGTTACTACGGCTAGCAGTGTCGTAGCGAGTGGGGTCGTTTGGGGCTAAAATTGCAAAATTTAAGGAGTCACTTAAGACGGATAATCTAATGCCATTCGTATTAGATATGACATTGCCCCACTCTGTGTGTTTGCAGTTTAGGTCGCCGGCAATAATGACGGCATTGCCTAAATTAAATAGTGATCTTAATTCGCTAGAAGTTATGGGCATTTTGCTGGCTAAATAGGCAGATACAATTATGATAGGTTGATGGTCTGTCATGCTAATGTGACAAATAGAAGTTTCTAAATTAGTTAGGGTTAGGGGTTCTAAAGGAACACAGTGCAATGATTTTTTGTAATAAATCATTGTGCCTCCGAGTTGGGATCGGGTTCTGTCATTTCTAACTATTTTATAGTTAGCTATTTTGGGGCTTTTTCTACTAGGCTTAAGGAACGTCTCCTGCACTAGTAAAATATCGACATTGTGGTTTATGACGAATTCGCGGATTTCGTCTATATTATTATGTATGCCGTTTGTATTAAACGTAACTACCTGTAGGGAGCGCGGTTTTATCCTTCCAGTGGAATCCATTAGTTAAACGATGGTGATAAATTGAGGGAATTGATCCTGCGGATCAAGTCGTTGTAAGTCGACAGACAGGCGGATAATTGTGAAAAAGTCCTAGCCGTCCGTAGTCCGTAGGAGAAATCGGCTACCTCTGACGGGTTTATGAGACTTAGGAAATCGGTCACGTACCCCAGATCGTCTCCGTAATTTGGGGGTTATATTCGCGGGGAGAGTGGGCTTTTTCGCGGGAGGCGCGGCTTTTGCCGCGGGTGTTGCGGGCTTTGTCGCTGGGGGCGCGGGTTTTGTCGCGGAGGGCGCGGGTTTTTGCGCGGCGGTGGGCTGGGCCCTGTTGGGGGGCACGGGGAAGTTATTTGGGGCACTACTGTTGTTCACCCAAGGTGATTTAGTGGGAAGCGGAGCAGGGATAAATCTCTGCTTTGTTTTTTCCTTATTATTTCTCTTTGTTTGAGGCGCAGTTCGTCTCTTTACCTTAGGTGCTTTTACACACCCTCTGTAATTAGCCGGGTGGCCTTGTGTTTTGCATAGCACACAGCTGGGGGGTTCGGACTCCTCAGCTGGTGCTTTGCGTGGGCAGTCAGAGGTGCCGTGGTCTCCGAGGCACTTGACACAACGCGGTCGGGCTTGGCAGTTTCGCGCGGAGTGCCCGTAAAGTTGGCACCTGTGGCATTGGCCAGGAGTGCCTCTTTTACGGGGGGGTTCCACGCGTATGCCGGTTATGTTACATACAGCGCGTATGTTAAAAATTTCCTTACCCTCGGGGGTAAGGGGGAGGATCACTAGTACCATGTTGTACACGTGTTTTTTGACTGAGTTGCTACAAAATAATTTTCACAAAATGAAAATCGAACTTTTAATTTTAAACTCCTTCTTCGTCTTTTTTCTGATGTAGTTTATATTCTCCATGGTCTTTTTTTTTATTAGCCAATCAGTCGACCTTGCAAAGATTACCTGATTTAGTTTAGTAGCTACGTTTAAATTTGGAACCCAATTTTTTTTTGTTCGGGAATTTCGTCCACCTGGTGTACGCCACGGATTGATGGATTGATCGTATTTTTAATATGAACTTTTTATAACCATCAATATTCCGTCAATCAGATTGACACCAGATTGATGGATCAGATTGATGAAAAATTGACCGTGTAGCCGGTGACTAAGGGCGTATCGTATTTTGCATATATGCATACTCGATATCAACTGAGTATAAAGTATATCACTTCGAACTAATAATTAGTTGAAGATTATCATTTTGAGAGTTACCAAGAAGTTTTCGGATTAATCTATAATAGTCTGTGTCTTTATAAGAGTTAAATTTTTTTCTTAAGTTAACACAATACATTGCGAGCACTTTTCGTATTATAGCTCCTAGACTAAAAAGATCAATGACCGCTGGTGTCACCTTAAAATTTTTAACTATAGCGACATACTTTGTTGATAAGGGTTTAAGAATAATATTAATAATTATTGATGTCCTGTCTGAGTGTGTGTGTATAATACGTAAACTGACTTCAATGCTGGTTGCTTTGTGCCTGGAGCGCTTGTAATTTCTATTGAAATGTTGAATTTTGTTTATTAGTTTAGGATGTGAATAAAATAAAAAATAAGTTATTTTTTTTGTAGATGATATTTGACGGCTTTATCATCTGGATAGTGTATTTCAATTAAATAATCACAGGTACAAAAAAAAATCAAAAAAAAATCTGATCACCAACATATTTATAAGACAAGACTAACCGCTAAACAAATATCAATATACTGCACCAAAATGTCTGTTTCTGTTTTGCAAAAGGTTCTTACCTTTTGCAAAACAGAAAACTACATTATAATATTATTATAATGCAGAAAGAAGTTCCGCTAATCCAACCAGACTTACCTAACCGACTTAATACTAGAGAACAATTTTTCCAGTACCTATATTCACAACCACGCGATTCGGTAAGCCGGCGATCCAGATGGGCATATACCGGTTCAACCGCAACAACCGCAGCGTCGGCGCCCGCGCGCTGTGGACGTGCTGTCGCGTGGCGTCGGGCTGCAGAGCCACTATTACCACTATCGATGACGTCATCGTCAAGGAGAAGACCATTCATAACCACTAAGACTGGCCATAGACGGACCGCAAGTTGCTATCGGGACCGACTACTCTAGAGCGGTCGCGTTGAACGAGTGCTCCGACCGCTCAAGAACTGCTCGAGCGGTCCGTGTATTGCGGATATGATGTTATGGAAACTGCATCGCCGTGCGGCAACAGCATCTTGCAGTCTGTTTCGACTGCAAGATGTGGTCCGTCTATTTCCGACCTAAGCAGCGACGAGGCTAGTTCTTAATAAAATATATTCTAAGATGATTTCCTGCATGTGTACATGAGTACGTATACTAGTAAATTAGTATGAAATAACTTGTTTAATAGAAAATTTAATTATTAAGTATGTAAGGAATTTGTAATACGAATTGACCCTATTTATGCAAAATGAGTCCAATCCACACCATTGCCAAAATTGAGTTAATAATGCAGAAGTATTCCAAAATGGCCCCTTTATCGACCCTATGAAGATCATACTAATCTAACAATTTTTTCAGAACAAAACATTTTCACAACAAAGTTACCAACTAACAAATTAATGAGTATTGTTTTTTTTACATAGATCCAAACTAGGTACATAGTCTCTCGATTTTTTTTTAATTAGGCAAGTAGAATCATGCGACTTTGTTGCTGTTTGCATATTAAAAAAGGCTTAGTTCTTAATATTTTACAAAGACTCACGGGTCATTGTGACACAGGCCCGACACAAAATAGACATATCCCATTTTTTGATAGGGTAAAACGACTAGTGATTAGATAGTACCAGTTATTGGACAAAACACAAAAACGCAATATTATTTATAAAGTTTGCTTTAAAAACTGCATTTTTAAAGTAATAAAAAGCCTGATTTGAAAGATAAACAGG